>CM060681.1:163537332-164161832 GCA_030686995.1 Artemisia argyi
TTGGCGTGATAAATCATTAAATTTCAATGAATTTTTCGTTTGTTATACTCCGTAGTATAACTTGATACTTGTAATTCATGTTGTAGTACTTATTAAACTTTTTTTATTATTATTAAATTATTCACATTCAAAAGCTATACTTTGTAACTATAGCACCGACGATCAAAATTTAAAATTCAACGTGTCACATGTCTACTTTTATCATTATAGTACAGGGCCTCAAAATCAACAGGACGGCCTTGGGTTCAGTTATATAAGTTACCATGTGGTATCATTTATTTATCGTTTTGTAAGTTGTATACACGTACAGTTTTCTAAAGTATCTATGCAAAAACGTTTATCATACTTTCTTTTATGAGTTTATCATCGTTCATGTTACATGCAGAAGACCTTATGCTTTGTTGTGACAAGTTTCTGAAGGCTATGAAATCATACATCATTTCACAGACCGGAAATCTTTTTATCGTCAAACACATGAATAGGATGGTGGCTCTTTAGGATATCTGTAATGAACGGCTCTAACCTTTAAGTCGATCAGAGAGTAGTCATTTGTCAAAAATGTATTTTTCTTCAATTCAAAATTATCTTTTACTGAAAGAGAAAAATATATATGAAATGGCCAGACTAACACGACTATTGGGCTTGAATAATATTTTATTGCCCACCCAATTCAAAACTTTTTTTTATTGTCATTGGGCTTCTTTCATATAGTTGGGCCTTAGTGCGCTAATACTAAGAAGTTTTTCATAATAGAAAGCGAATGGATGTTCTGTTTTGGAGGATTATTTTATGCAAGTCTCGTGATAAGTATGATACTCGTAACTAAAATGGGAGCTGTTTGGCAAGGTTGGGCGAGGTGAGAACAAATCATTAGACCACATGTACCAGTAAATGGGATAACGCGTTATAGGGAAGGATCACGCGTGATGTACGGATTTGGGGTGTACTTTTGTCAAGACGATCGTCACGTTGAACGTGCAATGAAAAAACAAAACGGTCAAAAATAATAGTTTCTTTATTAATTTTAAATACGTTCGTTATTTATAAATACTCTAAATATCCTTTCATTTTTATCAAGAGCTTCGAAACGTATTTTGTTATATACTTTCAAGTTTCAACTTCAAAAATGTCTCAAATAAATCACTAACCTCGCCAACAAAATGTTCAAACACCTAATTCCAAGTTGGATTCCACCATTAGTTAATTTTCAACCCATAATTTTGATTACGGACACAATCACAAGATAAGCAACACCACAAAGACAAACTATTTTTGCAACACGTCAGGATTATTTGAGGGCCAACAACTTAAAAGGGTGGTAAAAGTTATGTCAATGACTCTAAGTCATCATTAACAAACCATTAGACCACATGTACTTGTGAATGGGATAATGCGTTATAGGGAGGGACCACGCGTGATGTATGGATTTGGGTTGTGTTTTGGTTAAGACATTCCCACGTTGAACGTGCAATGAAAAAGACCAAAGAGTCAAAATGAAATGAGTGTGTTTGTTTTTATAAATAGTGTTTTCTTTATTAATTTTAAATAATTTAATTTTAGGTATAAATACTCTAAATGTCTTTTCACTTTTATAAAGAGATTCAAAACTTAATTCATACTTTCAACTTCAAAAATGTCTCAGACAACTCTTACTATTCTCGCCAACAAAACGTTCAATCACCAAATTTCAAGTTTTGATTCGATCACTCACTATTTGTTAATTTTCAACCCATAACTTTTGATTACGGTACACAATCACAAGATAAGCAACACCAAAAAAACGAACTATTATGCATAACATCCCATGATCATTTGATAGGCAAAAAAACTTGAAAAAGTTGTAAGAATTAAGAGGTTCGCAACGTTGACATAATATTTACAAACAAACATCCACACAATGATGTGGTATCAAACTTGGCCCATTTATTTTCTTTTTTCCTTCACCAACTCTTTTTAGTATTTCTCAAAAAACTAATGCAACACGTAATTTAGATTTTTAATTTATAATTTTGATTTCCTGGGTTTATGTAAATTTTTTAATTCAAATACTTTTTATTTACTAATAATTTAATTTTAGTATTTAGTCAGTCTGCTTTTGAAAAAAATTGAATTTTGTGGTTGATTTGGTAATCACTAAAGTAGGTGTGAGCAAACTAATAGATAATCCAACTGAACCAAGAAAAGGAAATGAACTGACCCAATCCCTATTCGATTTGGTTTAAGCTAAAACCGAGACATAAACCATCTAAATCGAATTGACCCAAAACAAACTGACTGACACAAAACGGAAAAGTCATTCTTTCGTTCGTTTATCGCTTCATTTCCTTCAACAATTTCGGTCTTCGGGTCGGGTTGGCTTTAACCTGATGCTCATCCTTACCCTTAAGTCTGTTTAGTGAAAGACTTAATGAAATGAGTGAATGCTGATGTGGAATTGAGATGACGATGAAAGATGTAATCATTGCTGCTGTTTTGGAAACAAGATCGAACCGGTTGGTTTGATCCTGAAACCGTGGGTCCAACCAGTTTTTGAAACCTAAGTGAGCCGGTGTAAACCGAAAAACATGACCAAAACTAGAAACCGGTCAACTATTTTTTCCTACATTTATTTTAGATTTTTATCATCATGATTTTATGTTTGTGTTTTAAATTCGCAAGACCTAAAATGTTGATTTTTGAATGTTTAGGCATACTTGTGATGTTCGTCTTAAGCAATTGTTGTTATTTAGTTGTTATTGACTTATTGTTGTTTATTGTTTGCATATTGTCTCTGAACCTATGCTACTTTCAAAATTATTCAACTGGTTTAACTAACCGATCTGATTAGTTGAATTGGTTAAACTGAAAAATCGATAAACAACCCGACTCACTTGTCGGTTCAGTTTTCAATAAAAGCATTGGTCACCTCTACACCTGGTTTTACGGAATTTACTACACCCGGTTTTACACAATTTGGATACTAATCATACATATTTGCCCATGAAATATATCAATATATAGAGCGCTATATATACAAACACTCCTTATATTATCACATCAGAGGGTTTGATCAAACCGTGCAATCACGATGCACGTCATATAAGCAGGTGATAGATGCAATAATTAGAATATTAGATACCCTCTCATTCATATATAAATAGAATACAAAGTCAAATACGAATCTAATTCATTCGCACGCACTCCTATACACTACCAAAACAATCAAAATTCAAAGAATCCACGAAACCACCATTCATCAGCCCCCACCACCACCATCCCTCATTGCCGCGCGTCATCTCCTTAAACAAACATCATGCAACGACACAAACCTTAAACAACAACAAAAACAATACAAACACAAAACACACACATATGATCATCAATTATCATCATCAAAAACAGAACCAAACATAAATCCATCACAAACCCACTTCACAAAATGGGTTCTAACCCAAACCCACCAACCGTTTTAACCGTAGGTAACTACTGCCACGACATCTTGATCAAAGATGACGTCATCATGGCTGAAACACTAGGTGGGGCTGTTGCTTTTATATCCGAGGTATTAAATGGTCTTAGTATTGATTCTGATTATATTTCTAAAGTGGGTTTGGATTTTAAGTATGAACATGTTGTGAAACACGCGTTAATTGTGTCGAAAAGCGCGAAAACGACTCTTTTTCGCGCTTTTTTTACCTCCGAACCATCGCTGATCCGACAGGAAGATCGGGTTCTTAAAAGGGTAAAATCTTGTGACCCGATTGACCCGTCGGATCTACCCGATGGTTCGGGTTTTAAATACGGGATGGCGGTGGGTGTAGGGGGGGAAATAAAATATGAGACATTGGAAAAAATGTTGGAGTTGTGTAAAGTTGTGGTGGTGGATGTGCAAGCATTGATAAGAGTGTTTGATGAAAATGATGGTGGGACCGTTAAGTTGGTGAATTTAGATGAAACCCGGTTTTGGGAACTGGTTCCCAAAATCGGGTTTCTGAAAGCTTCTGCTGACGAAGCAGAGTTTGTGGATATCGAGGTTGTTAGGAAATGGTGTTGTGTGGTTGTGACAAACGCGAAAGATGGTTGTACTGTTTATTGGAAAGATGGTGAGGTTAATGTGAGTCCGTTTTCGACTGTTCAGATTGATCCGACCGGTGCGGGTGATAGTTTTTTGGGTGGGTTGGTTAGTGGGTTGGTTGAGGGTTTGAGTGTTGTTGATGCTGCTTTGCTTGGGAATTTTTTTGGGTCGTTGACGGTTGGGCAAGTTGGGTTGCCCTTGTTTGATTCGAGGTTAATGGAGGTAGGTTTCTAAATACTATAATTGTTTGCGTTGTCGCGATTTGTATGCTAGGATTGTTTTAAGTTGTTGTTATGTGTGAATGAGGTAGGATTTATTGCTTGAAAGAATGTAGCTATGTACGTTAATAGGTGTTTGGTGTTGCGTTCTGAAAATGAGTATATCGGATCAACATGTTTTAAGTGATGCGTAGTTAGTGTATAGCGTTTGGGTGTAGTGAAATTGGTTACGATTAAATGATTAGTTTATTGGTAGCTGTAAACCTTTGGGTTGGTTTTTTTATTAGTGCGCTTAAATATTGTTTAGGGTCATTTACATTTAAGTTCTTTATCTTTTGCAAACCATTTGGTTATCACTGATGGTCATACATGATTTGACTGAAAACAGAATGCCAATTATCTCCATAAACTTATTGACGCGTTTTGACGATTTTGAGGATACAATAGGCCTTTACTAAAATATAATTGCTTTGTGATATGTAATTGACACTGTAGGCTTTAGCTATATATCATTGCTCGTAGGATGTCATTGGATGTGTAGGGAAAGTGATTATTGCAATCTTGGCAAAAAAGGGGTTATGGTTTCTGGGTCAAAATAATCATATGTGGATAAGAAAATTTGAGAACAGTATAGAATAACCTAACTTTTTATGACTTTAATCAAATGAAATTCTGAGTATCTTGTACTAATTCTGATTCTTTTAAGTGAGACTGATCATTTTGAAAACGCGCAGCCAAATACCCCATAGGCCCATATAGTTTTGAGCAAATTAACCATATGAATTTTACTTTTGAGCATAAGTGCTTGCATATGAATGAATTCTATATTACTATTCGCAGTAATGAGTTTTAGAAAGCATAGCGAATCATATTGCATTGTATTCAGTTGATAGAAGAAAAATACTCGTGGAATCTGATGCCCGAGTTTAGGCTCTATGACGCTGTGTACATCTTAATATCTGAACTGGATTCTATAATTAATGTGATTGATGTAATACAGACATTAGTATGATTCAGGAATGCTTAAGAATAATACTGTTCTTAGTTCTTTATTGCAAATGAATTATTTGCAGTTGGTATGATTGAAAAATGCTTAAAAATAATACTGGTGCTCGAGTTTGTCACTTTACAAATAGTTATTCTGAATTGTGGTCTTGAAACTTATACTTTTTGCTCTTTTAGAAAGTGAAGGAGGAGGTGCACGCGAGAACATTGCAGTGCAATGGACATGATAATGAATCAAGAATTATGAAGCCATCGGGCCATGAACAGTTTTATGCATCACTAACTGCTGCCAAATTAGCAACAATAGGAACACTATCTCCTAATGTAGAAGATCAAGTTCTTGATCCTAACCCCACTAAGAGAATATCTTAAAAGAACCAATTGCGTCAATGGACGCTGAACCTGAACTCACTGAACCACGTTTATCTTTCTTTTTAAATAGAAATGTATTTACGAATAAGGGAGCTTCAAGCCGATTGTGGCCTATATTTGTATGGTTCGTAATCCCTTTTTAATCATGATACATAAAGTTTTCATCTTCTGTCTTACAAGGGGAGCAATCAAGAAGTTCCTTATGCCAAACAATGGTAATCATGGAGCCGAAACATATTTGCGTATTACTACATAGACTTACCCGCTTGTGGTTAAAAAGTTCTAGCTAAATCACATGCGATAGCATTGCAAGGTTATTCGTGTTAGAATTAATATGAATAGTTCAAATGTTCAATTGATTATCCATGTATAAGGGTTGTCAATTTTTTTCGAGGGTTGCTGAGTAGATGAAGTTGTACGCTCATGTGTAGTACGAGTACCATTTAGCTTAAACATGGCCATATGGTTTTCTTTAAAAAAGAATTACGAGATGGACCAATACATTACATGAAAATTACTAGATTGTACATTTACCGAAACAGACCATGCGCATGGCGTTCCCTACCATATGCGCTGCCGACATGCCAATTTAATATTGGTATAGAGATACTTATTAAAAAAACCAAATATAAAATTGTACTAAAGGACGAGAAAGTCTCCAGGTAACTTTTACTAAATTCAAAGAATGATTTAACAACCACGTAGAGCACAAGGTGCACACGACAACCTTCATCTCCTCATTCGGGTTTCACGTGTGTCACATCACCCAACACCTCTTCACAACAAACCTCCTCCTCACCAAACAACAAACCTCAACTTCTTCGTTAAGGCCCACATCTTACACATTTATTTTTTTATTCATTTCATTAAATAAATTAAATTCATTTCACAAATACTTAAAAATAACACAACATATTAAATTTATTTCATCCAAATTAAAAAGTTACAATACGAAAAGAAAAAAAATCCATACGATTTGCGAAAAAAAAAAAAAAAAAAAAAAAAAAAAAAAAAAAAAAAAAACGATACGACACGAAAATAAGAAACGGATAAATACGATATGTAACATCATCAATAATTTATAAAGACTTATAATTATCGATGAGTGCTAACTTTTCTTCCCAAACTTGCAAGACTTGTTCCCTGACCATTTTCAACGCGACTTAAAGTTGCAAATCTGTTTCATCATTTCTTAAAAGAGTTTCTAGACTGACGCTGATTATTGGATGGTCTTGAGGCAGCTCACATAACCGTTCGACCTCTGGAGCCCGAGTATGCATCTGTCGAATAGTACGAGCTATCTCACTTAACAATTTGTTAATCAACTTAAGTTCATTTTCTTGTTCATTGCGTAATCGGGTAAGTATTCTTGTTTGCACCTCAGCTGGTTGGTTAGCCATAGTGTGTGTGTGAAATTTAGTTTTAGTTGTTTGACAATAAGAAGTTGAGTAAAGATGGTATTTATACTCAAACTAGCCGTTAGATAATTTTATTGGAGAAACTAGCCGTTAAGCCTTTTATTCAAACTCAAACTTAAACTGACATAACATCACAAACGAAACGGAAATACTTAACATAAACCAACACACGATACAGGAATACAAAAGCCATTAATCCATATATCTGTTCTAGGTGGTGTTGTTTCTCAAAATCAACCACACGGAAAATATTTGAAATCTTTCCCACCATTGCGTTCTTTGAAAACGTTCATTGCATCTTCAACACGATCATCTGACTCACGTGTAGGCTGCAAATTCAAGTAAATTTCATCAAATTCAAGTAAATTTCATGAAATTTTTGGCAATCACAGTTCAATCTTGCCCACTTACCCGTTTGTTGGTTTTTGTTACGAAAAGGACCGTATGATTGTTCATTAAACCTTTGTGTTACGACTTGCCAAAAAGGTCCTTCGCTGGCATGGAATTCGTGAACGTTTTGCCACATATCGGCTAGCAAGCTTTCTTCTTCAATAGACCAACGATTTGCCATGGTAAATTTCTTTATAAAGTGAAGTGTATGCAAAATTGTATGATAATGTATGCTTTATATAGGAGTGTATAAACGTTTAAAATTCAAATTTCAAAACCTAAGCGGGATAAATTGAAATTTCAAATTCAAATATAAGGGCGGTTAAACGTTTAAATTTCAAATTCAAAAAAAACAAAAAAAAAAAAAACGTGTGCAATAAACATTTAATATTCAAACGTACACAATGTGTTGAATTCAAATTCAAATTCACACAAAAGGGTGGTTAAACGTTTAAATTTGAAACACAAATTCATTAAAAATGTACACATAAAACATCGTTACGCAACATTACAACAATACATAAAAGAAATACACACGATACGGAAAAGAAATATACACGATACGGAAAAGAAATACACACGATATAGAAAAGAAATAAACACGATACGGAAATAGTTAACATAAAACACCATTACTCATCGTCTCTGTCCCATGCCAACGTGTTTCTCAGAGCGAACCACACATGTTGATATTTAATCCCTTTCCCATGGCGTTCATAATAAATTCGGTTTGCATTGCTGAGACGACAAGGGTCTTGACTTGTACGCAGCAACTCTTTGTAAATAGCATTATACCTACGACATTCAAGGTTCATTCTATTCCATTGAGCCGTAATACTATTTTTATTACGGTGCTCACCATCAGTCTGATTGTTGAACCTTTGTGTAACTTCATTCCAAAAAGAACGTTCATTCACAAGGTCTTCAGAATCGTGAACTTCAAGCCATACATTAGCTAGCAAGTATTCTTCTTCCATTGACCAATGATTAGCCATTGTAAAATGATGTAAATATTGAAGTGTGTGAAAAACTGAATGGTATCGTATGGTATTAATAGGGATTTATTGAAAGCGGGATAATTTCAAAATTTGAATTCAAAATGAAAGCGGGATAATTTTAAAATTTGAATTCAAATCAGAGCGGGATACTTTCAAAATTTGAATTCAAAATGAAAGCGGGATAATTTTAAAATTTGAATTCAAACCAGAGCGGGATACTTTCAAAATTTGAATTCAAAATGAAAGTGGGATACTTCCAAAAATCATCCTATAAATACATATTCTTAGATGCTGAATTCACACACAAATCATCTAAGAATTCTCTTTTCTTCTTCAAACACAATGTCACACAACGCATCACCTGAAAACGAATCGGTTTAAAACACACCACCTGAAGACAATTCCCCACAAAACACTCCACCAGAAGATCTATTTCTGGTGTTCCAATATGACAACCCACCACTTGCCAATCCACCAGAAGTTATGTTTCCACCCCCAAACAATCAACCACCAAACTTTTCACCTGAAAACCAACCCAACATTCGTGAGTTGACTGAGGAAGAACAGTACGAGCTGGATATGCAAGTCTATTTAGAGTTTGAAGCTGAGCAACAACGTCAGTCAAGGGAACGTGAGGCATACCTAAAAGGGAAAGAGGATCGGAGAAACAAACGAGCAGAATGGCGATGGGAAAATGGGACTTCCACCTGTGCCATCGAGTGAGGACGATTCAAGTGCCTCCTATTCGAGTCACGAGTGTGTCTGATGATTCATTTAATTGAATCTTAGTTTTTATTATCGTATGGTAGTTTATGGTTTTTACTTTCCGTTTCTTAGTTTAATGTTGTTATCGTATTTGTAAAATAATTGTATTTTGTTTCAAGTTATGTCAATCCTATGTTTAATATATTTGCATTAGTATTTACACAATACATTTTTACAAAAAAATTATCAATTTCAAACTTTAAATACATTTTACATTTACAAATACACACATATATTTTTAAAAACACCAAAATATACAAATAAAAGCCAAAGGAAAAAAAAAGAGAGAGAGAGACTGTCAGACCAAACCCTCTTCGTGCAGACGAAGAGGGATTCAACGGGGAAGCTCGGCGAGGCCCTCGTGGTGTAGTGAAGAGGAACGGCTCGCCGTTGCCTCCTCCACGTCGGACGGCGAGCAGCAAAAACTCAACTACACTGGGTGCTCTTATACCTTATGTATTAAGTATACCTAGTTAATTATTGTTTAATTTTTATAAAAACCGTCGAATTTAAATTAGACATACGATACAAAATAATTAAATTTCCAAAATACCGGGTAAATTAATATTATAATTTTTATATTATAAAAATGAGTATAAAAATATATTGGGATCATAGTTGGGAGTGTCTGACGTATTAGTCACATTTATAGTTCGCGTATTAGTGTTTATTTAAAATAAACATACGTAATTCGTTAATTATATTAAAAATATAATTTGAATACCCTACGAGTGGAATAGTATGCAAGTGCCCTAATGATGATATACAAAAAGTGTACCTGAGCAGTTTTCAATCGGCAAATAATGTCCTTGAGGGGTTACTGTTCATGCAAAAATGGTTTTTTGGCTAACGCTTGTTAGGAAATCCCGTTAAGTGCCATGTGAAATGACTATTTTACCCTCATTTTCTTCAATAATCGCAATTCCACCATTTCCCTTTTTTTTTCCCACCAATCACAACCAAATGTCTAAAGCACTTATAACCCCAAATTCACAAACACAATTTTTGAAACACATAATCGATCTTACATCTTCAAAACGAAATAGACAAATCCGTTAACTTCAATATCCCCATCCGTCCCTACAACAACCATTACCAAACCCGTCACAACACCTTGGAAAACCTATATTCATCACACAGCCCTGAAAAGGAGGTTAGGATAATGCCCGGTCCTGTTGGTATTGTTCAATTGGCTAGGTGTCGTAAACAAGCAGATATTAGCGAAGGTGGGCAGGAGCATGTAATTCTGACACAAGAGTATATTAGGAAAGTTGTTGAGGATGTCGGTGAGGATGAGGATTTTTCACCTAGGCCATGGCTTAGCGCGGTTGACTATGTGAATGCTAATGGGGGTGGTGTATGAATGTTTAGGTGATATCAAGAACTTTATCAATAACGGTAAAGTTGATCAAGTTGTTGCAATAATCAAGTCGTGTACTCCAAATGCCGTTGGCGATCTTATAGTAACTCTCAAAGTTCTCTCAAGTTCAATACCTGGTGCAATACATCACAAAATCATTAACGAGGAGGGGGGTTATGGAAAGGATATCACTGTAGGAGCTGTTGTGATTGTTCATAACGTTTCAGTGTTTTCTCCTAATCGATCACACCATTCTCTTAATATTACAAAGAAAAACTTAATTAAGGTTTTCCCCAAGGATACACTTTATGGGGATGGAAGGGGGTGATGCAGGATTTCTGACCAGGTTTTAATATTTGTAAAGTCTCGTTTCTACCCTAGGTCTACCTTATGCACTAACGGACAGAGAATCCGGTCGTGTGTAGGCTAGTAATGGTAACTCTGAGGTCGTCCCAAGAGCTATGTGGTGCGGATTATATCTAAATCTAATGTCACTAATTAAAATTGAATTAAAAGTAGGAATGGTTGATTGATTGTTTAAACGAAATGAATTGAAAATAAAAGCAATTAAAAGTAAAGTTGTGAGCATTAGGAGAGAAATGTGCTACCCTAATTACTCCTCTTATATCGCTTATAATCATGTCTCCTATTAAACTAATGTCATGCTTTAGGTAGAGCGGACATATATCACTAGGTTCATATGGTCAAGTTCCCTAGCCTATCCCCCCGGAATCCTGTCGGGAACCACAGGCACTACCCCATGCTAGTAAGCCGACGTACGGTAGACGGGTTTGAGTCATTAAGTGCCACTACATGCTAGACTTATATTCAATGGCACGTTGTCACGATCATAGTCCATTCTCTAATTACCTAAGTACCTCCACTTGTAAGGTGATCCTATGGTCAATTCGCACACAAAGCAATATGGTCAGTTGTCATCCCTCTCATTTCCTCGCAATCTATCATGCTAGTGTCCTATGGTCAATTCTTTTAGCCTACTAAATGGACTAAGGTATCAAGTCAATCACATCTAGCGTAATAGATACAAGCAAGCTTACAATACTACCGTAACTAAAGGTTTATAAGACAAACTAAGCATGCACACACGTAAAAGCATTAAGAAAAGTACAAAAACATAATTAAAGGAATAAACGAATCGTAATTAGGCTAGCACCAGAGGTGCTTAGCCGATCATATTAAATTGAACACTCGAAATCATGTTTATATAAACCATTAATTCGAAATGTAAAAGTAAATTGAAATGCTAAAACCTATGTAATGTAGCATGATTTCTCCCTTGTAAAGGCTCCGTATACTTCTGTAGAAGGGCCTTCTAAAAGCTCCCAATGATCTCTAACTTTGTGTGTGAGAAAGTTGTATGACAAATGTAGAAATTATGGTTGTATTTATAGGCCCGATCAGAGCTATGGCGTAACTGAGAAATGTGTTACGCCGTAGCTAGTGTAGTCTTATCCAGATCTGATGGTAACGACGTAGTTGATGAATTGTTACGCCGTAACAAGGATATTAGGGTTTCATCTACGTCGTAGTCTCCATGTGCATTATGCTGTAGATAAATTCTTGGATCTAGGATTACTTTCGTAGTCTCCGTTACGTCGTAGTCCCAAATTTGAGTTGCGCTGTAAGTTAAATAATGAGCTTAGACTACTCTCGTACACGTTGCTACGCCGTAATTCCAGAGTGATGTTACGGCGTAGTCTTTCAATATGAGAATTCATTAAGTCTTGGATGTGTTACGACGTAAACCATAGACGTGGTTACGCCGTAACTCTTGGTTCGTGTTGACTTTGGTCTTCTTAGTTGAATTCCTTGCTATGACGTAATTGAGAGATGATGTTACGCCGTAGCTTCTTCCAGTATACTAGGATTTGTTTATCTTTGCACGTTCTTTCCATTTTCCTCGTCTCTTTAGCACCTATGCTCACTTGTAAGCTGGATACAAAATATAAAGAAATCAAAGTATATATCCATATAATAAGTATAATACATGAGCATAATAGGGGAAATTGACACTTAAATATCAGGATTATTTGATGTCATCAGGGGGTAGCTGGTGTGGGAATGTTAAATGAAGAAGAAATCATGGAATTATCAGAAGAAGAAGAAGAACGAGCTGAACAAGAGTGGCGGAATGGTGGATATCTTATTGAGCAACAAGAACATCAAATGAGATTAGACCAAGAAACATTGATAGAAATAATGGTAGAAGAAGCAAGGGCTAAACAAGAGGAGGAGGAAAGACTTAGGAAAGAACGTGAGGAAGATTGGGAACTTGGGTTGTATGGCCATGTATCTGATTCATTTTCTGATTCGGAGGAGGAGGAGGAGAGACTTTGAAAAGAACCAGATGAAAATTGGGAAGTTGGGGGGTGTGGCTATGTATCGAATTCATTTACCGATTCGATTAAGTTGTAACTAAACTCTATGTTAAGTTTTAGAACTCAAAGTAATGCTTGTGTTTAACAGTTGGATGCCACAAATTAACCTATATGTCTATACTAGCAGTACTAAGTTAGTCTAGCGAAACTAAGTTCTTACCTTGTAGCAGTACTAACTTGCAGTTATTTCAATGACCAAATTTGCAAAGTCTTAACTTAAGTTTGCAGCCAAAACACACGTGGAAACCGAAGAGATTGCCTCGGGGCTTTTTTTCAATGACTACTAAATTTGCAACGTCTTTCACACCTTTCCCTCCCAAAGTAACACGGCAACCGAAACGATTGCATAGGGATTATTCAATTCTGTGGAAAACTAGAAGGGGGGTTGAATAGTTTACCGCTTTTTACTATCATATTTAACTTGAATATCTTTTACGTTTGCTTAAAGATATAAACACAATGTTATATGTTTGATTCTTTGAAAAGCTTTTTATGTAAATAACAATTCTAACTTTACTAGTTTCATACATTGAAAAGCTTTGCTTGTGATGATCCTAACTTTGCTTGTTTAGTTATTTGAAAAGCTTTACTTTTGTTTGAAGATACAAACACATCTTTACTTGTTTAGTTCTTTGAAAAGCTTTATATGTAACTAGCAATTCTAACTCAAGAACAACATGTAATAAGCAAATATAAAGAAAGAAACGATCAAACCACAACACGATTGTTTATCGTGGTTCGGCTATAAGGAATCTTTTTCCTTGCCCTACATCCACGCCCCGAGTTTCCAACTCGAGAGTTATAAGCACTAATCAACAAGCTCCTTTCACCGGAAGAGAAAACCTTTACAACGTCGCTTACACTTTTACCGACACTAAGCTAGATGCCGAGTTCTTTTACACGGGTACAACCACTCCCATCATCGCTTACACTTTTACCGACACTAAGCTAGATGTCGAGTTCTTTACCAAGGGTACAACCACTCCCGTTAGTTCTTTTACAAGGGTGCAACAACTCCCTACACACTACGTATTTTGAAGCCTAAAATACTAACCACTTACTTCTATATACATGACACACATGAAGTATAAACTTCCAAAGCTTATACATGACCAAGCTACCAAGACTTGCAACTTTAGAGTTGAAGCTTGTAACTTCTTGAATGATCTTGTGAAGTCCCTTGCTACATAAGAGAATCACACAAATCAAAAGGTTACTGAGTTAGTTGAGAGAGTATGTGAAAATATGTCCTAAAGGGGTGACTCAAAACTAACAAATGGTTTGGTATTTATAGCAAACCATTCTACAGGTCTGGCGGATACGGCGGACCCCTCAGGAGGGTTCCGCCCGTGTATCCCCAGGGTACCGCCAGGGCTGCAGTTGGCATGTGTTGATGTGATCTCTATTTCCTATGGTACTTATGACGTTAGCCCTAAGAATTTCTTCCCACTTCTTAAATTGTGGTTTAAGCTCATTGAGCTCCATACCAAAAGGATCCTTATCTACAATATTCCCCGAACGATTCACCCTAGTGGTAGAGATTCTAACAAAGAGGTGTTCCTTAATGGTTTCCTTACTAGCAAGAGGTGTATCGTATGGATAAAAATGATCAATTGAATCAAGATTTGAAATGGGCCACTTATCTGTGTAGAGGCAAGTTCCCTCATTTGGTACACCAAGAATTATAGCCAAGTCTTTTAAATCTATGTCATGTGGTATTTGATTGGTTGTGAAGTTTAATGATATCCTACCACCAGCACATGTGGAAAGGTTTACGGTTGCATAAAATTCCAAGATGAACCTAGGATAAATTGGCTCATCTATATCAAGGAGACAATCAAAGTTAATTGCGGCAAAGTTTTGGCGAATAGATGTTCCTTCTAGAAAGGATGGATCAATGGTTCTACCTTCGTGAACATAGCATTTTTCTAATGCCTTAAAGGTTTCTACTTGAATCGGGTTGAGACCTTTGGTCATATGGTGTTTGGGCATGTACTTAAGGGTTTCCTTGTGATCGGATTTGTTTGCAGGAGGCATGTTGATTCCTAGAAGACATAAAGTTATATGTTAATGACTTTTAACAATGTGGATGCTCTAATGTGTTCCTATATGCAAAACAATGTAAAGACTTGGTTATCTTGACTCATTTTGATTCCCAAATTGTTTTGTTAAGCAAAGTTTGTCTTAAAAACAAATGATAACCAACACTCTCCTAATTGAATGTGTCTTCGATTGAATGTACCCGAAAATACATATTAGTTATGTATCCCCTTTAGCATTCAAGAGATAGTATGCAAGTGATGTTTAAATGATGTTTTTCATTTGTTTTAACAATGTGGTGATGAATCATGTACTAGTCTTGGATGTGATTTTTGAAAGACAATGCACTTGGTGTGTTTGGCAAATTAAAAAGATACAATTCTTAACTAATGAAATACATAATTGACTAGCCACCAAGTTTTTCATGAATCAAGAAGTTTTATGCAAAAACCCTAAGATTCTAGTTAATGATTGTAAGCAAGAATGTTATAATTGAATCAAAAATGCAATTGTGATTAGAATACTTACAAAGTTAGTTGAATTTGAAGAGATTGGATAACAAGCCCTAAAAATCGTGAGGATATGTGTTTTTGAGAGGGTGATGGCTGTTTGAAAGTGGATGATTAAGTTAAGAGGATGTTTGGCTTTGAAATTAAAAATAAAACAATCTGAGATTTTGGCGGACCAGGCGGAACCAAAAAATGGGTTCCGCCCGTATGGTCTGAGGGTGCCGTGGAATCTGCAGGGAAAAACTCAAAAGGAATTGTCATGATTTTTGTGGTTTTATCTTAATGTTCAAAACTAAGGTTTTAAGTCTTATGAGTTTTTGACTAAGCCTAGGAATTATGAATGCTTCTCATTTAAGAGATTTTGTGAACGCGTTGATGGAATATTTAACATGGAACACTTTCTTAGTTAAGATGTTCCTCAATGAACAATCTTATCAGGGCGATGATGAGAGATCACAATGTGTTTATTAAGAACATAATGGAATGAATTGTTGCCTAAGTCGATGCTTCCTTTGTTGAAGAGATAACAATGTTTATGAGATGAATTCCGTTGTCGATATGAGTTAGCTTACACAAGTGGAGCTTGTTGATGTGCTTCTCCATCCAAAACTAATTTGAGAACCTTACGTGTTTTGAAGACTCATTGGGTAAGTAAGTATAAAAGTGCAAGTACCACTTGTGCTTTTCTTATCAACTTATTACCGTCATAATTCCATATTGCATGTACTATGGTTTCTATTCCCGTTCTTTTGGGATACCATAATCCTAGTTGTGTAGTACCTTATGATGTATCCAAACAAGGCTCAACTAAATAGTTGTTCAAGGATCTTCTTTAATACGAGCACATAGACAAAAGCTAAACATAATGTTGGATCTAATTGTTATGATAACAAGTAGTCTTTCGAACATTTCTCTACGTTTAGTTTTACCTACGGATTTGCTAATCTCATTCTTGGTAAGTCATCAATAACTTAACTATTGAAAACGAGAGAGTAACTAGGAATGTCTTTAAGTTAAAATCCCTTGCTTTTGGGGCTTGCTTTTATATATCAAAAAGTCTTTCAAATATTGACACTATAATCACTTGATTACTTTTGAAAAATCTATTTTGTTTCACTAGTTGTTTTACTCTAAATTCCAAAAACTATTTTTGTTGAATTTGTTTAGACACAACTATGATCTATAAATCAAGTTTTATAACATATGTCAATTTTACTTGATTTAGTGTTTGACTCAAGGTGAGAAGATGTTATTTTGTACCTTTATCCTTATACTTGTCTTGCCATCATTGGACTTTCGACTAAGTTATCATCTACCAAAGATAATATCTTGGAAGGAGGAGATCACTCGTTAAATGTTATATTCGACGACTCCTCGACTCTTTGGGTTTTCTTACTTAAGACAATATGAACTCTATTTGTTTAGAAAAAGTCCAAGAGGTACAACATCATGAGACTATGTGTCACATTTAATGTGTAAATCCTAGATGTTGAAAACTCATTTTCATTCACACATCCTAATATATGCTATGTGATTTATTTCACCTTGTGTGTTTTATGTGAGATTATCATAAAGGAGTGATTGAAGAAAAACACAATTAAAGACTCAAAGTATGGTGTTTGAGAAAATTGTTTAACGAAGGTTTGTTTTGCAAGCATCACAAAAGAGTTAGACATTTTAACACTTAGGAAATTTTTAGTTAGCTCACTTGTAAGCAAGAGTTGAGTGAGACTTACTCAAGAGTTTTTCGTGTTTATCTCTTGATGGTTAAAGAACCAAAACACCTTATATTTCTTACTAGTACTAAAGACTAAATTCCTTGTTGCATAGAATCTAATCTTAGTTATTTACAAATAGCAGGTAAACACTCTAGAGTGTTACAAATAACTCATATTTGAACACATAATGCTAGAAACAAGAGACAATCAAAGTCAAGTTGAAGTAATGCGTACCTTTTAAATTGCATAGCGATGCTATCAAGCGGATAAGCATTACACGTAAAATCTTGGTTTGACGACACGCTTTGAAACTCAATAGCTCATGTATCCAAGAAGGTTAGATAAACATATAAAAGCATAGAGAATAATAATCCTAATCCTTTTATCATGAGTTTCTACTAGAGATTGAATTATTTCTAAATCTCTCTTCTAGGTTTGGCAAATTTTACTTGCTTTGTTTTATTAGTTGATGGTGCTTTTGAGTTAAGTCCCAATCCGGTTTTATCTTTAAATAACCTTTGACTCCTCAACAATATTTCAAGAGAGTTTGAGCTTTCATCAAATTTAACTAATAATTTTTCCTTTCTCATTTGCATTTTCATCTCATGTTTGTAATCTAGACATAATTTTTATTCTAGATCAATTTCAACATTACTCTCAATTCTAGACATTTAATTTTCTAATAAAATTTACTTTTCAAAGATATTCTTAAAAGATTTTGAAGACTCATTCTTGAAGATAGATTTTAGGTCCATGTTGCATAAACGTTTAGACTCATTTTCTAGTTTAGAAAACTCTAGGATAAATTAATCAAAGCAAAAGAGTTTGGTTACAAAGTGTACCTTGCTTGATGTTTAACTAGTTAAGAATCACAAACCGGGTGATTGACTTCATCTTCACCCGTGTAATTCCATGAATCGCAAGCAAGTCTACTACGAGCTTGACACGAGTAATCACCTTTACTTACACCTTGCTTGTTGTATCAATAAATTGACAATTAACTACCGGATCATTGTCTTCGTCAACATCCATTACAATCCAAGATACGCAAGCAGGTTCATCAAAACACACGTACTCATCTTCATTTGTACCTTCATTTAAAACATTTAAGCTAGTAGCACATGTATTAAATTCTACTAAGTGTCTATCAATTAGTTTTTCTAAGACTTCTAATTCATATGTGAGATCAAATTGATCATCTTTGACTTGACATATTCCTTGATGAAAGTTTATTATATTTTTCCAAATATCATTAGCCTTTTGACAAAACTACATTCTTTCATATTTGGTACTAAAGCTTTATAAATCATTGTTTTAGCTTTAGTATTTTTATCAAGTTTAAGATAGTTATTATGGTTTTCAAAAACTTGTTTTTCTTTGGTTTGAAATCACCAAAAGAAATAATATGTCAAAGATCTTGATCAATTGATTTCACATAGTTTTCAAAATTACTTTTCCATTCAAGTAAGTTTTCTTTTGGAAATAGCGGTGGGTTTTGGATAGGTTGCCCTTCTTTGAGATTTTCAAAATCCATGGATCGATCCAAGTTTTAAAATACATTCTATTTTAAAGATCTTGAGTAACGTAGCTCCTGATGCCAATTGTGGAAAACTAGAAGGGGGGTTGAATAGTTTACCGCTTTTTACTATCATATTTAACTTGAATATCTTTTACGTTTGCTTAAAGATATAAACACAATGTTATATGTTTGATTCTTTGAAAAGCTTTTTATGTAAATAACAATTCTAACTTTACTAGTTTCATACATTGAAAAGCTTTGCTTGTGATGATCCTAACTTTGCTTGTTTAGTTATTTGAAAAGCTTTACTTTTGTTTGAAGATACAAACACATCTTTACTTGTTTAGTTCTTTGAAAAGCTTTATATGTAACTAGCAATTCTAACTCAAGAACAACATGTAATAAGTAAAGATAAAGAAAGAAACGATCAAACCACAACACGATTGTTTATCGTGGTTCGGCTACAAGGACTCTTTTTCCTTGCCCTACATCCACGCCCCGAGTTTCCAACTCGAGAGTTATAAGCACTAATCAACAAGCTCCTTTCACCGGCGGAGAAAACCTTTACAACGTCGCTTACACTTTTACCGACACTAAGCTAGATGTCGAGTTCTTTTACACGGGTACAACCACAACCATCATCGCTTACACTTTTACCGACACTAAGCTAGATGTCAAGTTCTTTACCAAGGGTACAACCACTCCCGTTAGTTCTTTTACAAGGGTACAACAACTCCCTACACACTACGTATTTTGAGGCCTAAAACACTAACCACTTACTTCTATATACATGACACACATGAAGTATAAACTTCCAAAGCTTATACATGACCAAGCTACCAAGACTTGCAACTTTAGAGTTGAAGCTTGTAACTTCTTGAATGATCTTGTGAAGTCCCTTGCTACATAAGAGAATCACACAAATCAAAAGGTTACTGAGTTAGTTGAGAGAGTATGTGAAAATATGTGCTAAAGGGGTGACTCAAAACTAACAAATGGTTTGGTATTTATAGCAAACCATTCTACAGGTCTGGCGGATACGGCGGACCCCTCAGGAGGGTTCCGCCCGTGTATCCCCAGGGTACCGCCAGGGCTGCAGTGTCACACCCCCAAAATACATGAATGGCAGCGGAATGGAATGTCTGAGGGTGTAACGGTCATAGCACCACAAACAAGGATATATTGAACGACCTAAAGTGTCGTTTAGAAAATACATCGTTTGATTCATTCAAAATATTCAGAGTTATAAAACATAGGTCCCAAAAGTTGGAAAAGGTTTAAGGAAATAATTTAGTACAATCAAACGATAGTTCATAAGTGCATGAAATCCAAAAAGAGACGCGTCATCCTTGATACACAAAGTGACTCCATGCATGCCATGAGAATGTGCCTTAGTTACCTGAGAAATACATTGCGAAAACGGTCAACATAAAGTTGGTGAATAATCATAGGTTTATAAGTAAATTGTATGTACGAAAACCACAAGTATAAAGTAAAGTGACAAAATGTCAAAAAGCTACATTGTCTCTTAAGCTCATGACCCCGAAGCTAGACGTACTAAAATATGCCCCAAAGGAGTGGTTACCAGTCACTCAATAATTTAGACATGAAATGCATTCGTTTTCTTTATGGAGCAACCCAAACACGAATGGAGGCGTCACCCTCGATAGATCTATCCACTCACTCTCGCTTGGCAATATAATTAACGGTCCATGATAATAAAGGGGACTTGAAGTGGTAGTACTAGCAACTTAAGCAATGTACGGAATTTAATACTTGGGCATGTACAAAAATAATTGTGCAATGTATTCTCCCCCGTGGGATTAAAATCAAATAAGTACTAAAAACGGGGCTATGAGAACTCACCTCGAAATGATGGTACAAAGATGGTACAATGATGTAAAAGTAGTCGGGACAATGAGGCGCGAACACTAGCCGCAACCTAAATGAATAATCGTGATCTAATTTAGATCAAGCCGTAATGTAATGAATGCACATGCACATGATACCTATACCATTCGTAATTTAGAAATACTAGTTATCGTCATAGTAAAATAGTTTCCATACTTAGGAAAAATAAGTCCATATATAAAAGTATATAACTTGTCGTACTATCTTGTATGAAAATGTTAGGGTTAAATTCCTTGTATCGAAAACCTTAAAATAACGTCGTTAAGTCGTATAAATATTCTCTTGGGTCATACGTATTCATTTGTTAAGAATATAATCCTTAGTAACATTTCTAGAAAATATACCATTTAGTGCGTAAGTTATTATTTTTATTTGTGACCAAATATATATATATAGTTTTGACGATGTTAAAACGGGTATAACTTGGTCGTTTTAAGCTCATTTTCCTCGTTCTTTATATCTACGGATTCGTTTTTGTATATACTAGTATATTTTTGATAACTCGGCTCCTCTAGGTTACGTTTAATGCCTCTATTTACCCGTCGAAATCTGCCGAACAGCATGCAGTTTTTATAAAAATAGTTTTCGTCGTTAAATTTGCAAAAATCATATCTCCTTCGTTATAAGCTCGTTTAAATCCATTCTTTCGCCTAAAGTTTCGTTTTTGAAAGTATTTTCTAAATCTTTGGTCAAAAATTAACCATCAACCACTGATTTTCCCACGAAATAAAAATAGGGACAGTAGGTATTTCTAATGTTTCAAAAATCGTTTCTAGGGTTCTAATCTAGTTCCATCTTCAATTAAACCACTTTTAATCACCACAAAACTAGTCTAACCCTACCATACACCTTCTTAGGGTGTCATGGGTTCCTAAACATCATAACCAAGTAGATCTAACAAGGATCTAACCAAAAATCATTTTCTAGGGCTTGAAAGTTAAATATATACAAAATGGAGTGGTATAAGCCAATATATGCATGAGTTCTTGTAATAAAAATATATAAACATAGTAATAACTTGTAAAAATTATGAAATGAGTTTTGTAAACTTACTTGGAAGATTAATGAAGTTTGGATGGTGAAAACCTAACAATCCTTGAGTTTTTATCTCAAAACTCTAACAAGGACAACTATAAGAACAAGATTATACTTAGATCTTTGAAAAATGATGTTTTCTTGCTTCTTGATTACCCTAGGCCGAGCACCCTTGAGAGAAAAAGAGAGAAAAGATTTTCTTGTAACTAAAGTTGTATGTGTGAATTTTTGAGGTTTTAATCTAGTAAAATAATTCAAAGACAAAAAGGTACAAGTAATTAATAGAGTTAGTGAATTATTAGAATGTGTAAGTGATTGGAATGGGGGGGGGGGGGGGGGGCAAGTCAAGGGGGGGGGGGGGAATTTGGTGTAAGACTTTGGTGTCTTATGTATTATATTATGTTTAGTTTTAGTTTTAAAGTGTACCGGGTACCGGGTTAACTAAAAATAAATTTTAACGGAGTTAACCGGGTCATAATAAAGTTATAAAAATTATAAAAATATGTTGGGTACAAATATTAAGTGTTTAGATAATTATTGTTTAATTTTTATAAAAACCGTCGAATTTAAATTAGACATACGATACAAAATAATTAAATTTCCAAAATACCGGGTAAATTAATATTATAATTTTTATATTATAAAAATGAGTATAAAAATATATTGGGATCATAGTTGGGAGTGTCTGACGTATTAGTCACATTTATAGTTCGCGTATTAGTGTTTATTTAAAATAAACATACGTAATTCGTTAATTATATTAAAAATATAATTTGAATACCCTACGAGTGGAATAGTATGCAAGTGCCCTAATGATGATATGCAAAAAGTGTACCTGAGCAGTTTTCAATCGGCAAATAATGTCCTTGAGGGGTTACTGTTCATGCAAAAATGGTTTTTTGGCTAACGCTTGTTAGGAAATCCCGTTAAGTGCCATGTGAAATGACTATTTTACCCTCATTTTCTTCAATAATCGCAATTCCACCATTTCCCTTTTTTTTTTCCCACCAATCACAACCAAATGTCTAAAGCACTTATAACCCCAAATTCACAAACACAATTTTTGAAACACATAATCACACATAATCGATCTTACATCTTCAAAACGAAATAGACAAATCCGTTAACTTCAATATCCCCATCCGTCCCTACAACAACCATTACCAAACCCGTCACAACACCTTGGAAAACCTATATTCATCACACAGCCCTGAAAAGGAGGTTAGGATAATGCCCGGTCCTGTTGGTATTGTTCAATTGGCTAGGCGTCGTAAACAAGCAGATATTAGCGAAGGTGGGCAGGAGCATGTAATTCTGACACAAGAGTATATTAGGAAAGTTGTTGAGGATGTCGGTGAGGATGAGGATTTTTCACCTAGGCCATGGCTTAGCGCGGTTGACTATGTGAATGCTAATGGGGGTGGTGTATGGATGTTTAGGTGATATCAAGAACTTTATCAATAATGGTAAAGTTGATCAAGTTGTTGCAATAATCAAGTCGTGTACTCCAAATGCCGTTGGCGATCTTATAGTAACTCTCAAAGTTCTCTCAAGTTCAATACCTGGTGCAATACATCACAAAATCATTAACGAGGAGGGGGTTATGGAAAGGATATCACTGTAGGAGCTGTTGTGATTGTTAATAACGTTTCAGTGTTTTCTCCTAATCGATCACACCATTCTCTTAATATTACAAAGAAAAACTTAATTAAGGTTTTCCCCAAGGATACACTTTATGGGGATGGAAGGGGGTGATGCAGGATTTCTGACCAGGTTTTAATATTTGTAAAGTCTCGTTTCTACCCTAGGTCTACCTTATGCACTAACGGACAGAGAATCCGGTCGTGTGTAGGCTAGTAATGGTAACTCTGAGGTCGTCCCAAGAGCTATGTGGTGCGGATTATATCTAAACCTAATGTCACTAATTAAAATTGAATTAAAAGTAGGAATGGTTGATTGATTGTTTAAACGAAATGAATTGAAAATAAAAGCAATTAAAAGTAAAGTTGTGAGCATTAGGAGAGAAATGTGCTACCCTAATTACTCCTCTTATATCGCATATAATCATGTCTCCTATTAAACTAATGTCATGCTTTAGGTAGAGCGGACATATATCACTAGGTTCATATGGTCAAGTTCCCTAGCCTATCCCCCCGGAATCCTGTCGGGAACCACAGGCACTACCCCATGCTAGTAAGCCGACGTACGGTAGACGGGTTTGAGTCATTAAGTGCCACTACATGCTAGACTTATATTCAATGGCACGTTGTCACGATCATAGTCCATTCTCTAATTACTTAAGTACCTCCACTTGTAAGGTGATCCTATGGTCAATTCGCACACAAAGCAATATGGTCAGTTGTCATCCCTCTCATTTCCTCGCAATCTATCATGCTAGTGTCCTATGGTCAATTCTTTTAGCCTACTAAATGGACTAAGGTATCAAGTCAATCACATCTAGCGTAATAGATACAAGCAAGCTTACAATACTACCGTAACTAAAGGTTTATAAGACAAACTAAGCATGCACACACGTAAAAGCATTAAGAAAAGTACAAAAACATAATTAAAGGAATAAACGAATTGTAATTAGGCTAGCACCAGAGGTGCTTAGCCGATCATATTAAATTGAACACTCGAAATCATGTTTATATAAACCATTAATTCGAAATGTAAAAGTAAATTGAAATGCTAAAACCTATGTAATGTAGCATGATTTCTCCCTTGTAAAGGCTCCGTATACTTCTGTAGAAGGGCCTTCTAAAAGCTCCCAATGATCTCTAACTTTGTGTGTGAGAAAGTTGTATGACAAATGTAGAAATTATGGTTGTATTTATAGGCCCGATCAGAGCTATGGTGTAACTGAGAAATGTGTTACGCCGTAGCTAGTGTAGTCTTATCCAGATCTGATGGTAACGACGTAGTTGATGAATTGTTACGCCGTAACAAGGATATTAGGGTTTCATCTACGTCGTAGTCTCCATGTGCATTATGCTGTAGATAAATTCTTGGATCTAGGATTACTTTCGTAGTCTCCGTTACGTCGTAGTCCCAAATTTGAGTTGCACTGTAAGTTAAATAATGAGCTTAGACTACTCTCGTACACGTTGCTACGCCGTAATTCCAGAGTGATGTTACGGCGTAGTCTTTCAATATGAGAATTCATTAAGTCTTGGATGTGTTACGACGTAAACCATAGACGTGGTTACGCCGTAACTCTTGGTTCGTGTTGACTTTGGTCTTCTTAGTTGAATTCCTTGCTATGACGTAATTGAGAGATGATGTTACGCCGTAGCTTCTTCCAGTATACTAGGATTTGTTTATCTTTGCACGTTCTTTCCATTTTCCTCGTCTCTTTAGCACCTATGCTCACTTGTAAGCTGGATACAAAATATAAAGAAATCAAAGTATATATCCATATAATAAGTATAATACATGAGCATAATAGGGGAAATTGACACTTAAATATCAGGATTATTTGATGTCATCAGGGGGTAGCTGGTGTGGGAATGTTAAACGAAGAAGAAATCATGGAATTATTAGAAGAAGAAGAAGAACGAGCTGAACAAGAGTGGCGGAATGGTGGATATCTTATTGAGCAACAAGAACATCAAATGAGATTAGACCAAGAAACATTGATAGAAACAATGGTAGAAGAAGCAAGGGCTAAACAAGAGGAGGAGGAAAGACTTAGGAAAGAACGTGAGGAAGATTGGGAACTTGGGTTGTATGGCCATGTATCTGATTCATTTTCTGATTCGGAGGAGGAGGAGGAGAGACTTTGAAAAGAACCAGATGAAAATTGGGAAGTTGGGGGGTGTGGCTATGTATCGAATTCATTTACCGATTCGATTATGTTGTAACTAAACTCTATGTTAAGTTTTAGAACTCAAAGTAATGCTTGTGTTTAACAGTTGGATGCCACAAATTAACCTATATGTCTATACTAGCAGTACTAAATTAGTCTAGCGAAACTAAGTTCTTACCTTGTAGCAGTACTAACTTGCAGTTATTTCAATGACCAAATTTGCAAAGTCTTAACTTAAGTTTGCAGCCAAAACACACGTGGAAACCGAAGAGATTGCCTCGGGGCTTTTTTTCAATGACTACTAAATTTGCAACGTCTTTCACACCTTTCCCTCCCAAAGTAACACGGCAACCGAAACGATTGCATAGGGATTATTAAATTCTGTGGAAAACTAGAAGGGGGGTTGAATAGTTTACCGCTTTTTACTATCATATTTAACTTGAATATCTTTTACGTTTGCTTAAAGATATAAACACAATGTTATATGTTTGATTATTTGAAAAGCTTTTTATGTAAATAACAATTCTAACTTTACTAGTTTCATACATTGAAAAGCTTTGCTTGTGATGATCCTAACTTTGCTTGTTTAGTTATTTGAAAAGCTTTACTTTTGTTTGAAGATACAAACACATCTTTACTTGTTTAGTTCTTTGAAAAGCTTTATATGTAACTAGCAATTCTAACTCAAGAACAACATGTAATAAGCAAATATAAAGAAAGAAACGATCAAACCACAACACGATTGTTTATCGTGGTTCGGCTATAAGGAATCTTTTTCCTTGCCCTACATCCACGCCCCGAGTTTCCAACTCGAGAGTTATAAGCACTAATCAATAAGCTCCTTTCACCGGAAGAGAAAACCTTTACAACGTCGCTTACACTTTTACCGACACTAAGCTAGATGTCGAGTTCTTTTACACGGGTACAACCACTCCCATCATCGCTTACACTTTTACCGACACTAAGCTAGATGTCGAATTCTTTACCAAGGGTACAACCACTCCCGTTAGTTCTTTTACAAGGGTACAACAACTCCCTACACACTACGTATGTTGAGGCCTAAAATACTAACCACTTACTTCTATATACATGACACACATGAAGTATAAACTTCCAAAGCTTATACATGACCAAGCTACCAAGACTTGCAACTTTAGAGTTGAAGCTTGTAACTTCTTGAATGATCTTGTGAAGTCCCTTGCTACATAAGAGAATCACACAAATCAAAAGGTTACTGAGTTAGTTGAGAGAGTATGTGAAAATATGTGCTAAAGGGGTGACTCAAAACTAACAAATGGTTTGGTATTTATAGCAAACCATTCTACAGGTCTGGCGGATACGGCGGACCCCTCAGGAGGGTTCCGCCCATGTATCCCCAGGGTACCGCCAGGGCTGCAGTTGGTTTTGCAATAAATCTTGCAAACCAAACAAAGTCACATCTCATTACTCTTGCAAACCAAACAATGTCACATCACATAATATCAAGTCAAACACTAAACTTGCAAGCAACATCTAAGTAAGTCAAACACATTTCTTACCATAAATGTATATTGACAAAGCTTGCCCTAAATGTGATGTGACCTTACTATATTAAGAAATAAATGTGATGTGACAAGACACTTGCTAGTTTAAGAAATAAAAACAATGTTTTGTTTAAAAGGAAATTCAAACCTTGGTTAAACAAGACTTAAACACTTAAAGTGATGATTTACTTATAGCTAAACTTCATACTTTGTCATTAACAAAACTAAGCAAAGATCGTAAAATATCGATAACGTTTTTAGGCGATATTTGTATTAACAATCTCCCCCTTTTTGTTGATGACAAAACATAAACTTTATTTATAAGTAAGTCACTAGTTTTAGTGTTAAGTCTTATAAAGTTAGGTATAAAAAACTTGTTTTTGCTAAAATGATGTCATATACAAAAAGAATTTTTGAAACAAGTTTATATCTAAAATTCTCCCCCTTTTTGTCGAAACAAAAAGAAGAGTAGCGAAGCGGAAGTAAGCACTTGCTCCCCCTTGGACGATACTCCCCCTAAATGGAGTGCCAAGAGAGGAGACATGGATTTTGAACCTACAAGAAAAAGGTTAGTTGTTGCACAAGATAAGTCGTGAAAGTATTTCATGTTTAAACACAACTAAGAGTTGTGAAGTGAAATAGTACAACACTCATGCTCCCCCTTGAATATTACTCCCCTAAATGGAGTATCAAGGAAGGAAAACATGGAAAATGGTCCTCCAAAAAGAAAGGTTAGTTTAAACAACACAAGATATATGTATGGTACGATAGCAAGGTATATTTCACTTATTATACCTAAAAATAAACCATGAAAACCTTGTAGTGTAATGAAATGCATTTCATGTAAAATTTTGACTCTTAAAAAGTCAAAGACAAGAATTTTGGATTACACCATCCTACTTCTAAAAATAGAGAAAAACTACAAATAAGCTAAGACCATAAAAAGCTACAAGGAAATCATCATTTTCCTTTGTGAGAAACATTTTCCAAAAACAAGGCTAATGTTGTTTAAGGATGAAAATGTGGGTTGTGGTTGTAGCGGGCTTTATTTTGAAGGTTGAAAGGATGACACGGTTTTGGTTTGTTGGTTTAAATGGGAAACATTTTCCAAAAGAAACGGTTTTGTTTCATTTTGGAGATTTTAGGGTTGAGGTGTGTGAGACGAGGATTGTAGAAGATCCAAAATGTGTTTTAGTATAAACCTCATTTCTTCGGATAGCTCACGAATTTCCCTTCGACACCCTTCACTAATGTGAGCGGTTCTTTTGCAATGATTGCAATCATGGCGGGGAAAGTTTGATGGAAGAGTGGTTTGATATGTTGGTGGATGGTTTGAGCTTGAAGGAGCAAAGGTGGAAGGTTGAGTAGTGTTTTTGCTTCCTTCATTTGTTGATTGAAGTGTTGTTTGTAAAACCATGATATGGTTGATTTAAGAGTCAACCATACGTTTGAAGGCATGAAGGTGGTTTAAATGAGTGTCAATCTCATTATGAAGGTTTGGAGGTTTTTCCCATATGGATGCTTCTATTTTCTTATAAGAAGAAAGTAGAGATTCAAAATGTTGGGAAGGTTCTTGTGGTGATGGTTGTTGTTGTGGTGGTGGTTGTTGGTTTTGAACAAAATGGCGGAAGCTTGGTTCGCCGGAAGGATTGCCATGAAGGTCTTTGTAAATTGGGTGAAACACAAATGATTGTGAGTGGGTATGACCTTGATCATTTGGAAAAATGGATGGTCTAGCATAACGGTAAGCCAACCGTTCTACTAATGATGGTTGATGGGGTTCATTATCTAGTTGCTCACTAGGTTGTTGTTGGGTTTCCATTTGAGCAATGGTGTCAAAGAGTGACAAGGATGGTTGACTTGATGATTTGGGTGATAGGTCTTCTAATGTTTCCAAATAGGGTAGTGGTGATGTTGGAGGTGTATGGAAAAGTTCCATTGGTGTAGGTGTTGGTGATTGAGGTGATGGAGTTTTTGATGGTTGAGCTTGTTGAGAAGGTGATGATGAATCACTTGAAGGTCTAGTTGTTGGAGGAATGGTGGCCATGTTTGTGTAGCAATGTGTTGGAGAGGGTGTTGGAGTATCAAGATTGAGCAATTCTTGAAAGGTAATTTCATTGGTATTACAATGTGTTGGGGATTGTGTTGAGGTAGTGAGATTTAGGAAATCTTGGATAGGTGAAGAAATGTTAAGCGAAGCATCACTTGAAGAAGATAAGCTTGACTTGACGGTTTTGTTAAAGCAACAAGGTTTAACACTAATCCTAGTGATTTTTGAAAGGGATTTTGATGAGTCGGATGATGTGTTGGATTTGGTCATTTTCAAATGTGTGGTTTTGATGTTTTGAGAGAAGAAGTTTTAATGGTGATGGTGTGATTTGAATTGTTGCAAAACTTTCAAATTTATAGGATGAAGAACATGTTGAATAGGGTGTTTGGATTTAATGTTCTACCATTCAAAGATTGAGGTTTCAAATGATTAACAAAATTTTCCTGAATATGTCAAATCAATGCATGTCATTCCAATAGAATAAGGTGGAGTGAAAGACCAACAAATGCATTCAATGCTTTGTGATCATGGGATGTGATTTGGTTGAAAATGTTTCAATGGTTTTGAAGGATCCTTTAAAAGGGTTCCTTGGGTTAGTTATGTTTGAATTTGAATTTTTGGAGGGAAGTGGCTTCCTAATTGTTTTAGTGAGTGAAAGTTGTTCTAATATGGTTATTGGAGTTAATGGAAGATGTTTCTCACTTAGGATGATGGTTTGACACTTTACAAGTATTGGACTTAAGAAAAATAAAAAGAAAAATTCTGCAGGTTGTTGGCGGCACCTTCAGAATACACAGGCGGAACCCATATGAGGGTGCCGCCTGGTCCGTTGGGCCATTTCTGGAATTCCCAGAAATTGCACTGGCAGAACCCAATTTTGGCTACCGCCAGATCCGCCAGTGCTTCAGAAAGTGGCAGTCCGCGTTTTTGACCCGCGAGACGATTTTCAAAATTTTTGAAAACTCTTAAAATCAAAAATATAGTGCATATCTGGTTAGGAAAAGTAAAAATTGAACTTGTAAACACTCAAATCATATGACTTTGACCGGGGGCTAGCTATTTTCACCAAACTTAGTGAAATTAATCATAAGCATAAAAATTGACAAACATCTCAAATATTGTCATTGTGCATAATAGTTCATACAAATGTAATCCAACTATCGTAATAAACCATGAAAGTGAAAAAACAAATAATTCACGTAGTTTTAACACAAAGACGATTCTAAAGTATTCATAAGCCAAACACTCCTTAATCTTCTCACAACCGGTCTATCTTCTTGTTGAGCTTGTTTAGGTACCTTCCAAAGCACTTGAACATTCCTTTGGTTTGCTTGAACTCTTCGGAAGCATTTTCAATGATGGGGAGAGCTTGAAGGTATTCTAAAGGAGGTAACTTAGATTTAGGAAGTTTATCATCCTCGCTCATGCCGGATGATGATGATGATGGTGTAGGTGATCGAGTACGTTTGCCCTTATTTTTGAAACTCGTTTATCACTTAAAGGAACGAAGATGTGAGGAACGAGAGATTAGTCAAGGCATATTCCATTTTCGTTATGAGAAATGGGCGAGATTGCTCTAAAGAGGCGGGTAAGAAGCATTCCATAGGGAAGAGCGGTTGTTCCGACTAAGGATATGTCGGCCATTCTTTTGGCTAGGTAGTAGGCTAAGTTGAAGGGTTGACCGGTGGAAATGCTATAAAGCATGTAGCATAGGCATGTGTTGATGTGATCTCTATTTCCTATGGTACTTATGACGTTAGCCCTAAGAATTTCTTCCCACTTCTTAAATTGTGGTTTAAGCTCATTGAGCTCCATACCAAAAGGATCCTTATCTACAATATTCCCCGAACGATTCACCCTAGTGGTAGAGATTCTAACAAAGAGGTGTTCCTTAATGGTTTCCTTACTAGCAAGAGGTGTATCGTATGGATAAAAATGATCAATTGAATCAAGATTTGAAATGGGCCACTTATCTGTGTAGAGGCAAGTTCCCTCATTTGGTACACCAAGAATTATAGCCAAGTCTTTTAAATCTATGTCATGTGGTATTTGATTGGTTGTGAAGTTTAATGATATCCTACCACCAGCACATGTGGAAAGGTTTACGGTTGCATAAAATTCCAAGATGAACCTAGGATAAATTGGCTCATCTATATCAAGGAGACAATCAAAGTTAATTGCGGCAAAGTTTTGGCGAATAGATGTTCCTTCTAGAAAGGATGGATCAATGGTTCTACCTTCGTGAACATAGCGTTTTTCTAATGCCTTAAAGGTTTCTACTTGAATCGGGTTGAGACCTTTGGTCATATGGTGTTTGGGCATGTACTTAAGGGTTTCCTTGTGATCGGATTTGTTTGCAGGAGGCATGTTGATTCCTAGAAGACATAAAGTTATATGTTAATGACTTTTAACAATGTGGATGCTCTAATGTGTTCCTATATGCAAAACAATGTGAAGACTTGGTTATCTTGACTCATTTTGATTCCCAAATTATTTTGTTAAGCAAAGTTTGTCTTAAAAACAAATGATAACCAACACTCTCCTAATTGAATGTGTCTTCGATTGAATGTACCCGAAAATAAATATTAGTTATGTATCCCCTTTAGCATTCAAGAGATAGTATGCAAGTGATGTTTAAATGATGTTTTTCATTTGTTTTAACAATGTGGTGATGAATCATGTACTAGTCTTGGATGTGATTTTTGAAAGACAATGCACTTGGTGTGTTTGGCAAATTAAAAAGATACAATTCTTAACTAATGAAATACATAATTGACTAGCCACCAAGTTTTTCATGAATCAAGAAGTTTTATGCAAAAACCCTAAGATTCTAGTTAATGATTGTAAGCAAGAATGTTATAATTGAATCAAAAATGCAATTGTGATTAGAATACTTACAAAGTTAGTTGAATTTGAAGAGATTGGATAACAAGCCCTAAAAATCGTGAGGATATGTGTTTTTGAGAGGGTGATGGCTGTTTGAAAGTGGATGATTAAGTTAAGAGGATGTTTGGCTTTGAAATTAAAAATAAAACAATCTGAGATTTTGGCGGACCAGGCGGAACCAAAAAATGGGTTCCGCCCGTATGGTCTGAGGGTGCCGTGGAATCTGCAGGGAAAAACTCAAAAGGAATTGTCATGATTTTTGTGGTTTTATCTTAATGTTCAAAACTAAGGTTTTAAGTCTTATGAGTTTTTGACTAAGCCTAGGAATTATGAATGCTTCTCATTTAAGAGATTTTGTGAACGCGTTGATGGAATATTTAACATGGAACACTTTCTTAGTTAAGATGTTCCTCAATGAACAATCTTATCAGGGCGATGATGAGAGATCACAATGTGTTTATTAAGAACATAATGGAATGAATTGTTGCCTAAGTCGATGCTTCCTTTGTTGAAGAGATAACAATGTTTATGAGATGAATTCCGTTGTCGATATGAGTTAGCTTACACAAGTGGAGCTTGTTGATGTGCTTCTCCATCCAAAACTAATTTGAGAACCTTACGTGTTTTGAAGACTCATTGGGTAAGTAAGTATAAAAGTGCAAGTACCACTTGTGCTTTTCTTATCAACTTATTACCGTCATAATTCCATATTGCATGTACTATGGTTTCTATTCCCGTTCTTTTGGGATACCATAATCCTAGTTGTGTAGTACCTTATGATGTATCCAAACAAGGCTCAACTAAATAGTTGTTCGAGGATCTTCTTTAATACGAGCACATAGACAAAAGCTAAACATAATGTTGGATCTAATTGTTATGATAACAAGTAGTCTTTCGAACATTTCTCTACGTTTAGTTTTACCTACGGATTTGCTAATCTCATTCTTGGTAAGTCATCAATAACTTAACTATTGAAAACGAGAGAGTAACTAGGAATGTCTTTAAGTTAAAATCCCTTGCTTTTGGGGCTTGCTTTTATATATCAAAAAGTCTTTCAAATATTGACACTATAATCACTTGATTACTTTTGAAAAATCTATTTTGTTTCACTAGTTGTTTTACTCTAAATTCCAAAAACTATTTTTGTTGAATTTGTTTAGACACAACTATGATCTATAAATCAAGTTTTATAACATATGTCAATTTTACTTGATTTAGTGTTTGACTCAAGGTGAGAAGATGTTATTTTGTACCTTTATCCTTATACTTGTCTTGCCATCATTGGACTTTCGACTAAGTTATCATCTACCAAAGATAATATCTTGGAAGGAGGAGATCACTCGTTAAATGTTATATTCGACGACTCCTCGACTCTTTGGGTTTTCTTACTTAAGACAATATGAACTCTATTTGTTTAGAAAAAGTCCAAGAGGTACAACATCATGAGACTATGTGTCACATTTAATGTGTAAATCCTAGATGTTGAAAACTCATTTTCATTCACACATCCTAATATATGCTATGTGATTTATTTCACCTTGTGTGTTTTATGTGAGATTATCATAAAGGAGTGATTGAAGAAAAACACAATTAAAGACTCAAAGTATGGTGTTTGAGAAAATTGTTTAACGAAGGTTTGTTTTGCAAGCATCACAAAAGAGTTAGACATTTTAACACTTAGGAAATTTTTAGTTAGCTCACTTGTAAGCAAGAGTTGAGTGAGACTTACTCAAGAGTTTTTCGTGTTTATCTCTTGATGGTTAAAGAACCAAAACACCTTATATTTCTTACTAGTACTAAAGACTAAATTCCTTGTTGCATAGAATCTAATCTTAGTTATTTACAAATAGCAGGTAAACACTCTAGAGTGTTACAAATAACTCATATTTGAACACATAATGCTAGAAACAAGAGACAATCAAAGTCAAGTTGAAGTAATGCGTACCTTTTAAATTGCATAGCGATGCTATCAAGCGGATAAGCATTACACGTAAAATCTTGGTTTGACGACACGCTTTGAAACTCAATAGCTCATGTATCCAAGAAGGTTAGATAAACATATAAAAGCATAGAGAATAATAATCCTAATCCTTTTATCATGAGTTTCTACTAGAGATTGAATTATTTCTAAATCTCTCTTCTAGGTTTGGCAAATTTTACTTGCTTTGTTTTATTAGTTGATGATGCTTTTGAGTTAAGTCCCAATCCGGTTTTATCTTTAAATAACCTTTGACTCCTCAACAATATTTCAAGAGAGTTTGAGCTTTCATCAAATTTAACTAATAATTTTTCCTTTCTCATTTGCATTTTCATCTCATGTTTGTAATCTAGACATAATTTTTATTCTAGATCAATTTCAACATTACTCTCAATTCTAGACATTTAATTTTCTAATAAAATTTACTTTTCAAAGATATTCTTAAAAGATTTTGAAGACTCATTCTTGAAGATAGATTTTAGGTCCATGTTGCATAAACGTTTAGACTCATTTTCTAGTTTAGAAAACTCTAGGATAAATTAATCAAAGCAAAAGAGTTTGGTTACAAAGTGTACCTTGCTTGATGTTTAACTAGTTAAGAATCACAAACCGGGTGATTGACTTCATCTTCACCCGTGTAATTCCATGAATCGCAAGCAAGTCTACTACGAGCTTGACACGAGTAATCACCTTTACTTACACCTTGCTTGTTGTATCAATAAATTGACAATTAACTACCGGATCATTGTCTTCGTCAACATCCATTACAATCCAAGATACGCAAGCAGGTTCATCAAAACACACGTACTCATCTTCATTTGTACCTTCATTTAAAACATTTAAGCTAGTAGCACATGTATTAAATTCTACTAAGTGTCTATCAATTAGTTTTTCTAAGACTTCTAATTCATATGTGAGATCAAATTGATCATCTTTGACTTGACATATTCCTTGATGAAAGTTTATTATATTTTTCCAAATATCATTAGCCTTTTGACAAAACTACATTCTTTCATATTTGGTACTAAAGCTTTATAAATCATTGTTTTAGCTTTAGTATTTTTATCAAGTTTAAGATAGTTATTATGGTTTTCAAAAACTTGTTTTTCTTTGGTTTGAAATCACCAAAAGAAATAATATGTCAAAGATCTTGATCAATTGATTTCACATAGTTTTCAAAATTACTTTTCCATTCAAGTAAGTTTTCTTTTGGAAATAGCGGTGGGTTTTGGATAGGTTGCCCTTCTTTGAGATTTTCAAAATCCATGGATCGATCCAAGTTTTAAAATACATTCTATTTTAAAGATCTTGAGTAACGTAGCTCCTGATGCCAATTGTGGAAAACTAGAAGGGGGGTTGAATAGTTTACCGCTTTTTACTATCATATTTAACTTGAATATCTTTTACGTTTGCTTAAAGATATAAACACAATGTTATATGTTTGATTCTTTGAAAAGCTTTTTATGTAAATAACAATTCTAACTTTACTAGTTTCATACATTGAAAAGCTTTGCTTGTGATGATCCTAACTTTGCTTGTTTAGTTATTTGAAAAGCTTTACTTTTGTTTGAAGATACAAACACATCTTTACTTGTTTAGTTCTTTGAAAAGCTTTATATGTAACTAGCAATTCTAACTCAAGAACAACATGTAATAAGTAAAGATAAAGAAAGAAACGATCAAACCACAACACGATTGTTTATCGTGGTTCGGCTACAAGGACTCTTTTTCCTTGCCCTACATCCACGCCCCGAGTTTCCAACTCGAGAGTTATAAGCACTAATCAACAAGCTCCTTTCACCGGCGGAGAAAACCTTTACAACGTCGCTTACACTTTTACCGACACTAAGCTAGATGTCGAGTTCTTTTACACGGGTACAACCACAACCATCATCGCTTACACTTTTACCGACACTAAGCTAGATGTCAAGTTCTTTACCAAGGGTACAACCACTCCCGTTAGTTCTTTTACAAGGGTACAACAACTCCCTACACACTACGTATTTTGAGGCCTAAAACACTAACCACTTACTTCTATATACATGACACACATGAAGTATAAACTTCCAAAGCTTATACATGACCAAGCTACCAAGACTTGCAACTTTAGAGTTGAAGCTTGTAACTTCTTGAATGATCTTGTGAAGTCCCTTGCTACATAAGAGAATCACACAAATCAAAAGGTTACTGAGTTAGTTGAGAGAGTATGTGAAAATATGTCCTAAACGGGTGACTCAAAACTAACAAATGGTTTGGTATTTATAGCAAACCATTCTACAGGTCTGGCGGATACGGCGGACCCCTCAGGAGGGTTCCGCCCGTGTATCCCCAGGGTACCGCCAGGGCTGCAGTGTCACACCCCCAAAATACCTGAATGGCAGCGGAATGGAATGTCTGAGGGTGTAACGGTCATAGCACCACAAACAAGGATATATTGAATGACCTAAAGTGTCGTTTAGAAAATACATCGTTTGATTCATTCAAAATATTCAGAGTTATAAAACATAGGTCCCAAAAGTTGGAAAAGGTTTAAGGAAATAATTTAGTACAATCAAACGATAGTTCATAAGTGCATGAAATCCAAAAAGAGACGCGTCATCCTTGATACACAAAGTGACTCCATGCATGCCATGAGAATGTGCCTTAGTTACCTGAGAAATACATTGCGAAAACGGTCAACATAAAGTTGGTGAATAATCATAGGTTTATAAGTAAATTGTATGTACAAAAACCACAAGTATAAAGTAAAGTGACAAAATGTCAAAAAGCTACATTGTCTCTTAAGCTCATGACCCCGAAGCTAGACGTACTAAAATATGCCCCAAAGGAGTGGTTACCAGTCACTCAATAATTTAGACATGAAATGCATTCGTTTTTCTTATGGAGCAACCCAAACACGAATGGAGGCGTCACCCTCGATAGATCTATCCACTCACTCTCGCTTGGCAATATAATTAACGGTCCATGATAATAAAGGGGACTTGAAGTGGTAGTACTAGCAACTTAAGCAATGTATGGAATTTAATACTTGGGCATGTACAAAAATAATTGTGCAATGTATTCTCCCCCGTGGGATTAAAATCAAATAAGTACTAAAAACGGGGCTATGAGAACTCACCTCGAAATGATGGTACAAAGATGGTACAATGATGTAAAAGTAGTCGGGACAATGAGGCGCGAACACTAGCCGCAACCTAAATGAATAATCGTGATCTAATTTAGATCAAGCCGTAATGTAATGAATGCACATGCACATGATACCTATACCATTCGTAATTTAGAAATACTAGTTATCGTCATAGTAAAATAGTTTCCATACTTAGGAAAAATAAGTCCATATATAGAAGTATATAACTTGTCGTACTATCTTGTATGAAAATGTTAGGGTTAAATTCCTTGTATCGAAAACCTTAGAATAACGTCGTTAAGTCGTATAAATATTCTCTTGGGTCATACGTATTCATTTGTTAAGAATATAATCCTTAGTAACATTTCTAGAAAATATACCATTTAGGGCGTAAGTTATTATTTTTATTTGTGACCAAATATATATATATAGTTTTGACGATGTTAAAACGGGTATAACTTGGTCGTTTTAAGCTCATTTTCCTCGTTCTTTATATCCACGGATTCGTTTTTGTATATACTAGTATATTTTTGATAACTCGGCTCCTCTAGGTTACGTTTAATGCCTCTATTTACCCGTCGAAATCTGCCGAACAGCATGCAGTTTTTATAAAAATAGTTTTCGTCGTTAAATTTGCAAAAATCATATCTCCTTCGTTATAAGCTCGTTTTAATCCATTCTTTCGCCTAAAGTTTCGTTTTTGAAAGTATTTTCTAAATCTTTGGTCAAAAATTAACCATCAACCACTGATTTTCCCATGAAATAAAAATAGGGACAGTAGGTATTTCTAATGTTTCAAAAATCGTTTCTAGGGTTCTAATCTAGTTCCATCTTCAATTAAACCACTTTTAATCACCACAAAACTAGTCTAACCCTACCATACACCTTCTTAGGGTGTCATGGGTTCCTAAACATCATAACCAAGTAGATCTAACAAGGATCTAACCAAAAATCATTTTCTAGGGCTTGAAAGTTAAATATATACAAAATGGAGTGGTATAAGCCAATATATGCATGAGTTCTTGTAATAAAAATATATAAACATAGTAATAACTTGTAAAAATTATGAAATGAGTTTTGTAAACTTACTTGGAAGATTAATGAAGTTTGGATGGTGAAAACCTAACAATCCTTGAGTTTTTATCTCAAAACTCTAACAAGGACAACTATAAGAACAAGATTATACTTAGATCTTTGAAAAATGATGTTTTCTTGCTTCTTGATTACCCTAGGCCGAGCACCCTTGAGAGAAAAAGAGAGAAAAGATTTTCTTGTAACTAAAGTTGTATGTGTGAATTTTTGAGGTTTTAATCTAGTAAAATAATTCAAAGACAAAAAGGTACAAGTAATTAATAGAGTTAGTGAATTATTAGAATGTGTAAGTGATTGGAATGGAGGGGGGGGGGGGGCGGCAAGTCAAGGGGGGGGGGGGGGGGAATTTGGTGTAAGACTTTGGTGTCTTATGTATTATATTATGTTTAGTTTTAGTTTTAAAGTGTACCGGGTACCGGGTTAACTAAAAATAAATTTTAACGGAGTTAAACGGGTCATAATAAAGTTATAAAAATTATAAAAATATGTTGGGTACAAATATTAAGTGTTTAGATAATTATTGTTTAATTTTTATAAAAACCGTCGAATTTAAATTAGACATACGATACAAAATAATTAAATTTCCAAAATACCGGGTAAATTAATATTATAATTTTTATATTATAAAAATGAGTATAAAAATATATTGGGATCATAGTTGGGAGTGTCTGACGTGTTAGTCACATTTATAGTTCGCGTATTAGTGTTTATTTAAAATAAACATACGTAATTCGTTAATTATATTAAAAATATAATTTGAATACCCTACGAGTGGAATAGTATGCAAGTGCCCTAATGATGATATGCAAAAAGTATACCTGAGCAGTTTTCAATCGGCAAATAATGTCCTTGAGGGGTTACTGTTCATGCAAAAATGGTTTTTTGGCTAACGCTTGTTAGGAAATCCCGTTAAGTGCCATGTGAAATGACTATTTTACCCTCATTTTCTTCAATAATCGCAATTCCACCATTTCCCTTTTTTTTCCCTCCAATCACAACCAAATGTCTAAAGCACTTATAACCCCAAATTCACAAACACAATTTTTGAAACACATAATCACACATAATCGATCTTACATCTTCAAAACGAAATAGACAAATCCGTTAACTTCAATATCCCCATCCGTCCCTACAACAACCATTACCAAACCCGTCACAACACCTTGGAAAACCTATATTCATCACACAGCCCTGAAAAGGAGGTTAGGATAATGCCCGGTCCTGTTGGTATTGTTCAATTGGCTAGGCGTCGTAAACAAGCAGATATTAGCGAAGGTGGGCAGGAGCATGTAATTCTGACACAAGAGTATATTAGGAAAGTTGTTGAGGATGTCGGTGAGGATGAGGATTTTTCACCTAGGCCATGGCTTAGCGCGGTTGACTATGTGAATGCTAATGGGGGTGGTGTATGGATGTTTAGGTGATATCAAGAACTTTATCAATAACGGTAAAGTTGATCAAGTTGTTGCAATAATCAAGTCGTGTACTCCAAATGCCGTTGGAGATCTTATAGTAACTCTCAAAGTTCTCTCAAGTTCAATACCTGGTGCAATACATCACAAAATCATTAACGAGGAGGGGGTTATGGAAAGGATATCACTGTAGGAGCTGTTGTGATTGTTCATAACGTTTCAGTGTTTTCTCCTAATCGATCACACCATTCTCTTAATATTACAAAGAAAAACTTAATTAAGGTTTTCCCCAAGGATACACTTTATGGGGATGGAAGGGGGTGATGCAGGATTTCTGACCAGGTTTTAATATTTGTAAAGTCTCGTTTCTACCCTAGGTCTACCTTATGCACTAACGGACAGAGAATCCGGTCGTGTGTAGGCTAGTAATGGTAACTCTGAGGTCGTCCCAAGAGCTATGTGGTGCGGATTATATCTAAATCTAATGTCACTAATTAAAATTGAATTAAAAGTAGGAATGGTTGATTGATTGTTTAAACGAAATGAATTGAAAATAAAAGCAATTAAAAGTAAAGTTGTGAGCATTAGGAGAGAAATGTGCTACCCTAATTACTCCTCTTATATCGCTTATAATCATGTCTCCTATTAAACTAATGTCATGCTTTAGGTAGAGCGGACATATATCACTAGGTTCATATGGTCAAGTTCCCTAGCCTATCCCCCCGGAATCCTGTCGGGAACCACAGGCATTACCCCATGCTAGTAAGCCGACGTACGGTAGATGGGTTTGAGTCATTAAGTGCCACTACATGCTAGACTTATATTCAATGGCACGTTGTCACGATCATAGTCCATTCTCTAATTACTTAAGTACCTCCACTTGTAAGGTGATCCTATGGTCAATTCGCACACAAAGCAATATGGTCAGTTGTCATCCCTCTCATTTCCTCGCAATCTATCATGCTAGTGTCCTATGGTCAATTCTTTTAGCCTACTAAATGGACTAAGGTATCAAGTCAATCACATCTAGCGTAATAGATACAAGCAAGCTTACAATACTACCGTAACTAAAGGTTTATAAGACAAACTAAGCATGCACACACGTAAAAGCATTAAGAAAAGTACAAAAACATAATTAAAGGAATAAACGAATCGTAATTAGGCTAGCACCAGAGGTGCTTAGCCGATCATATTAAATTGAACACTCAAAATCATGTTTATATAAACCATTAATTCGAAATGTAAAAGTAAATTGAAATGCTAAAACCTATGTAATGTAGCATGATTTCTCCCTTGTAAAGGCTCCGTTTACTTCTGTAGAAGGGCCTTCTAAAAGCTCCCAATGATCTCTAACTTTGTGTGTGAGAAAGTTGTATGACAAATGTAGAAATTATGGTTGTATTTATAGGCCCGATCAGAGCTATGGTGTAACTGAGAAATGTGTTACGCCGTAGCTAGTGTAGTCTTATCCAGATCTGATGGTAACGACGTAGTTGATGAATTGTTACGTCGTAACAAGGATATTAGGGTTTCATCTACGTCGTAGTCTCCATGTGCATTATGCTGTAGATAAATTCTTGGATCTAGGATTACTTTCGTAGTCTCCGTTACGTCGTAGTCCCAAATTTGAGTTGCGCTGTAAGTTAAATAATGAGCTTAGACTACTCTCGTACACGTTGCTACGCCGTAATTCCAGAGTGATGTTACGGCGTAGTCTTTCAATATGAGAATTCATTAAGTCTTGGATGTGTTACGACGTAAACCATAGACGTGGTTACGCCGTAACTCTTGGTTCGTGTTGACTTTGGTCTTCTTAGTTGAATTCCTTGCTATGACGTAATTGAGAGATGATGTTACGCCGTAGCTTCTTCCAGTATACTAGGATTTGTTTATCTTTGCACGTTCTTTCCATTTTCCTCGTCTCTTTAGCACCTATGCTCACTTGTAAGCTGGATACAAAATATAAAGAAATCAAAGTATATATCCATATAATAAGTATAATACATGAGCATAATAGGGGAAATTGACACTTAAATATCAGGATTATTTGATGTCATCAGGGGGTAGCTGGTGTGGGAATGTTAAACGATGAAGAAATCATGGAATTATTAGAAGAAGAAGAAGAAGAACGAGCTAAACAAGAGTGGCGGAATGGTGGATATCTTATTGAGCAACAAGAACATCAAATGAGATTAGACCAAGAAACATTGATAGAAACAATGGTAGAAGAAGCAAGGGCTAAACAAGAGGAGGAGGAAAGACTTAGGAAAGAACGTGAGGAAGATTGGGAACTTGGGTTGTATGGCCATGTATCTGATTCATTTTCTGATTCGGAGGAGGAGGAGGAGGAGAGACTTTGAAAAGAACCAGATGAAAATTGGGAAGTTGGGGGGTGTGGCTATGTATCAAATTCATTTACCGATTCGATTAAGTTGTAACTAAACTCTATGTTAAGTTTTAGAACTCAAAGTAATGCTTGTGTTTAACAGTTGGATGCCACAAATTAACCTATATGTCTATACTAGCAGTACTAAGTTAGTCTAGCGAAACTAAGTTCTTACCTTGTAGCAGTACTAACTTGCAGTTATTTCAATGACCAAATTTGCAAAGTCTTAACTTAAGTTTGCAGCCAAAACACACGTGGAAACCGAAGAGATTGCCTCGGGGCTTTTTTTCAATGACTACTAAATTTGCAACGTCTTTCACACCTTTCCCTCCCAAAGTAACACGGCAACCGAAACGATTGCATAGGGATTATTCAATTCTGTGGAAAACTAGAAGGGGGGTTGAATAGTTTACCGCTTTTTACTATCATATTTAACTTGAATATCTTTTACGTTTGCTTAAAGATATAAACACAATGTTATATGTTTGATTATTTGAAAAGCTTTTTATGTAAATAACAATTCTAACTTTACTAGTTTCATACATTGAAAAGCTTTGCTTGTGATGATCCTAACTTTGCTTGTTTAGTTATTTGAAAAGCTTTACTTTTGTTTGAAGATACAAACACATCTTTACTTGTTTAGTTCTTTGAAAAGCTTTATATGTAACTAGCAATTCTAACTCAAGAACAACATGTAATAAGCAAATATAAAGAAAGAAATGATCAAACCACAACACGATTGTTTATCGTGGTTCGGCTATAAGGAATCTTTTTCCTTGCCCTACATCCACGCCCCGAGTTTCCAACTCGAGAGTTATAAGCACTAATCAACAAGCTCCTTTCACCGGAAGAGAAAACCTTTACAACGTCGCTTACACTTTTACCGACACTAAGCTAGATGCCGAGTTCTTTTACACGGGTACAACCACTCCCATCATCGCTTACACTTTTACCGACACTAAGCTAGATGTCGAGTTCTTTACCAAGGGTACAACCACTCCCGTTAGTTCTTTTACAAGGGTACAACAACTCCCTACACACTACGTATTTTGAGGCCTAAAATACTAACCACTTACTTCTATATACATGACACACATGAAGTATAAACTTCCAAAGCTTATACATGACCAAGCTACCAAGACTTGCAACTTTAGAGTTGAAGCTTGTAACTTCTTGAATGATCTTGTGAAGTCCCTTGCTACATAAGAGAATCACACAAATCAAAAGGTTACTGAGTTAGTTGAGAGAGTATGTGAAAATATGTGCTAAAGGGGTGACTCAAAACTAACAAATGGTTTGGTATTTATAGCAAACCATTCTACAGGTCTGGCGGATACGGCGGACCCCTCAGGAGGGTTCCGCCCGTGTATCCCCAGGGTACCGCCAGGGCTGCAGTTGGTTTTGCAATAAATCTTGCAAACCAAACAAAGTCACATCTCATTACTCTTGCAAACCAAACAATGTCACATCACATAATATCAAGTCAAACACTAAACTTGCAAGCAACATCTAAGTAAGTCAAACACATTTCTTACCATAAATGTATATTGACAAAGCTTGCCCTAAATGTGATGTGACCTTACTATATTAAGAAATAAATGTGATGTGACAAGACACTTGCTAGTTTAAGAAATAAAAACAATGTTTTGTTTAAAAGGAAATTCAAACCTTGGTTAAACAAGACTTAAACACTTAAAGTGATGATTTACTTATAGCTAAACTTCATACTTTGTCATTAACAAAACTAAGCAAAGATCGTAAAATATCGATAACGTTTTTAGGCGGTATTTGTATTAACAATCTCCCCCTTTTTGTTGATGACAAAACATAAACTTTATTTATAAGTAAGTCACTAGTTTTAGTGTTAAGTCTTATAAAGTTAGGTATAAAAAACTTGTTTTTGCTAAAATGATGTCATATACAAAAAGAATTTTTGAAACAAGTTTATATCTAAAATTCTCCCCCTTTTTGTCGAAACAAAAAGAAGAGTAGCGAAGCGGAAGTAAGCACTTGCTCCCCCTTGGACGATACTCCCCCTAAATGGAGTGCCAAGAGAGGAGACATGGATTTTGAACCTACAAGAAAAAGGTTAGTTGTTGCACAAGATAAGTCGTGAAAGTATTTCATGTTTAAACACAACTAAGAGTTGTGAAGTGAAATAGTACAACACTCATGCTCCCCCTTGAATATTACTCCCCTAAATGGAGTATCAAGGAAGGAAAACATGGAAAATGGTCCTCCAAAAAGAAAGGTTAGTTTAAACAACACAAGATATATGTATGGTACGATAGCAAGGTATATTTCACTTATTATACCTAAAAATAAACCATGAAAACCTTGTAGTGTAATGAAATGCATTTCATGTAAAATTTTGACTCTTAAAAAGTCAAAGACAAGAATTTTGGATTACACCATCCTACTTCTAAAAATAGAGAAAAACTACAAATAAGCTAAGACCATAAAAAGCTACAAGGAAATCATCATTTTCCTTTGTGAGAAACATTTTCCAAAAACAAGGCTAGGGTTGTTTAAGGATGAAAATGTGGGTTGTGGTTGTAGCGGGCTTTATTTTGAAGGTTGAAAGGATGACACGGTTTTGGTTTGTTGGTTTAAATGGGAAACATTTTCCAAAAGAAACGGTTTTGTTTCATTTTGGAGATTTTAGGGTTGAGGTGTGTGAGACGAGGATTGTAGAAGATCCAAAATGTGTTTTAGTATAAACCTCATTTCTTCGGATAGCTCACGAATTTCCCTTCGACACCCTTCACTAATGTGAGCGGTTCTTTTGCAATGATTGCAATCATGGCGGGGAAAGTTTGATGGAAGAGTGGTTTGATATGTTGGTGGATGGTTTGAGCTTGAAGGAGCAAAGGTGGAAGGTTGAGTAGTGGTTTTGTTTCCTTCATTTGTTGATTGAAGTGTTGTTTGTAAAACCATGATATGGTTGATTTAAGAGTCAACCATACGTTTGAAGGCATGAAGGTGGTTTAAATGAGTGTCAATCTCATTATGAAGGTTTGGAGGTTTTTCCCATATGGATGCTTCTATTTTCTTATAAGAAGAAAGTAGAGATTCAAAATGTTGGGAAGGTTCTTGTGGTGATGGTTGTTGTTGTGGTGGTGGTTGTTGGTTTTGAACAAAATGGCGGAAGCTTGGTTCGCCGGAAGGATTGCCATGAAGGTCTTTGTAAATTGGGTGAAACACAAATGATTGTGAGTGGGTATGACCTTGATCATTTGGAAAAATGGATGGTCTAGCATAACGGTAAGCCAACCGTTCTACTAATGATGGTTGATGGGGTTCATTATCTAGTTGCTCACTAGGTTGTTGTTGGGTTTCCATTTGAGCAATGGTGTCAAAGAGTGACAAGGATGGTTGACTTGATGATTTGGGTGATAGGTCTTCTAATGTTTCCAAATAGGGTAGTGGTGATGTTGGAGGTGTATGGAAAAGTTCCATTGGTGTAGGTGTTGGTGATTGAGGTGATGGAGTTTTTGATGGTTGAGCTTGTTGAGAAGGTGATGATGAATCACTTGAAGGTCTAGTTGTTGGAGGAATGGTGGCCATGTTTGTGTAGCAATGTGTTGGAGAGGGTGTTGGAGTATCAAGATTGAGCAATTCTTGAAAGGTAATTTCATTGGTATTACAATGTGTTGGGGATTGTGTTGAGGTAGTGAGATTTAGGAAATCTTGGATAGGTGAAGAAATGTTAAGCGAAGCATCACTTGAAGAAGATGAGCTTGACTTGACGGTTTTGTTAAAGCAACAAGGTTTAACACTAATCCTAGTGATTTTTGAAAGGGATTTTGATGAGTCGGATGATGTGTTGGATTTGGTCATTTTCAAATGTATGGTTTTGATGTTTTGAGAGAAGAAGTTTTAATGGTGATGGTGTGATTTGAATTGTTGCAAAACTTTCAAATTTATAGGATGAAGAACATGTTGAATAGGGTGTTTGGATTTAATGTTCTACCATTCAAAGATTGAGGTTTCAAATGATTAACAAAATTTTCCTGAATATGTCAAATCAATGCATGTCATTCCAATAGAATAAGATGGAGTGAAAGACCAACAAATGCACTCAATGCTTTGTGGTCATGGGATGTGATTTGGTTGAAAATGTTTCAATGGTTTTGAAGGATCCTTTAAAAGGGTTCCTTGGGTTAGTTATGTTTGAATTTGAATTTTTGGAGGGAAGTGGCTTCCTAATTGTTTTAGTGAGTGAAAGTTGTTCTAATATGGTTATTGGAGTTAATGGAAGATGTTTCTCACTTAGGATGATGGTTTGACACTTTACAAGTATTGGACTTAAGAAAAATAAAAAGAAAAATTCTGCAGGTTGTTGGCGGCACCTTCAGAATACACAGGCGGAACCCATATGAGGGTGCCGCCTGGTCCGTTGGGCCATTTCTGGAATTCCCAGAAATTGCACTGGCAGAACCCAATTTTGGCTACCGCCAGATCCGCCAGTGCTTCAGAAAGTGGCAGTCCGCGTTTTTGACCCGCGAGACGATTTTCAAAATTTTTGAAAACTCTTAAAATCAAAAATATAGTGCATATCTGGTTAGGAAAAGTAAAAATTGAACTTGTAAACACTCAAATCATATGACTTTGACCGGGGGCTAGCGATTTTCACTAAACTTAGTGAAATTAATCATAAGCATAAAAATTGACAAACATCTCAAATATTGTCATTGTGCATAATAGTTCATACAAATGTAATCCAACAATCGTAATAAACCATGAAAGTGAAAAAACAAATAATTCACGTAGTTTTAACACAAAGACGATTCTAAAGTATTCATAAGCCAAACACTCCTTAATCTTCTCACAACCGGTCTATCTTCTTGTTGAGCTTGTTTAGGTACCTTCCAAAGCACTTGAACATTCCTTTGGTTTGCTTGAACTCTTCGGAAGCATTTTCAATGATGGGGAGAGCTTGAAGGTATTCTAAAGGAGGTAACTTAGATTTAGGAAGTTTATCATCCTCGCTCATGCCGGATGATGATGATGATGGTGTAGGTTATCGAGTACGTTTGCCCTTATTTTTGAAAACTCGTTTATCACTTAAAGGAACGAAGATGTGAGGAACGAGAGATTAGTCAAGGCATATTCCATTTTCGTTATGAGAAATGGGCGTGATTGCTCTAAAGAGGCGGGTAAGAAGCATTCCATAGGGAAGAGCGGTTGTTCCGACTAAGGATATTTCGGCCATTCTTTTGGCTAGGTAGTAGGCTAAGTTGAAGGGTTGACCGGTGGAAATGCTATAAAGCATGTAGCATAGGCATGTGTTGATGTGATCTCTATTTCCTATGGTACTTATGACGTTAGCCCTAAGAATTTCTTCCCACTTCTTAAATTGTGGTTTAAGCTCATTGAGCTCCATACCAAAAGGATCCTTATCTACAATATTCCCCGAACGATTCACCCTAGTGGTAGAGATTCTAACAAAGAGGTGTTCCTTAATGGTTTCCTTACTAGCAAGAGGTGTATCGTATGGATAAAAATGATCAATTGAATCAAGATTTGAAATGGGCCACTTATCTGTGTAGAGGCAAGTTCCCTCATTTGGTACACCAAGAATTATAGCCAAGTCTTTTAAATCTATGTCATGTGGTATTTGATTGGTTGTGAAGTTTAATGATATCCTACCACCAGCACATGTGGAAAGGTTTACGGTTGCATAAAATTCCAAGATGAACCTAGGATAAATTGGCTCATCTATATCAAGGAGACAATCAAAGTTAATTGCGGCAAAGTTTTGGCGAATAGATGTTCCTTCTAGAAAGGATGGATCAATGGTTCTACCTTCGTGAACATAGCGTTTTTCTAATGCCTTAAAGGTTTCTACTTGAATCGGGTTGAGACCTTTGGTCATATGGTGTTTGGGCATGTACTTAAGGGTTTCCTTGTGATCGGATTTGTTTGCAGGAGGCATGTTGATTCCTAGAAGACATAAAGTTATATGTTAATGACTTTTAACAATGTGGATGCTCTAATGTGTTCCTATATGCAAAACAATGTGAAGACTTGGTTATCTTGACTCATTTTGATTCCCAAATTGTTTTGTTAAGCAAAGTTTGTCATAAAAACAAATGATAACCAACACTCTCCTAATTGAATGTGTCTTCGATTGAATGTACCCGAAAATACATATTAGTTATGTATCCCCTTTAGCATTCAAGAGATAGTATGCAAGTGATGTTTAAATGATGTTTTTCATTTGTTTTAACAATGTGGTGATGAATCATGTACTAGTCTTGGATGTGATTTTTGAAAGACAATGCACTTGGTGTGTTTGGCAAATTAAAAAGATACAATTCTTAACTAATGAAATACATAATTGACTAGCCACCAAGTTTTTCATGAATCAAGAAGTTTTATGCAAAAACCCTAAGATTCTAGTTAATGATTGTAAGCAAGAATGTTATAATTGAATCAAAAATGCAATTGTGATTAGAATACTTACAAAGTTAGTTGAATTTGAAGAGATTGGATAACAAGCCCTAAAAATCGTGAGGATATGTGTTTTTGAGAGGGTGATGGCTGTTTGAAAGTGGATGATTAAGTTAAGAGGATGTTTGGCTTTGAAATTAAAAATAAAACAATCTGAGATTTTGGCGGACCAGGCGGAACCAAAAAATGGGTTCCGCCCGTATGGTCTGAGGGTGCCGTGGAATCTGCAGGGAAAAACTCAAAAGGAATTGTCATGATTTTTGTGGTTTTATCTTAATGTTCAAAACTAAGGTTTTAAGTCTTATGAGTTTTTGACTAAGCCTAGGAATTATGAATGCTTCTCATTTAAGAGATTTTGTGAACGCGTTGATGGAATATTTAACATGGAACACTTTCTTAGTTAAGATGTTCCTTAATGAACAATCTTATCAGGGCGATGATGAGAGATCACAATGTGTTTATTAAGAACATAATGGAATGAATTGTTGCCTAAGTCGATGCTTCCTTTGTTGAAGAGATAACAATGTTTATGAGATGAATTCCGTTGTCGATATGAGTTAGCTTACACAAGTGAAGCTTGTTGATGTGCTTCTCCATCCAAAACTAATTTGAGAACCTTACGTGTTTTGAAGACTCATTGGGTAAGTAAGTATAAAAGTGCAAGTACCACTTGTGCTTTTCTTATCAACTTATTACCATCATAATTCCATATTGCATGTACTATGGTTTCTATTCCCGTTCTTTTGGGATACCATAATCCTAGTTGTGTAGTACCTTATGATGTATCCAAACAAGGCTCAACTAAATAGTTGTTCGAGGATCTTCTTTAATACGAGCACATAGACAAAAGCTAAACATAATGTTGGATCTAATTGTTATGATAACACGTAGTCTTTCGAACATTTCTCTACGTTTAGTTTTACCTACGGATTTGCTAATCTCATTCTTGGTAAGTCATCAATAACTTAACTATTGAAAACGAGAGAGTAACTAGGAATGTCTTTAAGTTAAAATCCCTTGCTTTTGGGGCTTGCTTTTATATATCAAAAAGTCTTTCAAATATTGACACTATAATCACTTGATTACTTTTGAAAAATCTATTTTGTTTCACTAGTTGTTTTACTCTAAATTCCAAAAACTATTTTTGTTGAATTTGTTTAGACACAACTATGATCTATAAATCAAGTTTTATAACATATGTCAATTTTACTTGATTTAGTGTTTGACTCAAGGTGAGAAGATGTTATTTTGTACCTTTATCCTTATACTTGTCTTGCCATCATTGGACTTTCGACTAAGTTATCATCTACCAAAGATAATATCTTGGAAGGAGGAGATCACTCGTTAAATGTTATATTCGACGACTCCTCGACTCTTTGGGTTTTCTTACTTAAGACACTATGAACTCTATTTGTTTAGAAAAAGTCCAAGAGGTACAACATCATGAGACTATGTGTCACATTTAATGTGTAAATCCTAGATGTTGAAAACTCATTTTCATTCACACATCCTAATATATGCTATGTGATTTATTTCACCTTGTGTGTTTTATGTGAGATTATCATAAAGGAGTGATTGAAGAAAAACACAATTAAAGACTCAAAGTATGGTGTTTGAGAAAATTGTTTAACGAAGGTTTGTTTTGCAAGCATCACAAAAGAGTTAGACATTTTAACACTTAGGAAATTTTTAGTTAGCTCACTTGTAAGCAAGAGTTGAGTGAGACTTACTCAAGAGTTTTTCGTGTTTATCTCTTGATGGTTAAAGAACCAAAACACCTTATATTTCTTACTAGTACTAAAGACTAAATTCCTTGTTGCATAGAATCTAATCTTAGTTATTTACAAATAGCAGGTAAACACTCTAGAGTGTTACAAATAACTCATATTTGAACACATAATGCTAGAAACAAGAGACAATCAAAGTCAAGTTGAAGTAATGCGTACCTTTTAAATTGCATAGCGATGCTATCAAGCGGATAAGCATTACACGTAAAATCTTGGTTTGACGACACGCTTTGAAACTCAATAGCTCATGTATCCAAGAAGGTTAGATAAACATATAAAAGCATAGAGAATAATAATCCTAATCCTTTTATCATGAGTTTCTACTAGAGATTGAATTATTTCTAAATCTCTCTTCTAGGTTTGGCAAATTTTACTTGCTTTGTTTTATTAGTTGATGGTGCTTTTGAGTTAAGTCCCAATCCGGTTTTATCTTTAAATAACCTTTGACTCCTCAACAATATTTCAAGAGAGTTTGAGCTTTCATCAAATTTAACTAATAATTTTTCCTTTCTCATTTGCATTTTCATCTCATGTTTGTAATCTAGACATAATTTTTATTCTAGATCAATTTCAACATTACTCTCAATTCTAGACATTTAATTTTCTAATAAAATTTACTTTTCAAAGATATTCTTAAAAGATTTTGAAGACTCATTCTTGAAGATAGATTTTAGGTCCATGTTGCATAAACGTTTAGACTCATTTTCTAGTTTAGAAAACTCTAGGATAAATTAATCAAAGCAAAAGAGTTTGGTTACAAAGTGTACCTTGCTTGATGTTTAACTAGTTAAGAATCACAAACCGGGTGATTGACTTCATCTTCACCCGTGTAATTCCATGAATCGCAAGCAAGTCTACTACGAGCTTGACACGAGTAATCACCTTTACTTACACCTTGCTTGTTGTATCAATAAATTGACAATTAACTACCGGATCATTGTCTTCGTCAACATCCATTACAATCCAAGATACGCAAGCAGGTTCATCAAAACACACGTACTCATCTTCATTTGTACCTTCATTTAAAACATTTAAGCTAGTAGCACATGTATTAAATTCTACTAAGTGTCTATCAATTAGTTTTTCTAAGACTTCTAATTCATATGTGAGATCAAATTGATCATCTTTGACTTGACATATTCCTTGATGAAAGTTTATTATATTTTTCCAAATATCATTAGCCTTTTGACAAAACTACATTCTTTCATATTTGGTACTAAAGCTTTATAAATCATTGTTTTAGCTTTAGTATTTTTATCAAGTTTAAGATAGTTATTATGGTTTTCAAAAACTTGTTTATCTTTGGTTTGAAATCACCAAAAGAAATAATATGTCAAAGATCTTGATCAATTGATTTCACATAGTTTTCAAAATTACTTTTCCATTCAAGTAAGTTTTCTTTTTGAAATAGCGGTGGGTTTTGGATAGGTTGCCCTTCTTTGAGATTTTCAAAATCCATGGATCGATCCAAGTTTTAAAATACATTCTATTTTAAAGATCTTGAGTAACGTAGCTCCTGATGCCAATTGTGGAAAACTAGAAGGGGGGTTGAATAGTTTACCGCTTTTTACTATCATATTTAACTTGAATATCTTTTACGTTTGCTTAAAGATATAAACACAATGTTATATGTTTGATTCTTTGAAAAGCTTTTTATGTAAATAACAATTCTAACTTTACTAGTTTCATACATTGAAAAGCTTTGCTTGTGATGATCCTAACTTTGCTTGTTTAGTTATTTGAAAAGCTTTACTTTTGTTTGAAGATACAAACACATCTTTACTTGTTTAGTTCTTTGAAAAGCTTTATATGTAACTAGCAATTCTAACTCAAGAACAACATGTAATAAGCAAAGATAAGGAAAGAAACGATCAAACCACAACACGATTGTTTATCGTGGTTCGGCTACAAGGACTCTTTTTCCTTGTCCTACATCCACGCCCCGAGTTTCTAACTCGAGAGTTATAAGCACTAATCAACAAGCTCCTTTCACCGGCGGAGAAAACCATTACAACGTCGCTTACACTTTTATCGACACTAAGCTAGATGTCGAGTTCTTTTACACGGGTACAACCACTCCCATCATCGCTTACACTTTTACCGACACTAAGCTAGATGTCAAGTTCTTTACCAAGGGTACAACCACTCCCGTTAGTTCTTTTACAAGGGTACAACAACTCCCTACACACTACGTATTTTGAGGCCTAAAATACTAATCACTTACTTCTATATACATGACACACATGAAGTATAAACTTCCAAAGCTTATACATGACCAAGCTACCAAGACTTGCAACTTTAGAGTTGAAGCTTGTAACTTCTTGAATGATCTTGTGAAGTCCCTTGCTACATAAGAGAATCACACAAATCAAAAGGTTACTGAGTTAGTTGAGAGAGTATGTGAAAATATGTCCTAAACGGGTGACTCAAAACTAACAAATGGTTTGGTATTTATAGCAAACCATTCTACAGGTCTGGCGGATACGGCGGACCCCTCAGGAGGGTTCCGCCCGTGTATCCCCAGGGTACCGCCAGGGCTGCAGTGTCACACCCCCAAAATACCTGAATGGCAGCGGAATGGAATGCCTGAGGGTGTAACGGTCATAGCACCACAAACAAGGATATATTGAACGACCTAAAGTGTCGTTTAGAAAATACATCGTTTGATTCATTCAAAATATTCAGAGTTATAAAACATAGGTCCCAAAAGTTGGAAAAGGTTTAAGGAAATAATTTAGTACAATCAAACGATAGTTCATAAGTGCATGAAATCCAAAAAGAGACGCGTCATCCTTGATACACAAAGTGACTCCATGCATGCCATGAGAATGTGCCTTAGTTACCTGAGAAATACATTGCGAAAACGGTCAATATAAAGTTGGTGAATAATCATAGGTTTATAAGTAAATTGTATGTACAAAAACCACAAGTATAAAGTAAAGTGACAAAATGTCAAAAAGCTACATTGTCTCTTAAGCTCATGACCCCGAAGCTAGACGTACTAAAATATGCCCCAAAGGAGTGGTTACCAGTCACTCAATAATTTAGACATGAAATGCATTCGTTTTCCTTATGGAGCAACCCAAACACGAATGGAGGCGTCACCCTCGATAGATCTATCCACTCACTCTCGCTTGGCAATATAATTAACGGTCCATGATAATAAAGGGGACTTGAAGTGGTAGTACTAGCAACTTAAGCAATGTACGGAATTTAATACTTGGGCATGTACAAAAATAATTGTGCAATGTATTCTCCCCCGTGGGATTAAAATCAAATAAGTACTAAAAACGGGGCTATGAGAACTCACCTCGAAATGATGGTACAAAGATGGTACAATGATGTAAAAGTAGTCGGGACAATGAGGCGCGAACACTAGCTGCAACCTAAATGAATAATCGTGATCTAATTTAGATCAAGCCATAACGTAATGAATGCACATGCACATGATACCTATACCATTCGTAATTTAGAAATACTAGTTATCGTCATAGTAAAATAGTTTCCATACTTAGGAAAAATAAGTCCATATATAGAAGTATATAACTTGTCGTACTATCTTGTATGAAAATGTTAGGGTTAAATTCCTTGTATCGAAAACCTTAGAATAACGTCGTTAAGTCGTATAAATATTCTCTTGGGTCATACGTATTCATTTGTTAAGAATATAATCCTTAGTAACATTTCTAGAAAATATATCATTTAGTGCGTAAGTTATTTTTATTTGTGACCAAATATATATATATAGTTTTGACGATGTTAAAACGGGTATAACTTGGTCGTTTTAAGCTCATTTTCCTCGTTCTTTATATCCACGGATTCGTTTTTGTATATACTAGTATATTTTTGATAACTCGGCTCCTCTAGGTTACGTTTAATGCCTCTATTTACCCGTCGAAATCTGCCGAACAGCATGCAGTTTTTATAAAAATAGTTTTCGTCGTTAAATTTGCAAAAATCATATCTCCTTCGTTATAAGCTCGTTTTAATCCATTCTTTCGCCTAAAGTTTCGTTTTTGAAAGTATTTTCTAAATCTTTGGTCAAAAATTAACCATCAACCACTGATTTTCCCACGAAATAAAAATAGGGACAGTAGGTATTTCTAATGTTTCAAAAATCGTTTCTAGGGTTCTAATCTAGTTCCATCTTCAATTAAACCACTTTTAATCACCACAAAACTAGTCTAACCCTACCATACACCTTCTTAGGGTGTCATGGGTTCCTAAACATCATAACCAAGTAGATCTAACAAGGATCTAACCAAAAATCATTTTCTAGGGCTTGAAAGTTAAATATATACAAAATGGAGTGGTATAAGCCAATATATGCATGAGTTCTTGTAATAAAAATATATAAACATAGTAATAACTTGTAAAAATTATGAAATGAGTTTTGTAAACTTACTTGGAAGATTAATGAAGTTTGGATGGTGAAAACCTAACAATCCTTGAGTTTTTATCTCAAAACTCTAACAAGGACAACTATAAGAACAAGATTATACTTAGATCTTTGAAAAATGATGTTTTCTTGCTTCTTGATTACCCTAGGCCGAGCACCCTTGAGAGAAAAAGAGAGAAAAGATTTTCTTGTAACTAAAGTTGTATGTGTGAATTTTTGAGGTTTTAATCTAGTAAAATAATTCAAAGACAAAAAGGTACAAGTAATTAATAGAGTTAGTGAATTATTAGAATGTGTAAGTGATTGGAATGGAGGGGGGGGGGGCGGCAAGTCAAGGGGGGGGGGGGGGGAATTTGGTGTAAGACTTTGGTGTCTTATGTATTATATTATGTTTAGTTTTAGTTTTAAAGTGTACCGGGTACCGGGTTAACTAAAAATAAATTTTAACGGAGTTAACCGGGTCATAATAAAGTTATAAAAATTATAAAAATATGTTGGGTACAAATATTAAGTGTTTAGATAATTATTGTTTAATTTTTATAAAAACCGTCGAATTTAAATTAGACATACGATACAAAATAATTAAATTTCCAAAATACCGGGTAAATTAATATTATAATTTTTATATTATAAAAATGAGTATAAAAATATATTGGGATCATAGTTGGGAGTGTCTGACGTATTAGTCACATTTATAGTTCGCGTATTAGTGTTTATTTAAAATAAACATACGTAATTCGTTAATTATATTAAAAATATAATTTGAATACCCTACGAGTGGAATAGTATGCAAGTGCCCTAATGATGATATGCAGACTATTTCTAGTCCGTATGAAATGTCCCTGATAATAATGTATGAATTCGCTCCTGAACCAATACGGTTACGCGAATTTGAATACTCGTAAACTAAAAATTTACGATGACATGAGTAGTGCACGTGAATAGTGGTTTTCTCTCGGAAATGAATAGTGTCAAGTGAATAGTAAAATTTCTGAATGTGTCTCGGAATGTCAAATTGACCTCAAAAACGATGAATAGTGATCGATGAATAGTAATTTGTGAATAGTAGAATGTCGAAGTTTGGAAAAATGACCTGAAATTGTGGGTTGTGACATGCAGTTGGTTTTGCAATAAATCTTGCAAACCAAACAAAGTCACATCTCATTACTCTTGCAAACCAAACAATGTCACATCACATAATATCAAGTCAAACACTAAACTTGCAAGCAACATCTAAGTAAGTCAAACACATTTCTTACCATAAATGTATATTGACAAAGCTTGCCCTAAATGTGATGTGACCTTACTATATTAAGAAATAAATGTGATGTGACAAGACACTTGCTAGTTTAAGAAATAAAAACAATGTTTTGTTTAAAAGGAAATTCAAACCTTGGTTAAACAAGACTTAAACACTTAAAGTGATGATTTACTTATAGCTAAACTTCATACTTTGTCATTAACAAAACTTAGCAAAGATCGTAAAATATAAATAACGTTTTTAGGCGATATTTGTATTAACAAATTCATCTTTATCCCGCTTATTTAAACACACCAAACCACACACACATTCCCTCAAAACACACATAATCCGAACGAACGAAACCACCGACGATGGCAAACAATGGTAAAGGGAAGGGCTATCTACATTGGTTCCGAGGAAGAGGAATTTGACAAAGTTTTAAGAAACTTTTATCTAAATGATTTACTTCTTGACGGATATGGCGCTAAACCAATTGATGAGTATGGTTCTTATAGGAAGATACGTAAGGAGTTGAGAACTCATATTCTGATTATCTGAGGAGACAATATTATTACTATGAAGCACTTTTGGGTGATTCGAAGGAGGAGGAGGAGGAGGAGAAGCAAGAGACTATGGATACCGGTTTACCAAAGTTTGATGAGTTGGAACAGAGGATTTCCCATATTGAAGTTGTGCTTAAGCATCTAAAGGATAAGAAGGACAAGAAAGAAAAAGAAATGAAGAATATAAAGAAAAGGGGTGATGCGGAAGGTAGCGGTTCTAACTACTAAACAAGTGTGTGTTTAGATATCTTTTTGGAAATTTGTAATGGTTGTGAACTCCTATGATCAATGAAAGTTTGGATCTTAATGTTACTGATATGTTTGTGTTTCAATTTTGGATCTTTATGTTTGTATTTCAATTTAGGATCTTTATGTTAACTTAAGAATCAACTATTTACACTATATATTCAAAGCAGCTTATATGAACATGGTCATATAGCTTATACAACTTGACAATACACATGAGTTGGTTATCATAGAGAATGAGTAGGTTATCTATTCACCCTTTCAACAGTCACAAGGTACAAGGATTCAGCTTATCTACAAACTATTAGATAGGGGCTATTTTGCATCAGTGTATACATCACTCCCATTTAACATTTGCAGTTTGACTTTGGAAAGTCAAAATGCAATTGGTAAAAGGGAGTCCTGAGTTTTGACTACGCTAGATAAAGGTAGTCTTTGGCATGAAAGTCAAACGGGTGTATTTCACTTGTTTAATTGATTAGCACTTGTCAGCAGTTAATAATCCTTTACCTACCTCACACAATGAAAGTTAAACAGGTGTATTTCAAAGTACAAAAATATGGCACAACCTTCATAGTAAAGTAAATTATCCTACCAACTAGGATATTGAAGTAAAGTCTCCATCCAACTTTTCTTTCAACATAGATATGGCACAACCTTCAACTTAAAAATTAAAGAGAATGAAAATGACTGGTAATGATACACACGTAGGGGTGTTGGACGAGAAAATAAGTGGTGGTGTTATAGTAACTAGAGCTGGTGGTGCAGAGGCAGAGAAAGTAAGTGGTGGTGTTATAGGTCTGGGTATTAGAAGTGGAAACAAACCTGCAGGGGTGACTAGTAATGATACACACGTAGGGGTGTTGGACGAAAGATGCATTGTCTGTTGTATGGATGTTAACTGTTGGAGGCATGCTTACACAGGTGGAAGTGTTGTTGTAGTAACTAGAGCTGGTGGTGCAGAGGCAGAGAAAGTAAGTGGTGGTGTTATAAGTCTGGGTATTAGAAGTGGAAACAAACCTGCAGATGCAACTCAAGCAAAAAGAAGAAAAAGAAGAAGCCAAGAAACTTTATTAAAAACAACAGCAAAAATTGAATGATTATGGTCCAAGCCACTACTATGTTTTTGCATATTTCCATTTTCATGTTTGGTCTGTGTTTATGGTTTCATTAATGTGATTTTCATGTTTATGTTTGTGACACATATTAAAGAAACTCAAAAAGTAAAAACACATTTGAACACATTATACAAAGAAAATGTGAATCATAAGATCCATTTCATTCATTAACCATAACCAGTTGATTTTACAAAAGGAACCTACCTTAACCTACATCAACCAACCCCCTCACATATACCTCTCCCTTACAGCAAACTCTATCTTCTTAAGAAGATTATCGCGCATTTACATGGCAATCCTCATCAACGCCCTCGCCCTACGCAAATCAACAGTTAGGAGTCTCATACGCTTTTTCATATTGTCCCTTGCATTTATCGAGCGAGAAAAGTTTCGAAGTTGTAGGATCGTATTTATATGTTGATTATGTGATTCGGGAGGTCGAGTTTGGTGGAAGAATATTAAACCCATGGTTAGAGAGAGAGAGTAGAGAGAGAAGGGAAAACTATGTGTTTTATTGAATGAAAGGAAAATTAGAAAAACACACACAAGTCTCACCCTCCTAGTGAAGTCTAGGAGGGCTTATATAGGGCAACATACACACTACTTTACAATAATGACGGTTTCAGTACCTGTGTATTTGCCTTACATCATAACTAATGTAATCCCGTAAATGTCGTTCCATTTACGTGTTAGGATCAAAAACTTTGATCCCAACAATCTTCCCCCAATGGGACGACATAAGGGATTACTTACAACATTTCCTATAAGTACAAATAAAAATAAAGAAAGGTCTTCATCGGCTCTTCAAGTTCGGAGGATGACTACAGTTGACGCTCTTAGTCTTCATCTTGTACCTCGACTTGAGAACTTTTTCTTCACTTATAGGCAAATGATGTATTATGCATGAAATGGATTAACTTCCCCCCAATTCATGCTGCATGTCTTTAGCGGCTTCTTCGTACACTTCTTTTTGGCGAAGTTTCTGAATCAGCTTCCCCCCAAACTGACAACCGTCTTCAGCAGATTCGAAACTTTGATGTAGTAAACAAGTCTTCTAACTTTTGAAGTTTTGAGTATGCAGTGGAATTTGTAGATGACACAGTAAACCACACCAAGCAAATCTGACTAGTTACTTTATCACGGTTATACTCAATGCGGAAGCTCCGTTCGGGGGTAACATGCAAGAAATCAGCAAGATCTTCTCACTTAAGTAGGCTACTTCACACTTCACAACCCGTGAGAGTTGAAACGATTACACCAAAATCACAAAACTGAACCACTGATCATCTCTGCGGATGTCTCTCCGGTAGTAATAAAATTGTAAGCTCGATCACGTGAGTCTATTATGCGTCCCTGATGTGCGCATTTCTTCCCCCTAATTGCAGAACCTCGTGGAAAATGAGTGTTTTCGCAAAGAAGTCAAGAAAAGGGTAAGAAAGCAAAGAACACCCTCTCTATCTTCCCCCACGATGTCTTCGCGGAATCGGAAGCATACACACTATGTTTACGATGGAAAACGGAGGCAGCGTAACCCCATATGTCTAAGTAACCGATTATGTGTGAAGTATTATAAATAGCCCGTGAGAATAAACTGCTGATAAACAACTCTACTCTTTTATACTCTTCTCATCTAACTCTTTACCGACTCCATTATCATTCTGACGGCTTTTTTTTTTTTTTTTTTTTTTTTTTGTAGTGACTACTGATGGAGAAAAACTCAATATTGTGAACTTGACAGTGAAGTAAAATAGCCCGAACTTGTTACTTAAACTTGCACTAATGTATGACAAAGAGCGGTGTAGAGAGTTCGCACTCCATCGAATCCCTAAGTACTCTATACTTATCAACCAACCAACCATCAAGTATAAGACGTACATCACCTCTTGACTATCCACAACTTCGTGTGACACTGAGCACTACAACGTAAATCCTTAAAGTGATAGTTATTTTGTGGTAAAAGAAAGAAGGAATCACAAAACTAACTAGATATTCAAGTCTTCATCATTGAAAAGGTTAAAAGCTCGAACAAGGATCTCGAAGAATCTTCATCCAACCAACCCCGATATCTTCAGATACTAAGTACACACGCCCGTGAAATCCCACTTCAATCTCAAATAAATGATAAAGAATTATCGCCGTAGTCACATCTTACGGTTAAATGCCCATATCTAGCCTTTTGACGGTTTAAGTGAACTTGATAATGGTTTCCCGATCTTGTCAAAATCGTAATCCCCGGGAAAAATTTGTACCACCAAAATACCACTCATTATCACCAAATATTATACCAAAAAAATTTGACACAATGCTTTTAAGTTGAAGAATAACATTTCACTTAAGCCCATAGTGTCATTTTCGGGAAAATAAAATAAAATAAATTTGAGCTCAATCCAAATTTGGTGATATTTTACCATCCATCTTAGTAAACGCTTAATATGGATTAGTCCAAGTTGAAGCCCCAAAAAAATCTGAATCACTAATATGGTCCAAGTGTTATAGCGGATCCAACACTTGATTTACCATTCAGCCCATGATCCAAAATCTTATACCCAAATCCACGTCAAGCCCAAACTAATAAAAATGATAACCGGTTATAGATAATACCCTAAAGAGATTGTATTAACTATGACCTAGCCACACACTCGTTATCAATATCCGCCCCCCTCCACACTTTACTCTCTCGTTAGCAGACAAAAAAAATCCCACCTCATTCTTTCTGCTACTCATCAAGACTATCACCATCTCAAAAGATCTAATATCAAACCCATCAATACCATTCACAACCGAACATCACAAACACAATTGGAGCCATACCATGCCTTTGTTGTAAAAAATCAGCACAAGAAGAATCAAAGAAAGCCTTTAGAAGACTTCAAGATCCTTTGAAGGGTCTAAGGTAGGTTCGGCACTAATTTTTGTTGTAGTTTGGGCTATAAACGAATTAAAGAAACGGGTGTAAAAAAATTGTTACATCACGTTCTTTGTGATTCGGATATAAACGAAGTTTAAGCTTCAAAAAAAATGGATCGATGATGATATATTTCGTGTGTTTGATCTTGAAATGTCATGAAGATTATTGTACCTCACGCACGGAAATAAACTGAGATCAGATTATTTATGATGATGTATGCGAGTCTTGATAGATAAGTTGTAGTAAGGCTGTGGTTGTTAGGTTTGGATTTGGCATGTTGTTTTTCTTAATTTTCGAAACATTACAAGTTGTGTTTTTGAAAATTTGTAATCATATGTTTTCGAAGCTTTGTAATTTTAACAAGAATATACAATTTATCGCAAACATGATTTTCGAGAAAGAAAAATTTATCGAGAACTTTTATTATCGAGATCATTGGTTATCGAGAAGTGGATTATCGAGAACCTGGTTCAAGTATTTCGAAATCATAACATATCGAGAACCTGATTTTCGAAAAAAAAATATTCATCCATAAGTTTTTCGAAAAGTTTTCATCCATAACTTTATCGAAAAATTAGCATAACATTTCGAAAATTCTTATACAAGAATTTCGATAAATGAGGTATTGTATTCTCGAAAAAAAAATGCATATCGAGAACCTCTTATACAAGAGATTCTGATTTTTTTTTCAGCGAGTCATTACCAGATTCCGATGAGCCATAGAGCAGTATCCGATGACTTTTAACCACAAATTCAACCTTTTAACCACTTTTGACCATCTAAATGACCATAAGTGTTCTGACCACATATTCTTCACGGTTTTGGTACAAAAAATCACAACAAAGATAAGTTACATGAAGCTGTTAATATGGGACAGTATATGCTACACGAAACAGATATGAAAGATTTGGACTTTTTGACCAGTGGGTGTACAATAAACTGTTGTAACCAAAAAAATGATAATAAAAGGTGAAACTTTGTTAAAACAGTTAATAAAGTGACGATTTGACAAGATGAAAAATCACAAATCAACCGATAAGTAAAACCTTTGCTCTGATACCACTTGTAGGATCGTATTTATATGTTGATTATGTGATTCGGGAGGTCGGGTTTGGTGGAAGAATATGAAACCCATGGTTAGAGAGAGAGAGTAGAGAGAGAAGGGAAAACTATGTGTTTTATTGAATGAAAGGAAAATTAGAAAAACACACACAAGTCTCACCCTCCTAGTGAAGTCTAGGAGGGCTTATATAGGGCAACATACACACTACTTTACAATAATGACGGTTTCAGTACCTGTGTATTTGCCTTACATCATAACTAATGTAATCCCGTAAATGTCGTTCCATTTACGTGTTAGGATCAAAAACTTTGATCCCAACAGAAGTTCAGCTATAAGCTCCCCTCTACTACTGACCCTAGCAGTAATCTTTTTTGAATAGTTATCCAAATTGTTTGACCTCTTTATGTCTTGATGAATCTCTGTCTGGTAATGGACAAGAATAATTTATGTTACAACAAAGGATTGACAAAGGGTTGTGAGGTCAATATCAGATACATTCATGGTTATATCAGTGGGGAATTTGAGCTTGTATTTAGAGTGAGTGTTTCAAAGGATGATTGAATGTGCTAAACAGGATGTGTGAGATAGGTAGAGGCATATTTAGTACGCACACATTTTCAGTCGATTGATGCATTTGACTTTATCAATTTTGTCCAAAACATAAAAGCATTAGAAAATTGCCACACATGTGGACTTTGCACGTTTGGCTATAAAAGGACTTAGAAAGTTGCCACATATGTGGACTTTAAATACAAAAGAAACACTTAAGAAATTGGATGCAAACATAAAAATGGAAATATGCAAAAACATAGTAGTGGTTTGGACATGTTGACTTTAAATACATTTGTCAAATTACATACATAATATACAACCATATTAAAACTGTTTTTGTTTCTACACATTACATAATCCCAAAAGATGAACCAAATTCTCAAACTTCAAAAGCTTCTACTTGAAGAACCAAGAAGTGATCAAGTATACCTACACAATCAAAATATGCAATGTAATGAGATTAGTATAACATGCAATGCAATGTATCCAAAAAATTTGCTAAACATTTCATTAGACTCACATAGTCAAAATAACACCACTTTGTTTCCCAATGATCTTGGTACCCTTAGACCGAACACGCAATTAGTGATTTTAACACCACTTCTTGGTCTAAAAAAACCCGCACCAGTAGCTCCCACATTCACTAAACCAACACCTGATGTTTTCTTCTTAGAACCACCCTCTCTAATGACAATACCACCTGGCCTTGGCAAAACAGGTTTATTCCTGTTAAAAGCATCATCCTCATCAACCATGAGTCCTTTTCCCTTATCCACAGACCTCTTTACCAACTTTTTATTCTCCCTCAATTCAGGATCTGCATCACCCACAACCTTTCTTTTCAAGTTTACACTTCTTTCCCTAATTGAAGTACTAGATGACGCGTGGAATTGCGCCCTCGCAAAAGGTTTGACCTCTCAAGGGATCTTGAGAAGCTTGCAATCCCCACCAGGCAGTGTACCTGACCGTTATAGTATAGTATAGTGACAAGTACCGGGGGATTGATCGTTCAACTCAAAGAATAGTGTTCGCTAGGGTTAAAACTCAACTAAACTAGGTCTAGAGGTGAGGGATGACTCTTTTTGTATTTTTATATTTTATTGAAAACAAGTAAAAATCTCAGTTTTGGAAGGAGTGGGCGGAATTAGTTGCTAATCAACTAACCCAAATAACTAAATATGCAATCAAAATAAGATAAACTAAACTTAAACTAAATTATGGCGAAAACAATAAAGAGAGAAAATACGTTTACTTAGATTTCACTACTCCCTAGCTATCTTTTACAAGTTGATTAGTTTGTTACAATTGCATGGATGACGGGTTATATTCCTTAATACTGTCACAACTCACCATTACAGGTCATTTACCATTTCAGGTCATTTTCCCAAACTTCGACTTTTTACTATTCATCAAAACACTATTCATCGATTTACTATTCATCATTTTCGAGGTCAATTTGATATTCTGAGAAACATTTGGGAAATTTACTATTCACTGAACACTATTCATTTCCGGAAAAGATTTCATCATTCACGTGCATTACTCATTTCATCGTAAATTTAGTTTATGGGTATTCAAATTCGCATAACCGGATTGGTTTAGGTGCGAATTCATTTCATTAGTGCTAAGGACACTGCATACGGACTGGAGATAGTCTGCATATCATCATAACAGCATTTTCATGTTATACCACTCTTAGGATTTTCAAATTACTATATTCAGTATATTTAACGTTTTACGTATTGTGATTTCTAAATAAACGTTAACACCCGACTAATATATATATACGACGAATATATCTAAATATTCCCACAATAGTCCCGACATATTTTTATATCCATTTTAACATCATAAAAGTTATAACATTCAGTTACCCAGTATTTTGGAAATTTATTTTATTTATAACGTAAGCTTATGAATATAACGACGGTTTTCGTGAAAACTAAACAATAATCACCCGAACACTCAGTAATTGTACCCAACATATTTTTAACATTTTTACAACTTTATTTAGACCCGGATAACTTCGTGAACATTTATTTCTATTAAACCCGTTACCCGATTTTAACAAATAACACAAACTAACACCTAAACTACATAAGATTTCTAATTAAATCACAAGTACCCCTACCCCCCCCCCCTTGCTCTTTGAAAACCGGCCTCATAAGTCCTCACTAGGCAAATTCTTACAATTTCCTAACCTTATGCATTAATGTGTACATATTATACTAATATACTTATACAAGTATTTACATAAACCATTTTCACAAATCATACATAATCCTAAAGATCAAAAAGTTCATTTTCTCTCTTCCTCATCACCATACCCCACGACCTCACCACCAAATCAAGAACAAGTGAAGGTTTTCAAAAGTTTAAAGCATCAAAGTTGTTCATTTTGTGGTTCTAATCAAGAATATTGCATCAAACACACAAGTAATCCAAGGTTTCTAATCATCCAATCACCTCATATTTCAAAGTGAGTATACAAATTTATTTTCAAGTTTTCTTCTAATTAACACTTATATCTCATGATATTCATGCTTAATTTCATGCTCATACTAGTTATACCACTTTATTTTTGAAGACTTTTGAAACATACAAACCCTAGATTGTGATTTAGGTGTTCCCTTGTTAAATTAACTTGATTTCTAGTCATTAGGAACTCATGGCACCCTAAGAAGGTGTATGGTAGGATTAGATTAGTTTTGTGAAGTTTGCAAGAGTTTTGGTAGAGGTTGGAACTAGTTTTGAACCTTGGAAATGGATTTCTAACAAGTTTATAAACATGCTGTCCCATTTTGTTAATTTCTTGAAAATCAGTAAACACCAAGGAAACTTTGGCAAAATTTTTAGAAAATACTTTCAAAAACGAATCCGTAGGCGAAATAACGGATTAAAAAGAGTTTATAACGAAGAAGTTATGATTTTTGCAAGATTGTTGACGAAAAGTATTTTTCTGAAAAATAGTTGCTGTTGGACGTTTTTCGTCGGACAAAACAAGACTTTAGACGTAACCCGAAGGAGCCGAGCTTTCCAAAATATATTACTACATACTAAGACGTAACCGTGGATATAAAGAACAAGTAAAACAGACTTATAACGACAAAGATATTCACGTTTGAATATCGGCAAAACTCAATTTATTTTGACAGCTTTTAGTAATATTGACATTAAAACTACGTAGTAACTTTAGAAGCTAGAAATAATACCAAGTACCTAATTTTATAACTAATGAAGTATTAGTTAGTACAAGTATATTTTCATCATTTCAAGGCGTTATTTCAAGGATTTCAACCCGAGGATTTCAACACTAACATGGAAACATACGATATATATATAAGTATATATATTGCAACTAGCTTATTTTTCTAATAGCAACATTTTTCCTAAGTTTTGGAATATATATTTTGATAACACAAGTGTTTTTCCAAAGAGTAGAGTGGTATAGGATCATGAGCATGGACATTCATAACATCATTTGGTGATCTGAATGAGATCGTTCATCATTCATATTAGGTTACGGCAGCTAACCGTTCATTGTTGTTCATTTCATATCATCACAGTATCATCAGTTGAGGTGAGTTTTCATAGCCCCGTATACATTTTATCATTGTTTTCAAATCCCACGGGGGAGAATACATTGCACCATTTTAGTACGAGCCCAAGTATCAAAACCTATGTACATAGCTTAAGTAGCTTGTCTGCCATGTGATAAGTCCCCTAGTATCATCATGAACCGTTAATTTGCCGGTAAGCGAGAGTGAGTGGATAGATCTATTGAGGGTGACGCCTCCATCCGTGGTAATATTTACCAACAGGAAGCGGATGCATTTCATTTCTGTCACAGTTGAGTGTTTTGGCAGAACATTCAGGAGGGGCATAAAATTTCATCAGTCTAGCTTCGGTGTCATGAGCTTAAGGTCTATTGTACTATTTTACGTGACTTTTGTCATGCACTTATACTTGTGGTGGCTATACAAACATTACATTTCATAAACCTATGATTATTCACCAACATTCGTGTTGACCGTTTTCGCAATGTATTTTCAGGTAACTAAGGTATCATCATATTACATGCATGGAGTCACATTAGGGTGTGCCAGGGATGACGCACTACATTTTGGATTTTTCATGCACTTGTGTAAATTATCGTTTGACATTTCCTGAACTTGTTTTCTGTAAACGTTTCAACCTTTGAGGACCTATGTTTTGTAGCACTGGATGCTTTTATATAAATCAAACGATATGTATTTTCCAAACGACACTTTAGGTCGTTCAATATTTCCTTGTTATGGTGCTATGACAGTTACACCCCCAGGCATTCCATTCCGCTGCAAGTCAGGTAAATTGGGGGTGTGACAGATTGGTACCAGATCCAAGGTTATAGCGAACTAGGACGCATCATAGTAAGGTTTATGATGTATACGATCCCTAGACTATAACCACATTATCATAGCATCTCATCATTTCATCATAAGTGCATGTTCATTGTTTTAGGTGATTTCATTATACGAGTTATTTATTTTATTTCACCTTGATTATCACAGAACCATGTCTGCAAACCCAAATGTTGTCATACTGTACTCTATCACAGACTCCGATGTTGAAGGCTCTATGTCTTCTACTGCCCGTTCACCACTACCTATTCCTCTTGTACCTGTGTTGCCACTCTCGGCATCAGGTGAGGAAACTGAACCTTTTGAGGAGGATGAGACGGCTCCTACTCCTCATGTTTTCCCTATTGCACCACCCGAGATTACCCGTGCACCCACTGATACATCATCCTCTGCTACCACTACTCCATCAGAACCTAGACTTATGTTTCCTAGTAGTAAGATCATTCGAGTTGCTAGGAAGAAAGTTTGCACTGCTACATCTACCTTTAAGGTACCCACTATTCCTATGTACCTACACCACCACCAGCCATACCTGCTACTACATGCATATCTACTTCACTATTGCCACCTAGGAAGCGTGCTAGGTTTACTACACTAGATTCACCTACTACAGAGTCAGAATCAGCAGAACCACCACCAGTATACCATGTAGGGGAGTGTTCGAGAGCAGCAGCTGCTAGGGAGCCTACTGTTGCTAGGGAGTCTACAGTTGCTAATGAGTCTACTGATATTAGGGAGCCTGCAGATGTTACATTAGAGGGTCAGCTAGGGGCTCATCAGGATCAGATTGATAGTTTGGACTATAGGGTTGATGAGGATATCACTCCTCGACTAGAGGCGGCTGAGGAGCAGGTCGAGGGTTTACTTTTAGGTAGAGTTAGTATCGATGTGTCATATCATGGGCTTGAGGCACGACAGTTGGGACATCAGAAGCTGATTGACCAGCTTAGAGGTGAGCTACCAGGGATTCGGGATAGAGCTCAGACTACACAGGAGGCTCAGGGAGAGCTGACACATCAGTTGGCTGTAGCACATGAGAGGTTGACAGTGATGGAGCGCAGGGATGCTTCTTCTCAGTTACGAGTTCAGCATCTAGAGGAGATCGTGGTTGCGGTGGATCGTGAGATTCGCCGCCTGAGGGGAGAGCCTGGACCATCTAGAGCACCTGGAGGAGCATAGACATAGACTAGTATTGTATTAGCTTTTACTATTTCCTAGTCCCGAGGTGTGGGACATAGTTCAAGAACTTGTAGTCTTTTGGTTGTTGTACAAACAAATATATCAAGTGCGACTCTACTATGTTGGAAATGTTGTGCTATATATATATATCGGTCCATGTAGGCCGAAATTTTCATGTATTATATTCATGTGTTGTGATTATATTTATGATGTTTCATGGTTGCTCTTTATGGTTAACGTATTTATACTTGTTGTGGTTGTATCTATACGTGTCGTGGTTGTATTATTACAGGTTGTGGTTGTACTCGTACATGTCGTGGTTGTATTTACACTTGTTGTGGTTGTATATATACATGTTGTGGGTGTATATTTTTGTACGATGACTATTTCTATTATAGTTTTCTCATGGTTGTTGTCGATTATTATTTATCAGAAGTATGGCGCCAAAGAAAGCAAAGGCTACATCAGAAACACCCGCTATGACACAAGCAGCTATCCGTAAGTTGGTCAGGGATAGTATAGCAGAAGCTCTGGAGACTGAGAGAGCTGAAGTTGCTGCTAGGGCTGCTGAGGTTCCACCTACTACTGAAGTGGTTCAACCCACTACTAGGCGTGAATGTACTTGGAAGGATTTCAAGATTAGTGATCCTGTCAAGTATAAGGGCACTAAGGGAGCGGTTGCTTTAATCCGCTGGTTTGAGAAGACTGAGAACGTTTTTCTCATGTGTGGTTGTCAGGAGGTTAACAAGGTAAAGTTTGCTACAGGTATGCTGCTGGATGAAGCCATGTCTTGGTGGAATTCGTATGCTCAGCCTATTGGTATGGAGAATGCCTATAAACTCACTTGGGCTGAATTCAAAAAGCTGATGACTAAGAAGTTTTGCCCTCGTACTGAGGTGCAAAAGTTGGAAACAGAATTCTACCAGTTAGTAACTAAAGGAGATGACATTGAGACTTATATCAGGAAGTTTCAGGAGTTGGCTACACTATGTCCAACTATGGTTCCGGACGCTGAGAAAAAGATGGAGAACTTTACTGGGGGATTACCCGAAAGCATCCGAGGGGATGTGATGTCTTTCGACCCACAATCAATGGAAGAGGCCATTCGTATAACTCAGAAACTTATGGTCCAAGTGTTAAAAGGAAAGTCTGCTGCAAATAACAACAATAACCGTTCCAACAATACCAACTACAACAACACTCGAAACAACAACAACTATAACAATAACCGAAACCGCAGCTACCCCAATAACCAAAACAACAATAACAACAAGAGGAGGTTTGATAATAACCAAGGTGGAAATGCTAACCAACCAGCACCTAAGAGGCAGGAAGTGGCAAAGGTCTATGCTGCAGGACCAACAGAAGGAAAAGGATATATTGGAAAACTACCCAAGTGTAACAAATGTCGAACTCATCATAACCCTGGACATTGTCCTAGAGCTTGTGAAAACTGTGGAAAAGGAGGTCATTCGACTAGGGAATGCAGAGCTCCACGAGGGGTAATTAATCAGAACCAACAAGGAGCATGTTTTGGTTGTGGAGAGTTGGGTCATTACAATATCAATTGCCCAAAGAGGAATGATCAAAGAGCTGGAAATCAGGGCGGAGTAGCTCGAGGAAGGGCTTATGTTATGGGAGGAGAAGATGCTCGTGAGGACCCGAATGTTGTTGCGGGTACGTTCCTCGTTAATAATCGTTATGCATCCATTTTATTTGATTCAGGAGCGGATAGAAGTTTTGTTTCTATTACATTTGCACCTTTACTTAACATAGAACCAACTACCTTAGACATTCCCTATATTGTTGAATTAGCCGATGGGTCTTTAGTTAACACAAACGCCGTTATCCGTGGTTGCACCATCAATTTCCTAAATCACCCATTCAATATAGACCTTATGCCCGTAGAACTTGGAAGTTTTGACATTGTTATCGGTATGGATTGGTTGTCTCGACATCGTGCAAGGATCATTTGTGATGAGAAAGTTGTTCATCTTTCTTATGGAGGTGAAACTTTGGTTGTTCGCGGGGAGCGAAGTGGAACTAGACTCAGTATCATATCATGCATTAAAACCGAAAAGTACATAAAGAAGGGTTGTTATGCATTCTTGGCTCACATAACGGAGAAGAAGTCAGATGAGAAACGACTTGAAGATGTGCCAATTGTTAAGGAATTTCCAGAAGTTTTTCCGGAAGAATTACCAGGACTGCCACCTATACGTCAGGTTGAGTTTCATATTGAGTTGGTGCCAGGAGCTACACCAATTGCACGAGCACCATATAGACTTGCACCTTCTGAGATGCAAGAATTGTCTAACCAGTTACAAGAGCTTTTAGACAAAGGATTCATTAGACCGAGTTCCTCGCCTTGGGGAGCACCGGTTTTGTTTGTGAAGAAGAAGGATGGATCTTTCAGAATGTGCATAGACTATCGTGAGCTGAACAAGTTAACGGTGAAGAATCATTATCCACTACCTAGGATTGATGACTTGTTTGATCAGCTACAAGGTTCCTGTTTTTATTCCAAGATTGATTTAAGATCAGGTTACCATCAACTCAGAGTTCGGGAAGAAGATATCCCGAAGACGGCATTCAGAACACGTTATGGTCATTATGAGTTTCAAGTGATGCCTTTTGGATTAACGAATGCACCTGCGGTATTCATGGATCTCATGAACAGAGTATGCAAACCATATCTTGATAAGTATGTGATTGTATTCATTGACGATATCCTGATTTATTCTAAGAGTAAGGAAGAGCATGAAGCACACCTCAGAACAATATTGGAACTACTCAAGAAGGAGCAATTGTATGCCAAATTTTCAAAGTGTGACTTTTGGATACAAAGAGTTCAATTTCTTGGCCATGTCATTGATAGCCAAGGATTACAAGTCAACCCAGCAAAGATTGAGGCAGTAAAGGATTGGGCTACGCCCAAGTCTCCTACAGAAATTCGTCAATTCTTAGGACTTGCAGGATATTACAGAAGGTTTATCGAAGGGTTTTCTAAGATAGCGAAGTCGCTGACTAAGCTGACACAAAAGAATCAGAAGTACGAGTGGGGAGAGAAACAAGAATCTGCATTTCAGTTATTGAAGCAGAAGCTTTGTAGTGCACCGATTTTGTCACTACCAGAAGGTATTGAGAACTTTGTGGTATATTGCGATGCTTCGCATAAAGGGCTTGGAGCTGTGCTAATGCAAAATGAGAAGGTGATAACTTATGCATCTAGACAACTTAAGACACACGAGAAGAATTACACTACACACGACTTGGAGTTGGGTGCTGTTGTTTTTGCACTCAAGATTTGGAGACACTACCTTTATGGTACTAAATGTGTAATTTTTACCGACCACAAGAGCTTACAGCATATACTTGATCAGAAGGAACTCAACATGAGACAACGTCGTTGGCTAGAATTGTTGAGTGATTACGATTGTGAAATCCGATATCACCCAGGAAAAGCAAATGTCGTAGCAGATGCACTTAGCAGAAAGGAACGACTCAAACCTTTGAGGGTCAAGTCATTAGGAATGACTATTATTTCACCATTACCATCAAAAATCTTAGAAGCTCAGATTGAGGCTCTCAAGGAGGAAAATCGGCCACAAGAGAAACTTTATGGTATGCCAGAAAACAAGAATGGTTTCGTTAAGAGAGCAGATGGAGTGTTATGCTTCAAGGATCGAAGTTGGATACCACTCTATGGTGGAGTACGAGATTTGATTATGCATGAATCACATAAGTCAAAGTACTCTATTCACCCAGGTTCTGACAAGATGTATCAGGATCTCAAAAAGCTGTATTGGTGGCCGAACATGAAAGCAAAAATAGCTACGTACGTCAGCAAATGCCTTACTTGTGCTAAAGTGAAAGCTGAGTACCAGAAACTGTCAGGACTACTTCAACAACCAGAAGTTCCACAATGGAAGTGGGAACGTATTACAATGGACTTTGTTACTAAACTACCCAAGACTTCAGGAGGTTACGATGCTATTTGGGTAATTGTTGATCGTCTTACTAAATCAGCACATTTCATCCCTATTAGAGAGACTTATTCCATGGAACAGCTTGCCAGACTTTATGTCAAGGAAATAGTCTCGAGGCATGGGGCACCAGTTTCTATCATTTCGGACAGGGATAGTTGCTTTACTTCAAACTTTTGGAGGTCATTACAAGATTCCTTTGGATCCAAGTTAGACATGAGCACTGCTTACCATCCACAGACTGATGGTCAGAGTGAGAGAACTATTCAGACACTGGAGGACATGCTGAGGGCGTATGTGATTGACTTTGGGAATGGTTGGGCTAACCATTTGCCATTAATCGAGTTCTCTTATAACAACAGTTACCATTCAAGTATTAAAGCAGCACCATTTGAGGCATTGTATGGTCATAAGTGTCGTTCACCAGTTTGTTGGGCAGAAGTTGGAGAGGTACAATGCACAGGTCCAGAGATGGTTAAGGAAACAACAAAAAAGATAATACAGATTCGAGATAGGCTTGAAACATCTAGAAGTCGACAGAAGAGTTACGCAGATGTTAGACGCAAACCATTGGAATTCCAGGTTGGAGACAAGGTCATGTTAAAGGTCTCACCCTGGAAAGGCGTGATACGATTTGGAAAGCGTGGGAAGTTGAACCCGAGATACATTGGTCCATTTAAGATACTGGAAAGGATTGGTCCAGCAGCTTACAAGCTTGAACTACCATCAGAACTCAGCAACGTACATAATACATTTCATGTCTCAAACCTCAAGAAATGCCTTTCAGATGAGTCTTCAGTTATACCATTAGAAGAGATTCAGCTAGATGACAAGCTTAACTTTGTGGAGGAACCAGTTGAAATCATGGACCGAGAGGTCAAGCAGTTGAAGCAGAGTAGAATTCCGATTGTTAAGGTTCGCTGGAATTCTCGAAGAGGTCTTGAGTTTACTTGGGAACGAGAGGACCAAATGCAACGCAAGTATCCACACCTTTTCACCAAACCTATTACCGAGACCAACACTAGCTGAATTCAGGGACTGAATTCCTATTTGGGTGGGTGGATGTCACAACTCACCATTACAGGTCATTTACCATTTCAGGTCATTTTCCCAAACTTCGACTTTTTACTATTCATAAATCACTATTCATCAAAACACTATTCATCGATTTACTATTCATCATTTTCGAGGTCAATTTGATATTCTGAGAAACATTTGGGAAATTTACTATTCACTGAACACTATTCATTTCCGGAAAAGATTTCATCATTCACGTGCATTACTCATTTCATCGTAAATTTAGTTTACGGGTATTCAAATTCGCATAACCGGATTGGTTTAGGTGCGAATTCATTTCATTAGTGCTAAGGACACTGCATACGGACTGGAGATAGTCTGCATATCATCATAACAGCATTTTCATGTTATACCACTCTTAGGATTTTCAAATTACTATATTCAGTATATTTAACGTTTTACGTATTGTGATTTCTAAATAAACGTTAACACCCGACTAATATATATATACGACGAATATATCTAAATATTCCCACAATAGTCCCGACATATTTTTATATCCATTTTAACATCATAAAAGTTATAACATTCAGTTACCCAGTATTTTGGAAATTTATTTTATTTATAACGTAAGCTTATGAATATAACGACGGTTTTCGTGAAAACTAAACAATAATCACCCGAACACTCAGTAATTGTACCCAACATATTTTTAACATTTTTACAACTTTATTTAGACCCGGATAACTTCGTGAACATTTATTTCTATTAAACCCGTTACCCGATTTTAACAAATAACACAAACTAACACCTAAACTACATAAGATTTCTAATTAAATCACAAGTACCCCTACCCCCCCCCCCCCCCCTTGCTCTTTGAAAACCGGCCTCATAAGTCCTCACTAGGCAAATTCTTACAATTTCCTAACCTTATGCATTAATGTGTACATATTATACTAATATACTTATACAAGTATTTACATAAACCATTTTCACAAATCATACATAATCCTAAAGATCAAAAAGTTCATTTTCTCTCTTCCTCATCACCATACCCCACGACCTCACCACCAAATCAAGAACAAGTGAAGGTTTTCAAAAGTTTAAAGCATCAAAGTTGTTCATTTTGTGGTTCTAATCAAGAATATTGCATCAAACACACAAGTAATCCAAGGTTTCTAATCTTCCAATCACCTCATATTTCAAAGTGAGTATACAAATTTATTTTCAAGTTTTCTTCTAATTAACACTTATATCTCATGATATTCATGCTTAATTTCATGCTCATACTAGTTATACCACTTTATTTTTGAAGACTTTTGAAACATACAAACCCTAGATTGTGATTTAGGTGTTTCCTTGTTAAATTAACTTGATTTCTAGTCATTAGGAACCCATGGCACCCTAAGAAGGTGTATGGTAGGATTAGATTAGTTTTGTGAAGTTTGCAAGAGTTTTGGTAGAGGTTGGAACTAGTTTTGAACCTTGAAAATGGATTTCTAACAAGTTTATAAACATGCTGTCCCATTTTGTTAATTTCTGGAAAATCAGTAAACACCAAGGAAACTTTGGCAAAATTTTTAGAAAATACTTTCAAAAACGAATCCGTAGGCGAAAGAACGGATTAAAAAGAGTTTATAACGAAGAAGTTATGATTTTTGCAAGATTGTTGACGAAAAGTATTTTTCTGAAAAATAGTTGCTGTTGGACGTTTTTCGTCGGACAAAACAAGACTTTAGACGTAACCCGGAGGAGCCGAGCTTTCCAAAATATATTACTACATACTAAGACGTAACCGTGTATATAAAGAACAAGTAAAACAGACTTATAACGACAAAGATATTCACGTTTGAATATCGGCAAAACTCAATTTATTTTGACAGCTTTTAGTAATATTGACATTAAAACTACGTAGTAACTTTAGAAGCTAGAAATAATACCAAGTACCTAATTTTATAACTAATGAAGTATTAGTTATTACAAGTATATTTTCATCATTTCAAGGCGTTATTTCAAGGATTTCAACCCGAGGATTTCAACACTAACATGGAAACATACGATATATATATAAGTATATATATTGCAACTAGCTTATTTTTCTAATAGCAACATTTTTCCTAAGTTTTGGAATATATATTTTGATAACACAAGTGTTTTTCCAAAGAGTAGAGTGGTATAGGATCATGAGCATGGACATTCATAACATCATTTGGTGATCTAAATGAGATCGTTCATCATTCATATTAGGTTGCGGCAGCTAACCGTTCATTGTTGTTCATTTCATATCATCACAGTATCATCAGTTGAGGTGAGTTTTCATAGCTCCGTATACATTTTATCATTGTTTTCAAATCCCACGGGGGAGAATACATTGCACCATTTTAGTACGAGCCCAAGTATCAAAACCTATGTACATAGCTTAAGTAGCTTGTCTGCCATGTGATAAGTCCCCTAGTATCATCATGAACCGTTAATTTGCCGGTAAGCGAGAGTGAGTGGATAGATCTATTGAGGGTGATGCCTTCATCCGTGGTAATATTTACCAACAGGAAGCGGGTGCTTTTCTATTCTGTCACAGTTGAGTATTTTGGCAGAACATTCAGGAGGAGCATAAAATTTCATCAGTCTAGCTTCGGTGTCATGAGCTTAAGGTCTATTGTACTATTTTACGTGACTTTTGTCATGCACTTATACTTGTGGTGGCTGTACAAACATTACATTTCATAAACCTATGATTATTCACCAACATTCGTGTTGACCGTTTTCACAATGTATTTTCAGGTAACTAAGGTATCATCATATTACATGCATGGAGTCACATTAGGGTGTGCCAGGGATGACGCACTACATTTTGGATTTTTCATGCACTTGTGTAAATTATCGTTTGACATTTCCTGAACTTGTTTTCTGTAAACGTTTCAACCTTTGGGGACCTATGTTTTGTAGCACTGGATGCTTTTATATAAATCAAACGATATGTATTTTCCAAACGACACTTTAGGTCGTTCAATATTTCCTTGTTATGGTGCTATGACAGTTACACCCCCAGGCATTCCATTCCGCTGCAAGTCAGGTAAATTGGGGGTGTGACAAATACCATTCGTAAGGCCGTGTATGATCTTCCCTAACTCTATAAGCTTCTACCTCTTCCTATGTCGAGCCGACTACTAGCTCCTAACATGGCCTCATTAGTAGTTACCCACGCATTAAATACAACCAATATATCGTAGTACACCTCCAATCATGTTTCTTAAGACGTTCAAGCAAGTTCCAAATGGATGTCTGCCAGTTTTCTTAAGCCTAACATCGAATTCATTCATCCACAACAATTATAAACAAACAACCAACCGATAATCAATATCTAAGTTTAATTACATCTAAGCAAACACAAAGAAAACCTAGCGTAGTATGTTAAAGAGAAGACAAGCGTAAGATATAATCAAACAACACATAGACATATTGAATGATTTGATAAGATACTTGTCTTCAATTAAGCATGGATGAAACAAAGGGTTGAAAGCCTAAAAATATCTGTAAAATTCATCTAGGGTTTATTCCCTTCAAAGTTGCACACAATGAATGAAAACTAGAAAACTATATATAGATTTTGTATCCTGACGGCGTCAAGAGATAGGTGTGACTCCGTCAACCCGCCGCCAAAATAATACTCGTATTGCCTAGATCCACTTCTGACGCCGTTCCTCTTTATGACCTCTGGGCCGTCTCTCTTTGCATTTACACATGATGGCCTTGGCAAATTAATACGTGACGCCGTCACGAGCTCTTTAGAAAACATTCTGGCGCATCACGACGAACATGTGATGCCGTCAAGTGCAATTTCCAGCATGATTTGAGATTTTGTCGTTTTCTTCACTTTTTCGCTCCAAAAACGTCCAAAATGCTACCTTTTGTAAATTTCCTCTCAAAAGTACCTAAAATGACAAAAGGAACGATTTAGGGCAATATTTGATCAAATAATCTCGACTTTGGCCTTAAATGACCCCCTAAAAGCGGTACACTTTTCGCTTCATCAAATACCCTTACACTTAGGATTTGCTTGTCCTCAAGCAAATGCGCTTTTATTCTAATCAAAATACAAGTTAGGGGTCATTTAACACTAATATAAAAGTAATTGCAACAAATAATCGTTCCACTTCAACCAAAAATAAGCACGGAAATTATACACTAGCACCTCACAAATAGTGTTTAGATACTCACATCTCTCAGGTGTAATAAAGTATATATCACAATAGGGAAATGGAAAACATCTCTCACTACCTGTCATAGCAAATAGATTACCATAGGCTTGGGAAAGGATCAAACCTCCACCACTTGGCGTAAGCACCTAGGATAAACTATGAAAGAGGTCTTTTAAAGGGTTATAACGTGAGGTGTAGGGATATGGTAAACACGGTTTTGTTGGATAAAGACAATATTTACTGGTGGCGAGTTAATCATCTTGGTCAATTACATGTACAATGTGGCATTGCTAAGCCAAGACTCGACTCGACTTAAGCTAATCATAAACTAATAAAAACATAAAAGGAACGGGATGGTAGTCCGTATGTTTTTTCTCTTTTTCTTTTTCTATTTTTTTTCTTTTTATTGATTTTTTCGATTTTTTTTTTCATACACTCTTACCCTACCGTCCAAAATAATACATCATAGGGAATTTGCATTCCCCTTACACTTGAACTTTTACATACTTTACAATCAACGATTCTAATGACTCGAATCAAGATAATCAAAACACTTGGAGTACTTTTTAAGTTTAACGCACATATGGGGGTAATATATGATGTTCTTCCCCATTACTCCATAACACAAGTACTTTACCCATGAGTCCCAATCGTCCCAAAACAATATGTACAAGATATGACTCGACTTAGCAAGCATGTAATCAATTAGACAATTAACTAAGGGTTTAAACATGTAACAATAATGCACTAATGATGAGTGCATAAACGAAAGGCTAAGGCGATTTGGTTGCACATTTGGGGTGGATTTTAAACAAATTCTTTCTTTATATAAAATGCTTAAAGTTAGAAACGAAAAAGATAAGCTCGGGGGGAGGGGTGTACTAGGGGTATCGTGTACTAAAAACGAGTACAACGCAAAGGTGTGGGAAAAATTAATTGACTTTATTAGTCAAGTAGTTATGACTTTATTGGTCAAATAATTATGATACGGGTTTAAACACAAGGGTGATCCTAATGCCTCTTATCATGTAGTAAATCCTAACTACACGAATGTAGTCTCACTAGCGGTCTCGGGATGCATCACTAACGCAAGTTCTAGAATCTAAGTACTACTGGTACACTTATAAGCACTAATAATGAATGCTTTTCCTAACAAATCTAAAGGCGAACCTCACATATTTGGGTGGAAAATTTTTTTGAGTGGTACGGTTTTTGTGCTAGTCATACAATTCCTATCTATGAGACGCTCATTAAGGCTAAGCTTCACTCCTAAATGTTATAAAAAAATTAAATTTGGTGCTAAAATTGCCCTAACAAGTATTTCTCTTAGTTTTATTACACACCTACTATTAAACAAACAAACTCAAGCGTAATTGTATTCTCTAAGGTATCATCGTTTACCCTCCCCTTGCACTTAAATTGAACATTGTCCCTAATGTTCATTTAAAGGATGTAAAAGCAAATAAGGTAAAAGAATAAAAACAAATGCTCCCCTGATTCGTTCAGTGTGGATAAATGGATAACATGGTTAAATCTTCCTCCAACAAAATGAACGTTGAAAGCTTCCCTCCAGAAATATAAATCATCTTCTTGTCCAATATAACCTGTTAAACATGAGAAAACAATCATGGCAAACCTCGCGTAAAATCGGCGGCAATCTATATATATAAGGATATAATGCTTGTGGATGAATGTTTGCAGATTTACTAGAGTTTATAAAACTAAAGAATTAACAAAAACTTTAAGACTCCGTTAGAAAAACATAACTTGCAAAATTTTTGAGAATTTTTACACCTGACGCCATCAGGTTATGATCCTGACGTCGTCAGAGTGTTCTGACAGAAATCTTATGTTAAGTTTCCGGAAATTTCTGGATAAACTTACGCCTTAACTCCTAGAAAATCCTGCAAAACATCATTATGACTCGATACAAGCATTTGACTCAAACAAATACAAATATACATGTTCATTTAATATTGTTGTGGTTCATGTCCAATTCCCGTTCTTAAAAACAAATTTAGGTTTCCCTTACACTTATCTTTTGTGAAATACCTTTTTATGAAGTTAAGACAAACAACAAGGTAAAGCATTTTCACAATTTATTATGAAACATGATCCACAGACAATAAAAATAAAGCATGCATACGGAAACAAATAAAATCAACAAACAAACAATCAAACAAAACGAATAAAACATGGGTTGCCTCCCAAGAAGTGCTTTTCTTTATTTACGAGTCTTGTAGCTAGACTCAAGGTCATGGGCTATTACGTGACCTCGTCATCGGTCCCGGTTCCTAGGTCATACTCGATTTTAGTTTTGTATTCCGGACCTAGTTGCAAGCATTCCTTGTAAAACCAAATATTTTATTCATAACATAGTCTACTCCTCTACGTTTATCCTCGTCATTCATATAGTAGACCGCTTGCTTGTGTTCCTTTTCGATGTTTGATAAAAGACGAAATTGTTCAATCTTATAGGGCATTTGGTAAGCTATCTCATCATTCTCATCCTTGAATCTAACTATCCCTAGAGATTGGTCATAATTCATCTTAGGCGTCTCAACAAATGGTTTTCCGAATACTACTTGATTTAGGCAACCATCTATTACCGGACGAATATCTTCTACAATTACAAAATCGGTAACATAAGTGAAGTTTTCTACAAAGACATGCAATCCTTTCACTCTTCCCACAAAGTTACTCATCCAACTCGTGTTGGGCATCATCCTATATCCAAGTTGCTTCTTTATTACCCAATTGTAATGGGTCCTAGTCATAATATTTATGGGAGATCTAATATCGATGTAGGCTTTCGACACATCCATATGCCCAATGTTGCATGGTATGTTGATGTTAGAGGGATCACCCACTTTGATGATTGGTAAACCAAGGACGTATGGTGTCTCGGGGTCATCGAATAGATCCTTATGGTATTCCTGTTCTTCCTTGGTAGGTAACCTATCAAAGTATTCCTTTACATTTTCTACTTCCTCAACTTTCTCTTCCTTTTTCTCTACAACTTCCTTAATCTCATCCATATCAATTTCTTCCCTATTATTATCGACTGGTTTAATAGTAACTACATTGACAAAGTGGACGTGTTTAGATGATGAGGGGTCCTTAATTTGGGTTCCACTACTAGTGTCCCTAGTGTCCTCCTTTGGTGTAGTTAGCACTTGGTTGTTGAGGGCTTTCAACAAGTTGTCAAATTTATTGGTCATCTGCTCTTGTTGTTGATTGAATTCGGATTCAAACTTAGCTATGCGGGCTTCTTGAGATGCCATAAATTTAGACATCAATCCTTCAAGATTATTGGTACTACCATAGTTGTTGGAAAGATTGTTGTTGAAAGTACGGTTAGAGGGTGGACCGTTTCGTTAATAACGATTAGGTGGAGTGGAAGAATTGTTTTGGGGCATGTTTTGGTTTTGTTTCCACCTAAGGTTCGGGTGATTTTTCCAAGAGGGGTTTTATGAATCACCGTAAGGGTTTTGCTCGGGTTTCAAAGTGTACCACTTGTCTCCCGCTCCGTCGGTACGCGAGGATGCGTAATCCGCAAAAGCTTGTTCGGGGAGTTCCATGCAATCACGAGTGTCGTGGGGACCACTACATAATTCGCACGAAAAAGTGATTTTGTTCACTTGGCTTGAAGGTTTAGGAGCTTCGTAGGATTTCATGAGAAACCTGACTTGGTCTTCAAGTTCCATGATCCTACGGTCGGGAGTGCTTGAATTGTTCGAAGGCAAAGATTTTGCCTTGACCGTTTTGTTCAAATCACGGGGATCATTCCAACTTTCATTGTCATAGAGAGCAAGATCTTCTATGAGTTCCCATGATTCTTCCGCACTTATATCACGAAGCTTGCCACCGGCCGATTGGTCAATGGTTCGCCTTGTGGAGAGATCGATATAGTCATAGAAAATTTGGATTTAGAGCCAAAGATCTATGCCATGATGAGGGACTTTTTGGAGTAAGTCCTTGAAACGAGTCCATGCTTCATAAAGAGTTTCACCTTGACGTTGTTGGAACATCAAGATGTCATTTCTAAGCTTAGTGGTTCTCCCCGGTGGGAAGAATTGAGCAAGGAAACTTGTGGTGAGATCATCCCAAGAGGTGATGGATCACGCGGGTAAACGCTCAAGCCATTGACTAACTTGGTCACGTAGAGAGAATTGGAAGAGACGCAATCGGGTCGTCTCTCGAGTTCCAACATCAAGGTATATGGAATCTACGATTTTGAGGAAATCCTTGAGATGTTGATTAGGATCTACGAAACGAAGTCCATGGAATGCACATCCGCTTTGCACCAACCGGATGGTGTCAGATCGCAAGAGAGACACATTGGATCCTTGAGTGAGCTCAATGGTGTTTCGATATCCTTGGTGGCTAGGACGGGAGTACTCTCCTAAAGTTCGGGGTCTAGGAGGTTGGTTTGGTTGTGGTGGTTTTTGTGGATGGTTTTGTTGTGGTGGGTTGATGGGATCAAAGAGATTACCACCTTCCATGATGGCGGATGGCAAAGGTTACGATCAAAGGAATGAAGAAAAAAGATAGACTAAAGAAACCTATAAAAATAAAATAAAAATCTTACTATAAAGGAATCTAGCAAGTAGACCTAATAAAAATAAATTTTAACCTAGACAATAACTATTCCCCGGCAATGGCTCAAAAAACTTGATGCGTGGAATTGCGCCCTCGCAAAAGGTTTTACCTCTCAAGGGATCTTGAGAAGCTTGCAATCCCCACCAGGCAGTGTACCTACCGTTGTAGTATAGTATAGCGACAAGTACCGGGGGATTGATCATTCAACTCAAAGAATAGTGTTCGCTAGGGTTAAAACTCAACTAAACTAGGTCTAGAGGTGATGGATGATTCTTTTTGTATTTTTATATTTTATTTAAAGCAAGTAAAAATCTCGGTTTTGAAAGGAGTGGGCGAAATTAGTTGCTAATCAACTAACCCAAATAACTAAAGATGCGATCAAAATAAGATAAACTAAACTTAAACTAAATTATGGCGAAAACAATAATGAGAGAAAATGTGTTTACTTAGATTTCACTACTCCCTAGCTATTTTTTACAGGTTGATTAGTTTGTTACAATTGCATGGATGACGGGTTATATTCCTTAATACCATTTGTAGAGCCGTGTACGATCTTCCCTAACTCTATAAGCTTCTACCTCTTCCTATGTCGAGCCGACTACTAGCTCCTAACATGGCCTCATTAGTAGTTACCTACGCATTAAATACAACCAATATATCGTAGTACACCTCCGATCATGTTTCTTAAGACGTTCAAGCAAGTTACCAAATGGAAGTCTGCCAGTTTTCTTAAGCCTAACATCAAATTCATTCATCCACAACAATTATAAACAAACAACCAACCCATAATCAATATCTAAGTTTCATTACATCTAAGCAAACACAAAGAAAACCTAGCCTAGCATGTTAAAGAGAATACAAGCGTAAGATATAATTAAACAACACATAAACATATTGAATGATTTGATAAGATACTTATCTTCAATTAAGCATGGATGAAACAAAGGGTTGAAACCAAATATCTGTAAAATTCGTCTAGGGTTTATTCCCTTCAAAGTTGCACACAATGAATGAAAACTAGAAAACTATATATAGATTTTGTACCTGACGGCGTCAAGAGATAGGTGTGACGTCGTCAACTCACCACCAAAATAATACTCGTATTACCTAGATCCACTTCTGACGCCGTCACTCTTTGTGATCTCTGGGCCGTCTCTCTTTGCATTTACACATGATGGCCTTGGCAAATTAATACGTGACGCCGTCACGAGCTCTTTAGAAAACATTCTAGCGCGTCATGTGTAATTGATTTATCCACCTCTTTGTCAATTCATGACGCTGTCACGACCAACATGTGATGCCGTCAAGTGCAATTTCCAACATGATTTGAGACTTTGTCGTTTTCTTCACTTTTTCGCTCCAAAAACGTCCAAAATGCTACCTTTTGTAAATTTCATCTCAAAAGTACCTAAAATGACAAAAGGAACAATTTAGGGAAATATTTCATCAAATAATATCGACTTTAGCCTTAAATGACCCCCCAAAAGCGGTACACTTTTCGCTTCATCACTAGACTTAAAAGGAGTTGAAGTACTAGTCTTAAAAGGAGTTGAAGTACTAGAGCACCGCAAGCTAGCATCTTCACCCCCTGAATCAATATTTTTTAAATAGTATTGAGATAACATCTATTTTGTGTGAGCAACAAACAAATATACAAAACCAGCCCGACAACCTAGTTTTATCATTGTATGCACATCATTGTCTATGTGAATCAACTTCAAACCTTCTTTTAATGATTTTCCAGGCAAACAAAAGAACACAACCCATTTTTCTCCCCTAATGTGTGATAACATATGATCCAGACCAATACTAAAGGTATGTCTGTCATGGACAAAGGCACAAAGTGTAGAAAGATTCCCTTGAAATACCTCAATGGAGCAAAATCAAAGAATCCATAACTGTGCATTCTAAACATAGTTTCATCATCATAAGCAATTAAACCTGCCACCGTTTAAATTCAAACGTCAATAGTCACTCAATATATTGTTTATCCTAAACCAATCAGGGGACTCAATCATGCCACTCAATATCAACATATACAAGGTATCAAAAAGATAACAAAATCCAACATAAGCAAATAAAAAATGACACATAAATGAAGTATGTTAGATTAACATACATTCCCTCTTCCTCTCACACCCAACAGGCCTTCTCCTCTTCATTTTTTGTGTCATTGTACTTGGATTATCACTCTCGTTCATCTTCCTGCCACTCCCAACAGGCCTTCCCCTCTTCTTTTTTGGTGACGTTGTACTGATGAGACGAAAAGTGTATAGCTTTTGGGGGGTCATTTAAGGCCAAAGTCGAGATTATTTGATCAAATCTTGCCCTAAATCGTTCCTTTTGTCATTTTAGGTACTTTTGAGAGGAAATTTGCAAAATGAAGCATTTTGGACGTTTTTTGAGCGAAAAAGTGAAGAAAATGACAAAGTCTCAAAATCATGCTGAAAATTATACCTGACGGCGTCAAAGATTGCTAGTGACGGCGTCAAGACTTGACAAAGAGGTGGATAAATAAAATTACACGTGACGCGCCAGAGAGGTTTTTGAAGATTTGTACATGACGGCGTCACCAAGGCCATCAAGAGTAAATTGCACATGACAGCCAAGACCAAGTTTGTACATGACGACGTCAGAAGTGGATCTAGGCAATACGAGTATTATTTTGGTAGCGAGTTTACGGCGTCAGACCCTACTCTTGACACCGTCAGATTGTAAAATCTATATATACTTTTCTAGTTTTCATTCATTGTGTGCAACTTTGAAGGGAGAAAACCCTAGATGAATTTTACTGCAATTTTGAGGGTTTCAAACCCTTGTTTCATCCATGCTTAATTGAAGATAAGTCTTTCAACAAATTATTCAATATGTCTATGTGTTGTTTGATTATATCTTATGCTTGTCTTCTCTTTAACATGCTAGGCTAGGTTTTCTTTGTGTTTTCTTAGATGTAATGAAACTTATATATTGATTATTGGTTGGTTGGTTGTTTGTTTATAATTGTTGTGGGTGAATGAATTCGATGTTAGGCTTAAGAAAACTGGCAGACTTCCAATTGGTAACTTGCTTGAACGTTTTAAGAAGCATGATCGGAGGTGTACTACGATATATTAGTTATATTTAATGCATAAGTAACTACTAATGAGGCCATGTTAGGAGCTAGTAGTCGGCTCGACATAGGAAGAGGTAGAAGCTTATAGAGTTAGGGAAGATCGTACACGGCCCTACGAATGATATTAAGGAATATAACCCGTCATCCATGCAATTGTAACAAACTAATCATCTAGTAAAAGATAGCTATGGAGTAGTGAAATCTAAGTAAACACATTTTCTCTCATTATTGTTTTCGCCACAAGTAGTTTAAGTTTATTTTATTTTATTTTGATTGCATCTGTAGTTATTTGGGTTAGTTGATTAGCAACTAATTCCGCCCACTCCTTCAAAACCTGAGATTTTTACTTGCTTTGAATAAAATATAAAAATACAAAAAGAATCATCCCTCATCTCTAGACCTAGTTTAATTGAGTTTTAACCCTAGCGAACACTATTCTTTGAGTTGAACGATCAATCCCCCGGTACTTGCCACTATACTATACTACAACGGTCATGTACACTGCCTGGTGGGGATTGCAAGCTTCTCAAGATCCATTGAGAGGTAAAACCTTTTGCGAGGGCGCAATTCCACGCATCATGTACTCGGATTATCGTTTGGTACAGAAAAAGGTACTTTTTTCTGGGCCTTCCCGTCCTTAATTTTTTCTCTACAATAGCAACTACCTCTTTTTCGCTACCATTTCCACCCATATGTGGTTCGTTGAAAGTTTTGTTCCACATCCATTGAAGAATAACTTCTATCATCTCATTCCCTATGTTTGCATACGAACCATACTTGGCAATTACTTCATCACCAAATGTATCCAAAATTTCCTCAAATACTTCATCATTTGATAAAACTTTCCCCCAAGACTTTTTTGATGATTCCTCCCCCCCCCCCCCCCCCCCCAATCAAAACAGACTTTCCCTTATCATTATTTGCATAACGAGGTTTGATTGTGCCATTTTTGGGATGATGGTAGAAATATATTGTTTGGTTAAAATCAGTGGGGCTCAAGATTGGCTTTCATCCTTTTAAATTCGGCATGTACTAATCTGGGGCAATAAGTTGTGTTTCTGAAAAGTAATGTCTCATCCCTTATAATTTGTGGGCCCCGTCTCTCTCCTCACCACATATTGTATTCTTCTTTACTTTTATTAATAAAAATACTTTAATTTTAAATCTTTTATATATTTAAATATTAAACAAAATGTAAAGTAATAACTTTAATTTTTTATTCAAACCCAAACTCAAATCCAAATTCAAATCAAAATACTAAATCCACCCATAAACCAAACGCACCCTTAGTAATAGTAAAAGTTTGTGGAAAACTAGAAGGGGGGTTGAATAGTTTACCGGTTTTTAACTTAATTATCTTTTGAAACTTTCCGTGTAATCAAAGATCTACTCTAAAAGACAATATGTAATATGCAAGAATAAAGAAAGAAACGATCAAACCACAACACGATAGTTTATCGTGGTTCGGCTACAAGGACTCTTTTTCCTTGCCCTACTCCACGCCTCGAGTATCCAACTCGAGAGTTTCTTTCACTAGTCAACAAGATCCTTTCACCGGCGGAGAAAACCTTACACGTCGCTTACACAAGATTACCGACACAAAGCTAGATGTCGAGTTCTTTTAGAAGGGTACAACCACTCCCGTCACACTATGTATTTTAAGGCCTAAAATACTAACCGATCACTACTGAAAAGTACACAATGAATGAATGTATAAACCTCACTAGGTTACACAAAACTAAGCTAACAAGACTTGCAACGTTGTGTTGCGACTTGTAACCTTTGGTATGAACTTGTGATCTTCTTTGCTACAAAAGATCTCACAAATGAAATGTTAATGAGTTAGATGAATGCAATGAGAATGTATGTGTAAATCATAATGAGAAGCGATGGAAAATTTCTTGCAAATGGCTTGGTATTTATAGCCAACCAAACCTGCAGACTGGCGGATCCGGAGAAACCAAAACAAGGGTTCCGCCTTTGTACCCCCAGGGTTCCGCCAGTTCTGACAGTCAAAGACCACAAAAAATCTTTCCATATCCAGCAATGTCAAATCAAGATTCTAGAAGTCCACACTCAATAGTTTGAGTGAGAGACCTTCTATAATGTGTAAGAGATCTTGTGAAAGGTCACATCCTAGATTTAGTAACCTTTTGATACGTGGGAATCGCACCAGGCATTACCTCTCAAGGGATCTCGAGAAGCTTACAACCCCCACCAGGCAGTGTACCTGATCGTTGTAGTATAGTATAGTGACAAGTATCTGGGGATTGATCGTTCATCTCAGGAATAGTGTCGCTAGGATTAGAAAGTCTCTTAAATTAAGTCTAAAGGTGATGGATGATTCTTTTTGTATTTTTATGTTTTATAAAAGCAAGCAAAATCTCGGTTTTTGGAAGAGTGGGCGAAATTAGTTGCTAGCCAACTAACCAAAATAACTACTAATGCAATAAAAATTAAATAACAAAAATGAAATGAAACTAATTAAACTAGTGGTGTAAACAATGATGGGGAAAGTTGTGTTTACTTAGGTTTCATTACTCCCTATATATCTTTTACAGGTTGATAGCTTGTTACAATTGCATGGATGACGGGTCATATTCCTTAATACTAGTCGTAGGGTCGTGTACAATATTCCCTAACTCTATAGGATCCTACTTCACTCCTATGTCGAGCCGTTAGAAGCTCCTAACATGGGATCATTATAATTCTCCTACGCATTAAATACAACCAGATATCATAGTACACCTCCGATCATGTTTCTTAAGACGTTCAAGCAAGTTACCAATGAAAGTCTGCCAGTTTTCTTAAGCCTAACATCGAATACAATTATCCATAACAACTATAAACAAACAATCAACCCATAATTAACATCTAGGTTTCACTACATCTAAGCAAACACAAAAGTAATCTAGCCGAGCATGTTAAATTGAAGACAACTGTAAGATATATTCAAGCAACACATAGACATATTGATTGAATTGAAAGAGTACTTATCTCAAATAGAACATGAAAGTTTCAAAGGATTAAAACCCTTGAAAAAGCTGTGAAAATCGGCCTAGGGTTTTTTCTTCAAAGTTGCACACTAATGAATGAAATTTGGAAAACTATATATAGATTTTACAGGGTGACGGCTTCAAGAAGGAATCTGTGTCGCCGTCAACTCGCCGCCTATAATGAAATCGTATTGCCTAGATCTGATTTTGACGCCGTCATGTAGGAAATTCTTCTGGGCCGTCACTAGCAAATGGACCATGACGGCCAAGGTGACGCCGTCATCTCCAATTCACAAAACACTCTGGACCGTCAAGTGTATCATCCACTTCCACCTCTTTTGTTACTCTTGACGCCGTCACTTGGAGACTCTTGACGCCGTCAGGTACTGTTCCCAACAAGAAAAATTAAGACTTTGCCGTTTTCTTCACTTTTATGCTCAAAAAACGTCCAACATGCTTCTTTTTCTAGATTTCACTCCAAAAGTACCTAAAATGACAAAAGGAACAATTTAGGGCAATATTTGATCAAATAATCTCGACTTCGGGCTTAAATAACCCCTTAAAAACGGTTCATTTTTCGCCTCATCACCTTTCCATAAATGCACATGATGCATGCCATGATATCATGTTACATTTTCTTTATTTAGAAATATGAAAATGTTATGTTTAATATGAAATGTACATGTAGCAAATAAAGTCTATTTATGGAAGACTAAAACTAAAATCATGTTTTACAAAAAACTAAAATTTATACTTTGTCGTTAACAAAACTTAGCAAAGATCGTAAAATATAAATAACGTTTTTAGGCGATATTTGTATTAACAAAGTTAACTATAACTTTCTTCAAAATCATTTTTTTTACATCAACCATCATATTTTATCATAACGCGCAATGGTCAACAATAATCTTTTTAAAGAAATTTAAGATATTGGATAAGATATTTAAGGCTACATATAATAAAGGCATCCAAAGATTGCATTCACCACCCTTTTCTCAGCGTAACATCAATTTTCTTTCTCTATAACCAACTTTATCACCAACTTTTATTTATTTTAGACACTAAAATAAATTTTTCATTAATATTTAAAATAAAAACATCATAATAAAAATTCAGATAAAATGAAACTACAAATTAGTGTGTATTTGTTCGATGCCAAATGTGTTCCAATAAACCGGCTTTAAACCTTGTATGAGTTTCCTCTTTGACTAAATCGCTAACAACTTGTAATGTTTCTTCATGCGTTCGTACAAAGTCATCATCACGAAGTTGCTTATCTGGATAATAGTCGAGAGAGATTTCCTTCCATTTGTCTTCTATAATCATATATCATGTAATATGATGCATGTGTACATCATATATGTCATTGATGAGTGCTCAAACACTCATCATTTTTGGTCAAATCTGAACTGCAAAACATACAAAAACACTCAGAAATGCATCAAAATACTGAAAATATTTCAAAATTGTGTTTTATATGTTTTAGATGCAAAAAGAGTAAAAATAGATGAAAAAACGTACAAAGTTTGCAAAATTGTCAGTTTCAGTCCCCCAACTTTCATAAAATGTCAAAACTAGTCCCTGATCATTCAAAATATGGAAAATTATTACCAAAGGTCCTTTTAAAATAATAAATTGTCATATTCAGTCCTTTGGTGAAAAATTAGAAAAGTTTTGAGAATTTACAATTTTGGTCCCTGGAGTTTCAGAAAGTGACACAAATGGTCCCTTGGTGTAAAGTTTGAATGATTTGCACAATTAGTCCCTCAAATTTCAACAATTGACAAATTTGGTCCCTAAAGGACCAAAAGTGAAAATTTGCAATTTTATCCTTGGGTATTTGGTACTTGGCAGGAAAGGACCTTGAAACAAGTTTGAAAAGTGTACATTTTCAGTCCCTTAAGTTTCAGAAAATTACATGAGTGGTCCTTGTGATATTTAATAAACCAAATGGACCCTTTTGTTTAAAATACCCAATCCACCCAAGCCTGATCCAGTCCAAACATTTTGTTGACATAAATTAATAATGTCTAAAAACATTGTTAACATATTAACAATGTCTCTATGTTTTGATAATTACAAAGCATAAACTCATTAATCTAAAACTTATGACATAAACAAGTTTTTAGTGCTTAACATTTGTCTTTACATCCAAATCACTTAAGGTATGAATAAACAAAGTGTTTATTGCATTCTATGATCAAAGGAACAATTTTCTTAAACACTAGACTTTTTATAAAATGTCACAAAACATTTTATATCTTTTACAAAACATTTTTGGAATTAAAGGAATATGTTTAATTCATTATAAATATATGAATTCAAATTTCCAACCAAAAATGGCAAATCTAATCTAGAAAAACCTTCCCCACAAAAAGACAAATAAACCCAACGTTCAGGAGGGCGGCCCCCTTAATTGTACTAGGCGGCCCCCTTAATCATTAAGGGGACCGACCTACAATTAAGGGGACCGGCCACGCTCCAGAACAGTATTTTCCCCCCCTTTAAATACTGATTCATCCCTTAGATTTTTCTCACCTTTTGCACTTCTAAACTTTCTGATCTAGATCTATTTCTCTATTCTCTCATCCTTTGATCATAAGTGTATATATATTCTTTGTTTCAAAGTGATCCAATTTCCATCCTCTCAAGTGCAAGAGAAGAATACTTCTATCCTCCAAGATAAGAAGTATTACAACTTGTTGTGACCTCCACATCTAAGTTGTTGGTGCATCATCAAGAATACTTACATATATCTTTGTGTAGTGTGTTGTGAATATTTGATTGTAGATAGTTGTGTTAGGAATATAGATAGTGTGATTGGCTAGTAGATTGTAGTGAAGATAATTGGTGTGTAGAAGATAGGTGTGTAGTAGATTGGTGTGAAGTAGTTGTGAAGATAGGTGTGTAGTAGATTGGTGTGAAGTAGTTGTGAAGAAGGTGTGAAGGTGTGATTAAGGTGTGAAGATCACGTGGTGTGATATTTGGTGTGAGATTGGTTCTAGCTACGATTAGAACTCGACATTTAGCTTAGTGTCGTTAACTTGTGTAAGCCAAGGTGTGTAAGGTTTTCTCCGCCATAAGGGAGCTTGTTGATATAGTGAAGAAAACTCTCGAGTAGGTGACTCGAGGAGTGGAGTAGGGCAAGGAAGGTGTCCTTGTAGCCGAACCACTATAAATCCTTTGTCTCGCGGTTAGATCTTTCCATATCTTACTTATTATCTTGCTTATATCGTTATTACTTTTGTAGACGTAGACGTATATATATAGTTGCTCATATAGTGCTAGTATTGATTTTACTTAAAGATCAAACAAAAGTTTTATTCACAAAACAAAGTTTTTACAATCAAACTAAAAAGGTTACATACATATAATTGATCATTTCGATCAAGTATAGTTTTCATACAAAATACAACTAAGGATTATAAAATAAACGATTACGTACTTATCTCTCGTATATAGCTACAATTGTTTATATTATGCATGTGTTGATTTCACATACTTAGCATACATTATTATTATTGTTTATACTTAGATATACTTGTTCATATTGTTCAAGATTTGAGTTCACATAAGATTGAATCAAAGTTTTAAAAGCAAACAAGGTTTTAAAACTAAACTAAGTTTTCAAAATAAAATTAAAAAGACGTAAAACTATTCAACCCCCCCTTCTAGTTTTCCACAATTGGTACCAGAGCCACGTCTAGCAAGATTTTTAAAATATATTGTATTTTAAAACTTGTAACGATCTATGGAATCTGAAAAATATTTAGAAGGGCAATCTATGCAAAGACCACCACTATTTGAAAGTGATGGATTTTTATATTGGAAAAATCGATTCGAAACTTATGTGAAATCAAAGGATCTAGATCTTTGGCATGTTATTACTAATGGTGATTTTTTACCTACTCAAAATAATCCCGAAACAAATAAAGATGAAATAGTACCTTTTGAAAAACAAAATGATGATTTAAAAAGAAGACTTTCAAAAAACAATGAAGCAAAAATGGTTATTTACAATGCGTTACCACGTAAAGAATACGAAAGAATTTTTATGTGTAAAACCGCAAAAGAAATTTGGGATTCTTTACTAATCACTCACCAAGGTAATAGTCAAGTTAAAGATAACAAAATAGATCTTCTTGTTCAACAATATGAACAATTTACGATTCCAGAGGAGGAATCAATAGATAATGCTTTTGCTAGATTTAACACTATTATCACAAGTTTAAAAGCACTTGATGAGAATTTTTCTAGTAAGAATTTTGTTAGGAAATTTCTTAGGGCTCTTCATCCAAAATGGCGAGCTAAAGTTACGGCGATTGAAGAATCGAAGAACTTGTCAACTCTTCAACTTGATGAGTTGATCGGCAACCTGAAAGTCTACGAAGCAATAATAAAGAAAGACTCCGAGATTCTCAACGGAAAAAGAGAGCAAAGCAAATCAATTGCGTTGAAAGCTAAAAAGGACTCTAGTGACGAAGAATGCTCAACCTCCAAAAGTGACGATGAAGAGTATGCTATGGCATTACGAGACTTCAAGAAATTCTTCAAAAGACGAGGAAGATACATTAGGCAACCATATAATGAAAGGAAGTGTTTTAAATGTGGCAATCCAAATCATCTCATCGGAAAGTGTCCAATGATGTCAAGAGATCAAAATCAAAAGGCGTTTATTGGAGGTGCTTGGAGTGATAGCGATGAGGACAAGAAAGAAACCACAAATGAAGAAAAGTGTCTTATGGCTAAGATATCAAGCGAGGTACGTTCCGAAACCGAATACTTTAATGACGAAAATTTATCATTAGATGAAAAAGACCTAGATAGTGAATATAATAGGTTATGCAAATTAGGTCAAAAGGTTATAGCTAAAAATAAGTCACTAAAACATATTAATAATCAATTAGAAAATGAAGTACTCGAATTAAAAATTAAACTACAACATTTGGAAAAAGGAAAAGAAGTTTTTGTAAAATGTAAAACTTGCTTAGAGGTTAAAAATGAAAACGAAAAACTTAAAGATGAAATTTTCAAACTTGACAGGTTTAAAAATAATAATAACCCACTTAAGAAAATACTAAGTGCTCAAGAAACTTCGGGAGATAAAACCGGTCTAGGATTAACTTCAACTAATGTCTCAACTAGTGAAAATAAAAGTATAAAGTTTGAATGTGAATCTAGTAAACAAAAATCATTAGAATCAAATCCTAAGTATATACTTACAAAAGATAGAAAAATACCCATTGCGAATGATGAAAAAGTAAAAACTTTTTATAAACCATCCTTAAAGACCGAAGTAGGATCCTCTAAACCTAAATTTAGATCTAAAACTCCACCACCAAGAAAACCTAAAAATCATCATCCAAGATCTAAAACATCTCAACCTAGAAGAAATCTAAATAGACAATATTACAATAACACTAGAAATCAAATGTGGAATTATCAACCAAGTTACAATCCTTGGGAAATATTACCACCATACATGCATCCTTGCCAAATGTTAAATATGTTTGGACCAAACAACTTTGGACCAATGAGACAATGGGGACCAAGTAGCTAAATTGTCAATCTTGGAAGAAGTTGGAATATCATCCACAAATGACTTCTATAAGTCAACATGGTCACTTGAAGTGCTTGAAGATATTCCATTGAAGACTAAAAGGTACGCGTTTCTTTTAAGTTCATCACTATAATTTGCATGCTTAGATAAATGATTAGTTCGATTAATGCTTAGTACATAATTGCTTATATTCTTATAACCTAGAAACATCATTGGTTGACTTTCCTAGGAATAAGATAAAATTGTTCATTGCCGAACAAAATAGAAAATGGAAATCTTCTATATCCACTATTAGGAAACTCATGGTGATGAAGTGAAATGAGTTAAGTGGATCAATCGTTAATATAGAAGTAGGATTAGATCCCTCGCGTAAGAAAACTATGGATGAAACAAGCTCTCGTAGACTATGGCATTAAGTCAGATAAGCGTGCGAAAACAAAGGAACTATAGATGTTAGGTTATACCCCATTCAACACTCTCGCATCTAACATATAAATTATCGTCTTCATTTCCTTTAGGATCATAGGATATGTAGAAACGATAGCATGAGATAATAATAGGCTTAACCAATCCTCTTGAGCATGAGATCTTTAATAAACATTTTTTTAAATATTTGACTTATGATATTTGTTGTCAAAAATCTAATATCTCTAAAAATATGCAAAAACCTCACATTTTGGAAAATAGTCTTTCAAATAACTATCCCACTTTTAAATAACATATTTTCATTATCAATATCCACAATTTTGTTTTGATCAAAACTAAAGATTGGGAAAATATTCTTTACCGTTCATTCACACATTTTGAAGTAAAAACCCAATCTATTTTATTCAAATAAAGTCAACAACCTCACCCTCCTTCCTCCCTTCCACTTGCCTGCAATCCTCTGCCAACACTCCATCTTCCCATCCCTCCAGCTCAATTACCCAACACCTTGTTCCCCCCACCAACACTATAAACCAAACTACATTAATTGATCCCTAAATCCCTCCAAGTTACCCACTACTACCAAATTCCTTTTCCCGCCAAAATTGATTTCAAGGGCCTGGATTAATTGAAGCCATCCAACAGCTTGTATTGAAGTGGGAAAGTCAAAGAAGGATGCCAGGGGTTATAAAAGTGAAAGAAAATGAAGAATAAAGGGTGTTAGAGTAGTTAGTTAAGAAATTAGTGTAATTGTAGTTTTTAAATTAATTTCCTTTTTCCTATTTTAAGAATCTAGATTTAATTGTAATCTCAAGTTGTATTGTACTTTGAAAGTTATTTTATCAAGTATTATCAGTTCTTATGTTAAAATCAGTTTTTGGCAATTTCAAGTTAAATTCTAATTTCAATTTAATCTGAGAATAGAGGTTGTTTATCATCTACTTATGCTCATTTTAGCTTGCTCATAAGTTTCTGTGAGTATTTGAAGCTTTAAAATCTGGTACAACTTATTTTCATATAAAATTCCAAAATTCCAATATTTACTAAGTTAATTAGTTCATAAAATTAAAAAATTGGTGAGGAAGCTGATTCAGAATGCAAGTGTGGTGAATGATGGACTTATATGGTTTTAGTGCCCAATGGTAGGCTTTAGGTTGGTTATTGGTTCCATGGACACTTGTCTCTCAGTTGGATTCAATTGTAAGCAAGTTTCTCAAATTTTTGCAATATACTGTAGACAACCATGAATGATGCTTATCTCTGTTAATCTATGATTCCTAGGTGTGTATTAGAGTAAATCTTGTTTTACTTTGCAATATTGTCCTTTGCAAACCTTTGCTGCTCAAAATTTCATCATCACTGCCTTTATGTAGTAAGTATTTCATTTCCTTGTTCAATAGGTTCTTTATACTTAAAACTTGTTTAATTAACTTTAGTTCAGTTCAATTAATCTGTTTTTAACATAAAAGAAGTAGGTTGTAGTTATGAAACTTGAGTTGTAGTGTAGACTTAGCTTTGGAGGACTGTTTGGATTAACTGATTCAAGAGGGTTTATGGTTGTCTCTGTTGATAATGATGGTTGGTTCATATTTCTCTAGGTCACAATAGGTCATATAAACCATAAAATTTGGGTGTCCACTTGAGAAAAGTCAAAATTGGCTTTTAAATCCTCATGACAGTCCACTGATGGGAATTTAGGAGGGTAATTCATGTCATTAGGTTCTATACTTGTTACGTTTGCTTCATTTCATATCATTTATCATAATACAACATATTCAGTAGTCTATGAAGGTTTAAATCTCACATTAGTCAACTTTTCATGTTTTCTTTAAAAAGTCAAAAGTTACTTTGAGCAGAAAAACCAAAAATGGTGGGATTTGTTTAGAATTTTGTATAAGGATTCAAGCCTTGAAACTTTTAGGACTTGTAATATACCAACTTAACTATTGATTCCCATCCTCACTTCATTTTTAGGAATTTTTTTGTGGGCCCTACACCCTGCCAAACACACCTGCAGGGCAGGGAGTTCCCCTGCTGCAGCAGACCATCCACCTACACCACCACCCTTGGTGGTTCACTCTGGCCACCTCAGTGGGTCCCACCTAGTGATTTGTGGTTCTTTGAACCCCCCTCCTGGCCACCTCTAAGGTTTGAGCAATTTTTGAGCTTCAAGGTCCCTGGGACCCACCTGAAAATGCCCTCAAACCTTGTCCCATTTCTGTGTTTAGATAAGCACTTCAAGTGCTTATTCTTGTGCTATTTGGCTTATCAGTGTTGTTAGTTGGTTGTTTCTAGCTTGTATAAGTACATTTAACTCTTTTGAATCAGATTCCACCCCTGTGGACCCCACAGAGGGTCATTTCCATCAAAAAGTCAACATAAGTCAACTGTCATGACTTATTATGTCCATTTTGCTCAATTTTAAGCTTTGGAAAAGTTGTTTTTACAAAATTTTAATGTTTTTAGGTATAAAATAGTTTTGTAAAAGAAAAATCCAGAAAATCAAGTTTTAATTATAAGTGATAGTTTCGATTTAATTTTATGTATCTTTTTAATTTTCCTTTTTAGATTTTTGTTAAGCACTTTGTATTTTTATATTTTTATTAATTTCCTTTTACCTTAAAGTATTTTCAGTAATTTTTCCAGAATTTTATTTTGAAATTTAGTAATTATTAGATTTAATATTAGTTTTATTTATAATTAATTAATAATTAAGTATTAAATAGCATAATTAGATTTTATAAAGTAACACCTAGTTTTTATATTTTTCCTAGCTTTTATAAGTTATAAAACATTTTTAGGAATTTTCTTATAATTTCTACTGTTCATCTCCTAGTTTTTATAATTTAAATAGTTTAATTAGTAAATATTTAGAATAATAATTAGTAAAATAGTGTAAAAATATGTAAAACAAACTTTTTATAATTTTTAGGATTCCTGTAATGGTTAATTAGGTTTATAAAAATTTTCTTAATTTTCTAGGTCTTTTTAGTATTTTTAATAATTTAAATTAGTTTAATAAGTTAATTAATATCTAATTAGTAATTAATTAATATAAATTCCACAAAAAGACAAAAATACATATTTTTAGTTTTAAAATTTGTTTTTAGTTATTTTATAATTTTATAAATTTAATTTTCACTTTTCTAGTATTAAATTAATATTATATTGTATTTAAGTTATTTAAATATAAATAATTAGTATTAAATAGTTATTAATTAATATTTAATATAATTAGTGTAAAAATTAATTTTCTTTTTCTAAAAATTTTCTTTCATCCTTAGGTTTGTAAAAAAGTCATTTTCACCCCTAGGGGTTTTCAGATTTCAGTTTTCAGTTTTTATTTTGTACGTTTACGTTACTTTAAATGTAAACGTACACGTTTTATGTTTTAAACGTTTCTGGTTTTTCTAAATTTTCAGTCTTGTTCATATAGCTTATTTAAGCTATTTCCTTGTAGATTCCTTAGTTTAATCAATAACAAACCCCTTTCCTATCCAAATTCACCCGATCACAAACCCGTTTGATAACAATTCACACCTCGTCGGGACATAACGACCTGGTGATACCCTTTATTACCCGGAAGCATTGGTCTAGGTAGTTTGACCTTATTGACCATATACTTGGTCAATTTAGGTTGACCGTTTGGAGCCAATCAGTCATTTTGCTCAAAAGTTATCGGTCGTGCAAGATTTTTTTTTTCTTTTTGCCCACTTTTTCTTTAGCACGCCAAACACTTGTTCCATATCTTTTATTGCGATTTCACGCGCTTACTTATACCTTATTCGCTTTGTAGCATTCTCATCTGGATGTGAAATAAACTTAACAAGAACAAACCATTCCGGAAATATCTCTTCAGTAAGATAATATCCCCATTTATAAGGCACGACGTAGCCACAAACGGAACCTTTGGTGCTTTCCCATCTTTAAGATTATTGAAAATAGATGATTGATGTATAACGTTGACGTCATTGTTTGCCCTATAAACACCAAAGAACACATGCCAAACTCATAAGTCTTGTGAGGCAACCGCTTCCAATAAAATGAATGGATGTGGCTTGTGGACACTTTACAATATTAAGCACGATATGCATTTGGGTAATTAGCCCACACCTTTACAATATTAAGCTTTATGCTAATGAAGACTTGCAAACGTCAGTTACTAAATGTTACACGAAACATGTACCACAATATATAAACTATAACTATTTGCCGCTATAAAATCCGTCGCTATACACAATTACATGCCTAGTATTACAACTTGCGGTACACATCAATATCCACATTATTTGATTGCAAGAGCATTGATTATGGTGGCGCGAGGGGGTGCGTTATGCCTGCGTGAACTGTGTTATAGTGGTGTTATCACACTGCTACTCTATTGCGTTATAATGCACACCACACACATGGCATACGCCATAACGCGTGTTTGTGTTGTTTTCTTTTTTGTTATGTTCTTTGATTAAATTATATGGTTTTATGTTTAGTGTTTATGTTTTTATGTGTACAATGTGTGTTGTAGATGCCAGTTTTTCAACGTTAAGAAGACAAGATGTGTTACATTATTTTATTTTATTTTATTTTAAACCTTGAAAAATGTTATATTGTTAGTTTTACACTCCGTTCCCGAGTATAAAACGGAAAGAAGAGAAAGGAAGAGAGGAAACAAGAGAGAAAAGAAGAGTTGAGGAAAAAAAAACAATTTTTAATTTTGTGTTTCCTAGTCGGAGAGAAAAGAAAGTGTATGTAAGAAAAAATGATTTTAAACCTCTTTATCTCCAAATCATCCCAATTTTGAAAGAATATTAGGTGAGAAGTTTTGGCATAAGTTCATCTCCTCTTTTCTTATCTCTAAAAAAAAAACTCGGGAATGTGACTTTTTTACAATTTCATCTCCACTTCTTTTCTTTTTTCTATCCAAATAAGAACTCGGAAACAAAGTAAAAGTTTTTAGTTTTTCTTAGTTTATAAAGTTATTTTTTTGTGATTTAGAATTTTTATATTTTATAAATGAAAATTTAGCTAGTTTAAAAAAATAGAAATAAAAATAATGGTAGACGTTAAAAAAAAGTGCTATGACATGTTACGAGAAAAAATAATTTTGATTGTGTGAGTTATGTTGGTGTTAAATTTGTTGTGACATGTCGTAACATAAAAAAAAAAAAAATAGATTCGGCATGTTACCACACCTAGTGTTATGATAAAATATTTACCATCTCGATTCGGTTTTACCATCTTATAATCTTTTATATAATAAAAGAATTACATCATATTGTATTGTTTCTGCAAATCCCTTCTCATTCAAAAAAAAATTGGACCAATAGCAGAGCTCGATTTTGACACGTAGGCGAAATCGTGTGACGTGATTGGTTAATAAAAAGTCAAAATTGAATCCAATTTGGTCAAAGAATGCTTGAATTCGTTTTATAAACAAATTGTGTATAAAAATCAACGTGTCAATTTTGTGAGAAAACAAACTTAATAACGGGCGGGGTTAATTTTAAAAGACAAGGGGTCAAATATTAAATTTTTGAAAGAAATTAACACAATCCCAACCTGCAGTCCACTGTCCACATAACAATCGGTTAATCTCCTTCTCCTCTTCAAACCCACTTTCCCAACCCTAAATCAAAAGACAAATCGATTGAAAGAACAAAAAATTACTTCTGAAATATTAAGGTGTCCAATTGAAAGAAAGAATGTTAAGATTTTTGTTTTTTGCCATCACATATCTAACACTAGGATCAAGCCTTTGTCAAATTACGGTGAACATAAATCACGTGGGGACATCTTGATGATATTCTTGGATACGTAAGTGCCTCATATGTAGATTGTTTCATAACCATTCATGTAAAAAAAAAAACGGTACATTATTGTAGTATATTTTGGTTCAATATCCCAACATGCTCAATGAACATGAATGTCAATACTACTTATTTTTTGGAAGAACCTTTAAGTTTGCTTTATTCTTGATTTTGTATCTTTGATTAATCTTTTTATATATGTTGTAGTTGAAGAATATGGTTTATATGAGTGGCTATAATTATCTATTTGCACACAAATATGATATAAACTTCGAATTAGCAACCCTATAATCCAAATGATTTTGCATCGCGGCTATGAATGAAAGTCCATATAGTCGGTGTGCTTTTAACATCAGCTGTAATGGTTTCAATATGTGGATCACTGAATTTGGTCATTTGTATGCGTATTGCAAGTCTATATGTAGTTATCTGTTCCAGGATTGTAGGAAAAAACCGACTTCAAATTTTAAGCATTCCATCTTTTTATTATTTTCTGGAAATGTATCTATGGTGTTTGATAATGAAACTTTTAGAATTCTTCGTGTTATTAATTGTTTTGCATGATTTTCTGTTGTTTGATTTGTATCATGGTCTATTTTTGAGGTGAATGTTTGTTTTAGTTTCGGGATATCCTTAATAGAAAGAATTCAATCAGAAGGTCTATGTCCGTTTATGCTTGCTGACCTTGGTTTCAAGCGTGCCACTCGGATATGTTTACCAGGTTCGCATATTTATGGTTGAAAATCAAGGGTGATTGCTTTAACGACAATGTTTCCTAATATGGTTGCTAAAGAGGACGTGTTGTCGTTTTATGGTCATCTGAAATCCAACACTAAAACTTCTCATCTCATGTATTATCAGTAGACAAACACCGTTAAAACACATATCTAAACACATCTATAGTTATATAGCACTATGCACCTTTTGCATATAGCACTACTCGAATATAACCTCTATAGCAGCTAATGTATTTGTGATGACCGATTCAAGAAGTCAACTGTCATATTTAGTATCAGGATATAAAGTAAACTGTGGTGGAGGAAAAATGCCTACAATTCAACCAAATAAACGCAGACTCAAAGACCTATTTATGAAGAACAACACAGCTGAACGAAAAGTTTTTGAAACCTGGATAAGAAAAACAGTGAGACAAAATAAACGGGTCTTTTCACGACCCGTTGGAAGGAGTGTAATTTAGGAAGAATTTGGTTTGTGATAAGTGGTATACGATATAAATTATTATGCTTTTAGATACTTTGTTTCACTATTCAAGTAAAAATATGTTTTTTCCATGTATGAACAACATGTATCTAATCAACAAAAGAAAATGGCTTAAGGTTTTGCAGCTAATGATCACAACATATATGTGATAAAAGCTTATTTACTGCACAGTTGATTCCTCCTACTGTATGTAGGCCTAAAAAAGATGTTGATAATGTGATGTAGGGCGAAGTACCCGTTGGTATCCGTAAGATGGTTATGTCCCCAACTAAGAGGTTGTGGGTTCAAGTCCCACAAAAAAAAAAGTGAAGTTGCTGTGTTTTTGTGAGATTATATTTATTTGTGTGTGAATTTGCTCAAAAAAGTAACTCAAATCATTTATTTATATCTTTTATAACATAATTTGTTACACCATACCTCGCTCAAGCGGGATTGGGTATTGTTGTTGTATAACATAATTTGTTAAAGTTATCTTAATATTTCATACCGTCTCTTTTTTTCACGAGTGTTATGTTCAGTGAAAAAAATTAATAATTTTCTAGATAATGAAAAATTGTCAAACTTTTAAACATCTGATTATTAGAAGTTAAAATGGTAGAAGCACATCTAAACACTATCTAATATCGTCCATTTTATAAAAATTAGCCATGTGATTTTGATTACTTAGCACAATAATCGCTTTACTATTCTTGCGAATGAAGAAAAGATCTACCAGACGGAGGAAAACCACAAGGAATATAATTGTGTCTTCTCTTCTTCTTCAGGCGCAATCTTGTCCTTAGCATTTGGTAACTCTACAATCTTTCGATAAATGTCACTTTTGGATAATCAATTTAGTTTTAGGTACTCGAACAAATGTGATTTTGATTATCTTATTATTAAAAAAATGCTATTCTATATGTGAATTCTTAAATAATCAAATTATGGTTACCACAACTTGAAACAACATAAGTCAATACAATTTTGATTATTAGTTACCAATAAGACCATAAGACCTTTAGATGATTATCACCTGAACCAGAGATTAATTACATTTAAGAATGTCAAATGCAAGCTAAAGTGTATTTTTGTGTGAACAACCAACTCCCAATACATTATTCAAATAGCAAAGCTTGAAATGAATTGAAGTGAGTGGCAAGATGCAAACATTACATATCATCTGTTTTGTTTTAGGTAATTGCAATTGGATATCCTATAATGACAACAAAAGCAGCGAAGTTGGACTATGAAATGAGGGCAATACGAGTTTTGCCTATTTTTGTTTTTCCTGTTATATCGTGGGCGTTGTGCACTCAAAATTGAACAATACTAGAGCAACCTCTCGTGGTCGGGCTTTCCCAGAAAGGAGCTGGTATGAATATTCAAATAAAGACTTTATTGTATTTAGTTTGCCTTTATAATTTGGATTTCACCTTTTGTTATAGTAGATTACTCTTTTATGGATTGTTTTTGTGAATATGTGTGTGATTACAAAGCCAAGATAAGCATATGCTACATGTAAATACTATTACTTGATTAACCCAATTCGAGTACATGAATCAGTGTTACTTCCAATTGCATGACCATTATGTGTTTTGTGCATGTTGTGTATGTTTTAGAAGCGTGTCAATGTAGATTTCCAACACAAATTTTACTGAGTTGTGTTAACCGAAGTTCTCAGCTAATAAGTATTCCGTAAGTACAACATTATAAGACCATGGTGACTTTGTATTTTTTTTCTTTTGTTCAGATTGCAAGATCTTATCAAAATTAAAAAGGCTGAAGAGTATAATTCTTATAAGAGGCAATTCCGACAAGAGCATCACGTCATATTTTAGAGCCCTCTGTTCACTCAAAACACTTGAACTTCACCATTCTCGAGCCGCTACTAAAAATGAATGAGACATTATTTGCAATGTTTTATTTGATGATAGTTAAGAAACATAAAATCCTTTCTTTGCAAACACGACATCCGTCATACAACCTATCATACCATCAAAAACTTCATCAAAAACAAATATTCGCCGCAAAGAATAACATTAATAATAAACACATAAAATTAAAGATAGAAAATAATACTGTAATATATATAAATAAAACTACTAATTAAATATTTCTATGAAAATTAAATGAAAACGTGTAAAGTTCAACAATATATTTGAAATCAATGCATGATAACATATATATACATAGGATTTCTTATTTTCAGTCCATCAAGTAAAACCCCGTGCGTGCACGCAGGGGCGGAACTAGGATTAAAGTTCAGGGGTAGCGGAAAAAAAAAATTAATCATAATTTTTTTTTAAACGTACATTTAAATAATTAAAAAAAAAAACACAATAATAAAAGAAGTTAAACAAATATCTAATAGATCTCAGAAGTCTCCTTTTCGGTTTGTCATAGCTTGAAAACGAACCATTACATCATCATTCGTTACTTCGTCAAATGTCTCTCCTTCAACAGTACATACCATAACATCGTTCAAATATTTGTCCCCCATTCGATTCCGTAAATCCGTTTTAATAAGCTTCATTTTAGAAAAGCATCTTTCAACAGTTGCGGTTGAAACCAGTAAAACCAATGCAAGCTTCAAAATCCGATAAAATAAAGGAAATGAAAGATTTTTTCCGGTTTCCACCATTACCCGAGCTAGGTGACAAATCCCATCCAAATTCAAAAATCTATCATCTTCCTTTACCGAGTGATAAAAGACTTTAAGCTCACCCAAAATACACCCGCTATCGTTCATATTAAAATCATCCGGATACATCTCAGAAAAGGCTACTATCTTAGATATGTCAAACTTAGAAAACCCATTACAAGGATTTAAACCCGACATATTTTCTACCAATGTAGTTGATACCTCATTGAAACGGTTCCCAAATTCTTGAATTTGCATATCCAAAACCGTATTAAAAACCTCAACCTCAAAATGATGTCGATTAGTAACGACATTATTCCGGCTCCTTGGGTTACCATAACTTCCCATCATATCCAACACCGTAATACCATTTTTTTCACAAAAAGAAGTCACTTTTTTCAACATGTCATCAAACCCATTTTGTCTTAAATCATTCAATGCTTGTTTTGTTGCTTGAATCAACTTACTTGATTCCAACAAGTCTTGTCTCTTTTTTTGAAGATGTTTTGAGAGACAATTTGTGTGGCCTAAAATTTCTTCCATCAAGTGTGCATAAAAAACGAACTCAAGTTTTTGAAAATAGGATAGAATACCTTTTGCACTAGTTCGTTGTTGAATGCTATCTCCTTCATCTTTAACATAACAAAGGACGTCGACAACTTCCGGATATAATTTAAGTACACTTATGATTGTTGCATGATGAGATCCTCATCTTGTATCACCGGCTCGCCTTAGGGAACTCTCTTGGTTTAATCCTTTTCCGGTCTTAATTTCACCTGAAATAATTCCTTGTTCCACTCTCTTTCTTTTTGCCTCACGTATCATATCATTTCGTTTGCAAGAAGCGGAAACCGTATTAACAACCATGTTGAGGTATTCATAAAAATCTTTAACACCATCATGCTTTTTTGCAACCGCCACAATCACTAACTGTAGTTGATGAGCAAAGCAATGTACATAATGGGCCGATGGATTATCTCTCAAAATCATAGCTTTTAAGCCATTAAACTCCCCTCGCATATTGCTTGCACCGTCATAACCTTGACCCCTAATCTGTTAAAATAATAATAAACAATTAACAACATAAGCAATAAACATTAACATAGTTGAAAGATTTAAGATACAAACTTAATACTTACTTGTGATATGCTCAGATGGTTATTTGCTAACATAGAAACAATGGCTTGTTTTAGAGTAGAAGAAGATGTATCTTGCACATGAGCAATTCCAATAAGACTCTCTTTAACAACTCCGAGTTTGTCAACATATCTCAAAACAACAGCCATTTCTTCCTTTAAAGATACGTCACTAGACTCATCCACTAACAAACCGAACACATTATCTTTAAGTTCATCACAAATCCTTCTACTTACCTCTTTCGCAAAGCAATCAATAATCTCCTTTTGTACAAGTGGAGACGTCAACTTATTATTCTTCTTTGCATTCCCCAATGTATACTTACCAATCTCCGGGTGCATCTCACTAACCAACTTTAAATTTGAAAGAAAACACCCTTTATAACGAGAACTCTCCGATTCATCATGACCTCTAAATGGTAATCTATTCTCTAGGCAGTGTCTAGCACTAATAACAGATCCTAATAATCTGTACCGATTTGCAACCTTTTCTTGTTCACTTATAAATTTTAGCTTCACATCAATGGCTTGCTTTTGTTTCAAGAGATCCTCACATTTTTTCATCGCCTTATTATGATGACTATTAACTGACCCAACATGATCTTTTAAGGCATTTGATTTACTCCAATTACAAAAGCCTTCACTTGAAAAAACATCTCTTCCACCTTGATTGCCAACTTTTTCTTTAAATAAATAACAATATAAGCAATAGGCTTTGTCTGTTTTAACACTATACTCTAACCACGGGTATGTATCAAACCATTGTACAATAAAACGTCTCTTATCTTTACCATACATTTTGGTTGGAAATTTATGATTTCGTGGTTGAAAAGCTTTTTTAACAAGATAATGTCTTCTTATATCATCCACTTGATTAGGATGATAACTAGCAATCGGTGGTCTATCAAAAGGGTCCGGAGGTAGATCATTCAAATCAAATCCATTTGGAATCGAACCCGAAGGAGTTGAACCCAAAGGAGTTGAAACCGAAGGAATTGAAACCGAAGGAATTGAACCCGAAGGAGTTGGTCCAACATCATCCTCTTGAAATTTTCTTTTAAAGAAATTGCCAATATGCACTTGTTTTTTCATGTTTCAACTTTCAAAAATCAAGTCCCTAATACAAAAAGATTACGAATTGCACTTAGAAAATATGAAATTGGTATGTATTGGTTGAATAAACCTAAGCAAAATTAACCCTAATTAACCCAATAACCCTAATACTAAGAATGACAAATTGACAATTACATATAAAATTGAACCACAATTAACCCTAATACTAAGAATGAAAATTATGAAATAGACTTTAAAATTGAAATTACCTAAGCCTGGGATTCACGATTGGCAGCAGACAGCAGTGCAACACTTTGGCAAATGGCAGAATGGGCGGATTTTTTTTAAGAAAGCGTATGTTTTTTTTTTGGTTTAAAATTGTGATTTTTGGCGTGGGTTTGATTTGTACTAGCTATGGGCTTTTTTTTTAAAGAATGCACTTGGGCTTTTTTTTTAAAAGAATGCGTATGGGCTCTTTTTTGGTTATAAACTTGTGTATGTATTTTTTTGGTTTATTTATAAAATTGTGTATGTTTTTTTTTGGTTTATTTATTTAGTGGGCTTGGGTCTTGGAGTTTTTTTAAAGAATGATATGGGCTTTGAAAATTTTGTTTAGGGGTAGCGAAAATTTGTTTCAGGGGTAGCGAAATACGAAACATAGTACGAAAAACATAAAAAATGGCCAAAAATTTCACTACCGGGTAAAAGTTCAGGGGTAGCGATCGCTACCCCTGAGATACAAGTACATCCGCCCCTGCGTGCACGGGTATTATAACTAGTTTGCGAAGACAGTAAAATCATGAGTGACATTTCAATCTTGTTCTAAAAAAAATACCGCCATTAAAGTAGAAAACAAAATTAATCCAAATTCATAGCGCCAAATTATTTACTCACACACTATTTTATGATATCATTAAAAAGTCAAAAACCCCACAACCTTTTATACATCATCAAGAATCCAATAATACACACACCACACCATCACAAACCTTCAATAATAAATTTCTCAATGCCTTCCAGTCTTCTTCACCTAATAACAATTCCATCAAAACCCTTTCAATCTCCACCACATATTCCCCAATCAAAACCCATTTCCCCAAATTAGGGTTTCGTTTTCACGATCTCACAAATTAAAACCCTAATTCAATATTTATCAAATACCCTTTTCAATTCAATCATTCATGAGTAAAACCCACAAATTAATTTCTCTAATTTCGTCTATTTTAAAACCCCCCAATTTTCTAGGGTTTTTTTGGCTGATCTGGTTTTAGAAACCCTAATTTTGTGTTTTTTTTGGTTATTTACTAATTGGGTTTGTGTAGATCAAAACCCATGTTTTAGATTTTTGTTTTATTGTGTGTATGATTAGATATAAAAAACCTATACATACATAAAGTCTGTATCTATAGATTTTTTTATGTGATTGTTGGTTTGTTGTTTAGTTATTAGTTAGTTATGAAGCATTCTAAGAAGAAGAAGAGACATAGACCCCAGCAACCACCCGTTTCCAAACCAAATAAATCGGTCGAAAGTCAAAACCCTAGCGTTGACCAATCTAAGGTTTTGGATAGTTTAAGCGAAAAGATTGTCTCGTTTACGTTAGATGATAACGAGACGAATTCGAGTTCTAGTGTGAACCGTGATGATTACGATGATGCGATAGAGATATTTGGGAGTTTGACCGAGACGGGGTCGAGTTCGGGGTCTAGTGGGACGGGGAGTTCGGGTTTGTCGAATTGTGGTGAGGGGTTTAATGGGAGGAGTGTTGGCAAGAGTGGGAAGGGGAATAAGGGTAGAGTTGTTGCGGCGACGGGTATGGTGTCGAGTATGTTGGGGAAGGATTATGTGCCGACGTCGAGTAGGAAACGTGGGGTGGATAAGTGGAAGGGTGTGAGTAATGATGATGCCGAGCAGTTTTTGTGTTCGATGCTTAGTGAGGATTGTGAACTTGGGATGGATTTGGTTAAAGATGTGCTCTGTAAGCAATATAATATACGTGCATTGTGTATGTAGATATTAACTATCTGCTTAAACTTATATACTGAAGTAGATGTATGTTTGTTTGGCAGGTCAGTGTGCTTATGATGTTGAAAAGGTTAAGATTTGTTGTCCCCGACCGCATTTCTCTCTTTTTACTTTATGTTGTGTTTGGTTTTCTAGTTAGAAATCATAACGGAAGGTTGGAATGGGTTTGAGACTAGACCAATACTAATTTGTGGGTTTCATTTCTAATTATACTACATGTTAAGTAAACCTTGCTTGCCCCCTCATTTGCACACCCTTTAACCAAACACCACCGTTGGTTTTGCTTTTAGTTGAGCCTTGTTGGATCTTTTTGGTGTATGGTTTGCGGTCATATTTCATTTTCAATCACTTTATTTGTCAGAGTACTAGTTCGAAGCTTAGTTGACACGGGTAAACTTTAGTTGGAGATAATAGTATGCCTGCTGATAGGAACATAAGTGGTTTTAATGATTTTGTTCATACAATTTTGCTGTTTGTTAATTATGCATTATTCATACTACTAGTTTTGTATTTCAGGCCTTGGATACATTGCTTGAATTAACGGCTCCATTATCTGAGCTTTCTAAGAGTGGTCAAGATCAAAATGAGAACTCAAGTAGTAAAGATACTAGCTCGTATCTAGAGTCTAGTTATGATGTAAGTAACTTGTTCTCTGTGTATTTTTGGTTACTATATGACTTTGTTTTACGAAGATCCGAGATTGGTCTATATGAGGAATGTATCTGTTTCATACAGAAGCGTGTTTTTAGTCTAGAATCTGGTTTCATTTTCTTACTTGTGTAAAAAAATTTCACCATGCTCTAATGTTGTCCTTTTTTACAATGCTGACTATACATTTTTGAGATATTTTCTAGTGTCATTTATTATTTTTGAGATATCTTTCTTGGTTAGTAAAACACTTGCTCAATCAGAGTAAGAATAAGTAAAATAAGTCACACTAGTGAATGATATAGCTAACATGTTTTTTGAGTGCTTTATGAAGTCTAGAATTTATGTATCATGTCACATAATTTATTCGAGCAGGATTTTCATCAGATCAATTTTTCTTACTAAAAAGGTATTTGTCAAAGCTTATTTTATGAACTTAATAGTTAAGGTGATTGTTGGTTCCATTTACTTGGTGATATTTATCTTGATAAGCTTGACACTTCTTCTTAAATCAAATCTCATGGAGAAAGTCATAGGGTGAGTTGATGTATCTTGAAACTGATTATCCTGTTTATTGTGAGTTGTAGTCACAAGAATATTTTTCAATGCTTGGGTTAACTGATTTCGCTTGTGATTATCTTGATCAAATAGGGTGAATTTTCTCACTCGCGGATAATTATTTTTGCACTAGCTGCAACATTAGTTGATTATGAGAGACGATAAAAGTATCACCTAATTACTCCTTTTAAGAGGGACTTTAACTCTGATGTCATGACAAACAAGATGTGTCTTTCTTTTTGTTTACAAGCATGTCTTTTCTGGCCGTTTTTATGTTTTAAATTTTCAAATAGACAGAATTTGCTACACACTCAAAACAACTGACTAGTGTTTATTATTTTAACTTATGCAACGAAAGCACTTCTGCACACTTGTGTTTAACTGTTTAATTACAACTAATTGTATGTTTGACTTTTGGAAATCACATAATTACTTTCAGAACACACATTTAAACAACCTGTTGTTTGCCAGCTTTCTATCTCTTGTTTTTTTTGTCATCTAACGTCACTCTCGTGGATATGATACCTTTGTGACAGTCGACTGACGTGACATCTGATTTAGCTTCATCATCTGACAGTGATCTCAATATGGGATATAACAGCAGGTAAACTATAAGTTTTACTTTGTTTAGCACAAGACTTTTTTTTATATGTGATATTACATTTGTTGATTCCATTTTCATCTATTTCAACTCTTCATCTGATCATATCTGGGACCCACTTTCACATGTTTATTTCTTGTACACTTTATCAATGTGACCAACCATTTTTTATATTATTTCAGGAACTACTTTGATGTTCTTGCTGGTTTTGGAACTCAGCCTGCGCCTGGCCCAAAAAGTACATCTGAACTGACTCAAGACGTCCTGGAATCACTTTTCAAAACTCGGAAGAGTAAAAAACATGAACCAGGCAACATGAACTGGAGGAATGTAGTTAAAAAGATGGAGTCATTTGGGGAAGCACTCAATGATCCTTCCGAAGATACAGTAAAAGATCAGCCTATTCCTGGTAACAGAACAGCATATTTTTCAGATAGTTAACATTTTCCTTTATTTGTTTAATCATCCCCTCTTTGCATGCAGCCAAAGGGGAGGATTATCAAGTCTACAGGAATACTGCAACTCAACAATGGGATTCAATGAAGTCCTACTATCACAAGGCAATTAAATTTATAATCTCATAGTCTGTATACTGTCAGTTCATTTATAATGAGCTTTTATTGTCTTTTTCTATCGCGCAGGCCGCAAGCGCATATGCAAATGGAAAACGGGAATATGCGGCATATCTCTCTGATCAGGTTTAGTTATGCTTTAATAATGTTGTATAAAAGTGTTCAAATTGTTTAAGATTGTGCATAATTATTGAAACATATAACTTTGATACAGGGAAGGCAGTGTAATGAGAAGGCTAGGCAAGCAGATAAAAGGGCAAGCCAGGATATATTTAATTCGAGGTTTGTAGCTGTGCACATAACAAAGTCCTCTACGCTTTATCTGGATGGTGTTTAGATTTAGTAATAATACCCAATGCAGGAACAAGGATTTTGAAAATCTGATAACTATTGATCTACATGGACAACATGTGAAACAAGGAATGAAGCTTCTAAAACTTCACCTCTTATTTGGTGCATACGTTCGTTGTAAGCATCTTGTTTATCATTCATTGATTATTTTTATTGTCATCTATTCGTGGAAGTCTTTAATGTAAATTTCTGACGGATCCTTTTATCTATGATGTATAGCTGTGCGGCTCTTCAGAGTTATTACAGGATGTGGTAGTCATGGTGTTGGAAAGTCGAAACTTAAACAGTCGGTATGAAAATTTCACTCTTATCTTCTAGAAATCAGTCTTAAAGTGATCAATCATCCTAGGTGGCATTGGCATTTCGGGTGGGTCGAGCAGTTGGGCAATGTGTTAAAACAGCTTAGGAACCAAAAAAAAAACGCCGAAATCGTTTGTCCTTTATCATTACTATTTAGCATGTTACATTCGAATATCATTTTATTATATTTTATGGCAATGTTGATAGAATGATTTAGGAGTATATTAGCATTAAAAACAAACATTGGGCAACTTTCAACCCGTTAGACACATGCAGCCAAATTGAGTCGATTTTTTGAAGCTAATTTTTATTTGCTTTGTTTCATTCTTACTCAATTGGACACATTTGCATGGAAAAAATACTTGAACGGAAACATAATATTAGAAAATGTGTTGAAATTGCAATGATCGATTCTAGGTGTACCAGTATTAAAGATGACAGATACATGCTGTTCCATATTTATCTTTTGGTGTACTATGTAAGATGTTTGATGCTTCTTGCAGGTTATTAATCTCCTAGAATCTGAAAACATCGACTGGAATGAAGAAAATAGAGGGACCTTGTTAATTAAACTGAATGGGCAAAGAGAGTTCAGCTTCTTGGACTCTGGCAGCGACAGCGAGTAATTCTTTTTCTTGCTTCTTGGTGTATTCCATGTTGTATGCTAAAGAACCAAAAAATATGAGCTAGAGCTGATTTCATAATCAGGAAATCATCGTGTTATTATGGAAAGATTGTAAAGTAACTAAAGATTAGTTGTTTTAGACAGATTTAGGGGGATCGCCTCAGACTCAGATTCAGGATTAGTTGTGTACATTAAGCTAGTCCTTTTTTTTTTTTTTTAATGTTAACAGATACTTTGTGCATATGCATTAGTTGAGGGCGAGGGTATCTCGTCTCACTTTTTGTCGTCATGTAACATTGCATTCCTGAAGTTACCACTTTTGTCTTCTTTTTCTAAACATCTTTTTATGGTGATAATGTTTTGCCTGTTGATGTATCATGTATGCTTGTGGAACCAATGAGCGACATCTGTTGGGGTTAAGCCTTGGATCAACAGGTGTACCGAGCAAGTTGACGCTGATAGCTTGATGCCCTGATAACTGATATACTTGATTCCTAAAGTTTTTTCCTTTTTTTATTTATTCTCAAAGTTTGATCTCATATATAAATGTAAATTGAACCTACATTTGGCATATTAGTTCTAATGCAATGTTTGACAATTAAGGATAGTATAGAAAGGATGAATCACATATGCATTGCCATCGTAAGTTTTGTGGCTGTATGCGTAAGCTCAGACAAATCGGATTTCGAATTAGACGTTTTATTGCATCAGTCGCACAGTTGCCTGTTGGTAAACAGAATGTTACGCTGAAGAGAGATGCACAAGGGTGGTAAACAGAATGTCACGCTGAAGAGAGAAGCACAAGGATAAACGCCTTTTTTTACATGGCAGGGAAGTGAAACCAAGACGCCAGGTAGTGACTTGGGTAGCACTGTGCAAGTCCTTGTTAACTTGAAACAAAGATAATAATATATGTTTTGTTGATTCTAATGCATATCCGAAGGCTTAAAAAATGTCACTTATGTGATGAGAAGATATCGCTCGTTTGAATCTTATGCATATATCTTGAAGATTTTAATCATGTCAATGATTTGACCCATGTTTGGACAGACATAGATGAAGGCAAAACCGTAGCAATCTAAGTTCTAGTTATTGTAGGATTTGTAGCGTACTTATTTTTAAGCATATACACAAAGCAGTATAAAATAATCAATCCCAAACACCAGGGGTGAGCAAACGGACCGGATGGACCGGACCGATCGACAAAACCGACCGAGACTGAACCGAACCGACCGGAACGAGACCGGACTGACCACATTCGGTTCGGTCTCGGTCTAGGGTTTTTCATAATTTCGGTCTCGGTCCAGTTCGGCTTAAAAACTGGACATTTAGTCTATTTGGACCGAGACAGGACCGGACGGAGATCGGACCAACCACATTTGGTTCGGTCTCGGTCCGGTTTTTCTCGGTCCGGTCCAGTTACCCGATGAGCAGCCTTACCTACTAGTGGAGTAGAAATTGAGAATTATAATTGTGTCCGATGGTATTACATCTAACCTATCCATAACTAACAACCTAATTCATATTTACTTGATGCTGATTTGTGTGTAATGTTCATGTTAGTATGCTCGGTGACCCAATTTAATAAAATTACTAGAGCTTATCAATTACAGTACCACAGAAGAGACTAAATTCAGAACACAATTAAGCTCAAAAGTATACTTAAAACTTATACTCAATACATAACATCAACATCTCTGAGATAATTGAAACTAGCATGAGAAAGGGAAAACAACCAGATCAAACCTAAAACATAAAGGTTATTACAAAGGTAATTCACCACTATCGGCGATTGTAACTTTGCTTTTTGGTGATCCGCTTTGTGTACCCTCAGCTTCCATCTTGTAAACAACATCCATACCAGACAACACCTTTCCAAATACGACATGTTTGCCATCCAACCTGAATAGTTCACAACTCGTCAACGTAAGTTTTAGTCTATAATTAACCATGCAAAAGAAAACTGGGATTAACGGTTACACAAATTACCAGCTGGTTGTGACTGTTGTGATGAAAAATTGTGAGCCGTTAGTGTTTTTTCCAGCATTCGCCATTGACAATAGTCCTGCAAAAAGATACGAAGCGACTCAAATCAGTTGATGCTTGAATGCACGTTTATAGTTTTAGTTTTGTAAGTGAACCCATCAACAAATTCTTTACCTGGTGCGGTGTGCTTGATCTTGAAGTTCTCATCATTAAACTTTTCTCCGTAGATTGATTCTCCTCCTGTTCCGTCACCACGTGTGAAGTCACCTCCTTGAATCATGAAGCTTGGGATAATCCTGTGGAATTTACTTCCCTTGAAGTGAAGAGGCTTTCCGCTCTTTCCAACACCTTTCTCTCCTGAGATAATTGACAGAAAACAATTAAGAATGAAACTTAAAAAAGTAATATTTGTAAATTCTTCTGAACAAAATAGCATTAGCGTACCAGTGCACAATGCTCTGAAATTTTCTGCAATCAAAAGAAGCCAAATCAGAAATCATAAAAGTATTCAGATATATATTTCCAGAAAATAACATGAAAAGAAATGCGATTGAATCAGGTTTCTAAGAGAGGACATAACCGTCATACCTGCTGTTTTTGGAACTGTGTTTCCAAAGAGACCAAAAACAACTCTTCCTGAAAAACAAGTACAAATAATCTTTAGATACATCTTTCAAATATATCACATAGAGTTACATTATACATACAAAATAGCATTGAGGAATCTTTGGAAGAGTGTGATATTTGTTTAAGCTGCTACAGTTCAAGTTAGGGATGAGCATTTTGACCCGAATCCCGAATCCGAACCGTAACCAAACCGGAACCGTACCGATTCCCGATATACGGTACGGTACCGGGACTACGAAATAAGGTGAAAAAAAAATCGGGACCACTAATTCGGTATGGGACCGGTACCAAATCGGGAAATTCCTGAAAAAACGGGGAAAACCCGATTTCCCGGTACCGGTACCGGTATCCGAATCCCGTTCGGTACGGTACCGGTACCACTAATTTATGCTCGGGAAAAAATCGGTACCACTAATTCGGTACGGGATCAGTACCGTGCTCATCCCTAGTTCAAGTCTATGCGTTATTAGTTATTCGTACGTGTCTAGTGCAAAGAAGGTGTGTTAACCACAGGTCCGATGAATGTACACCTGTTGGGTCCTATGAGGTTTCGATTGAGAGACGTCTTTCAAGCAAATTTCTTTGTAAGATGCAATCTCACTAATACTACTATATCACTAACATTTTAGCAGTTATGTATACGAACTAAGGTAATGCATTAAGATGTGAATATCCCCAGATAAATGAAATTTATAGCACGAAATATGGCATACCAGCAGGTTTTCCAGCAATCTCAACATCGAAATATACTTTGTGAGTCACTTCTTTCAAATCTTTGTCTGATTTTTTAGCCTGCAAAATTTACACAAAATTCAAAATTCAGAAACAGCCATATCCAGTGTTCCAGTGACTACATAATCAAAACATGACAAGACACATTATACACTCAAATATGGCATGTCCTTGAAGGAAAACATCATAATCATCAAACCAAATTATTGCAGATACTTCTATTGATAATCATCAACTACTAGCAAGTAATCAATATCTGTTATTCGCCTTTAGTTTTACAAAAAACAATAAGGTTGCGTTAAGTTAGAGGAAAACATCATGTTTTGTACAAAACAAAGAAATCGCGTTCAAATCTCTTCATTTTCAAAAATTCTCCGCAAAACACAAATTCCCTATTTCCTAACTTAACAAGGAAAATTACAAAACAAATTTCTGTTGTTTCTTTGTTTTCCTTTGTAACGCAAGACCCTCCCTTCCCTTCTTCAAAACAGAAAATAGAAACATCAACTAAACGCGTTTTCTATATTTTCAAGTGTTTTTTGGAGATAAATTTCTCTTCCAAATTTTTACAAAATTAGAGATAGAAAACAAGAGAATTTTTTCTCCAGCTAAACGCACTCTAAGGTTGTGTTTAGTTAGAGGAAAACACCCTTGTTTTCCACAAAATGTTTTGTACAAAACAGAGAAAATAGAGATTGCGTTCAAATCAAATGTTTCCCATCAAATTCTCTACAAAACACAAAACATGTATTGTTTTTTGTTTTCCTTGTTTCCCTTCTAAAACCCCTCGTTTTCTTGAGAATAGAAAATACTAATATCATATGATCGCGTTTTCTATATTTTGTGGAAAATTGATCTCCTTTCATTTTTTTTTTACAAATCTGAAAATAAAAAACAAAGAAATTTTTTCTCTAACTAAAGGCACCCTAAGCATTGATTAGTTATATTTTAACAATTAATCGGCAACTATATACCTAACGATTAAACAAAATCAATAACTATCACATTAACTGTGTGAATTGGTAAGATCAAATTGCATAAAAGCGCTCTAAAACATTAAATTTAAATCTTAAAAATTAATTGAAACAAACAGATCTAATATATATGATCTAACAGAAATAACAAATCTAAAAAAACTGAGATATACCTGAGTGAAAGCTAGGGTTCCAATGAGGAGTAGAGAGCAGAGGAGTGCAGCTGATACAAACTTCATTTTCGCTATTTTGATTTGCCGTCTTCTTTGTTCGGGGGTTTATATCTTGAATGTTGACGTAGTTTCATCCAATTAGATTTTGACACGTATGCTAATTGAGCACTGACTAGCATAACTTTCATCGGTTAGACCTTTTGGCCTTTGGTAGGGAATGAGTATAGATATAAGTATGGAATGGGTTTGTAAACCCCAGTATCATAGGTGGGTATTGAAAATGCTTGTTTTATGGGTTTCGTACCTATTTTTAAAAACGAAACAACTATTTTAGGAATAAAATTCTCATACCAACAAACCAAACAGCTCCTATATTTCTTTTTCCTTTTTCCTATAAAAATTTATTTAAGTAAGAGTGTCGCTGTCGTGCCTCAAGTTAAAAGAAAAAAGTGGTGTCACGTTATTCTTCGTAATGCCATTCATCATTTTATTCTTTTACTTTCACTATCATTTACATTTAAAAAAAAAAAAAAAAAAAAAAAAAAAAAAAAAAAAAAACTGCTCACTAACAGTTAGTCAACCTCACTTTTAAGTCTCACCATAATCGATTAAGACAATTAAAAGAGAGAGAGAGAGAGAGAGAGAGAGAGAGAGAGAGAGAGAGAGAGAGGATGCTCTTTGGCACAAGCCAATGCCTTCACTCACACGATGGTGCAAAAGGGGGCACTGTGATGGATTAGCTTTGGCTCAAGCCAAATGCTTGCCGTGTGAGATTGACGTTTGTGGTATGTGATCATAACCAATGCTCTTATATGGATAGGTGTTTTCTCTTTGTTGATTGGATGTAAATGTTTTTGTGGTATCTGATTTTGCACTCTATGTCACTCTCAAACATTAATTACAAAAAATGCCATTGTTGTTCATACTTTTGCACAAATTATGTCCCTTGCACTAACGATCGTTACTAAATCCCGTTAGACACCATTCCACGTCTGGGTATTTTAGTCATTTTACGTTTTGTCAGTATTAGCCACTATTTCACGCTAGTCCTAAGAAACCCTTAATTTCCAGGGACATAATTTGCAACAACAAGTTTCCTTTTATATAAGTTACCAAACCTATTCTTCTCACTCATTTCCGATCAAAATTTTCAGGGACATAATTTGCACCAACAAGTCTCCCTCTATAAGGCTACCAAACCTATTCTTCTCACTCATTTACTCACCACTACCGATCAAAAACCACATACACACTTAAGAACAAGATGGTTATCTGTACTCGTGGTAAAGTCACCAAACTCAAAACCTCGTGGACTGACGGAAATCCTGGTAAAAGGTTCTGGTGCTGCCTAACTCTGGTAAGAGTCCTTATACATAATTCCATTGTGTTATTTACACTAAATATGACTCATTGTGTCTTGTTTGTATGATCTAAGGTTCTAAGTTCTAATTGTGACTTCATCGTCTGGGCAGATCCCCCGATGTGCCACAGAGCTCTTGCTAACATTCCTGACCTTTTTAGGGATAAGAATGACCTAGAAGAGGACTTGGAGGAGTAGATTTTCCTATTGAGGGAGCAATAACAGTCGTTGAAGAAGCTAAAGACGTGCCTGTTCATATCTTGTGTTTTGAACTCGGTTGTGTACAAGTTTTTCTAGTAGGTGTTGTTGGTTGTGAAAGTGGTAGGTTAGGTTGTTTGCATTTTAGGTATGTGTTTTTGGGGATGTAGTTAATCCCTGTTTTGGAACGACCATTTGAATGTTAATGATAGTGATATTATGAATGCTTTTGCAGTACTTGTTCATTTAGTTGTTATATTGGTCAAATTACAATGTCTATATAATGGGTTAATTTGATATCATTTGTTGGTATATATTGTATTTTGAGCTCAGTTGACTGATAACATCAAATTTACTCCCAATCTAAGTGTTAATTTCCCCCTTAAAATACTCATCTTTTCTACTTTTATGAAGAATATATACTCTTATTTCTTCCTATTTTGGTTTCAGGGCAAAGATGAGTAAAAGAACGAACTTACGCGGAAATGGAAGGACTTTGGAGCAAATATGTGGAAATTATGGATTCTGCACTAACTACGGCGTAGAGGTTTATCTACCTACGCCGTAGCAAGGCTTCACGAAGACTACGCCATAGAAGCTCTCCTACCTACGGCGTAATAAAGAATTTATGAAGACTACAGCGTAGCCCAACAACAGGCTACGGAGTAGAAGTCCACTAAAGAACATTACGGAGTAGGCAACTTTCCAAGCTACGACGTAGGATCTCATTTGAGGCAGTAAAGAACTAACGAGGCCAAGGAAGAAGCTACGGTGTAGCAACTTTATCTACTACGCCGTAGGATGCTTATCATCAAGACTTTACGCCCGTAACACTTGATCAAGTTACGGCGTAACACAATTTGCAAAGGTTACGGCGTAGCAACTCTAATACGCTACGCCGTAACATAGTCGGGGCCTATAAATACCAACCCTAATTCCGAGTTTTTCATACACTTCCCATCTCTTCACCACAACAACATTGGGAAAACCTCAGGAATGAGGGAGAACGTAGTTCTAGCCACATCCAAGTCAATTCCAAGGGAGGAATCACACACCAATCATAAGTGTTTTCATTCCTTAACTTTGTATTCGATTCATGCTTAGATTTGTATTAACTCAACATTGTTTTACTGCAATTATGAAAATGAGTGGCTAAACACTTTTTGGTGTTAGCCTAGTTATGAAATTGTTATGTTATTGATTTAGCTTTCCACGCATCTATTATCTATTGTTTGTTTACTTTCATGGCGAGGCTTGGGACACTCTAGTTCCCGTAGTGATTAGCGTTGGTTGTTCTCTAGATACTTGTGGAATTAACCCTAGAAAGCAAGTCGCTAGGGATGTGACTTGGTGATAGCAATATCACCATACATGTGCGAATTAACCCTAGGACCACCTACCAATGCTAGACACTTAACGGAGTTAGAGGGGTGTAAGATCTGACCATGCCGCATTCTTTAGCCTTGTCCATGTTAGTAGAGGCACTTAATGACTCTTATGTCTTCATACCAATGAACCCAAGGCTTTACAATAGCTTTGGATAGGACAAGGTATAAGATAGATCTAGGCGAATTTGACCATCTGACCCGGAATGAATATCGAATCCCCGAACAATATGATAGGATGCACCTATAGGAAAACTAGTCATGATCATAACAAGAGTAGTAATTAGGTTAACACTACTTCTCTTTACTGATTTTCTTCTATTTACTTTATTGTCTTGTTATTACTTTTAATTAGTTTAATTAATCTTTCAACTCAAAACCCCCTTTTAAACGTGACACACCTTAGATAATTTCCGCACCTTAGCTCTTGGGACGACCTCGGCTTTACCATTTGACTATACCACACACGATCAGATACACTGTCCGTTAGTGCGCAAAAGGTAGACCTTAGGTAAACGATACTTTATAAATATTAAAACCTGGTCAGTAAAACCTGTATCAAGTTTTTGGCGCCGTTGCCAGGGAGCTATTAGGATTTTATTTGAGTTTTTAAATTTTGTTTTATTTTCTTTTCAGTACTCACAGTTATTTTCAAGTTTCAGGTGTTATGGCAGCAATTGACATTGACAACCTCACGCTTGAAGAATACTTGGCTCTTACACGAGAGGAGCAAGGGCCTGGTTTGGTTAGGCCGGCTATTGAGGATGATGTGCAGTCCGAAATTAAAAATCAATTCATAAGGGAACTGCGTAAAGACCCATTTTCAGAAAGCAAGACGGAAGATGCTCACGAGCACATTGACAATGTTCTCTACATTGTCAGTTTGTTCAACATTCCGGGAGTGTTTCATGATGCGATAATGCTCAAGGTATTTCCGATGACATTGACTGGAGCTGCAAAGAGATGGATCGATAGACTACCAGCAGGGACAGTGAACACTTGAGCTCTTTTGAAAAAACATTTCATCCAAAGGTATTGTCCTCCTTCAAGGACGGCAAAACAACTTGAAGATATTCACAACTTCAAGCAAGATGGGGATGAAACATTGTACCAAGCTTGGGATAGGTACAATGATCTTTTGTACAAGTGCCCTACTCATGATCTCAACAAGCAACAAATGGTCAACATTTTTTACAAGGGGATCAACATCATAACCCGCCAAATGCTAGATTCTCAGGGTCCAATCCCTAGCATGACTTCGGCTCAAGCTTTAAAAGCTATTGAAGACATGGCAGACCACTCTCAGAAGTGGCACGAAGGTGGAAGCAGCAGGAGCATTGCTGAAAACTCGGATGGAATTACCTTAATCACCAACAAACTCGAAAGCTTAGGGCGTGACATGAAGAAGCTTAAGGAAAATGTCCATGCTATTCAAGTTGGCTGCGAAGTTTGTGAAGGACCCCACTTGTCTAAAGATTGCCCTTTGAATGAGGACAATTGGAAAACTGAAGAAGTAAAGTATGGGGAAAGTAAACCCTTCCAAGGTTACAACAGCAACAGTTATTGCAAGAGGACATCGGGATATGACCAACCACAATCCAATCTTGAGCAATCTATCCAAAGATATTTCGACGAGTCAGCTAAGAAGCAAACGGAGCGGGAAGCATGGCTTAGAAGATTTCAAGAAGGAACAACATTAAATCTTAAAAACCACAAGGATACTATAAGAGGTCTTGAAGATAAGATAGGAGTTTTGACCAATCAAGTATCCGTGAAAGCAGGGGAGTGCTCAAAGAATTCTGGAGCGTGCAAGGCTATATTTTCTAATAATGGCCAACCTCTTTACACTCCTTTTAGGTATTCTAATGAAGAGCTTGAATTTTTTGCTGAGCGAGGTGGTGAGGAATCCGACAATGAAGTGGATTTCGAGGAGGAAATGGACCTTTTCCCTTTGAATAAAGATGAAGGAGAGGAAGTGAAACTAAATGCCACATGCTCCGCACTCATTCAACATCAGTTGCCTCCTAAAGAAAAGGACCCAGGAAGTTTTATTCTCCCTTGTTCAATTAATAACTTGCTTATTAGTAATGCTTTAGCAGATCTAGGAGCAAGTATTAGCATCATGCCATTTTCTATGTACAAACTTTTAAATTTGGGTAAAATTAAAACAGTTAAAATGACCATAGAGATGGCCGATAGAACAGTTAGTATCCCTAAAGGTATAGTCGAGAATGTATTAGTTAAAATTGATGAATTCACCTTTCCTGTTGATTTTGTCATACTAGACATGGAGGAAGATAACGATTTACCAATAATTTTAGGTCGACCTTTACTTGCCACTGCCCATGCCATTATTGATGTATTTAATAAATTAATCTCTCTGACTTGTAACGATTAGAAAATAGTCTTTAATATGGATGAAAGAGGGCGATGTCATAAATTAGAAACTGTTTATGTTATCAATAATGGCAACCTTAAAGAGAAGGAATCTTCACCCGAATTGACTGCGCATGAAATATTAACCACTGATCAAGATAATTCATTTAGCGATTTTGCGTAGGAAAAAGACTACGGGAAGAAGGACTGTGACTCCTCCAACATGTCACTAGGAATGAAGACTGTTATCCCTAATTCTTATGCTCATGACTCATCTAGCAGCAGAATTACTCCTATAATAGGGAAGGAAGCTGAAAATATTTTGGGGATGGTAGCCCAGCATGAAATTAATAGCAAAGAAAAAGTTAGAAAATACCATTGGTGCGAGGCAATACCTGTCAACAAAGAGGAATGGTACGGTTATTGGGCATCATGTAACCCGAACGCCGATCTTTGTGATGGTGGACATGATGTAAATAGAGTAGGAAACGATGTACATTTATGGAGTTCTACAAATGACGCTATGAGAAGATTGTTAGAATGGGATAACACCATGATCTTTAACGATTGGATTCGAATCGTCCATGGTAAAGTCAGACGAGATGAGAAACAAAAAATATGGAATGATCTTATCAATAAAGACAAGGGTACCAAGGATATCCCACATGAAGAAGGGAGCAATCAGAGTCCTACCTCATCACGAACTAATACAAGCACAAGGACACATTGGTGCGAGCAGGTAAATACCCGACATATCAATGGAAGTAAAACATGGGCATCTTGTGATCCCTATGATGATGAATGTAATGGAGGAAGTAGCGTCGTGAGAGTGAATAACGATGACTACCTATGGTTTTCAACTAATGACAACCAAAGGACTGATTTGGAATGGGTCAACAATTTAGGATTCGATGATTGGATCAAAATTAAATATGGAAAAGTTGATGCTGTGACAAAAGAGAAGATTTGGATTGGATGTATGGGCCGGTCAAGTCTATGTGAATGTAAAGCCTACGAACACAAATACAAAGAAACCACCCTGGATATTGAACAAAACCATCTTAGAAAAGAGACTAGTAAAGAAAGCTCATGCAAAGATGGAACATCATCCGATGATGATGACACTGATGGAATTATGGATTACTTAGAGTTACAAGGAACTGAGGGGTTCACTGACCCTGACGATGAGACCTATGAGCAGCGGTGGTGTAAGCTGTTGGGATTGCAATACAAGAAACCTCCACCCATCATCGCAGAAACTTATGAAGTAACTCGATATCATTTAGGGCCTGATGAAAGATTTTCGAAGGTACGAAGAATCGAGACCAAATAATATTGTCGTACGGCTACAAATGTTGCATGGATAAGGCATAATCTCATGAAGGAGATGAACGAGCGTGGGCAAGTCCTTCATGAACCTACTTGAAGGGTCGCAATAGTGAGTCTAACTTAAAGACTCGATAATAAACAAAAGTGCTCTTTCGGGAGACAACCCGAATTATCCTTTTTCTTTTATTTTCTCTATCTTGTTGGTTTGGTATGTTTTGTACTAATATTTTGCAGGTACTCAAGGAAGCATTGCGACGGGGAAAATTTTTTTGGACTTTTACTCCAAGAAATATTCTCCAGGGCCTTGCTAAGGCGTAGCTCTTCCATTTACTACACCGTAGCACCCTCCAGGTTTCATACTGGATTTATTCAGCAACTACGGCGTAGCACCCCATTTAAGCTACGCCGTAGCTACCTTCTGAACCTTAAAAATGCTTTTTATTTTACAAAACATTCTTTAAACTTGTATTAGTTTTTAAATGAACTTTGTGGGTGTGTTCCCTGTAAACCCTCACGAGACTTCACTCGTCCACTTGGGACACCAAGTGGTTTAAAAGGCTTGTTGCATACGCTAAATGCAACCGTGATTCCTACGAAAGTGATAGGTTTTTCTTTTTATTTTCTTTTTCTTTTTAGGTTTTATGCTTTTGGTAGTTGTGTGATTCCAGGGAATTGAAATTTGCTCGTAAGGCGTAGTGAAGGCACGTTTCTCAACATGATCCTTCTATTTTCAAGAGTGAATTTCAAGGAAGTTCTCGTTCTAATTCTACTTTTCCTCCTTATTTTTTTTATTTTATGTACAAAAGGGACTTTGTAAAACTCAAGTGGGGGGACGGGGGTAGAATTATTTACTTGAACTTTGTTTTGCCATTAACTTTCTAGTTTATTTTGAAACATTATGCCACTTTTAAAACTTTTGACATGTTTTTCCGAACCTAACTAGAATGGACCTTAGCCGAGCACATTAACCCTTAATACCATGGTGAGGTTTAGCCTATTTCAGTTTCACCCTGTTTTACCCCAAATCCACAAAAAATATGAGTGTGCCGGTAGTTTGTTAACTTTAGAACTTGGCTTTTACATCATTTTGAAACCGTGTACGAGTAGTGTATTGAGATTTCTTAATACATTTGGAAGAAACTTTTTAAGAATGCAATATTTTAGGATTATCACCCAAATAACCTTTATGTGTGTGTTTATCGATTAGTCACATCGACTATTCGACCCCCGTGTTAAAACCCTTTGTTGCACTCACCTTTAGTGCAAGATACCCCTAAATACACCCTTTTGAGCCTATCCTTTCGTTTCTTACCCATATTATTGTTTCGATACACCTATACACCTTAGCCTACCGTGTAGTCTTTGTTTATGATTGGGAAGTTGCCACTTGTTCTAATTTGAGGTCCAAGTCAAGAGGTTCAAGAATCACACCTACGTTGAAGACTCATCATTGAAGATCATGAGAAAACCCACTATTGTACATGTATTGTTCATCCCAAGTGGGGGGATATGTTATTGATATTAAAAAAAATGTGAATTTCCGTATGTAGATATGTTAACTTTGGTGCACCCTTGTATAGCACCGTAATAAGAGATTTGAAAGATTTAGCATCGAAGAGGCCACTTCGGTCATATTTGAAGAATGAAGCTGGTGGTTCTTAATCACCAACATGAAGACCAAGTGTGGTGCCCCATCATGACGTCCTCTAATGGTACACACTTGTTACATGATCCAATTCTCGCATTTTGAAACTTGGACTTTGGATGAACGGCAAGTGGTAGCAACTCGGTTATAGGCTAAGACTATTTGTTTTCTTTTTCATTTTACACCATTATTGTGCATCTCATGTCTTATCCTACCCTTTAGTTGTGAATCATGCTTAGGTGAGGGATTTGAGCAGCCATTGGTGTCTTGCCCGGCGTTCCAGTCATGTACCATTGCCTTTGTCACCCTTGCCGTAGTATGTTAGTAAACAACGCTACACCCAAATAGCCTTATATGTGTTCACCCAATATTGCCTTTAAGAATTGTTTTGACCTTAGCTCTAGTGGTAGAGATTTGTGTAACTACCAAGCCTATGATAGAATACATTCTATGACTGTGCGTTGAGTGATCACCCTAAAATTAACACTTAGATTATGAGAGAGATGTGAGTGTTTGTTCCAATTTTGTGAGGTGTTCGGCTTTGATAAATTCTAGCATAGGGAGTTTATAATTCATATTCTCCAGTTTCTTGGGGGACATATTTTTGAAAATTAATCTTATAAGGTCTACTTGAGGGCAAGTAGAGTTCAAGTGGGGGGATATTTGATAACATCAAATTTACCCCCAATCTAAGTGTTAATTTCCCCCTTAAAATACTCATCTTTTCTACTTTTATGAAGAATATATACTCTTATTTCTTCCTATTTTGGTTTCAGGGCAAAGATGAGTAAAAGAACGAACTTACGCGGAAATGGAAGGACTTTGGAGCAAATATGTGGAAATTATGGATTCTGCACTAACTACGGCGTAGAGGTTGATGCGTGGGAATTGCACCAGGCTTTACCTCTCGAGGGATCTCGAGAAGCTTACAACCCCCACCAGGCAGTGTACCTGATCGTTGTAGTATAGTATAGTGACAAGTACCGGGGGATTGATCGTTCAGCTAGGAATAGTGTCGTTAGGATTGAAATTAATCTAACTAGGTCTAAAGGTGAAGGATGATTCTTTTTATGTTTTTATATTTTATGAAAAGCAAGTGAAAATCTCGGGTTTTGGAAGAAGGAGCGGAATTAGTTGCTAATCAACTAACCCAAAAGCTACTAATTAAACTAATGTGCAAGAAAACTAAACTAAGTTTCTATAAGATAAGTGAAGCATGTCTACCCATGATATGTTACTCCTTGCTAGCTATCCAATTCTACCTATTGAATTGTAAAACCTTGTTTTAATTGACGGGTTGTATTCCTTAATACCATTCATGGGGTGGCGCACTTAACTCCCCAATCCTATAAGCTCCTACTTCACTCCTATGTCGAGCCGGCTAAGAAGCTCCTAACATGGGATCACTAGAATTCGCTCATGCATTAAATACAACCATAAAAACCTAGTACACATCGGTTCATGTTTCTTAAGACGTTCAAGCATGTTACACAGTGGAGATCTGCCAGTTTTCTTAAGCCCAACATCGAATTCATTCAATCAAAACAAGAATCAATAGGAAACAAGAATTATAAACTAAACCAACTAGATCTATTGAAGTTGTCACGCCTTAATTGATGGAGATAGACACACACATCAACAAGCCCCTCATCGATGGAGATAGACACAACATCAACAAGAAATCAATGAGATCTAATCAATTATATACAAGTTTCACATAATCATAAGTAGACACAAGGTGAATTTAGCAAATCATCATCAAAGAAGAGCAAACAACAATGATAATGGAAAACATAATTAGGATAGAATCATCAAACCAATACATGATGTTTATGGAGTGATTGAAACCCTCTAAGTTGCTGGAAAAACACCTACCTAAACCCAGGAATCGACCTTAGGGTTTAGGGCTTACAAAAAGTGAAGTTATGATGTTATATTTATAGGTATGTTTTCTGTCGGCCCTTCTTGACGACGTCAGCCCGTTAATCTTGATGCCATCACGACCATTTTTTCACCAAATTGTAGATCTCTTCGTCCTCTTCGCGTGGGCTTTTGAATCACCTAAATCCGAGTTCGTATGCAAAAGTTATGACCAAAACAATATCAGCTACTTCGCGCGCAAGTTTTGACAAGTTAACACGTGACGGCTTTGGGTGACGCCTTCACGTTCTCTCTGGGCCGTCACCACTTTTACTCTTGACGCCGTCACCAAAATGCTCTTGACGCCGTCAGGTACTGTTCTCAGCATGGAAAATTAAGTCTGGCGTTTTCTTCACTTTTATGCTCAAAAAACGTTCAAAATGCTTCCTTTTCCAGAATTCACTCCCAAAGGACCTAAAATCACAAAAGGAACGATTTAGGGCAATATTTGATCAAATAAATTCGAATTCGGGCTTAAATGACCCCCTAAAAGTGGTTCATTTTTCGCTTCATCATATACCCTTACACTTGAGATTTGCTTGTCCTCAAGCAAATGCGCTTTTATTCTAATCAAAATACAAGTTAGGGGTCATTTAACACTAATATAAAAGTAATTACAACAAATAATCGTTCCACTAAAGACCAAAGACAAGCACGGAGGTCATATACTAGCACCTCACAAATAGTGTTTAGATACTCATATCTCTCGGGTGTACTAAAGTATAAATTACAATATGGAAACGGAAGATATCTCTCACTACCTGTCATAGCAAAATAGATTACCATAGGCTCGGGAAAGGATCAAACCTCCACCACATGGCGTAAGCACTTAGGATAAACTATCAAAGAGGTCTTTTAAAAGGTTGTAACGTTAGGTGTAGGGATATGAAATACACGGTTTTGTTGGATATAGGCAGTCTTTACTGGTGGCGAGTTAACAATCTTGGTTAATTACATGTACAATATGGCGTTGCTAAGCCAAGACTAGACTCGACTTAAGCTAATAAATGAAAAATAACAAAAACATAAAATGAACATAGAATGAAAAGGGATGGTAGTCCGTATGTTTTTTCTCTTTTTTTCTTTTTCTATTTTTTTTATTATTATTATTTTTTTTTTGCATACACTCTTACCCTACCATCCAAAATAATACATCATAGGGAATGAACATTCTCCTTACACTTGAATTTTTACATACTTTACAATAAACTAAACTAATGACTCGAATTAAGAAAATTAAAACACTTTGAGTACTTTTAAGATTAACACACATACGGGGGTAATATATGATGTTCTTCCCCATTACTCCATAACATAAGTACTTTACCCATGAGTCCCAATCGTCCCAAAACAATATGTACAAGGATATGACTCGACTTAGCAACCATGTAATCAATTAGATAATTAAGTTAGGGTTTAACATATAACAATAATGCACTAAAGATGAGTGCATACACGGAAGGCTAAGGCGATTTGGGTGTACATTTAAGTGGGGTGTAACAAATTCTTCCTTTAAGTAAAATGTTTAAAGTTAGAAACGAAAAGATAGGCTCGGAGGGGTGTACTAGGGGTTTCGTGTACTAAAAATGAGTACAACGCTAAGGGTGTGGGAAAAATTAGTTGACTTAACTAGCCAAGTAATATGACTTAAATGGTCAAGTAATTATGATACGGGTTTAACACAAGGGTGATCCTAATGCCTCTTATCATGTAGTAGATCCTACCACACGAATGTAGTCTCACTAGCGGTCTCGGGATGCATCACTAACGCAAGTTCTAGAATCTAAATGCTACCGGTACACTCATAAGCACTAATAGTAAATGCTTTTCCTATCAAATCTAAAGGCGAACCTCACATATTTGGGTGGAAAATTTTTCTGAATATACGGTTATGTGCTAGTCATACAATCTCCTATCCATGAGACGCTTGCTATGGCTAAAGTTTCACTCCTAAATGTTGTAAAAAAATTTAAATTTGGCGCTAAAATTACACTAACAAGTATTTATCATAGTTTTATTACACATCTACCATTAAACAAAACAAACTCAAGCGAAAGTGTACATGTAAGGTATCATCATTTTACCCTCCCCTTACACTTAAGATGAACATTGTCCCTAATGTTCAAGTAAAGAATGTAAAAGTTAAATAAGTAAAAAGAATGAAATCAAATACTCCCCTGATTCGCTCGGTCTGGATAATAAGGTGGTCAGGTTAAATCTTCCTCCAAGAAAATGAACAATCAAAGCTTCCCTTCCAGAAAAATAAATCATCTTCTTGTCATACATAACCTGTAAAACCTGAGAAAACAAACATAAAAACCCAAAGCATCAATCCGAACAAAGAAAACTCACAACTAGATGTAATTCCAGACTTAGGAATAGAAACAAAACAATTAAAGATATAATGCTTGTGGAATGAATGTTTGCAGATTTTCTGGAGTTTATAAAACTAAATAATTAACAAAAAAATTTAAGACTCCGGTATAAACAAAAACTAGCAAAATTTCCAGAATTTTACACATGACGCCGTCAAGAGTAAACTCATGACGCCGTCAGAAGTGACCTGCAGAAATCTTTACGTTAAGTTTCCGAAAAATTTCTGAAAAAAACTTATGTCCTACTTCCTGGAAAATCCTGCAAAACATCATTACGACTCGATACAAGCATTTGACTCTAACAAGTACTAATACACATGTCCATTTAATATTGTTGTGGTTCATGCTCAATTTCGTTCTTATAAACAAATTTGGATCTCCCTTACACTTATCTTTTGCAAAATACCTTTATATGCAATTAAGACGATGTTAAAAACAAAATAAAGTATTTTCACAATTTACTTTGAAACATGAGCCACAAACAATAAAAATAAAGCATGCATACGGAAACAAATAACAAACAAACAAACAAAATCACACAAAACATGGGTTGCCTCCCAAGAAGCGCTTTTCTTTATTTACGAGTCTTGTAGCTAGACTCAAGGTCATGGGTACTACGTGACCTCATCGTTGGTTTCACTCTCTAGGTCATCTTCTAAACTAGTATCGCTTTTATAGTGTAAGTACTTCGGGTCTTCGAACTCGAAGACATCTTCTCGATACTTAGAATCAAGCTTACTAACATCCTTAAAGAATCCACATGATAAATCAGAAGTGTTCTTACACCCTCTCCGAACATCTTCATCACACAAAATAAGTTGGGAACTTATCCTATCAAGCCCGTCACAATCGATTTCCTTAAGGTCTTTTCTCTTGTACGACGTTTGGTATGAAACCCTCCTAATTCCATCAGCGAAGGTCATGATTCCGTTCTGGTCATCAACTATTAGATTAGTGATTTCACGAAAGGGTGCCCCAAAAACGACTTGTGATAACCTAGGGTCGACATAGTCTTCGATGTTGTCCACAATCGTGAATTCTATAGTGAATGCCATATTTCCTACGAACACCTGGATTTCATGATCTTTACCAACCACTTTCTCTCCCTTGTAAATCATTCCCCATCTACAGATATTGTTATAATGGAATAGGGACATAAAATTCTTAGGCATGAATATATTAATGTAGACGTTATCGAAGTACTTATGACCGATCATGCAGGGAATTTTGAGATTATTCGGATCACGCCTCCTTATCTTCCCTGATTCTCCGTCCCTTGATCCATATAGATTCCCCTCAAGGGAGGGACGATACTCGTATACCTCCTCATTACCTCTACGAAAAATTACTTTCTTAACACCATTGGTGAACAATGCACTTCCATCCTTCTCATCAAGGATTACTCCCGATTCATTGATAAATGGTTTCCCAAGAATAAGGTTGGTTAATGTTCGATTGGTGAGAGGGTCTACATCATTGACCACGGTGAGGGCAATATTGTAAACAAGTTCTCCAATCATAATTGATAGATTTCTTATTACCCTTGCATTATTGACACTCTCGCATGTTATGTGTTCCGGGAAGGCTTCTTGGTATAGGGAAAGGGGTATTATGTTATCTGGGGAACTAGGATCTATACGACTATCGGTTAAGAGCTTTTCCTTGATGGTGCAGGAGATCTTAAAAACTTTAGGGTTGCTTTCATTAGTCCTATCGCTACTTCCACTGGTAACATCCTCCATTTTTCTCTCGGGCTCCTCTTGAATAGATTTACCCAAAATGGCTGGATTTCTCATATGCTCTTCCGATCTCTCTTTCCCTTCATCCGATTTGCTTGATTCATGCGTAGCGCACTGCTCGGATGAGTTGGTAGGGCTTCTGGCTAAATCGTGGTCCACCCTTGAGGTCTCATCTTTAGCTGTATGACCAATTTTTTCAGTTTGTTGTTGGGCTAGGTTAGGTGTAGAAGCAGATATCGTGGTGATGGTGTTTACGAAATGGATTGGTCCTAGGGGGTTGACAGGTTCTTTTCCTTTTGGTGATAGATGTTTGAATAGCTTACTAGGACTTTTTATTTTCACAGGGGAGGTTGGCGGACTCATGATGGTAACAGATTTGACCTTATCAACGTGAATAGGTTTATTAACAATGTGCTCTTTGATAGCAGTTAACAGATTACAAATCTTGTTATTCATGTCGGCCTGCTGTTGTCTAAATTTAGCCTCGAGCGTAGAGAGCTGTAATTCTTGAGATAGAATGAATTTTTGCAAGGCATCTTCACAGCTTTGCCTAGGAGTGCTCTGTGATGGAAAATGCTCGGACCAAGTGAGTGGTGAGGAGTCATTGAAGGATACGCTCCGCGTTTGGTACCCTCTGAAATTAGGATTATCCTTCCATGCCTCATAAGCCTCGTTAGAGGTTCGAGGACCTCGACCCACATGTGACGGTGTGAATTCGTTATAAGCACGTTTTGGAAGCTCCATGCAGTTATGAGTCTCGTGAGGGCCATTACATAATTTACATGTAGAAGCGATTCTGCTGACTTGGCTTGAAGGTTTTTGAGCTTCGTAAGATTTCATGAGAGACTTGACTCGACCTTCAAGTTCCATGATCCTACGGTCGGGAGTGCTAGAGTTGTTCAAAGGCAAAGATATTGCCTTGACCGTTTTGTTCAAATCACGGGGGTCATTCCAACTTTCGTTGTCATAGAGAGCAAGATCTTCTATGAGTTCCCATGATTGTTCCGCACTTAAACCACGTAGCTTACCACCGGCCGATTGGTCAATGGCTCGCCTCGTTGAGAGATCGATATGGTTATAGAAGATTTGGACTTGAAGCCAAAGATCTATGCCATGATGAGGGACTTTTTGAAGTAAGTCCTTGAAATGAGTCCATGCTTCATAAAGAGATTCATTTTGACGTTGTGGAACATCAAGATGTCATTTCTAAGCTTAGTAGTTCTCCCCGGTGGGAAAAATTGAGCAAGGAAACGAGTGGTGAGATCATCCCATGTGGTGATGGATCCCGCGGGTAAACGCTCAAGCCATTGACTAGCTTGATCCCGTAGATAGAATTGGAATAGGCGTAATCGGGTTGTCTCTCTAGTTTCAACATCTAGGTCTATGGAATCTACAATTTTTAGGAAGTCCTTAAGATGTTGGTTTGGATCTTCGGAACGAAGTCCATGGAATGCACATCCGCTTTGCACCAACCGGATGGTGTCGGATCGCAAGGGGGTCATATTGGCTCCGGTGAGCTCAATGGTGTTTCGGTAGCCTTGGTGGCTAGGTCGGGAATACTCTCCTAAGGTTCGGGGCCTAAGAGGTTCTAGTGGTGGGTTTTGTTGTGGTGGGATGACGGGTTCAAAGATGTTCCCATCGTCCATGATGTCGGGTGGTGAAGAGTTACGAACAAAAACACGAAGAAATAAGATAGACTAAAGAAAACCTAAAAATAAAAATAAAATCTTACTAGAATGGAATCTAGCAAGTAGACATAATAAAAAGAGATTCTAACCTAGACAATAACTATTCCCCGGGCTGCGGCGCCAAAAACTTGATGCGTGGGGATTGTACCAGGCTTTACCTCTCGAGGGATCTCGAGAAGCTTACAACCCCCACCAGGCAGTGTACCTGATCATTGTAGTATTGTATAGTGACAAGTACCGGGGGATTGATCGTTCAGCTAGGAATAGTGTCGTTAGGATTGAAATTAATCTAACTAGGTCTAAAGGTGAAGGATGATTCTTTTTATGTTTTTATATTTTATGAAAAACAAGTGAAAATCTCGGGTTTTGGAAGAAGGGGCGGAATTAGTTGCTAATCAACTAACCCAAAAGCTACTAATTAAACTAATGTGCAAGAAAACTAAACTAAGGTTCTATAAGATAAGTGAAGCATGTCTACCCATGATATGTTACTCCTTGCTAGCTATCCAATTCTACCTATTGAATTGTAAAACCTTGTTTTAATTGACGGGTTGTATTCCTTAATACCATTCATGGGGTGGCGCACTTAACTCCCCAATCCTATAAGCTCCTACTTCACTCCTATGTCGAGCCGGCTAAGAAGCTCCTAACATGGGATCACTAGAATTCGCTCATGCATTAAATACAACCATAAAAACCTAGTACACATCGGTTCATGTTTCTTAAGACGTTCAAGCATGTTACACAGTGGAGATCTGCCAGTTTTCTTAAGCCTAACATCGAATTCATTCAATCAAAACAAGAATCAATAGGAAACAAGAATTATAAACTAAACCAACTAGATCTATTGAAGTTGTCACGCCTTAATTGATGGAGATAGACACACACATCAACAAGCCCCTCATCGATGGAGATAGACACAACATCAACAAGAAATCAATGAGATCTAATCAATTATATACAAGTTTTACATAATCATAAGTAGACACAAGGTGAATTTAGCAAATCATCATCAAAGAAGAGCAAACAACAATGATAATGGAAAACATAATTAGGATAGAATCATCAAACCAATACATGATGTTTATGGAGTGATTGAAACCCTCTAAGTTGCTGGAAAAACACCTACCTAAACCCAGGAATCGACCTTAGGGTTTAGGGCTTACAAAAAGTGAAGTTATGATGTTATATTTATAGGCATGTTTTCTGTCGGCCCTTCTTGACGGCGTCAGCCCGTTACTCTTGACGCCGTCACGACCATTTTTTCACCAAATTGTAGATCTCTTCATCCTCTTCGCGTGGGCTTTTGAATCACCTAAATCCGAGTTCGTATGCAAAAGTTATGACCAAAACAATATCAGCTACTTCGCGCGCAAGTTTTGACAAGTTAACACGTGACGGCTTTGGGTGACGCCTTCACGTTCTCTCTGGGCCGTCACCACTTTTACTCTTGACGCCGTCACCAAAATGCTCTTGACGCCGTTAGGTACTGTTCTCAGCATGGAAAATTAAGTCTTTGGCGTTTTCTTCACTTTTATGCTCCAAAAACGTCCAAAATGCTTCCTTTTCCAGAATTCACTCCCAAAGGACCTAAAATCACAAAAGGAACGATTTAGGGCAATATTTGATCAAATAAATTCGAATTCGGGCTTAAATGACCCCCTAAAAGTGGTTCATTTTTCGCCTCATCAGAGGTTCATCTACCTACGCCGTAGCAAGGCTTCACGAAGACTACGCCGTAGAAGCTCTCCTACCTACGGCTTAGCCCAACAACATGCTATGGAGTAGAAGTCCACTAAAGAACATTACGGAGTAGGCAACTTTCCAAGCTACGACGTAGGATCTCATTTGAGGCAGTAAAGAACTAACGAGGCCAAGGAAGAAGCTACGGCGTAGCAACTTTATCTACTACGCCGTAGGATGCTTATCATCAAGACTTTACGCCCGTAACACTTGATCAAGTTACGGCGTAACACAATTTGCAAAGGTTACGGCGTAGCAACTCTAATACGCTACGCCGTAACATAGTCGGGGCCTATAAATACCAACCCTAATTAAGAGTTTTTCATATCACTTCCCATCTCTTCACCACAACAACGTTGGGAAAAACTCAGGAACGAGGGAGAACGAAGTTCTAGCCACATCCAAGTCAATTCCAAGGGAGGAATCACACACCAATCATAAGTGTTTTCATTCATTTACTTTGTATTCGATTCATGCTTAGATTTGTATTAACTCAACATTGTTTTACTGCAATTATGAACATGAGTGGCTAAACACCTTTTGGTGTTAGCCTAGTTATGAAATTGTTATGTTATTGATTTAGCTTTCCACGCATCTATTATCTATTGTTTGTTTACTTTCATGGCGAGGCTTGGGACACTCTAGTTCCCGTAGTGATTAGCGTTGGTTGTTCTCTAGATACTTGTGGAATTAACCCTAGGAAGCAAGTCGCTAGGGATGTGACTTGGTGATAGCAATATCACCATACATGTGCGAATTAACCCTAGGACCACCTACCAATGCTAGACACTTAACGGAGTTAGAGGGGTGTAAGATCTGACCATGCCGCATTCTTTAGCCTTGTCCATGTTAGTAGAGGCACTTAATGACTCTTATGTCTTCGTACCGATGAACCCAAGGCTTTACAATAGCTTTGGATAGGACAAGGTATAAGATAGATCTAGGCGAATTTGACCATCTGACCCGATATGAATATCGAATCCCCGAACGATATGATAGGATGCACATATAGGAAAACTAGTCATGATCATAACAAGAGTAGTAATTAGGTTAACACTACTTCTCTTTACTGATTTTCTTCTATTTACTTTATTGTCTTGTTATTACTTTTAATTAGTTTAATTAATCTTTCAACTCAAAACCCCCTTTTAAACGTGACACACCTTAGATAATTTCCGCACCTTAGCTCTTGGGACGACCTCGGCTTTACCATTTGACTATACCACACACGATCGGATACACTGTCCGTTAGTGCGCAAAAGGTAGACCTTAGGTAAACGAGACTTTACAAAAATTAAACCTGGTCAGTAAAACCTGCATCATTGACTAAGATAGTCAAAGGAAAAACTTTGGCTATTATGTCTGACTAGTTGGTATATAATGGGTAATCCTGTAGTTTTGTTGGTAACTTTGAAGTTCTTGTGGAAGTTCTTATTGGTTTTGGTGATGGTGGTGGCGTGTGTGACTATTATGAGTAGAAGGTGTGGGTAATGTAGAAGTTGTGGTGGTGTCTGAGGGTTCAGTAAGAATTGGTGGAGTAGAAGGAGTGTTTATGAAGAATTGTTAACACGAGGAGTGTTTGAGACGTAGGGAGTAGGAATGCTTGAGATATGTGACTGTGAATCATTGGAAGTTTGGGTAGAGTTTAATGGTATGGGAATGTGAAAGTGTAGAGGCTGGTTTTGTTTTGTTGGAGATTGTGATGTTTGGGATTGTTTTTATGGTGATGGGCTGCTATTTGAGTTCCGTTTACTAAAAAAGTCAAAGAAAAATGTTACGCCCCATGAACAATTTGACTAAAATAATCAAAATTTAAAACTTTTTACGGAATGCTTTGTCTATAATAGGCACACTTTAACACTTATATAAAACGACAAGACTCTATAACAATAAACACTTTTAAAATGCTTACAAGAAGTATACTAAAAAAAACCTTTTAGAACGTATTATACCAAGCTATAAAACAAACCAAAAACTTTCACTATTACACCAATACGCCTTATCCATTTTCATGGTTACGTGGTATTGCTGCTGAGGCTGATATGACATATCCATGAAGAGGGATGTGCCGTATCACCCATGATACTTACTACGTTGTATCTAATAACTTGTGTTAATACAAATAAGCTGTAAAAACGTTTATTTCTATTCTACGATTTTCTTATGTTTTGCCGATAACAATCGTAAAATCATTATAAGTAAAACAATAGAATCCATAACTTTTCATATAAACAAATTTATTAAAATGATCACAAGTCTCTTAATTTAGACATTTTAAGTGCTAGTTATTTACATGTTATTAAAATACACCTAAGTATAAAAGAATTGTAAAGTTATTTTTACCTCATGCATGACATCACTCAAAGAGCTAATCTTGATGTATTGTCAAATCAAATCTTGAAAGATTACACAAGCTTTTTTGGTTTAAATAATAAAAAATCTAGATTTCTGTGTCAGAGGGCCGGATCCCTCGAAATGCACTAGCCGGATCCCTTTTGGAAGGGATCCGGTGTATCCGGATGAACAGTGGTTTTCAGCCTATAAATACTAAGCTATTTCTCTTCATTTCTTACCCATCTCTTGCATAATCTTTCTTATATTCTTTTATCATCTTCCTAACCTCTGATCATATATCATTCTTGTAGTTTACTTTGTGTTTGGTGATTCTCTTTAAGCTCTTTATAAAAGACGAGATCACGATTTTTCATACAAGACTTGCAAGCTTTAAGAGAAGTGTTGTTAGCCTTCATCATCATTACAAGATCATTGATTTGATTTTTGCATTTCATTCATCACATTGTACCATAAAATTGTAGTGTTAGTTTGCGTTGTTGGGTTGGTTCTTCCGTTGTAAGAACTCGGTATTTAGCTTTGTACTAGATAAAGTGTAAGCGACGTTGTGAGGCTTCTCCGCTGGATAAGGAGCTTATTGATATAGTGTTTACGAACTCTCGAGTTAGGTACTCAGGGAGTGAAGTAGGGCAAGGAAGATATTGATGCGTGCGTATATCATTGTAGGTATAGATTATTCTTATCAAGTTTTACATTTATATTTAGCCGACTTAACCTATAACACACACTAACGAGCAGTGTACCTGATCAATGTAACTAGTTGGTAAGTAGAGTGTCAATCACTAAGAGTGGAACGTTAACACCTAGAATGTCTATCGGTATTTTAATTTCTAAGTTAATTTTACAACCTAATCTACCGCAAGGGGTTCAGTCTGAGAGACTGACACGAATTGAGTTGATTAATAAAACTATAAAACTAATGAGATAGAATACAACGAATGGCGAACACGTGCACAGATAGATAACAGATACAAATAAGAGGCCTGACGAGTGATTAAGTAGCTTGTCACTTGTTTTATTGCTAGTTTTATATGATGAGTGTCGTAATCTATTCTCTCTCGTTGGTATCTTAATTATAGGCGAGTAAACTCTTAATGATTACTTATGTCTATATTATTTAACATTTTTTAAAGGATTACACTAACTTATAATGCTAGTGAAGTAATCGTGGGAGGGGTATGGCAGCCCAAACAAGCCACAGCTAAACACAAAGGTAATCAAAGTACATATAACAAGAACCAAATAAACATCAAATAAACTGATAATCAATGGGAAAGCAATATAAAGGGGAGCAATATGGCGGTCACAAGCCCAACAATCCTGATGGATTATAGTGTACTATTACAATAAAACAAAACTACTTAATTGAATTAAAACACTAGCAGGACCTTCTTACTGCTCGGAGATCTTCAATTGGGTGTATCTTGTGTTGTCTTTTCGTTGTTATTCTTCTCCTTAGGGTTTATGTTACAGCTTTTGTAACTTTTGGCACACGAAATTCGGCTGTCTAATGGGGTATTTATAGTTTCTGTATGAGGGTTCGATGCGGCACATCAACTTAGTTGATGCGGCGTATCTCAATAGCTTCGCGTGGGTCCAAAATTATTATATTCTGAAATATTCGTACACCGTCTTCAGATGCGGCGTAACTTGAATCTTCTATGTGGCGCATGTCCTTCATTATCTTGGATAATCTTTGGTGAAGTCTTGAGAATGATGGGCCGTATGTTAAGAATGTAATGCGGTGTATCTGGAGTAGATAGGTCATATCTTCTTCGTTGACCAATGTTTCATATGCGGCGCATGAGATAATTACATGCGGCGCATTCTTCAAAGTCAGGCCATGGTCTTCGAATTCATCTAAGTATGATCATATGGCGTATCTGTCTAGAATGATACGGCGTATCTCCTTCAATTCAGTAGACTTTTTCCAACTTGATCCATTTAGCTCAATTTTTCGTCCAAAATCATTAACTTTCACCAAATGCTTGTTTTTACATGAGAATTACTAAAGTAAGCGATTAAATATCAATTCTCATAGATAATATAATAAAACAAGTCAAATATATGGGACAAGTGATGACAATAATATATACTTATTTGATGTCATCAGATATCCTTGTAATCGAACCACTATAAATATTTGTGTCATGGTTCTATCTCTTCTTTACTTTACCTTGCATGTCATATTTGTTTTATTATTTATATTCTTGCATTATCAATATCTCACTTTCCAAAAAGATTTCACATATGCTTGATTTAAATATTTTGAAACTAAATTTTAATGAATAAAATTATTCAACATCTCTTCTAGTTTTTCACAATTGACATCAAGAGTATGTTACTAAAATTTTTAAAGTATATTGTAATTTAAAGTTTTAAAATTCAAAGTAAGTTTGTATATATATTGACAATAAATATTTAAAAAATTTTAAGTTTAATTTTTTTTTTATCAAAAATAAAAAATCCATTAAAATTCAAAGTATTTTAACAATTATATAAAATAATAAAAAATTTTACAATCGCCACTATAAAATAAAAAATCACATCATATGAATTGTTTTTTAAATTATAAAAAGTTTAATTTACATTTAACAAAATATATTAACAATTATATAAAACAATTAACACTTCAAAAATTGTAAATACTTAACAATCCGCCAATATAAAATATAAAAGCACATCGCATGACAAGTCGTAACAATATTCAAAAAAATCATATTTTTTTTACTTTTTTTTTTTTTTGTTTTTTTAATATCAACAATTGCATATAAACACATCATAATACTTCAACAATATCAATATATAATATTATCAACGATTTAGAAGAAGCAAGATGTCAATAATTATTTCGAAAATTAAAACACCAAAACTAACCCGTCCATCGGATCATTGGCGGAACTATGTAGGGGCAGGGGAGGATCCCGGCCCCCCAAAATTTGCGGTACCTAGTGTAAATATTATAAGTTTTAGGGGTAATTTAGTATATGTTACAAACAAATCTCCGATTCGGTCCTCCAAAAATAAATTCGCCCCCCCCAAGAAAAATGTTCTAGTTCCGCCATTGCATCGGATGAAGCTGAAATCTAGTTATCAATAAAAAAAATAAAAGAATTTCCAAAAATAAAACACGATATATATTACAATTTGTAATGCTCATTAAGGAAAATTGCAACTGCAAATTTTGAAAACACGTTTTTTGTAAGAGCATCCACTATGATAAACCTTTACAAAGGTTTATAATTATGCCACATCACAAACACATAAACCTTTTAGATTTATAAACCTATTTTCACTATAGATAAACTTGTTAAAGCTTTATAAATATATAACATAACTCAATTTATTAAATTGTGAAAATGTCTAAGATATTGAACCTCTTCATGCCATGTAAGTATGAAATTGATGTCCACTATGGTTAACAATATTATGAACCTTTTCATCTTTTCATAAATCTTTTTATAAACCACAATAGTTGATGCCCTAAGACCATGCGATAAGGTAACGCAGCCACCTGCGTTAACTCTTAACGCACCACCTTAACGTGGTGCGTTACCTTACCGGCCCCCAAAGTCAAATGGTGCGTTAACGTGCTCGGGCAAGCACTTAACGTGCGTTAAAGAAGCTGCAAAGGATTTAAAAAAAAAAAACGTTTTTGGCCTCCAACTGCTAGTTATTTTTAAAAAAACTTTCATTTCCACCCCCTATAATATATTACCGTTTGTAACGGTTATAAGTGTAAAAAAAAAAAAAAAAAAAAAAAAAAAAACTTTTTTCAAACCCATTTTATTACAACTATAAATACCCCTTCACCCCCACAATATTTTTTCACACTTTCACAACTATTTTCATCTACAATACTCTTGTATTAGCAAAAAAAAAAAGAATGTCAGGTGGCAACAACAACTTGTTTACGAATCTTATCGGTGGTGGGTGGAATCACCCATACGCGGGTTCTTCCTCAAATCCAAACGAGGGTTCGGCATCACCGATGTGGGGTAACCCACAAGATTCCCAATATTGGACCGAAAGTCAACAAAGCGACTTAAATTACAATTTCCAAAATCTTCAATTCTCCCAAACCTCACAACATTCCCAAACGGAAACATATGAAGTTCCGGAAACACCGACCTCTCCTCAAAAACCAAAAAGTCGTGGAAAACGTAAGGCAAAAAAATCCAAAGAACCTGACCAAGACGAGGATGCAGCTACTGGAAAATCGAAGGTGGAACGTTGGACGCCAAGTGAGGAAAAGTTGCTTGCCGAGTGTTGGGTTGCGTGTTCAGAGGATTCGAGGTTGGGGATTTCACAAACCAAGGATACGTTATGGCAACGTATAAGAGTCGAGTTCAATAGATTAAGTCCAAAAGACCGCAACAAAGATATGCTACAATCTAAGTGGGAAACGTTGAACCGTGATTGTACTAAGTTTAACGCTTTTTACAAAAAGGTGCAACGCGAGATAAAGAGTGGGGAAAGTGAAGTGGATGTCCTAACACGTGCTCACGAACTCTATCGTCAAGAAAACCTGTTGTTCGCCAATGAAGACGCTTGGACGGTGTTGCGCAAACATCGAAAATGGGACGTGCCGGAAGCGGTTGATTTAACCGGCGACGTCCCAAGCCAAACAAACGAGTCTTTGTTTGGTCATGACGAAGAACCACGGCCCATTGGCAAAAAAAGGGCTTCCAAGAAACAAAAATCCGAGGCCACGACAAGCATCGGAGCCACGGCTAGCACCGGTGGGTCCATTTCTTCGTTAGCTTTTGCAGAGATGTTGCGCGAAGAGTTAAGGTCGAAACGTGAAGAGGCGAGTAGGGCGTATCAGGCGACAACCGAAAATCAAGCCGCACAACAAAGGATGAAAGAGCTAGAATTTTTGATGCTCGACACCACCGCCAAAGATCCACGTTGGGTGGCATTCGTTAATGCGGAAAAGGATCGAATCGCCATGAAACTTGGGTTGCCTCCGCGTCAATTATGAATAATTATGTGGTGTAGTGTTTTATTGATTTCGTTTTTTTTAGTATCGTTATTTTTTTATTTTTATTTTTTAATTTCGTAATGTAATGTAATGTTGTGTTTTAATTAATATTATGTTTTAAATAAATGAAGTGTTTATTAAAAATTGGGGTTGAAATTGAAAATATTTGGGGTGGAGGTGAGTTAAGGTGAGTTATAGGTGAGTTATGTTACAGGGGTGGAAAGTCAAGAGTGAAGGTTAAAAGGGAAAAGCTGATGTGGCGCTGACGTGGCAGTGCGTTAAGAGTTAACTTGTGGTTACCTTACCACATGCTCTAAGTATTTTTTTTTGAACGGCAAAAACACTATATATATAAATATATAGACCCAGCAAGAAACTGGAAAAGAGAAAACAGACCCCAAACCCAAACAAAAGGAAACAAACTACAACATATCCGAGACACTAAACTCGGACCATTTCTCCCAGCCGATTTGAGGAAGATTCGATCTATTCAAAACCCACATGAATGAGTCCTCCTTAACAGCTTCCACCGATCTTCTAACCGGAATGAATTTCCCGTCGAAAACCATCCTATTTCTTGCCAACCAAATATTCCAAACAGTGGCCATTGCCACCGTATAAACGATCCTCTTCCACTTCTTTGACCCAGGGCTGTCGAGAAGGAGTTGAATCAGATCATTCAGAGACTCGCAATTTGTCGGCCAAGGGACACGCATCCAAACCAAAACGTTCCACCAAATTGATCGAGCGAACAAACACTCCACAAACAAGTGATCTGTAGATTCCGAACAATACTCACATCTATTACATATGATGTCAATCGAATGGATTCCTCTGCTTTGTAAGCCGATCTTTGACGCCACCCTGTCCATCTTCGCTCTCCACAACAGTAAATTACACTTCATAGGAGCCCATGAATTCCACTCGAAATTCGGCCCAATATCCTGACCCATCTCTGCTGCAAGAATATCCAACCTCAGATTCTTTGTCGAAAAGTCTGCACCCATATCGTTCTTCCAAGTCCATCTATCCGGCACCAATTCAAGAGTAATTTGTTGTAGCCGGCTCATGATGGAAGCGTGACTAATAAGCTCCTGCAATGATCTCGGCTCACGAATCCAATACCACTTCCATTCAATGCCACCCGAGTTCCTGTTGTAATTATCCAATACAAGAGCATTTTTATTTTTTGCGAGTTTGAATGTGTTCGGAAATTCATCAGCTAAGGATCTCGATCCCACCCAAACATCCTTCCAAAACAAAGTCTTATCACCAGAACCAATGCCAACCGTTAGCTTCTCGCTAATATTAGTACCCAATCGAGATAAAACCTCTCCCATAGAACCAACATCCTTCCATACTCCAGCAATCATTTTCTTGACCGGAATCATACCACCATTCGAATTTGAACCATGAATAGTTTGAATTATCTTCACCCAAAGCTGATCGGGCTTATGCTTGAAACGCCACCACCATTTGGAAACCATGGCCAGATTAAAATCTTCGACACCCCCTATCCCGAGTCCTCCAACTCTCTTTGGGAAAATCATCTTCGACCATCGAACCCACCGAATTTTTTGTCCACTCCCCGTTTTACCCCAAATAAAATCCCGTCTAAGACCCTCAATTCTTTTAATAACACATTTAGGCGCCAAAAACAAAGACATATAATAGGAGGGTAAGCTACCTAGGACCGCCTTGGCGAGGGTAACTCTACCCGCAAAAGATAATAATCTCGCCTTCCAGGAAGATAATTTCTTCTTAATCTTTTCAATAATTGGGTCCCAGAATTTGGCACGCTTCATATTCGCGCCAATAGGTATGCCGAGATAGTTAAACGGAAAAACACCGACTTCACAGTTAAGAATTCTTGCCACATGGGAGACCTCATCATCATCCACTCCCACTCCAAAAATTCTGCATTTTTTGTGATTCACTTTTAAACCGGTCACTAAATACAGGCATCTTAGAAACCGGTTTAGACTAACCGCATTATGAATCGACCATTCTCCAATGAAAAGAACATCATCCGCATAACAAAGATGTGTTATTTGTAGTATATATTGCTTAATGCTCTAAGTATTAAGCAATATATACTACAAATAACACACAAATTATCATAATTAAGTAAGTTAACACCAACAAGTCAACAGAAGATGTATTTAATACTTTTGTTAACTACACGGTTTCCTTTAATAAATAAATGTTTTATGTAATTAATGTCAAATATAAGGGCCCGTTTGGTTTGTTATTAGGAATCACAATGGGTATTGAATTTGGTATGAATTGAAAGAAATAAAAATTAAATGATAGTATTAATGTTGTTTGTTTTGTAAAATGTAAGTGAGAATTGGTTTTTACTTAATATTATTATATAATAAAGAGGCCCACTTAATTATATTATTAAAACTAATAAAAGAAAAGTCAGGGAAAAAACAAGAAAAGTACAAACAAAAAGTCAACAATATCATGCTAAAGAAAGTGAATCCAAGGGTCATTGGTAGGAATCGTTGAATCCTTTATCTAAAGGTGTCAGACACTGTGTTGTAACCGAAAACTCAAACCAAACTATTTAATTTAAAACAAAACTTAATCTTTGATTCCACGGACTCCAACCAAACGGGCCCTAAAGTTTCTATTAATAAACGCATCGGTTTCTTAATGCTAATTGAACTTACCAATTAAGAATCCATTTCAATGCGGTTTTTCCAAACGAACTTGTTCAAAGTTAGTTTGTAAACGTATCACAATCACAGGCCTTGGTATTTTAAGAAAACAAATTATGACGAGTTAGGTTAAAAAGTCTCTTACGTCAGATAGTATAGATAGATGGTTTTCAATTAAAAACTTGATGCATCATCTTTTTTAGCAAAGATGCAATAATAGTGTTGATTATGATGCATCATTTACTTCAGTGATAAACCAGTTTTTTTCTAAAGGAGAAAAAATGCATCATAGTTTATTAATACATTAACATGTTTGCCTTAAGCTTATAATGGAAAAATCAATTAACATGTTTATTACTTTTACGAGGCATTTTGGCCCGTGCGATGCACGGGTTTAGTTTACCATTAGAAAATCAAACTCTTATTTTTATGCTAACGAATTAACTTTTATATAATACATATGCTTATGGATCAAAATATATACAAACGGGTTGAAGTTTTAATGATTCAAGTTAAGTTTACCCGTTTGTTTTCTGTTCGAGTATTCGAGACAAATAAATTTAGTTCATGATATGTACTAATTGGTTGGGGTTAAAAGTGTTTGCATTAAATTGATTTCTTTTTAGTGCAATACATTGAAAATTTTAATCACTAAAAGTTGTAAACTTGTTCATGTATTTATTCTGTCACTTACTTTTTCTTAATTAAAATTTATTTAAGTCATGTGCTTAAACTAGATTTGGTGACGCTCGTTGTAACATATATTGAAAGGATCGCAAACATTGGTTTCTAAACCATTTTTTATGTGATTCTTATAGTTGAAGGAAAAGCTTATAAGTTGATAAGTATATGTATTATCGTTAAAATATACTTTCTTTGTAGGTAAGAGATTTTCAGAAAGTCCATGAAATAAAACCATCAACATTGCCGACAATTATGCACCTACCCTCCCAGCTCAGTCTTTTAAGTATATCGTGCATGATTCATGATCTAGTATGTATCTTGTTGATAAATGTCTTACGTAATTATAAATGAAGCCAAAAGCCATCCTGCATGCTACTCGTTTTTGTTATACAATGAGTAATATTTTCTTGTCAAAAAATGTATGTTAATATTAGGGATTTGCTACTTAATATATAACGCTAAAAAGTGTTTTGTTTACCATCTTGCTAGAAACAATTGCAAAATTTACATGTTAATACTATAGTGTAAAACTTGTATTATTTATAATGGTTTGTTTACCAACTTGAGTATGTACTCATGTAATTACCTTGAATATTGGTGGCAAGTGTTGGTATAACATCATATCGTTGCTGTGTGACCATCATGCAATTCTTCAATTGTTAAAAAAAAAGTGACATTTTAAGCTATTTACTCACAACATCCTCGATATTTACATATTTGAAGATTAAGTATCATTTGCAAGTTAAGGTATTTGAAGGTAATAAAAGTGATTATTTGTAGATTTAAAAGAAGCACGGCTTCTAAGTTTCTCACTTTTTAATTATCACTCTTAATTAATTGTTAATTATTAACAGTTAAAATTAAGTATCAAGTAACTAATGCATTTAATTGAAAAAAACAAAGAACAGTCTCAACTTCTTTCATCATCACTTAGAGTGGAGGGAGTGGGCTCGGCAAACTCTCGGTGAAGCTCGGCAAATTTCGGTAACACCGCCGCCAGCCCTTCGGCAAAATTCGGGCAAGGGTGGAATCGGTGAAGTTTGCCGAAGGAAAAGTTGGGCCCACAAACGGTCATTTGCTGCTGCTTCTTCTTCTTTGCTGCTGCTGCTTCTTCTTCTTCATAAAAAAGTGGCTGCTTCTTCTTTGCTGCTGCTTCTTCTTCTTTGCTGCTGCTGCTTCTTCTTCTTCATAAAAAAGTGGCTGCTTCTTCTTTGTTGCTGCTTCTTCTTTGTGGGTTCAGTTTATATGTATGTAATTTGGTCTTAAGTTTGATGATATGGGACTATGAATTTCGGTAACTTAATTTGGTCTTAAGTTTGCTGCTTCTTCTTTGTAAAGTAGAAATTAATGTAGAGGTTTTAATGTTTTATGGTTTTATATATTAAAAATAAATGTGATGTGGAAAATGTGGATTTGGTAAACTTTGGTGACCGCCGCCACCATTTTGGTAAAGTTTGGTAAACTTTGGTAAAGTTTGAGTTGGAAGGTTGTGATTGGTAGATGATGATGTGGCAATTTGGCAAAGTTTGGTAAACTTTGGACCACTCCCTCCCCCCTTATGGTCTAACACTCTAACTAACATATTAGAATTTTGGAGCAACAAATTTATTGCTATCAAATATTGCACAAACTAATGCATTTAACCGAAGAAAATGAAAGAACAAGCCCAACTTCTTTCACCATCATTTATGTAGACTACACGATTACCCGCGTATAACGACGATGATGTATAGTAGCATTAATTTGTTTGTGTAATTTTATTGTGTAAATATGAGTGTGGAGTAAGCGACAGTGAGAAAAGTTAGCGTTTTAAATTGTAATTAATTATTGAAATATTTAATAGATTGCATTTTATAAGTGAAGGTATTTTAGTCTAACGACATTTTTTTTTTTTTTTTTTTTTTTGAAACGGCAAAATTTTATTCAGGAAACATAACAGTTACAAGGTCTACAATGTGTACATATATACACCAATAACCTCACAAACTACAACCTCAACTAATGCACTCAACTAGAAACGTGAACATTTGATCATCATACTATGTTTAACAACACGAGGAGTGGTGTATGATAGTTTTTGGTGACCTTTTTCCGCCAACTACCACAACTGACAATTTTTTGAGCAATCCTCTTTACTTCCTGAATAACATGGCACTAATTTTTTGACACCACACCATCAAAACTTAATCATTATACGCACTATCGAACTCTGTAAAACACACACCTTTTACACCACAAACTGGCGCAATAACATGGCAATCAACCACCTGAGCTAATACCTGTACCAAGACACACCGTAAGCTTGCACATGTTTGGACTGTGTAACCACTGATCCCATGAAAACTCGCCCTTTTTTGATCTTCTATTAATCCATTCAAAACTTCTTACTTGAATCTCTTGGACTAATTTCTCAATATTCTCAGACTTGCCTTTAAGCACCTTGTTATTTCTATCTTTCCACACCATATATGCCGTGACCCAAACCACCGAGCTCCACAACATTTTACTATCTTTTGACATGTTTGAATTTCCGGTATGTAAAATTATATCGTTAATTGTAAAAGAATCATTCAATCTTAAACCCCACCATTGAAATATATTTTCCCAGACCTTCATTACCTTTTCACAAAATAACGGCCCGTGTTCCACAGTTTCACATTGATTCTCGTATTTTGGACAAAGGACGGTATATAGATCCATGACACGCCTATCCAATTCAACCCTCACTGGTAATCGCCTTTTTAGAGCTCTCCATATGAAAACGTTGACTTTCCTTGGGACTAATTTATTCCACACCGTTTCTTGACTACTATTCCCCACGTGAGTGATACAATCTTCAATTAGTGACGTAAGAGTTTTAACTTTAAAAACACCATTATCATCCAAGTTCCACTTCCAGTTGTCCCTACACGATTGAGACAAAGACACATTTGTTAAAGTATTAATTAGCCCCACCCTTTCCCCCTACGCCCTTCCCCTTGGAACCCTAACCCAAGACCATTCCCACCTCCAAACACCATCCACCCAATTCCCCCTACCCATAACCGACACCCCCTTATCACTTTCTAAGCGGTAAAGCCTTGGAAACTTATCTCTCAACCTCTCCCCACCCACCCATCTATCATCCCAAAAAATCGTGTCTTCACCATTACCAACTATTCTATTAAAGGGTGAAGTGAATTCTAACCCTATGTTGTTAATAACCTCACCAATTTTTACGATTTCACCCCATACCCCCCGGACCCTTCCCACCCGAGAACTAGACCCCGTTTCCAAACCCATTCCCCCATCAGCCCCGTGAACACTTCTAATCACTTTACCCCACAATGACTCCATACCCTCAACCTTGTATCTCCACCACCATTTTGCTAAGAGTGCTAAATTCTTTACTCTAAGCGACCCAATGTTTAACCCCCCGACTCATACGGAGCGATGACATTATCCCATTTTACCCAACCCATCTTTTTCTTTTCCCCCGCCCCACCCCAAAAAAATTTGCTTCTAATACTCTCTAGTACATTAATCACACACGACGGAACACAGAACATCGAAAAGTGGTACAGCGGCGGGCTTCCAAGAACAGACTTAACTAAAGTTAAACGACCTTCGAAAGACATTGTTTTAGCTTTCCAATCCGACAAACGCTTCTTGAATTTTTCAATTACCGGCGCCACATTCCCAACTTCCTCATATTTGTCCCAATGGGAAGCCCAAGATAAGTGAATGGTAATTCCCCTACGCTACACTTCATGAACCGAGCCATACTCACAACATTTTCGTTTTCAACCCCAATACCTTCGTAAATTAATTTTTAAACTTGCCATTTCCTCAAAACACTTTAGAATGTACATTAACTTACGTGCATTGCCTCGATTCCACTCGCCAAAAAATATAGTATCATCGGCATACTGTTGATGAGATATAACAACATCGTCTCCTCCAACTTTGATTCCTTGAAAAATTCTTCTGTTAACCGCTTCCTTTACAATAATGTTCAACCACTCAGCTGCTAATATGAAGAGGAAAGGTGATAAAGGATAACCTTGCCTCACCCCCCGTTCCATTTTAAATTCCTTTGTTGGTGCTCCGTTCACTATCACAGAAATTGAAGAAGACGTTAAACATGCACTTACCCATTTGCACCATTTATTCCCAAATCCCATTTGTCTCATTATATGCATTAAAAACTCCCATCGCAAACAATCATATGCTTTCTCGAAATCCACTTTAAAAACTAATCCCTTCTTTTTCCTTGATCTTAGAAACTCTATAACTTCATTGGCGATTAGAACCCCGTCTAGAATATATCTCCCTCCAATAAACGCGTTCTGTACATCCTCGACTACCTTACTTATAACTTTCTTGACTCTTTCTGCCAATATTTTCGCAATTATCTTATAGTAGCATCCAATCAGACTAATCGGTCTAAAATCACCAAGGCCAATAGGGTCCGTAACTTTAGGAATTAAGGTGACAAATGACGCGTTACACCCATCCGAAATTTCCCCCTATCCCAAAACCATAACACTGCTTGCATCACACTTTCCTTAATAATACCCCAAAATCGTTTAATGAATCTGAAATTAAAGCCGTCTGGTCCAGGCGCTTTCTTACTGCCACAACACTTTACTGCCTCCCACACCTCACTCTCACTAAATGGACGTTCTAAAACTCTTACATCCTCCTCACTAATTTTTGCCACACTGCTATATCGAAATTTCGGTCTCTCTCTTATTTCTTCCTTAAAAATGTTTTTATAAAACCTAAACATCTCACCCTTTATTACTTCTGGATCCTCACTCCACATGCCATTCACGATCAGACCCCAGATATTATTCTTGTTGTTGCGTCTTCTAATGATTGAATGAAAATATTTTGAGTTCTCATCACCCTCCTCGTCCCACTTGATTCTAGCTTTCTGTTTGAGCATGCTGATTTTTTCTCGATCTTTATCTATCCATTTTCTTCTAGCATCCAACTACTCACTCCTCTCGACTTCATCAAGCTGTCTAGACTCTGCCTCAATCTCCCATCTCATCGCCTCTCTCTTATACCCATCAATTATCTCATCTAACTTACCAAACTTGCCTCTGCTCCATTCCTTCAATTATCTCATCTAACGACATTTTTTTAAATTATTTATTTATTTTAGTATTTAAGTTTTCAAGTTTTAAGCAAATCTGTTTTCTCTTTACATGTAATTTAAATTTGTTGGTTGTAGGTCTTTTGGAAAACTTGACGGACGTGTTTAACTGACATATTAAATTTTTTGAGTAACAAATTTATTGCTTTCAAATACTATACTAACAATGCATTTAACCGAAGAAAATGAAAGAGTATATCAATTTTTCATCATCATTTATGTAGATTAAATAGTTGTGGTCCTTTGGGAAAATTGACCAATGTGTAAGTAACATATTCCTAACTTTAAAGCTTAATAACTTAACTCGTACATATTTAATACCCTCATTCATTTTCTATAAGACTTTCATATGCTTTGATGATAGCAATATTAGAGCATCTCCTATGATAAACTTTTTAAAAATGTTTATATAATTCTATGTCATATGCTTTTAAATTTCTCATTTTATAAACCTATTATCACTATGCTTAAACTTGTTAAAACTTTATAATTTAATGAGGTATTAAATGAATTACATGTATTTAGTTGCAATGAAAAGGTCTATAAACTTAGACCTATTTCATTTCATGCCATCATAAACCTCACCTCATTATGGTGACTCAATTTATAAACCTCTTCAAATTTTATAAACCTTTTCATGAACCTCTTATAGTGGATGCCCTTACTACTTGTTTAATTTTTAGTAACAGTGAACTTTATCATCATCAAAATGGAGTTATAATAGGTCAATCTATAGTTTTATAAGTGAATAAATGGCCAAACTATGCTACAACTATTTTAATTAAAAACTTAAATTATTAATAGGGTAAAGTCCATAAATTAGCAATGTACTTTCTCAACTATAAAGAGTTAGGTAATGAACTTTTTTTTATTACTAATATAGTCAGTGAAACATGCTAATTTGCGACGATATAGTCATTATGTAAGGGTATTTTAGTAAACAGCTATATCGTCACATAAATTTGCATCGTTAGTCCTTTTACTAACGGCCGTTAGTAAATAACTTAAAATTTGGATTTCTTACTTATTCATCCGCTTTCGTCTATTTTTACACGTTTTCTTCTTTTTTTGCACGTTTTCATCCGTTTTTTAATCGTGATTTTCGTCCGTTTTTGTACGTTTTCGTCTGTTTTTCTCACGTATTGCATTTTCAGGTTAAAATCTCGCGAGTCTTGATGTAAAACATCATTCCGGACAACTTTCATGTTTTACACTTTTGATGATTCAGACAAGAAAAATAGTCAAAATCATGATTTTAAATAAATACAGAAACTTTTTTTTTAAATCGATACAGATGTTTCTTAAATCGATGGTCAAAATTGATACAGAAACATTTTTTAAAATCGATATAGAAACATTTTTTAATCGATGGTCAAAATCGTGATTTTAAATCGATACAGAAACATTTTTTAAAATCACGATTTTGACCATTTTCTTTTCCGAATCATCAAAAGTGTAAAACATGAAAGTTGTCCGGAATGATGTTTTACATCAAGACTCGCGAGATTTTAACCGGAAAATGCAATACGTGAGAAAAACAGACAAAAACGTTTAAAAACGAACGAAAACGTACAAAAACGGACGAAAATCACGATTAAAAAACGGATGAAAACATGTAAAAAAGGAAAAAAAAAAACGTGTAAAAACGGACGAAAGCGGATGAATAAGTAAGAAATCCAAATTTTAAGTTATTTACTAACAGCCGTTAGTAAAAAGGACTAACGATACAAATTTATGTGAAGAACACAAGGGTATTTTAGTAAAACAGCAGGTCAATGACTATATCGTCGCAAATTAGTATGTTTCAATGACTATATTAGTAATAAAAAAAAAGTTCGTTACCTAACTCTGTAAAGTTTGAAAAATACATTGCTAATTTATAGACTTTACCCTTATTAATACTCAAATTTATGGCAAGCAACTCAATTTTTAGATATAATATAACATAATGTCCAAACTATACTACAACTATTTTAATTAGAGACTTAAATCATTAATACTTAAATAAATAAATAAAAAATTGAATGACAAAAATATATTAAATAAAAAAACTATTGGTAACGCACTAGAAGCTAAAGAGTACAATTAAAAATCTAAAAATAAACAAAACTACATATTCTAGCAAACCAGAAGGAAGCTAAATAGTACAATTATAAATCTAGAAATAAACAGAACTACACATTCTAGCAAATTTATGGCAAGCAACTCAATTTTTAGATATAATTATAAAGGGTTTTGCTAATCTCTGCCAACTGGGCAAAGGATTATCTATGTATATAAGGAATATTGGAGTTAATTAATATCAAAATGTTGTTCAAATACGATAATTTAAGAGATGAATAAATGTTCATTAAATGCATTTTTATTTAAAAGAAAATTTTATTTTCATTAATTACGCTTAATCATTTGCCCACTAGGCAGAGATTAGCAAAACACAAAGTGGATTTTGCTAATCAATGACCACTGGGCAGAGATTAAGGTGTGGTTAATGTATACAAACTTTTTTGATTAACAAAAAAATGCATTAAATACACATTAAATGAACTTGTAAATTACTATATTTGAACATGATTTTCACTTAAATGAATTAAAAATTTCCTTTTATAAACAAATTAACCCATACCCACGGGGCGGCATAGGTTAGCAAAACCCTTTAAAAGTTAATGATAACGGTAAAATCTGGAAATTAACATATTCTGTATTTAATGATTAATTGTCTTTCAAGCGAAACTCATTTATGTGACATCATAAAATCACTTTTATTCCATAATTAAAAAGCTAGTTTAGCTTGCTGTTCATGAAAGCCGCTATGCACTATAAATAAGTAATCATATTTCCTCAAAAATGATCTTAAGCTTTCATTATACAATTGACAATCTACGTTGAAAAAAATCCAAGGGGAAGGTGCATTGTTTCTGTAACATTAACGCTAGTTGGTGATCACCCACTTCCCATAATCAACACCATTTTCCTCCAATTCTTTTCATCCTTTAACAAAGCCATTATGGATTACATTATTAGTACCACACACCCTAGTTCATATGTAGCTCTGTTGATATTCACACTCATTGTCTTTTTTGCTTCTTGTTCGACCTCCGAGATAGGTAGTTAATGGGGATTATCTAATTCAATAAACTCTTCAATGTTAACACATTTAGTAAGCTAATCACTCTTTTCCTTTTCAGCTCCATACGCCACATTTGCCAAAGATGCGACTAAAGCACCAGAAGTGGCATCCTACGATTATATCATTGTTGGGGGTGGAACTTCTGGTTGTGCATTGGCAGCCTCACTTTCTCAAGGCGCAAAAGTTTTAGTACTTGAAAGAGGTGACTTGCCGTATGGTATTCCCTCCATCAACACCATAAATGGCTTTTTCGACACCCTAGCGAACCTTGGTCCTACCTCTCCTTCCCAAACCTTCGTGTCCACAGATGGAGTGGTCAACCAAAGGGCCCGCGTTCTGGGTGGTGGTTCTGCATTGAACGCGGGTTTTTTCACTAAGGCGGAACCTGATTTTATTAACAAAGTGGGGTTGGACCCAAAACTTGTGAGTGAATCCTATAAGTGGGTTGCAAAGAAAGTGGCATTTGAGCCGAAATTGTTGGCATGGCAGGAAGCGGTGAGAGACGGCTTATTGGAGGCCGGCGTGTCGCCAAATAATGGTTTTACATTAGAGCATTTATATGGGACTAAAGTTGGCGGCAGTATTTTTGATCAGAACGGTAGAAGACACACGGCTGCAGATTTGCTAGAGTATGCAGACCCAAACAACATTACAGTTTACTTGAAGGCAACTGTCCACCGAATATTATTTAAAGCAGATGGTAACAACATTAATTTCTACTTTCATAAATATAGAAAGTGCTAAATGTATTGTATTAACCAAAATGTCACGTCCTCCTAATCTGTATATTAGTATATATAAGATACAATATCGCATATTTTATTACGCCAAATGTTCATTTAAGGTATGGTAAGTATATATTATGTTACTTTTTATTAAATCATGTTTTAAAGCATGTAATATTTACTTTACAGAACGAAAAGCTATAGGAGTTTTGCTCAAGGATGTGAATGGGAAAGAGCACAAGGCACTTTTAAACAAAGGGTCATTACTGAATGAAGTTATATTAACGGCAGGCACTCTTGGTAGCCCGCAGTTGTTGATGTTGAGTGGTATTGGACCATCTGAACATCTTACTGCACATGGAATTGAAGTGGTATTGGACTTGCCCACAGTAGGACAAGGCTTGTCTGATAATCCAATGAATATAGTACTCGTACCCACGACCCAGCCCGTAGAGATTTCACTCATAGAGGCTGTGGGGATTACCCATTTCGGAAGTTATATTGAATCCGCAAGCACCCATATTAACTTGCCATTGCTCACTAAATATGGTTCTCAATTTGGAAACTTTGTTAACAAGGTTTGTAGCAATAACTTCTAACCATATTATTTATTACTCCGTAGTTGTTTGTAGTTGCATGATCACAAATTATATTCATTTTTAGCTGTTGAAATGAATTGCAATTGCTTATGCCAAGACACATTTTAACAAGTTACATTATTTCAGACTACAAATATTGACGAGATAATATCTATTATTGGGCGTCGCTGGAACTTTGATCTATCAGGAATTAATGCCGGACTGATCCTTGAAAAGGTGAGGAGTCCGCTCTCTGTAGGTGTTCTTGAGCTCGAGACAGTACATCTAGAAGATAATCCTAAAGTCACATTTAACTACTTTCAAGACCCTCGAGACCTACAAACATGTGTTCAAGGCATGCAAACCATTTTAAATGTGTTAGAATCAACAGCACTGTCAAAATTCCGTGATCCTTTATTGTCAATTCACGAGTTGCTTGCTCTGGTGGTCGCTCTACCTCTCAATTTGAGACCTAGACATATCAATGCACCATTTGAACTAGAGCAATATTGCAAAGACACCGTGATGACTATATGGCATTACCATGGAGGATGTCAAGTTGGTAGAGTTGTTGATCGTAACTATAAAGTTGTTGGTGTTGGTGCATTGCGTGTCGTCGATACTTCAACTTTCTTCAGTTCACCAGGAACAAATCCTCAAGCTACTGTGATGATGCTCGGAAGGTAAATGATAAATATGTATTATTGGCTGTAGAAGAGTATATAAAAAATACTACGTAGTACCAAAAAAATAGAAAAAGAAAAAGAAGTCAGATACATTAACTTAACATGTATTCTTATAATTTATTTTGTCAATTTCAGGTACATGGGGGTAAAAATCCTGGGAGAAAGGATGGAATTTGGAAATATATAGGAGACTTGCTTGGGAGAACGGTTTTCTTATAAGTTGTGTTATCTAATGTTAAAGGGAAAATGTTTTCCATGCAACTTTTGATCGATATATATATATATATATATATATATATATATATATATAGTGTTGTATTCTATGCAGTACCAATATTAGATACAGTACTTTACAGTATCATTCTAGACCAATATTAACCGTTAGATCATTTAATCAATGGATGAGATCACTTGTGCCTTTTATGTAATTAATTGAAAGATCAAGCCATTATTTAAAGAAACTAAAAAAGCTGAAAGGGTAGTTTAGGTATTTCATATTTTCCATAAAAAACTAAACTGCTCCCATTAAATAGGCGCATCTAAGATATTAGGTCAAAAATTCATACGCTTCTTTATCTCTTTCTTACTCATCGCCTCCATCCACAATCACCATATTCTCCCAAAAGAATTAATAACCGCCATAACCAACAAGAATTTTCTTCACCAACATTAATCGATCTAGATCTATTTTTTAGGAAAAACACTACCATAAACCTCATCTCTCTATCGATCTACATTCAGAATCAGATCCAAAAATAGGTGTGCTAGAGGAGGACAACGGCGGTTGCGGCGGGAGGAAGAGGACAACGGCGGTAATGGTTGGAGGAGGACAGCAAATTAAGATCCAAAAATAGGTACTGTTAGTTTTAGATGACACATGATTTTATTTATAATTAATGATTTTTATTTTGTTAAAATAATTTTTCAATGTTACTGAATTGTAAAAACCATGGCATAATATGTGGAGAATCTTGTCGTTAATGTCTACATGCAAACATTAGATTATAAGTAGTTAAAAAAGAACAAGGCTTGTGTAGAAAATTAGTACTGATCTTGTATATTCAATTTTATATTCAATCTCATATGGGCTCATATTATATATATCTTATAAAGGTGCATACATGTTGGTTAAAGTTGACTGTTAAGAGCAACACTTTTGGTATGTGAGATAAACCATGATTTCTACATGGTAATTGTGGTGTGTTTGGATGTGCTTTTGGTCTAATGTGATCCCTACGACCCTACCCCTTTTGGTTTCACCCTTTCAATGCTTTTTTTATGTGTTTTTTTATTGATATAAAATTAATAGGAGTATGTGCATATATGTTTTAAGGTAAATATAAAATAAATAGAGGTGAGTGCATATATGTTTTGTAGTTAACCGAATACTAAAGTCTCCTACTCTTGTTTCCCTTGACTAGTATCCTAACAGATGTGGTATTAACCAGATTTTTGGGTTTGGTGATGTTTTTGGAGCCTAGGAGGGATCATGGTTCCGGCTTGGTTGTGCGGCCTCTCATGGTGGATCTAAATAGCTTACTAATAGGTGTGCACATGTGTTATGTTAATAGTTGTTATGGTTGAATTCTTTTTTAGCTAATGCAAAGAACGTGCAAATATGTTATTTAGTTACAATGTTAATAAAAGGTTGTATAATCTGATATAAGAAAAGGGTGCATATGTGTTTTATGGCCAGTAAAAAATCAATGAAAGGGTTGTGCATATGTGTTTTAAGTTTGATATAAAGTCAAATAATGAGGTATGCATATGTGTTTTTGATTGTGCATACGTGTTTGTTAATAGTTCATAATAAGAAATTGATAATTGTTTGTAATCTCAGGTATTGAAAAGACACAAATGTTGGTCATGATAAAGATGTCAGCACACAAGTGTAAAATGAGATAAGAAAGAATACACATATGTTCTTGGAGGAGTGCACGTATGTTTTTGGAAGAGTGCACACATGTTTTGATGGCGTGCAACAACTATATTTAACAAGATACATTTGTATTGGAATTGTATTTCATCATATATCAAATTTTGTATATACTATTTATGTTCTTGGTTTGTTATTTAATTTTTAGAGGTTACATGTATATATTTTTGTTTTTGGTCATAAATATCGAAGATCAAAAAATGTACACTAGAAACATATGTGCAATTACCATTTTAAGCAAAATAAGTTTGACGTTGAAATAATTAAAGGCAATAAATATGTGTAAGTATACAATATTAAAAAAACACATATGCACTTGATTTTTCTGAAAACATGCATACTAAAAAATTTTTAAAAAAAATCAGAAATTTAAGGGAATTAAATAATGTTTTTTGTTAAAAAAATATTAAAAAAAAGTGAAAATGTTTTTGACTATTTTACCCTTTTGAATTAATTAAAAAGCTTTAATGATACTAAATTATTATTGGTCTAAATGGTACTGTAAAGTACTGTATCTAAGAATGGTACTGCATATAACGCGCCCCTATATATATATATATATATATATATATATATATATATATATATATATATATATATATATATATATATATATATATATATATAGAAATAAAACAAATTTATCAAACCTAATGTTAATCGTCGATGTATAAAGTGTTGAATCCCGTTGTAATGCGCGGACATACTTTTAAGTTTTGTTGATCATGTTTTTGAGTGATTTCGGTTTATGTTTTTCTATAACACTTGCTTAGCATTTAGTTGTTTCTGCACTCCCATTGATTCACTCCCTTAATTTGTGGGTAATTAATATTTACCTTATTTACGTACTCCTTGTATTCACTCCATATATACCGGTTCTATTGTAATGTATCATCAATCAAATAAAAAACATTCTCCCATTATCTGTATCGTGTAAACTTACAGAGAACCGCATGGTACCATAAATGGTGGCATTTGAATTTATGTTCTGTCTTAGCAGTAGCAAATAAATACGAGTCAGGGACGGGGGAGTCGGAGGGCTCGAGAGTGATTGGCCTCCCCAACAATCCAACATCCTTAAACAAACATAGGCCCAAACTCATTAATACGAGTCTGGGCGGAGGGAGGGAGAGAGGGGGCTAGAGGGTGATTGGCCTCACCCAACTACCCAACAACCTTAAACAAACACAGGCCCAAACTCATTAATATATTTAGTTTATAGTTTCTGGCCCCCTTTATTAGCTAATGGTACGAGAATAGTAGGCGAAAAAGAGACATGAAATCTATAATTGCTACCCTATTCCTTATTTTCTGTTATCTTCTACTATGTAGTCTCACATAAACATGTTTTTTTTTTTTTTTTTTTTTTTTTTTTTTTTTTTTTTTTTAATGCTAAATTTTATAGCAGTATGCCCTTAACTATTTTATGGATAGTTTATGCTATTTAATTGAAATTTACATATTTAAAACCAACATCACAAAAACTATATAAAAACAACATAGCAATAAACAACTAGAATTTTTTTTTATATGTTTTAATTTTCCTAAACAGAAAGTTACATGAATTGAAATTTGTAAGTTCATATAAGGTGTCAAATTAGTGGAGTTACCTTACTTATGTTGACTCATTAAAAAAAAATGATAGATTCTTCTTTAAGCAATTAAACAGCAATCACATTTACAACCAAAACACATGCAATAGAAAATGCAAGACTTTATAATTATATAGCCCACTACGTGTAATAGTATAGTTATTGTTTTAAAACAAAATAACGAACTGCCCCCCCCCCCCCACCCCCCCCCCCCCCCAACGCCTGATCCTGACTCCGCCCCTGAATACGACTCTATGAGTCAGAACATAAGCATACTTTTTTGCCTTTTTTTTCCGTCAATTTTCACTCATAAAAACTGTTGGAAATTTTAATGAAGAATTGTGTGAATGAGATATCGAGTCTCATATTTATGTGTTTGGAATGGAAAACAAGGAAAATAAATTTGGTTATAATCTCATTAATGCAAGAGGTAATCATATGATCATTTGGTCGTATAAGATGATTATGTGTAAGTGATATTAATAAAACTACATATGATTATACGTTTGTAATATCACTATGATTACTTGGCTGCAACGTATGAGTAATATGATAAATTTTGACCTTGAGTAACAAACTTATTTGATGAGTTGTAACAGCTATTTAATGGGGATTAAATTATTGTTAAGTACAAATTATATGCTCATATTAAACAAGGTTTAATGAGCAAATAATATGGTTATAATTTGGTACTTAATGTTTACCGTTTTTTTTTTTACTCCTTTGGGTATAAAAGAAAGACTTATTCTCCATCACAAGATAAGCCATGAAAACCGTGAAGGCAAATGGCTGAATTACATCTCAAACACACCAAACAGAACTAGCATCGAACCACACAAACGTGTAGTCATTCATTCGTTGAAACATGTCGCTACTCCGATGAGAATTTCAGGCATATAGGTCACATCCGGCAGTACAACGTACTGTTCCGATCGTTATACCCTGGGAAATAGACGTCGAATTGGCGGCGAATCTGTTTTAAGGGAAGCGTGTCAAACACGTGCCTCGATCACGTTATGATTTCGATTTCATTACGGTTTGTTTTCACATCTTGTAATTATGTTTTTGTCGTGATTTCTCTTATCATATACTTATTTGTTATATTGTTTAAATTCTGATTATTGGTGGTATTTATCCTAACAATCTTAAAACAGATTCATTCAAAAAAATTAATCAGATTAAGAAACAATATTCTTTTGTGAGACAATTGAAACATGCATGTGAATTGGTTTCTCTTTGACGTAGAGAAACAACAAACCGAGTTTGACTTTTGAAATTATTATATTAAGTGTTTTTGTCAAAAGAAAACTAGAACTTCTTGTTTTGATTATGTTACTGTTGATGTATCTATTACTAAATTACTTGTGAGTAACCGATGCTCAATCTTTTGGAAGGTTATAGTATTTGGAAAATATATTAAGAACCGTTTGATATCGTTTTGTTTATCGATACCGAGACTAATGCTTCACTTTACTTGTCAAATGAAAGTTATTTAAATTGATTATGATTACAATTTCACATGAGTTATTTCGTTGTGGAACATTATGGACTTTTGGTAATTTGGGGGGTCTAAACCATAATACTTTGTCATTTCAAATTGATTATGTTGCATTGTTGGACAACTTTTGGTTTCAACTGATATTAGTATTATGATATCGTATAAGAAAATATTGTTGGAATATTGGATAAATATTAATTAGTTAAATGTCTAGTATCGAACCCGAGACCTCGGGATTGCACACATTACAAACGAGAATTAAAGTTTAATAAATATTAAATATTATGTATATTTATTAAATAAACACAAGTAAAAGGATTAATGATCGTTGGTTATTAAACGTATGGACTAACTATCGTTAATGGCAAACAATAAAGGACTAGAATGAAAATAGAGGACAAGAAGGATCCGGAACACCCCTTGGGAGGGTATGGCCGGTCGATCCACAAACAAAGGGGTAACCCTTTGCCCTAACTTCTCCTCCAAGATATTCATTCACTATATAGGCAAACCTAAGGATCAAACTTTGGTACCTTTTGTGCACACACATACAACCCTAAAAATTTTCCTTCTCTTTGTTTTTCCTTTGTGGCCAATCGATCACCAACCCCTAAGGGTTCTTTGATCGAAAATTTTCAATAAGAAAATCTTGTGTTTTTGTCACTAGCATCACCTTTAATTCGTTAGTAGTTTGTGTGTACAAGAACGAGGTAACAACATACTTTTGTTGTTATCAAGGGATCGATTAACAAAACGGTAAGGGGTTAATCATTGATCCATATAAACCCTAATTAGGGTTCATCACATGTTCAAGATTATTAATTGATTCTTGTTTTGATAGAATCACTAAAGGTACGTTCCTATTTAATTTATGTTAATCTCTTATATGTTATAGATGTTCCTACGCTTCCGCAAATGTGTTTACCTATTTATGATTGTCATGATTCTAATATTCTAACAGTGGTATCACGAGCTTGCTATAACATGTAATTGATTACATAAAACACATAAAAAAACGAATTTTGATTGTTTTAGATACATGTTAGGTTGTTTTATAGATCTAGGGTTCTTTAAATTTCCTAAACCCTAAAAATTTGGGGGGGGGGGGGGGGGGGGGGGGGGTCGATTTCCTCTTTATCCCAATTAGGGTTTGTGGTTTTTAATATTAATTGGATTAGAAACCCTAGGTTGCCTACATGTTTATGTGTTAGTTGGGCGTATCCTTGACCTAATTGGTAATTGTTATGCTTTGATCCGTGACGAAACATGCATGTTAGTCATGGGTTATTAGTTGTTTATTGATTGTTAAGCTTTTTCACATGTTTAGATAGATCTAAAATTGGGGAAGACCTCAATTATAAATTATTAAAATCAAATTATGTGCTATGTGGTATGTGATTAGCTTTGGCCTACGCAATTGACTTGTCAATGTATGTGACTCTCTTCCATCAAGAGGAGAAGGCCTTAGTTGATTACATGCATTATTATACCTAGACTTGATTTTATTAGGATCTTTTCTAATAAGGATTGCATGTGGCTAATTGTTTCACTTTATTATTATTAGTTGTTTATTTTTCTTTGATTACTTGTTTTATTGTTATTGTTTGACACGTTTGTAAGCAATAAAAGGGTAATTTTTCATAAAGAAAATAATACGGACTAATAACGGTGAAACAAAAGTGATAAAGTAAGAATCTTGCAAGGTCTTATGTGCCGCTAGTGGTCCGATTCGCACGGTAATCAGCTCCCAGGCGAGACTAGCAAGATTCATACTTTGTTACATGTTTTGATTGAATCCATAAACTTTTGCTTGATTGATGTTTTGTACAACATGCTTTTAAAAGTAACTCTTTTAAGACAAATTCATAATCGTGATATGAAGGCTTAGAAAAGAGCCTTAGAGTCTGCCTTGGTTATCACACTCTTGAATACGTCTTAAACGAATTTCTTTTTAAAATCATTCTTGTAGAAAGTAATCTTAAGGTATTTTACCTCAAGTAAAACTTTTTGTATTAATCTTATTAATTGGTTATAAAAAGGTTTTGAAATCTTATGCTATAAGGATGTGTGCATGCATCTTTATACATATTTTGATAGTCACATCAAAATTAAATACCCTTAAAATTTAAGTTACATGCCATCTAACTATAAGAAACACTTGAAGTTATTATTTAGTAAACGTGAGACGCAGGCTAAATTTTAATGACAAGGTAAATTTCCGAGTGTGCGTGAGACCACACATGGAGAATTTGCAGTTTCTAAGTTAGAAGACTTAATTAAGTTGATGCGTGAGACCTAGAGCTTAAGGCATGAGATGGGATGAAACATGCTTACATGACAAATTGATGAATCAATTTGATGTAAATCCCATAATGATCTAGGAATTGGAAAATTGTTTGCCAATTATTGTTCGACAGATTACTATCTTTTATACTTTCACCACTAGCAGATCAACTGATGTGGTGGAATCTATGTAAAGTTGGATCCTAGATTTTCAAAAAAATTAGATGGTTATATGAATATATCCTTGGGTATTATATTTTTTTGGAAATATGAATTATCGAAAATACTAAAAATTGAATTTTGTAAATTCTTTTAAATATTTTAATGCAACATTAAACCGTAAACGTAAGTTATTCTTTTATCATATAAATTGATCTACACCCATATGGGTTTTTGGTTAGAGTCAATTTTACTAAAAGAATAAACCTAGTCTTCTTTCCATTAGGAGAAGTGTGAGACTTAATCCTATTCCTTTTCATGAATGAGAAAGGTATAATAGGAAAGTTAGAATAGTCTATGTTCTAATACATAACTCGAAGCAAATGTTAATAGTTATGATAATTTGCACTTTATGAGTTATTTAATAAGAAGCTAGACATGTTACTGCAAAATGGTAAAAGACAAATTAGATTATTTTATCTAGTTGTTTTGCTTTGACCATTTAAAGGTACTACATTCAATTGTTGGAATGGTAGATCTAATTAAGGAAGAAATTGTATGCTCAATTTTTCAAGTTAATAGTTTGGAATGTGATGAATCACATTTATGTAGAAGAATATATTCTTTTAGTACCTAATTTATTGTTACGAATGGGTTTTCTAAAAGATGTAGGAAAGTGAATAGCACACTTTTTCTTTTCACTGGATTAATAAACATTTACAATGTTGTCGAATTCAGTGGGAGTATTATGTGTGTATTACTGAATAAGGAATCATAGTAATGATCTCTAATTCAGTAGGAGTCACAATGATTGTTATCTTGGTAAGACTCTACTTTATCTTTGAACATCTCAAGATAAATACTTTCCAAATATAGACACTAATATTTTCAAGGATAGTCATGTGCGTTTCCTTGATTGATTGAGTAAACTCTATATCTACTAGTTATACTAATGACACAAATCATATTGTTCACATTAACAAGCGCGTGCGTGTTGTTCTATGTGGTACATGATGTTGTTCCATGCACAAGTGGGAGAAATCTACATTGTGTGCAAGGTACAACACATAAAGAATATGATTTAACGGATTCTCTTAACTGCAAAGTAAGAGACTATAGTTCTAATAAGATTAATATATATCTAATCTAAGAAACACTTGGTGTTGAAATTTAGTAAACGTGAGACGCAGGCTAAATATTAACAATAAGGTGAATTTTCCATGTATGCGTGAGACCAACATGGATAATTTACAGTTTCTAAATTAGACATCTATTAGAACATGTGTCAATAACAATACTACTTCAACTTTAATATTTATGTATTATTGGAATGACATAAATGCATGAAGAAATATAATACTACTTCAATAATTATGTATTCTTAGAATGACACAAATAAATGAAGTAGTGCGTTAACTTGAAAATATTATTGAAACCAAATGATGGTGTTCATGATTACTTTAATTATACATGTTTATACATTATTGTATAGTTATAAACATGAAGTCTTTTAAGTATTACAAGACTTATAATAAAGTAAGACGTTAGCTTGTTATGGTCTTTTAATTAAGACATATACAAGAAGTCATTGAGATGATCAATGATTAATAACGGATAGTGGGAATATAACACGTTCATGTTTTGAAGAGACATGAACATGAAGTGACTTGGTTAAAAGTACTTGTGTTATATAAAAAGCATGAAATTGGTTTGGAAATACTATTATACCATTAAGTTGACTTAGTTGGTAAATAGGTATACCAAAAGGAATATGGTTATCTTATATTGTTAGATCTTCTTACAATATTAATTCTAATTGAAATACCATATTTTATGGTATGTTCAGTTAGGGAAATCAAACTCTTGTTAGATTCTTTGATTAAAGATAACTATGACTTCTTTTCTTCCAAAAGTTATCAAGGTTAGAAAATTGAGTATGTAATGAATATACTCAATTAGACTCCTAGAAGATTGATGAGTGTCTAAATACTCATCATTTTATACCAATCTGAGCTGCCAAAACATCCAAAAATACTCAAATATGCATCAAAATACTTAAAATATCTTAGAAGTGTGTTTTATATGTTTCAAATGCAAAATATGCAAAAACAGATGAAAAACGTACAAAGTTTGCATAATTGGCAGTTTCAGTCCCTCAAGTTTCAAAAGTTGTCAAAACTAGTCCCTGGTTATTCTAAAAACATGAAAATGTCACCAAAGGTCCTTTTTAATCATAAAGTTACATATTTAGTCCTTTGGTGCAAAGTTTCATAAAATTACAAGTTTAGTCCCTCAACTTTGGAAATTGACATAAATGGTCCCTGGGATGTAAAAACTTTGAGAAAAGCAATTTTGGTCCTTGTACTAATAATATTTTGCAGGAATGGTCCTTGGTGTGAAGTTTAGTGAAATTACATAATTGGTCCCTCAAGATTGGCAGTTTGTCAGTTTTAGTCCCTGGGTATTAAAAAAATGAAAAATATCAAATATACCCTTGTACTATTCATCCTTGTCAAGTTTGGTCCTTGTGACATCCTTGGAAAAATCACAAACTCAGCCCTTTAACTTTTACCAAATTACAACTTTAGTCCTTGTGATTTATTTTAATACCAAAAACCAAACCGGACCTATTATTATTATTATTACCCAAAATACACCCCAAATCCAATCCACTATCCTTAATTATCCAGCCCACCCACTATCCTATTTCCTAGCCCAACTTAAGCCCACTACAAACCAAACCCACCCTTTAATTAAAGCGGGGTTAACCATACGGTCAAACCCACTCCCAAAACCGCCCTTTTTCCCCTTCTCTTCCACCTCCCTCACTGCAACACCAATACCACCCCATCACCCACAACTTTCACAAACCCACTCTCCCATCTGTCCCTCCACCTCATACAACCCTCCAAACCCTCATTAAACCCTTAAAACCCTCGTACGTAACCCACAACTGACACAAGACTTTTTGGCGCGAAAAGATATTTAAACGGCTCAGATGAAAAGTAGTGATCCAAAGGTTCTAAATGGTGGTGGGAAATGGTTCTGTGGGTCCCACAAACCCTAGAAGTCCATTAAAAAGGAGAAGGAAGCAGAAGAGAAAGATTATTAGATTAGTTTTTATCTAGATTAATCGTAGGTAGTGTAACTTGTCATTTCAATTGTAATTTTCAATTTAATCAGTTGTATTAAGTTAATTTAGTGTAATACAAGCTTTATAAAACCTTTAATTGTATTCTTGTTCGTTAAATTCGTACTTGGCAATTTTTAAGTAATTTGACAAATTACTTAAACATTGTTGAATCTAGTGTTTCAAGTGTTCCTTTAAGCTTTATTAAGTTCACTTTTGAGTTTGCTTAAGTTTCCAAAGTTTTCATTCAGTATCATTCAAGTTCTAAGAAAATAAGAAAAATTCATTTAAAATAGATAGAAAATCAAAAATCAGTTTCAATGAAGAACCAAGCAAGGAGCATTGCATATGTTGGATGGCAATGGTTTTAGAGCTTTATGGGAAGCTATAGGTTGGGTTCTATTGGCATATGTACCTTGTTCTCAGATTGGATTTCACTGTAAGCCTTTTTCATAAATTTTTGTAACCTACTGTAGCTTAAGTAATTTAGTAGTAATTTCAGTTCATTTGTACTAATTTAGTGTTGGAATAAACTTAGAAATCATATTTAAGGTTTAGGTTGTGAATCTGCCTCACAAAACCTTCACAACAGGTTTAGTAGGGGTGTTTGGATTTGGCTAATGTACTGAGCTTTGGTTATTGTTACTTGATATAATTCATTTGGACACATAACCTATGCCATAACTAGGTCTTTTAAACTCATAACTTGGTCACTTAAACCCTATTAGTCAAAATAACCAAGATTGCATCATAACTGTCCACTGTATGACAGTGAGACCCCATAACTCACCATATTTACTTAGAACTTAATAATTTTACTTAAAATAGTCTTAATATAACTTAAATCATCATATTCAGTCAATAGGATTAGATTAAAGTTCAATAAAGTCAAACTAGTTAAGTTTTATCAAAAGTCAAATTTCCATTCTCAGATTTTCTTAAATCTTGAGGGATTTTTGTAGATTTGTGTAATAGGTTTTAGGTTCTGAAAATTGTTGTGGTAATAGACTACCACCTCAACTTTGGAATCCCACATAGCTTATATTTTTAGCATTTTCCCCTGGGCCCCACTCAACCTCAAAATCACTTGCAGGGAGAACACCTCCCCTGCTGCAGCAGACTTCACCCATCATCACCACTTTGGTGGTGATTTGTGACCATCTCAGTGGGCCCCACACCTCCAACTTAGGTTCTCCCAACCCCCTCATACCAGGGATCCTAAATTGACCAAAAGTTTGACCTGAATCACTGTGGACCCCACCTGAATTAGATCCTTAAATCTGTCCCAGTTTCTGAGTTCAGGCAAGTAATCAAATTGCTTTTTGTTGCTTATCAGCTTATTTCAAGGGCTTATTTGATCAAATCATACTCAAACTTGTTCAAGCAACTCATTGGAACTAGCTTTTACCATTGTGGGTCCCACACCAGCTCATTTGAGCTTATTAGCTTATTTGGTCAACAAAGGTCAACTGTGGAAGTAATAAGCTTCCACAGTGCTTATTAATAAGTTTTAAATAATTGTTTTTACAAAAGTTATCTATTTTTAGGTATAATTTAGTTTTGTAAAAGAAAAATCCAGAAAAGACAACATAAAAATAAGTGATAGTTTCTATTTAATTTAATTTAATTTTAATTTTCATTTTTAGATTTTTATTAAGTAATTTGTAATTTTATATTTTTATTAATTTCCTTTTATATTAAAGTATTTTTAATAATTTTCTCAGATTTTTATATTGTCATTTGATATTTATTAGATTTAAAAATAGTTTTATTAGTAATTAATCAATAATTAAGTTATAAATAGCATAATTAATTTTTATAAGGTAACACCTAGTTTTTATATTTTTCCTAGCTTTTATAAGTCATAAAATAGTTTTATAAATTTTTTCATAATTTTCTAAGTCATTTTAGTATTATTTGTAATTTAAAATAGTTTAATTAGTTTAATTAATATAAATAGTTTTTAATTAATAGAAAATCCATAAAAAGACAAAAATAGTTATTTTTAATTTTTATACTTTCTTCAAGTTCATTTTTAAGTTTAGAAATTATTTTTACAAGTTTTTAGTTTAATTTGTAGTATTTATAATTTTTAGTTTGATTTAAATTAGGTTTAATTAAAAAGTTAAATAGTTATTAATTAAATAATTAATAATAAATAATAAAATAATTTAAAAAATAATTTTCTTTTTAATTTAATTTTCTTTTAAGTTTAAGTTTATAGAATTTTCATTTTTAACCCCTGTAGTTTATTTTTCTTAAAACTCACCTTTTTCTCAGTACGCAGTCGCGTCTGATTTTTAATTTAGTATACGTTTATACGTTTTAGATATCTAGGTTTCACGTAACAGTTCCAATAGTTTATTTAAGTTATTTTAAGTTATAAAACCCTAGTGTAATCACACACACACACACACTTTTATACCTTTCCTGTTCACATTCACTCGATCACAAACTCGTTTTTAATAAAACATCGCACACCTCGTTGGGACATTACGACCCGGGGAAACACTGTATTCCACGAAAGCATTTGCCTCAGCTGTTTGACTTTTACGGTTGACCATTCACAAGTGGTTGACTAATAAAAGTTGACTGTTTGAGGCGAATCAAAGATTAATAAGACATTATGAAATGTGATGAATCACATTAAGTCTTAAATTGGAATTCTGAATTTGTTAAGCTACTTATGGGTAGGTTGTTAACAAAAGAATGTCAGGAACTGTCAATGTGTATTTGTAATGTCCTAAAAGAGAACGTTGGATTGTTGCTCTAATTGCTAAGTATTTTATTCTATATAATACTAAAGGCAAGTGGGAGTATTTTATCTTGATAAGATAGATTTACAAGGTACATAATCTTCTAAAAACACACTAGTAAAAATCATAATGAGGCAAAACATGTAAATGATAAACCTCAAGATGATGGAATTATCATTCATAGATCCACTTGGATATCTCAGGTATTTAATAAATATGCTGATGATTATATGAAGTAGTATTACCAAATAATGAATTGGGTAAATTACTCATACTATGAATATGATAGACGCTGTTCAAAAAGATATTCAAATTTAAAATTTGATTTATCTTAATTCTTAAATAGTTAGAGAATGAAGATGAGTTTATTCAAAGATAATATAACCCTAGTGGTTTAAATCTTTATGTAATAATCATATGGACAAAATTGTATACATATCTTAATGTATGTCTTATGACAAGATTATTAATCATACTTAAGCAATTAACTATGATTGAATACTCTTTCTTAAGCACATTAAAGATATAAAGATGGTAATTGTCATATTTACATGAATGTGAAATTTGACAATGGAATATCAAAAACTCTTTCTTGAATAATTACTTGAGCGAGGACGAAAAGTAATCAAAAGGAGTTTATGAATTCAAGTAAATCTTTGGAAGTGTACAAAGTGCAATAATCCATGAATGGATAAATGCATGCATCTAGGAAATTGCTCTTATGTTTAATTATTAAATCCATGCCTTGATTGATAATTGAAATAAGATAATTTCTAAGTATTCCTGAAAACTAGTGGGAGTTTTATGTTTGATTTACTAAATCATATATGTTATAGAGTAACATTCCATATAAGTAAAAGGTTAGACTTAGTTTGGAATGAAACTTTATTTGAAAGATTTAGAAAATAAAACATACAACCTTGGAACTAAAGTTTATTATTAAATGAACAAGTGCAGTAAGTAAATTCTAAAGAGAATATGATATATCATTTTGGAAGACTAAATGGATATACATATTTGTAAAGATCAAACATGAATAAAATCTAAGTTTGACTGAAGGATTTTCATGTGCATTATATTATTGTTGTATCATGCTTAAGTGCTTAATGATTTGACAATATTTGATATCCAATTAAAAGTTATTATATAACTTGTGTAATAGATATTATAATGAAAAATGTTTGAAATTAGAATAACGATCCTCAACCTGGAATAGCTCCTAAACATTACACTATGGATATTAAGTTTACGAAAATTTTAAAGAGCATATTGTGTTTAATATACAATGATGCTGGTTTAATTGAGATGACACTCAATAACTAGTCATGAAGGATTTCATGAGAACTAGTTGTGCTCAACTAAGAGCATAGTTGCATTAAACATTAAAAGAATTAGAATACTTTAAACTTTAAAAGGTTTGAAAGTTTGATTGTCATAAGTTGGTGATTGAGGATATCACACCATTTATGAAAAATTATGTGGCTATATCAAAATAGTTGGATTTACACATACAAGAATTTTAATTATTGAATTCTTGAAAGAAGTATTCTCAAAATTCGGATAGATCATAGTTAGATGAAATAATGCCTTGTCAACAAGTATGATTGTCATTACTTGAGGCATAATTATCTTCAAATTATTACTTGAGACAAAATTCATTAACTAGTATTATCATGCATTGATCTATTTTGGTATTTGGATAAAGGACATTAAGCAATTATTATTTATAATGAATTAAAGTACTTAGTACGTTTGTTTTCATTAATAATATATTGTGTCTTATATTTGCATGTTTAAAATCCGTGAATAACTAATATTATTCTAAATTGTCCATTGTCGATTAATGATATGGGAATATCATTAAACTAAGACAAATCTGAGTATTGGTTAAGAATATACTTGAAAGTATATTGATGCGTTGACATACCAATTTCACATGATGTTCGATGAATTGAATATAGGACTTATCCCAACTACATGATTTTACTTTATGGATCTTGTCAGTAAGTAAATCATGAATTTGTTATCCTCAGACTTGAGATACTAGATAAGAGTCATGGATGTAGTGCATTTTTGTGAAGCAATCTACCGCTCACCGTAACAGGGAGTTATAAGGGTTATTTTCAGAAGTGTTGCAAAGTTCATGGGTTATTCTTGTAGTCAAGAAAGAATTTGTTCCTTCAAATTTGTTTTGAAGTTTTAATACTGCTGGGCCCCTCGTAGGGTTGACAAGATGTTTGCGTGCGCACGCCCAAAGTCTATCTGGAATACGTTCAGATGTTTTGGTAATCTTGCTCAATTATAAACAACGAGAAACAGAATTGTTAATTAAAGAATGACTAAGATCCATATCTTTATTAACGTAGTATTAGAAACAAAAGGATGATTATAATGATGAATCATTAAAGGTTTTTCCAGGAAAACTACCTCGAGTTGAACTAGGGGCATTGGAGTGTTGCTAGACGCTAACCAATGTCATTTTACTATTAATAGATATCCAAGTGGGAGCTGTTGGAATATTGGATAAATATTAATTAGTTAAATGTCTAGTATCGAACCCGAGACCTCGGGATTGCACACATTACAAACGAGAATTAAAGTTTAATAAATATTAAATGTTATGTATATTTATTAATTAAACACAAGTAAAAGGATTAATGATCGTTGGTTATTAAACGTATGGACTAACTATCGTTAATGGCAAACAATAAAGGACTAGAATGGAAATAGAGGACAAGAAGGATCCGGAACACCCCTTGGGAGGGTATGGCCGGTCGATCCACAAACAAAGGGGTAACCCTTTGCCCTAACTTCTCCTCCAAGATATTCATTCACTATATAAGCAAACCTAGGGATCAAACTTTGGTACCTTTTGTGCACACACATAAAACCCTAAAAGTTTTCCTTCTCTTTGTTTTTCCTTTGTGGCCGATCGATCACCAACCCCTAAGGGTTCTTTGATCGAAAATTTTCAAAAAGAAAATCTTGTGTTTTTGTCACTAGCATCACCTTTAATTCGTTAGTAGTTTGTGTGTACAAGAACGAGGTAACAACATACTTTTGTTGTTATCAAGGGATCGATTAACAAAACGGTAAGGGGTTAATCATTGATCCATATAAACCCTAATTAGGGTTCATCACATGTTCAAGATTATTAATTGATTCTTGTTTTGCTAGAATCACTAAAGGTACGTTCCTATTTAATTTATGTTAATCTCTTATATGTTATAGATGTTCCTACGCTTCCGCAAATGTGTTTACCTATTTATGATTGTCATGATTCTAATATTCTAACAAATATGTATGTATACACTAAAACTAGTTTATATTTATTCACTTTCAAACAAATATGAGAATCATATTTGGCAATTTTTCTTATTACGAGATTCATGTAACAGAAGCATAGAAGCATTGAAGCAATATATATATATATATATATATATATATATATATATATATATATATATATATATATATATAAGTAATTACATAGTTAAGTATTGTGTTCACTTGACTTGTATCAAAGAAATTAACATGAAGTTGTCTTTGCTTTGAAAGGTGTTGGAAATATACTTCGACAACAATCTGAAGATGTCGAATGCGGAACCTAGAACCGTAACGTCGATCGATCACAAGTTGCAATACCAAACACAAAACCCGTGTTTGGACAACAAACGAAGAAGAACAAGAAGAATCAAAACCTACAAAGTATAATGAGAATATATGCACACGATGTACCTCGAACACCCCTTTATTATAACCAATAAAGCTTACATTCGAGTCAAGAAGAATGAGAATACTAGCAGCCCCCCCTCACCTCTATTTATAGAGATGAGGGGGTAGGAAACCATGTAAGAGTCGGTTACGAATTCTTCCAACCGACCTCACCATAAAACCGGCCACATGGGCCTTCCTTGCCTTGCAAGGCAAGCTTAACCAATCCTAGTTATCGTCTAGTCCTAATCTTAATTACAATGTACATTTAAACCCCTAAACTATGTTTAAGTTACTACTAATATTCTAACAATTTCCACCTTAGGAGTAACACTTAAACATAACCGATACTTGATTCCTCCCGAACCACACTCTTTATCTCTCAACCGCTTGCGAACGGCCGATAACAAAAAGGGAGAGGCCGGGAGAAATTAGCAAAGTTAATCCGTGGGTCTTAAGTACGAAAAAGTACGTGAGTACAGAAAAGTACATCCCCAGGTCGTTATGTCCCAACGAGGTGTGAACGTGATACTACAATGACTTGTAATGTGTTGAAATACTACGTATATAGAAAAACAGGAATCTGATTGACTAACACTGGAATGTGAATAGTAATAGCTCTGTCACAGCTAATTCATTTAAGAAACGTACAATCAGAAACCCTAAAATAATAAAGTATTTACAAACGTACGTTTAGGTTTAAATAAACGTAAACGTAACGAATAAAACAAAACTAAATATTCCCAAAGAGGGTATTTGCATGCCTTAACGGCTTAAATGCAAATTAAAAGGAAATAAAATAACTAACTATATTTATAATATTATTATTATAGTACTAAAACCTAGAAAACTAAAACGCATACATAAATGTTTAAATAAACGTCTACGTAAAAGATAAAAAGTGAATTCCGTCCAATATAAGTCCCACAAATGTGAAAATTACATTTTTGGAATCCTAAAATAATAAGAAAATTATTAGAAAATTAAAACTTATTTTTATACTATGTACTTAATTATTATTAATTAAAACTATTTATAACTATTTAATAATTACCTAAAAATAAGAAAAATATAAAAAATGCTTAGAAAAATAAAATTAAAACTTAGAAAAGTTTAAAATAATATAAAATAATTTTTGAAACTAAAAATATATTTATTATACAAATATTCTATTTATTATTAATTATTTACTATTATCTAATTACTAATACTATTATTAAATTATTATATATACTAAATTAGCAAAAAAAAAAAAATCTAAAACTTTTTACATAATTCTAAAATACTTATAAGAAGCTAAGAAAAATATAAAAACTATATTTTATATACAAAAATAAGGAAACTTAATTTAAAACTATTATTACTTAATTAAACAAATTAATACTAATTTAATTATTATACATACTAAACTTATTTATAAAATTATAAAACTTTTTATAAAACTTCCTAAGTATCTTAGGAATACCTAAAAAATATAAAAAGTTTGTAAAAATTATAAATAAGCAGATTTAAAAATATATTATTTATTATTTCCTAAAACCTAGTGAAACTATATTAATTATTATATATATTAGATGAACAGTAAAAAATCTGAAAAAATTATGGAAACTAGATTAAGTTATGAAGAAGCTAGGAAAAATAAGTTGGGGTTACCAGCTTATCCAGATAAGCTGGAATAAGCTCATCAGTTCCAATAAGCTAAAGGGCCAAAAAGTGGTTAAGTATATTGTTTATGCAAACACTTTCGGAACTGGTGCCCCAGAGCAAATGGAAGGGGTGTGGGCAAATAAGCATGTTACTAGCGAGAGGTCCCAAGTTCGAATCCCACCCACACCCATTTTTTGTTTTTATTTTGTTTTTCATTTTTTTCTTTACAAACTTATTAAGTAACTAATAATAATCAACTTTAACAAAGCAACTTTTTTCAAAACTAAGCAATAAGCTCTGTGTGAGCTTATTAGCTTAACAGTTGGCTTTTAAGCCTAAAGCTTCTTAAATAGAAGCTATCACTTTGATTAAAGCTTCATTTTGGTTTTTCTTTTTATAAAACTAAATAAATATATATAATATACATATAAGATAAAAATAAAACTTATGAAACCTAGAAATAAGCAAATCGTGGGCTTATGGCTTATTCAGTGAACTTAAGGTTCACAGTCTGAGCTATAAGCTTGGAATAAGCTTTAAAAAGCTATACAAAGGTATGAAAAGGTAAAAGGTATATATGTATATGTATAATAAGTATTTAAGAACAAGAATAAGCACTGAGGAGTGCTTATAAGAATAGGCTTAAGGTTTAGACAGTTGAGCTTTTGATAGCTCAACTTGGATGGAATTGAAGCTCAAATGAGCTTGGTATAAGCCCAAACTTAAAAGTAAAAAGTAAAAAGTATCTATACAAGTGTAATATATATATTTACAAAAGATTATGCACTGAGAAGTGCAAATAAGCTCAGAATAAGCAAATAAGCACTTTTCAGGTGCATACAGTTCCAAACACCCCTGCAACTCTTTTTGATGGCAATTTAAGCTTAGTGAATAAGCTGCAAAAGCCAAAATAGGAATTGGAGTTGCAAGACATGCTGGTAGGCTTTCCAAAAAACCCAAGCTCACCTAGTGGGGTCCACTAGTGAGCTTGTAGGAAGCCATTGAAAAAGCTCCCATTTGACTGAGTATGGTGGTTACCCAGAACACTTAGAAAAATGGGACACACAAGAAGCTACTTGCAGCCCTTATAAATAGGTTGCAAGCTTGGAATTAAGCTATGGATTTGAGAAACTAGTGGATAAGCTCCACATTGAACCAAATTGCACAAGCTGGGGCCAAGTACTAAGCTTCTTGTGAGCTTATGAAATTGTCTAGGTTGGGTAAGAAATGCTGAGGACTCAGCACATCTTTTCATGGTGTGATAAGTTTAAGCTTGTTGCAGCCCTGGTTAATAAGCCACAACATGAAAGTGATGAGCAGAACCAATAAGCTGGGTTGCTAGGCTTTTTAAAAAGCCAAGCCACACAGGCTTGTGATCACTATAGAGCTTGGTGTGAGCTTGTGGAAACAGTGTAATACCCCTGATTGCTCAGGGGTATGTTTGGAGTGGGCAAACACAAGCTCACACAACTTATCAAAATAAGCTCTGATAAGCTCAACTCATGTTGAGCCATTGAGATGTGTACCTTGGCTTTGTAAAAAGCCAAGGTTCACATACTCAAGCTCACTGAGGAGCTTAGTAGAAGCTTTGGTAACTAGCACCACTCAACTGTTTGCTTCAGTTGAGTGGGCTAAGTGGTACAAAAAGGTGGGTGGTTAAATCTATCAAAATAAGCTAAAAATTGAAAAGTAAGCTAACACATAACAACTATGGAACTAAGACAACATAAATAAGCCAAAATTACCAAGTGGGATCAAGTCATGAGACTTGGGTAAGCTCATGAACTTGATAGGCCACTGGTGACACAGGGCAAAAACTAGTAATTATAAGCACAATTAAAAGCTATAAATAAGTTGAACTAAAAATTGATAAAAATCACATAGAAAGACAAGCTGCTAAACTAAAACATATTCCAAACACAGGTTCTAAAACTAATTAATAAAGCCTACACAAAATTCTACTTTTATTCAAAAACCTGAAAAATGAAAATTTTGACTTTTAGAATTTATGATTAAAGTTGACTTTTCAACTTTGATCTGAATTTAAGCACTGATTTTGATGTATTATACATAATAAACATGAATTAAACAAAGAAAACTAACATTTAAACACATAGTAAAGGTTTGGACATGTAATTTAACACAGACATGAAACTAAGACAGTGAAAAAGGAAAATTTGACTAAACATAAATAAAGCATGGTAAAGACCACTAAACTGAGCTAATGAACAACTAATGATATACAATCAAACAAGAACAATATCATTAACATCCTCTAACACAGATCATACAGCAATCATACAGTGAAAACTAAGAGAGATTTGAGAATGATCATGGCTGTAAAAGACATAACCATAGAACCTAAAGGGGTGTCAATTCCTCCATTAACCCAATGATCATACAGGAACAACAATAATCACATCAAACACCCTCAGTACCCTGAATCAAAGTATATCCAAACAGTCCCTTAAATCTCACTTGTCACATGATCATTAAGGTATTCAATGGAAATACATAAGAACCTGAATCCAAACTCTATAATTACATATAACAAGGACAAATGAACATAAAAACAACAATTATAACAACAATAAACATGAATCATTAATATTTTAGTTTCACAGTTGAAAATGAAATATTAAGCAACTCCATAAACTAACACATAAACATAAACTTTTAAGCTTTAAAAACATATAATAATATCAGGTAAACTAGAAAACATAAAAATCAAAGTAAATAAAGAACATGAACAGTAAAATAAGAAATTTAAGAAAATTGCTTACAAATGAGAAATGAGCTGAGATTATAGAATTAATGAACAAGGTCACACCCATTAGCTTCCTAACAAGCTCCTTATACCCATTGAACTCCAAATTCACCACTGCATCTCCCTTTCCTTTATTAACTTGCTATTTTTGATTTTTCATTATTTTTCTCTATTTTTTAGTATTTTCTAATTTTAAAAAAATCATAGCTGAATTAGGTTTCTAAAAGCTTTCATGAGCTTTGTCAGGAGCTTATGTGACCTAAAGAGTCCATCAATCAACAATAATCAAACATGAAATTTTAAGACAAAGTATTAAAATGACCATTAAAGTAAATGACATGAAAACTAAAGATTAAGAAACTACAACTGTAAATAGCTTTGTAATTAACTTTGTCAAGGTTCATTACAAAACTGAAAGCATTTAAATGACATTGTATTTAAAGGAAAACAGTAAATGACATGAATAAAAAGCTAAGTGACTATGGCTTAAGGCCAAAAGTAGTTATTCTTCTGTCTTCCTTGGTCTTTTTATAGCTTCAAAATAACTTGGTGATCACTCAGAAGTGATTGGCTTCAATCTTGACCCTTGATAATGTCCAATTGATCTCAGCCATTCAAATGGACTTTTGGCGCCAAAGTCATCTTTGACAGTTGGAGGCGGTTTGAGATCAATCAATGTTTCTTGTACATATGTAGAGGTGGAGGGGGCAAGTTGGGATAACTTTTCAAGCTTGGAAGCCAAGTTGAATTGAAAACAGGGCAAAAGGGTGTAGGGGTTGCTTGTAGGATGGTGGGGAAGCATTAATGAGGTGTGGGTTGAGGTTTAGATGGTGTAAGAGGGTAGGTGGTGAGCTGGGGTAGCAAGTGGAGGGGGAAGAGGTGGCAAAACCACCCTGGTTTGGTGACTGGGTGGTGTTGAGGGGATGGTGAACAGTATTGGTGGTTTTGAGCGGGGTTTGACCATTTGACCATTTTTGGTAATAAAAAGGCCGGGTTTGTTTGTTGGGCTTAAGTGGTGGGCTGGGTGTTGTGTTTGGGTTTGGATTTAGTAATAAGTAAGGATCCGGTTTGGTTTTGTATTAGTAAAGCCCAAGGATCAATTTTGTATTTTCTGATTTTTGAGGGGCTAAACTTGTGAACTTTCCAAACTTCCTTTGAAGGACCAAACCTGCCAACAATTAATAACACAAGGACCAAAAGTATAATTTTTTTGCATTTTAAAACTTTTAAGGACCTTAAATGTAAATTTTGGATTTAGAGGGACTAAAAGTGTAAATTTCCCAAAGTTATCAAAATTGTTCCATTTTGTAAGTTTATGCATAGTACAAGGGTATTTTGTAAAATTCCAAGATTTGAATACCCAGGGACCATTTTTGCCAATTTTGCAACTTGAGGGGTAAAAGTTGCCAGTTTGTGTAAACTTTCATCCAGGGATCATTTTTGAATATTTTTGGTTTCCCAAGGACTTAAGTTAACTTTTCTTTCATTTAAAACATTTAGGGACTAGTTTTGACAAATTGTGTAACTCCAGGGACTGAAAACGACAATTGTTGTGAAATTGATCAGTTTTCACTTGTTTTTCAATCTTTTGTACCTGAATCACATATAAAACACATTGTGATGAATTTGTAACATTTTGTGAGTCATTTGTGTGTTTTTGGTTGTTTTTGTGGGTTCAAATAGGTATAAAATGATGAGTATTTAGACACTCATCAATACTCAGCATCTTTTCCTCGTGCTGGAACCTCGGACCGGGGACCACCTTGTCGACCAGGCATTGTACTTCAGTAATTTTCCAAGATTAGCTTCCGTAGACTCCTTCACTTTCTTCTTTTCAGCAACATTACCCTCTGCACCCTCTTGACCAGGTACTCCGGTTTCCGTAATGTCCGCCCCCACCTTTATACCAAGGTGTATCTTCTCCTGCTCATTTACCAAGCAGCCCGTGTTTGTCTTTTCTTCAAGTTGCTTATCCTCCAACTTTCTTTGAGCCACTGCAGCATCATCGTTACTATCCTGAACAACCTCAGCTTCACGATTTTCCTGAGCTCCCTGCAGTTCCACCTCAAACCAAACACGTTCATCAACCTGTACTCCATGGACTCCTGTTTTAACACCAGGACCAAGTTGTTTGAACCCAACTTGTTTATGACCAAGTTGTTTGAGACCAACTTGTTTATGACCAAGTTGCTTGAATCCAACTTGTTTTGAACCTCCATGCTTTTGTACACCAAAAGTCATCACTTTTGCTTCAAGAGTATACACACAGTTCTCTTTCCTGATCCCAGTCATCATAACCCGACAACCTTTGATCACCTTGACTTTACCTATCTGCATCTTCACAATATAACCCTCTTTTTCAAGAGTACCCAATGAAATCAAGCTTTTTCTTAACCCTGGAACATACCTAACATCTTCCAGTATAAAGCTTGAACCATCATGCAACTGTATCTTCACTTTTCCTGTCCCTCTGATAGTGCATGTCCTGTTATCACCTAACTGAACCGAACCACCATCAATATCCTTGAAGTCATACAAGAAATCCCTCCTAGGTGTCATATGATAAGACCCACCTGAATCCATTACCAATTCAGTCATCTCATCATTCCCGACCACCGCCAAGGCTTCTCCAAAGTAGGCGTTACCCTCATCATCAGAAGAATCAGAATCCTGATCATGCTTACCCTTCTTGACAAACCCACTTGACTTCTTCTTTGGACAGTCTCTTTTCAGATGATCCTCTGAATGACATATGAAGCACTTGAGTTTAAAAGTTTCACCCCTTGACTTAAACCGCGAACTTCCACCAGAATGAGCTTTCCTTGAATGATCTGACCCTCCCCTTACGTATAACCCGTCACCAGTTTCTTCCTTTGTGTCTTCAGTTCTTTTCTTCAATTCTCTTGAATTCAGAGTCGCTAGAACATCCTCCATTGTCAAGGATTCCCTCCCATACAACAATGTCTCCACAAAGTTTTCGTAAGATGATGGCAACGACGTAAGTAACATAAGTGCCTGATCTTCATCCTCAATCTCAATATCAATATTCGCCAAATCAAGTATCAACTTATTAAAATCATCTATATGATCACCCAGTTTCGTACCTGGACTCATATAGAATGTGTACAGCTTGTTCTTCAGATACAGTCTATTTGCTAAGGACTTAGTCATATAAAGACTAGTCAGTTTTGTCCAAATTCCTGCAGCAGATGTTTCCTTGGTAACTTCCCGTAAAACCCGGTCTCCCAAGCATAGAATCAAGGTACTGTATGCCTTCTTCATCAAAGCAGCCTTTTCACCTGCTTCCATGTCCGCGGGTAATGTCTCTAATGCAGCATCACATCCGAGCTGTACCATTAAAGCACGCATCTTTATTTGCCATAACCCGAAGTCATTCTTCCCATCAAATTTCTCGATGTCAAACCTAGTTATAGAACTAGCCATTCTTCTTATACCTTGCTAAAAACCTTGTCAAGTTGTTTCTTAACCAACTTTACCGACAAGCCTCACAAGCCGTGTGCAATATTCTCCCTTGTTGCTATAAACCCTTCTTGCAAATCGAATTAATTAGAATAACCCTAAACCCTCGATTTCGAACAAGTAAACCCGATCGTATACTTAAAACTCCAAGCAAACCACGATCGAACTTGTACCACAAGAAAAAACCCACGACAACAAAAACTTCACTTAATCGAATTTTTAGACCCAAAAAATTAGGATCACTTACTAAAACGATTTTAGAATATAAAATCGTTAACTTTGACTTTTGTATAAACTAATAAACAAAAAACAAAGTATCCTTCTGTTGTCAAGAACCTTTCACGTGGGATTATAATAACAACAAATGAATTACACTTTGTCACACTTTGTTTTATCTACACGTGATTAGTTTGCCAACCACAAACAAACACGTCACCGTCTTGACGTGGGGTTTAAAATAAACCTCAAACCACCACCTTATTCTTTGATTAAAAAAAAAAACCTGCAACTCCTGCCAAAGAAAAACCGATCACGTCTCGAACTACTAACGACCCTTCGATGACCACAATAACCGCGGCTCTTGATACCACTTGTTGAGATTCCTACGGCCCAGCATCTCACCAAGTCCATCATATAAGCCCAACTGAGGTTCCATTCTAAAACCAATTGGTGATAGAAGGAGTAGCCCACCAAGCTTATATGTTAACTTTGAGATTATATTTCTACCAATGTGGGATTGAGTTTGTACACCCAACAATCCTCCCCTCAAACCCAAACTATCATGGGCCTCCCCTTCGACTATAGCCACGATCCCACCTTTTTCATACCGCCGACCTTTACCATCGGAACACACCGCCTTTTACCGGCTTCCTTTCGGTACAAGGTTTACCGGGATCCACTAATACCGTCAAACCGGGGTCTAACCGAGGGAACACCATCCACATCATCATTGGGCCCAACCTGGCTCTGATACCACTTGTTGGAAATATACTTCGACAACAATCCGAAGATGTCGAATGCGGAACCTAGAACCGTAACGTCGATCGATCACAAGTTGCAATACCAAACACAAAACCCGTGTTTGGACAACAAACGAAGAAGAACAAGAAGAATCAAAACCTACAAAGTATAATGAGAATATATGCACACGATGTACCTCGAACACCCCTTTATTAGAACCAATAAAGCTTACATTCGAGTCAAGAAGAATGAGAATACTAGCAGCCCCCCTCACCTCTATTTATAGAGATGAGGGGGTAGGAAACCATGTAAGAGTCGGTTACGAATTCTTCCAACCGACCTCACCATGAAACCGGCCACATGGGCCTTCCTTGCCTTGCAAGGCAAGCTTAACCAATCCTAGTTATCGTCTAGTCCTAATCTTAATTACAATGTACATTTAAACCCCTAAACTATGTTTAAGTTACTACTAATATTCTAACAAAAGGTTTTGTGGTCATTGTGACACTACTGTGTAACGACTAGCTGCACACTACACATTTTTTTGAACTTGTTAATATGATATTAATATGACGAAAGATGAGGATCAGTTTTCCTTAAATCTTATTTAAAGATAGATTACAAACCGGTATCTAGAGTTTCTGAATCATTTCGTTATGATAGAAAAATGGGGTGCTCAAATCATGTTATTTGAAATATTGTTGGGGCACTAGTTTGTGTAACTAGTATTTGTTTCATGACTTGATATTGGGTTTAGACTCATTTTTGTGGAATATGAATTTTGGTGTTATTTGGACTCCAAAAAAATAGTTGTTGTCACAGTTGTGAACTCATGGTAAAATGCGTTGCTCGCATAGTAAACGTATGCATTTTAGCCCAAAATTTCTATAGAAAATAAGGGTGAGCCGTTCAATCGAATTTTGTTTTGTATAGAATTTATTTTAGACACGTTGTTGTTCGAGATACGTGGTTGCAAGAACATGTGTTGTTCTCATAGTAAACAAAAGAGTTTTGGACCAATTTTCTTTAGTGCGTGTCTAAGACATTAAACTTGATTTTTGAAAAGTTTGAGTTGAAATTGGTGAACCGTTTGGTTACAAAGTATTTTGGTACAACAATTCATTTTGGAGAATATGTTGTCACAACTGCGCATTCATCGGAAATGCGTTGTTCACGTGGTAAAAATTAAATGGGTGAACCATTTGGTCACGTTATTTACTTTGGTACATCAATTATTTGGAATTGTATGTTGTCACAACCGCAATGTCATGGAAAAATTATGTTTTTCGCATGGTAACAAATGAGGTTTGCATCAATTTTTTTTCTTCTTCCGGTGATTAGGTAACAATGAAACATCTTAAACTTGTTTTGAAGAAAAAAAAATTGGTTGAGCTTAAATGGAAGAATTAGATGATCACAGTTTATATTTTAGCACAACATTTTTTTTCAAGCAGCTTATATATATATATATATATATATATATATATATATATATATATATATATATATATATATATATATATATATATATATATATATAAATTGTGCTAATATTTGTGTTGATTGGATGTTGTTTGGTACAACATTTTTTGGTTGTTATAATACAAAATTATGTGATATTTTGTAAAATGTTCAACACAAAATTGTTTGTTTCATTTTTTGGTGCAAAATATTGTGGCAAAGTAGTGCCTATTTAAATTTGGTTAGTGCGGTTTTGTGCGACTAAGTTTGTAACATGAGAATAAACAAGTCGCTCGATTTTGTATCGAATATTGAAAGTTTGGATGTTGCAAACATTCTGTTGTGAATATTAGTGCAAATAATCAAACTATTTGTTATTCTAAAAAGATGAATAATCATCAAGACTTATTATTGACTCATATTGCTAATAATCGAACGGTTTGTCATTATGTAAGAAATGACTATGCGTTGAATATAACCGTGTAGGACATTGTGAAATGTCAAGATAGAGACACATATAGATGACAACAAATTATGTTGGTTTATGTAACTAACTTGAATGGTGTGCTTGTCATCCAATGTGAGATATTGTCCATTTGCTAAGTTGGACATATTTTGATTGTGTAAAATGATTACACATTGATTTTATGTGATTATAATCACATAATAAATTGTGATAATCATATAATGATAAGAGATTAAATGTGATTATATATATATATATATATATATATATATATATATATATATATATATATATATATATATATATATATATATATATATATATATATATATATATATATATATATATATATAATTACAAGTGATTTGGAATGACATGTAATAAGTGTAGGACTTACACATATAACTAATGGGATCCTCCTAAAACATGTGTGTTTTAAAGTGGTAATCTTTTATATAATAAAAGAATTACATCATTTCGGAGTGTTTTTGTAAATCCCTTCTCATTGAAAAAAAAATTGGACCAATAGCAGAGCTCGATTTTGCCACGTAGGCGAAATCAAGCAACATAATTGGTCAATAAAAAGTCAAAATTAAATTGATATTGGTTAAACTTTAATAAATTTGGTGGAGAAATTTGGTTAAGAAAAAAACACATAAAAATATTGGTGTCCAATTTATGAAAACAAAAACTTAAGAAAAGAGGAAGTAATTGATAAAACTTTAGTGATTGAATTTTAAATAATTTATATAGAGTAAAGTGTAAAATTACAAGTTTCCATGTTTTTTAATAACTTTATAAAAAACACAAATAACCCCTTACACTTTATACCCCATATACTTTATAATATTAACTTTGTTTAAAACTACATAAGTATTAGTATTAGTTTTTAAAACTTTCTTCCATTAAAATTACAAAATTTGGTAAATATGCGAATTAGTTTTAATATACGTTAAACATTTTTTTAAACTAATGTTAGTTTTAAACTTTCATCCATTAGAATATTTTTTTTTAATAAGGACTCAGGTTACTATTTAAAAGTTTAATTTATGCGTTCACGGGTTTGAAATACGGCTAAATTATTAGTAACGGTAATATAAATATCAAATGGTAAGCACGATACTGTGATATGAAAATAAATATACGCGATTCTACTTATAACAACAACTCATGAAATTGTTATTTAAAATTTGTATATGGATATCCATAAAAATATTTTAAAAACTTTACGGAGCATATTTTAACTTTATCAACGCTCATTATGTGCTACTAAATTCACACATTTTGTGCAACATGATATCAATAGTTAAAGTTAAAAAACAAAATCAACCTCAACCTCAACATGTCTTAAAGTTAAAAACGTTATACAAATCTAATTAAAAAAAAATGGGTTAGATAGTCATTGTTTAATATAGAAGGTGTTTTTCTTAAATAATATAAAAAAATGCACGCATCACAATCCTTATTTGATAACAATCATCTCCTAAAAAAAAGTACATTAGTAAACATGGTATGATGGTTATTAATAATCAAAAAAATGAATCAATCTTCAAAGCTATTTAAATATGCTACATATTTTAACGAAATTGATAGCACGTATATTGATAGCACAGGTTTGCAAAACTAAAAGCGTTATCCTAAAATAATAAGTCAAGTATAATCATGTGATTTTGCTTGAATAAAAAAATATAATTTTTAATCCAAAAGCGTTATCCTAAAATAATAAGTAGTTATAACATATATACATATGATTTTTTATTTTTATTCCACAAAGTAAAACCATTTGAAACATGTTGTGTGGTTCATTTCTTAATCGATAATAATACACATTCAAAACGAAATTTTAAAAACCCTGTGCGTGCACAGGTATTATAACTAGTTTGTCTAAAAGAAGAATGTCAGTAGATGAAGCTATGAGTAATCAGAATGATGCATCTTCTGTCATACGCTTGATTCCTTGGTCTATAGCATGCTAGATTTGGAATCTGTTGATTATGATAAGGAAAATAATTAACAAAAGACATTCAAAAAGTGTGCATACACTAGTATGAAACTTGTGATGTGACAAATTACTAATGATCTTGGTGTCATATCCATGTGAGAAAATTCTTATAAACAAGATTAATATATTGAAAGGGAGAACCTTTCTACAAAATTCTTGAGATAAATTCCATGTGGGGGATTCCGGCCTAGCTAGAGTTCAAAAGGACATCAACAAACATAAAGTTCTTGCTTATTTGTAATACTCAAGAATTACCTGGAACATGATATACTTAAAGAGTTGAACGAAACTCGAATTTGTACAGACATATTATGTCGATACGACAACTACTCTCAGTATGAGTTATCCCTATTGACAATGTGAAGTCATAGAATAACATTGTGGATCCGCTTGTGAAATGCCAAAAGTGAGTTAGTTAGCAAGTCGTGAAAAGGAATGGGACTAAAGCCCTTGAAAAGTTTATATGAAGGAAAACCTAACCCAGCTGACTGGAGATCCCAAGATCTGGGTTCAATAGGACAACCTACTTGTATAAACTGAGGTCACTGTGGGGGAGTAATAAACTCCACGATTATTTAAGGGAGTTGGTAAACTTCCTAGCCCATTCCTATAACAGTGACAGTATGAGGTTAAGCATATGTCTTTTAATGATTAATCGAGAATCACCTATGTGAGAGAGAAGTGGGGTCGCTTCGAAGGGAAATGTGGGGGCGTAATTCCTAAAAGCTCTCGCAGAACCAGGCTAGTGTTCATGACCATAACGAACACCACTATGAGGATTTGACCATGTCAAGGAGGGTCCTGTGTGAACATATATTGTCGTCTATATAAATAGCTGATGAGGCGAAAAATGAACCACTTTAAGGGGGTCATTTAAGCCCGGAATTGAATTTACTTGATCAAATATTGCCCTAAATCGTTCCTTTTGTGATTTTAGGTACTTTGGGAGTGAAATCTGGAAAAGGAAGCAATTCGGACGTTTTTGGAGCATAAAAGTGAAGAAAACGCCAAAGACTTAATTTTCCAAGCTGGGAACAGTGTGTGACGGCGTCAAGAGGAACAAGTTGACGGCGTCAAGAGTAAATATCATGACGACCCAGTACAGAAATGAAGGCGTCACAAGGAAGAGCGTCAAGAGTTAAATACGTGACGGCCTGGAAAAGTGTAATACATGACGGCGTCAGATGTAGATCAAGGCAGTCCGAGAATTATTTTGGCGGCGAGATGACGGCGTCACAAGATTGTTCTTGACGCCGTCAGCCTCTATTTTCTATATATAGTTTTCTAATTTTCATTCATAAGAGAGGAACAAGTTTGGAGAAACCCTAAGGCCGAACCATATACGAATTTTACAGCTTTTTCAAGGGTTTTCAGCCCTTGAATGCTTACATGTGCTATTGAGATAAGTGTTATTTTAATTCAATCAATATGTCTATGTGTTGGTTGTCTATATCATGTGCTTGTCTTGATTCCACCATGCTAGGCTAGATTTATCTTGTGTTTGCTTAGATCTAATGAAACCTAGATGTTGATTACTTGTTTATGGTTGTATTGGATGAATGATTTCAATGTTAGGCTTAAGAAAACTGGCAGATCTCCAAATGGTAACATGCTTGAACATCTTAGGAAACATGAACCGATGTGTACTAGGTTTTATTGGTTGTATTTAATGCATGAGTAAATTCTAATGATCCCATGTTAGGAGCTTCTTAGCCGGCTCGACATAGGAGTGAAGTAGGCACTCATAGGATTGGGGAGTTAAGTACGCCACCCCATGAATGGTATTAAGGAATACAATCCGTCATCCACGCAACTATAACAAGTAATTAACATGTAAAAGATATCTAGGGAGTAGTGAAATCTAAGTAAACACATTTCTCCACTTATTGCTCACAACCTTAGTTTAATTTAGTTTTATTTTCATTTTTAGTATTTTATTTTGATTGCATCTTAGTATTGGGTTAGTTGACTAGCAACTAATTCCGCCCAAATCCTTCAAACCCGAGATTTTTACTTGCTTTCTAAAAAATATAAAAATACAAAAATAATCATCCTTCATGTTTAGAACTAGTATTTAGGTTTTCTAATCCTAGCGACACTATTCCTAGCTGAACGATCAATCCCCTGGTACTTGTCACTATACTATACTACAACGATCAGGTACACTGCCTGGTGGGGGTTGTAAGCTTCTCAAGATCCCTTGAGAGGTAAAGCCTGGTGCAATCCCTACGCATCAATAGCAGATCAGTTCAAAGACATCGCGTTCTACTGGCAGCTAGTAGGCTAAGTATATTTCATAAGGGAAGGTTCAAAGGGTAACACCTACCTATCCTATGCAGGATTCAACTGTTGAGATATTCATTGGAAATTTGTGTGTTTTTCACTCGATCTCCATTCATGTGGGGGATTGTTGGAAATTTTAATGAAGAATTGTGTGAATGAGATATCGAGTCTCATATTTATGTGTTTGGAATGGAAAACAAGGAAAATAAATTTGGTTATAATCTCATTAATGCAAGAGGTAATCATATGATCATTTGGTCGTATAAGATGATTATGTGTAAGTGATATTAATAAAACTACATATGATTATACGTTTGTAATATCACTATGATTACTTGGCTGCAATGTATGAGTAATATGATAAATTTTGACCTTGAGTAACAAACTTATTTGATGAGTTGTAACAGCTATTTAATGGGGATTAAATTATTGTTGAGTACAAATTATAGGTTTGAATACTTATAATGATAACCTTACTCTTAGTTCTAGGGAAGTTCCTAGTTTTGATGAACCGGAGCCTCAACCAAAACCGTTACCTAATCTTCCATCCTTGGATGAGAATTTAGGAATTGAGATAGGTTCCGATCCACCCATCAAACCATATAGTCCGGGTAGTCTTAGGATAAAGGTAGTGGACTCTAAGCCTTGTAGAGAGGAAGCCAATATAGGAGTGGAAAATGACCTTACATGCTTACATCACCCATTTATGATTGATCACAAGAAGCATTATGGGTTTAAACCGGGTTTATTAGGTCAAGATGGATCCTCAACTAGTAGTCTCTTGAAGTTGATAGAAAATGATCCCTTTCTAGGAGAAAATCTTAATCCACCCATTAACCCGATTGAATTAGGTAAGGTTATGATGATAGGAGCACACCCCTTTGAGCATATAATTCATCCACCACTATTTTCTCACGTGGCATACTTCCACCCTAAGGGTGTGTATCGTTACTTCCACCCGCACTTAATCCTAAGTGTAGGGAAAGCCTCCCTTCTTTCCGTTAAATAAGGGTAGAGTCAGGCTCGTGACTCGAACAAAAACAAGCGCTTCTTGGGAGGCAACCCATATTTTGTGTGATTTTTATTTTGTTTGTTTGTTATTTGCTTCCGTATGCATGCTTTATCTTTATTGTTGGTAGATCATGTTTCTAAACTAAAAAGTGGAAATACTTTACTTTGTTGTTTTGGCCTAGTCTTAACTCCACCTAAAAGTATTTTTTTGCAAAAGATAAGTGTAAGGGGAAACCCCAAATATGTTTTTAAGAAACAAACCGATCATGATTCTTCACAATATTTAGTGAACATGTATATTCGTATTTGTTAGAGTCAAATGCTTGTATTGAGTCATAATGAAGTTTTGCAGGATTTTCCAGGAAGTAGGACCAAGTTTTTCCAGAAATTTTCCGGAAACTTAACATAAGAATTTCTGCAGGTCACTTCTGACGGCGTCATGAGCTTGCTCTTGACGGCGTCACGTGTAAAAATCTGGAAATTTTACCAGTTTTGTTTTTCTAACGGAGTTTTAAAGTTTTTGTTAAATTATTAAGTTTTATAATCTCCAGGAAATCTGCAAACTTCATTCCACCAGCATTATATCTTATCTTGTTTTCTAGGATTTAGTAACTTATGTAGATTGCCGCCGATTTTATGCGAGGTTGCTTTGTTTGTTTTCTCAGGATTTACAGGTTATGTATGACAAGAAGATGATTATTTTTCTGGAAGGGAAGCTTTGATTGTTCATTTTCTTGGAGGAAGATTTAACCTGGCCACCTTATTATCCATACCGAGCGAATCAGGGGAGTATTTGATTTCATTTGTTTTACTTAATTCACTTTTACATTCTTTACTTGAACATTGGGGACAATGTTCATCTTAAGTGTAAGGGGAGGGTAAAATGATGATACCTTACAAATACACTTTCGCTTTAGTTTGTTTGTTTGATGGTAGATGTGTAATAAAACTATGAGAAATTCTTGTTAGTGCAATTTTAGCGCCAAATTTAAAATTTTTTACAACATTTAGGAGTGAAACTTTAGCCATAGCAAGCGTCTCATGGATAGGAGATTGTATGACTAGCACATAACCGTACTTCCAGAAAAATTTTCCAACCAAATATGTGAAGTTCGCCTTTAGATTTGATAGGAAAAGCATTTACTATTAGTGCTTATGAGTGTACTGGTAGCATTTAGATTCTAGAACTTGCGTTAGTGATGCATCCCGAGACCGCTAGTGAGACTACATTTGTGTGGTAGGATTTACTACATGATAAGAGGCATTAGGATCACCCTTGTGTTAAACCCGTATCATGATTACTTGACCATTTAAGTCATATTACTTGGCTAGTTAAGTCAACTAATTTTTCCCACACCCTTAGCGTTGTACTCATTTTTAGTACATGAAACCCCTAGTACACCCCTCCGAGCCTATCTTTTCACTTCTAACTTTAAGCATCTTACTTAAAGGAAGAATTTGTTACACCCCACTTAAATGTACACCCAAATCGCCTTAGCCTTCCGTGTATGCACTCATCTTTAGTGCATTATTGTTATTTGTTAAACCCTAAGTTAACTATCTAATTGATTACATGGTTGCTAAGTCGAGTCATATCCTTGTACATATTGTTTTGGGACGATTGGGACTCATGGGTAAAGTACTTATTTTATGGAGTAATGGGGAAGAACATCATTTATTACCCCCATATGTACGTTAATCTTAAAAGTACTCCAAGTGTTTTAATTTTCTTAATTCGAGTCATTAGATTAGTTTATTGTAAAGTATGTAAAGATTCAAGTGTAAGGGTAATGTTCATTCCCTATGATGTATTATTTTGGATGGTAGGGTAAGAGTGTATGAAAAAAAAAAAAAAAAAAATCGAAAAAATCAAGAAAAAGAAAAAAAAAATAGAAAAAGAAAAGAGAAAAAACATACGGACTACCATCCCTTTTCATTCTATGTTCATTTTATGTTTTTGTTATTTTTTATTTATTAGCTTAAGTCGAGTCTAGTCTTGGCTTAGCAACGCCACATTGTACATGTAATTGACCAAGATTGTTAACTCGCCACCAGTAAAGACTGCCTATATCCAACAAAACCGTGTATTCCATGCATATCCCTACACCTAACGTTACAACCCTTTAAAAGACCTCTTTGATAGTTTATCCTAGGTGCTTACGCCATGTGGTGGAGGTTTGATCCTTTCCCAAGCCTATGGTAATCTATTTTGCTATGACAGGTAGTGAGAGATATCTTCCGTTTCCATATTGTAATTTATACTTTATTACACCCGAGAGATGTGAGTATCTAAACACTATTTGTGAGGTGCTTGTGTATGACCTCCGTGCTTGTCTTTGGTCTTTAGTGGAACGATTATTTGTTGTAATTACTTTTATATTAGTGTTAAATGACCCCTAACTTGTATTTTGATTAGAATAAAAGCGCATTTGCTTGAGGACAAGCAAATCTCAAGTGTAAGGGTATATGATGAGGCGAAAAATGAACCACTTTTAGGGGGTTATTTAAGCCCGGAATTGAATTTATTTGATCAAATATTGCCCTAAATCGTTCCTTTTGTGATTTTAGGTATTTTGGGAGTGAAATCCGGAAAAGGAAGCAATTCGGACGTTTTTGGAGCATAAAAGTGAAGAAAACGCCAAAGACTTAATTTTCCAAGCTGGGAACAGTGTGTGACGGCGTCAAGAGTAAATATCATGACGACCCAGTACAGAAATGAAGGCGTCACAAGGAAGAGCGTCAAGAGTTAAATACGTGACGGCCTGGAAAAGTGTAATAAATGACGGCGTCAGATGTAGATCAAGGCAGTCCGAGAATTATTTTGGCGGCGAGATGATGGCGTCACAAGATTGTTCTTGACGCCGTCAGCCTCTATTTTCTATATATAGTTTTCTAATTTTCATTCATAAGAGAGGAACAAGTTTGGAGAAACCCTAAGGCCGAACCATATACGAATTTTACAGCCTTTTCAAGGGTTTTCAGCCCTTGAATGCTTACATGTGCTATTGAGATAAGTGTTCTTTTAATTCAATCAATATGTCTATGTGTTGGTTGTCTATATCTTGTACTTGTCTTGATTCCACCATGCTAGGCTAGATTTATCTTGTGTTTGCTTAGATCTAATGAAACCTAGATGTTGATTATGTGTTGATTACTTGTTTATGGTTGTATTGGATGAATGATTTCAATGTTAGGCTTAAGAAAACTGGCAGATCTCCAAATGGTAACATGCTTGAACGTCTTAGGAAACATGAACCGATGTGTACTAGATTTTATTGGTTGTATTTAATGCATGAGTAAATTCTAATGATCCCATGTTAGGAGCTTCTTAGCCGGCTCGATATAGGAGTGAAGTAGGCACTCATAGGATTGGGGAGTTAAGTACGCCACCCCATGAATGGTATTAAGGAATACAATCCGTCATCCACGCAACTATAACAAGTAATTAACATGTAAAAGATATCTAGGGAGTAGTGAAATCTAAGTAAACACATTTCTCCACTTATTGCTCACAACCTTAGTTTAATTTAGTTTTATTTTCATTTTTAGTATTTTATTGTGATTGCATCTTAGTATTGGGTTAGTTGACTAGCAACTAATTCCGCCCAAATTCTTCAAACCCGAGATTTTTACTTGCTTTCTAAAAAATATAAAAATACAAAAATAATCATCCTTCATCTTTAGAACTAGTATTTAGGTTTTCTAATCCTAGGGACACTATTCCTAGCTGAACGATCAATCCCCCGGTACTTGTCACTATACTATACTACAACGATCAGGTACACTGCCTGGTGGGGGTTGTAAGCTTCTCAAGATCCCTTGAGAGGTAAAGCCTGGTGCAATCCCTACGCATCAATAGCAGATCAGTTCAAAGACATCGCGTTCTACTGGCAGCTAGTAGGCTAAGTATATTTCATAAGGGAAGGTTCAAAGGGTAACACCTACCTATCCTATGCAGGATTCACCTGTTGAGATATTCATTGGAAATTTGTGTGTTTTTCACTCGATCTCCATTCATGTGGGGGATTGTTGGAAATTTTAATGAAGAATTGTGTGAATGGGATATCGAGTCTCATATTTATGTGTTTGGAATGGAAAACAAGGAAAATAAATTTGGTTATAATCTCATTAATGCAAGAGGTAATCATATGATCATTTGGTCGTATAAGATGATTATGTGTAAGTGATATTAATAAAACTACATATGATTATACGTTTGTAATATCACTATGATTACTTGGCTGCAACGTATGAGTAATATGATAAATTTTGACCTTGAGTAACAAACTTATTTGATGAGTTGTAACAGCTATTTAATGGGGATTAAATTATTGTTAAGTACAAATTATATGCTCATATTAAACAAGGTTTAATGAAGGTTAATGAGCAAATAATATGGTTATAATTTGGTACTTAATGTTTACCGTTTCTTTTTTAGTCCTTTGAGTATAAAAGAAAGACTTATTCTCCATCACAAGATAAGCCATGAAAACCGTGAAGGCAAATGGCTGAATTACATCTCAAACACACCAAACAGAACTAGCATCGAACCACACAAACGTGTAGTCATTCATTCGTTGAAACATGTCGCTACTCCGATGAGAATTTCAGGCATATAGGTCACATCCGGCAGTACAACGTACTGTTCTGATCGTTGTACCCTGGGAAATAGACGTCGAATTGGCGGCGAATCTGTTTTAAGGGAAGTGTGTCAAACACGTGTCTCGATCACATTATGATTTCGATTTCATTACGGTTTGTTTTCACATCTTGTAATTATGTTTTTGTCGTGATTTCTCTTATCATATACTTATTTGTTATATTGTTTAAATTCTGATTATTGGTGGTATTTATCCTAACAAAAACATATTCCACTGTGAATAGGAGTCGATAAATATTTATGGATCTAGTAATTGATTTTCGTTTCGATAGCAAAAAAATACGTATATGTTTTTTTTGTTTTTTTTTGTTTTTTTGTTTTTCGTTTTTTTGTTTTTTTGTTTTTTTTGAATTTTTCAGTTTGTCTTATTTCGATTTGAAATATATATATTCGATAATGAAAATTAGGAACCTTTAGGGTGTGTTTGGTAGAGAGAAAAGAAATAGGAGAAATGGAATTGGATTGAATTCTCTTGTTTGGTAGAGAGAAATAAAAAAATGGAGAATTGAAAGGAAATTGATGGAGAGTTGAAGCGAAATGGTAATGTAATTTGGTTAACCTTTATTTCCATCATTTTGGTGGAGAATTTAGAGAAATGAGTTTCTTTTTTTTCTTATTCTTTTTTTTAATCGCTTCAAATTATAATTTTTTTTAAATGGTGTACTTTGTTAAAAAAATTACAAAAATAATTTAAAAAATATATATATTTTTTACAGAATTGTTATTTAGAAAAAAATATTTAAAAAAAATTAATTAATTTTATAAAAAATAAATTTAAGAAAATTTAAAAAAAAATAAACAATTTTTTTAAAAAATAAGTTTTTTTTAAAATAAATTTAAAAAAAATTAAAATTTTTAAAAAAATTTATATATATATTTTTTTAAATTGTTATTTAGAAAAAATAAATTCTTTAAAAAAATCAACAAACAAATACATTTGAGTCTCATATGATAAAGTGTTATTTAATTATTTTTTTTTTCATTTCTCGTGTTAAGTCTCTGTTGTTACCAAACATTAGAATTAAACAAAATTCTCTACTGATTTCTATTATCTGAATTTCTATTCCCTACTTCATTTTATTTTTCTGAAATTCTCTCTACCAAACGTGCACTTATAGTTTATCGTGACAGTCAAGTGCAAAACATAACTAAGTTTACACAAAAATATCTAGAAATTGCGGTCAATAGCTACTTCTTTCTTTTGTTGTTTCATAACTTGGTAGATTAAATCCTAGATACCCTAAACCCACAAACCGAGCTTGGGCCTATTTATCCTCAAATATTTAGATCATAATTTTACTACTGATTGTGTTTCTTCAAAAGCTAGCTTATGTTGCAAAGTTAATTCCGGTTATTATAAAGGTACCAAAATGATGTTATAGTGTGTGATTTCAAATCGTTTTGAGATGCTATTCGTGTAAATTGTTGTATCACAATCACAAATCATCCGAAACTGTTTTGACCGTTTCAGGTTTAGGTGTCGTTTGTTTTTTCACAATAAACACTTTTTTCCTCTTTTCACTTCTTTTGTCTGCAGGAGGGCAGAGGTTTTTGTTTGTTTTTTTGCAGACATAAGTGCTTCTTTTCACTTCTTCCCTCTTCTAAATTTCAGACATTATCTTTCACTTCTTACCTCTTCTTTCACTTCTTGCCTCTTATTTCAAAAATCTTACATCTCTTTCTTAATATCCGTTTTTATATGTTTTCGTCTGTTTTTTCATGTTTTTGACCGTTTTTTACGTTTTCGACCGTTTTTTTACGTTTTTGACCGTATTTTTACGTTTTCGTCTGTTTTTTTACATTTTCGTATGTTTTTTACGTTTTCGACCGTATTTTTTTACGTTTACAACCGTTTTTTTTACGTTTTCGCCCGTTTTTTAACGTTTTCTCCCCTTTTTTAACGTTTTCTCTCGTTTTTTAACGTTTTCGCCTGTTTTTTATGTTATTGCCCTTTTTTTACGTTTTCACCCCTTTTTTTACGTTTTCACCCGTTTTCGTTCGTTTTTTTTAATGTTTTAACCCGTTTATTTATGTTTTCACCCGTTATTTTACGTTTTCGACCGTTTTTTTTTCGTTTCGCCTATTTTTTTACGTTCTCGACCGTTTTTTACGTAATCGACCGTTTTTTTTACGTTTTCGTCTGTTTTTTTCTTTTACATTTTTGCCCCTTTTTAAGATTTCAACAATTTAGTTTTTATGTTTCCGTCCGTTATTTTATACTTTTATCCGTTTTTTATATTTTCGCCCGTTTTTTTACGTTTTCGTCTGTTTTTTACTTATTCGACCGTTTTTTTATGTTTTCGTCTGTTTTTTTACGTTTACGTCTTTTTTTTTCCGTTTTTTTATAAAACGTTAAAAAATGAACGAAAATGTAAAAAATGTCAAAACGTAAAGAACAGACGAAAATGTAAAAAAAACGGATGAAAATCTAAAAAAGGTCGAAAACCTAAAAAACGCAAAAAACAAAATGGATGAATACGTAAAAAATAGACGAAAACGTATAAAAACGGACGAAAACGTAAAAAAAACGGTCGAAAACGTAAAAAACATACGAAAATGTAAAAAAAAATAGGCGAAAACTTAAAAAAGGACAAACAAAAAAAAACGGTCGAAAACGTCAAAAATGTACCAAAACGTAAAAATGGACGAAAACATTAAAAAACATAGGAAAACGTAAAAAATGGATGAAAACGTAAAAAAAGACGGAAACGTAAAAAAACAGACAAAAACGTAAAAAAAAGCCGGAAGAAAAGGAAAAAAACAGACAAAAACGTAAAAAAAAGACAAAAACGTTAAAAACGGAAGAAAACGTAAAAAAAACAGACAAAAGCGTAAAAAAACAGACGAAGTCGTAAAAAAAAGACAAAAACGTTAAATAACGGTCGAAAACGTAAAAAACATAAAAACGTACCAAAACGTAAAAAACGAACGAAAACGTAAAAAAACTAGTGAATAGAAAAAGAAAAGGAAAAAAAGGTACTTAAATAGCACAAAAAATACTAGTGAAAAAAGAAAGAAATAAAGAAGTACTTCAATAGCACAAAAACAAACGTCTTCTTCTTGTAGATGAAGAGCTTATGTGCACCTCTTCTTCTGCAGACATGGTTTGCAGATGAAGAGGTAAAAGCTCTGAAAAAACAAACGACACCTAAGTTTGACAATGCAGTCGTATGTTTATCTCGTATTGTAAAGATTTGACACTAGTGGCCAAATAACCTATTCCATAATATAACATAATGGTTCTTGCCATTGCCTGAAATGCCCCAAACCAAACTCGAGAATTATTTTTTATTCTGAAAAGGGTTTAGTCGCATGTTAGGGTACCTGACCATCTACCAAAAGCCAAACCGGCAGCCAAACGCAGCCTAGCCAACGGCTAGATTTTGTGTCCACTTCATTTTTCGAAAAACATACATTGGGAACTCGAAAATTCATGAAACTTTTCAAATATGTTTAAAACATCATAAAGTTTATAGAAATGCAAAGTTTTGACCTTAGTGGACATGCGGAAGTGTGAAATACCAAAATGGGGGTGTTATGCCAAACACCCCTTTTAACCCATTTCATAAAACACTTAAACATCATACACATAAGTGTTTTCATAACAAGTCCTAGACTCATACACTTAAAACAAATTTTACAAATCTGTTACAATAGCTTGGGATATTCAAACTTAATCAACCATATGTACAAGACACCACATGCCATCTATAAGCAAAATAGGAAAGTGTTCCTTTACTTCATCATAACCAAGCCTCAAGCTTTCTCCTTACATTTATACTGGGTAATTGCAGCTAAAAACCATAAACAACTAAACGCGTAAGCAAAACGCTTAGTAAGTAATAGGTATAAGAAGCTAACAATGCATAATCCTAAGATCATGACATACACTATAGCTAGTCTATCAACTAGCTAAGCTAAGGGGTATAGAATCACTTACCTCACACCAAAAAGTTTTCCTAACACGTTTAACCCGTAAGGGATGAACCTAACCCATAGTTAGCCCGAAGACTAACTAAGCTATGCCTAGTATTGGATTAAAACTAGCTAACTTGCTTCCATCAACCGTTATCATATAAAAAAAATGGTAAAGCTACATGATGAGACGAAAAATGAACCATTTTTAGGGGGTCATTTTAGCCCGGATTCGAATTTATTTGATCAAATAGTGCCCTAAATCGTTCCTTTTGTCATTTTAGGCACTTTTGGAGTGAATTCTGGAAAATGAAGCATTTTGGACATTTTTGGAGCATAAAAGTGAAGAAAACGACAAAGTCTTAATTTTCCTTGCTAGGAACAGTACCTGACGGCGTCAAGAGTTCTCAAGTGACGGCGTCAAGAGTAATACAAGAGGTGGAAGTGGATAAAGTCCGTGACGATCCAGAAGAGTTTTGCACTAGGGACATGACGCCGTCACCATAGGCCGTCATGGTCCAAATAAGAGTGACGACCCAGAATATAATTGCACATGACGGCGTCAAAAGTGGATCTAAGCATTCCGATTTCATTATGGGCGGCGAGTTAACGGCGTCAGAATTTCCTTCTTGACGCCGTCACCCTGTAAAATCTATATATAGTTTTGCAATTTTCATTCATTAAAGAGGAACAATTAGGGGTGTAACTTTGGAGAGAAACCCTAGTCCGAATATTACAGCTTTTTCAAGGGTTTTTACCCTTTGAAACCTTTCATGTTCAATTGAGATAAGTACTCTTTCAATTCATTCAATATGTCTATGTGTTGTTTGAATATATCTTACACTTGTCTTGAATTTAACATGGTTGGCTAGATCTCTTGTGTGTTTGCTTAGATGTAGTGAAACCTAGATGTTAATTATGGGTTGATTGTTTGTTTATAGTTGTTACAGATGATTGTATTCGATGTTAGGCTTAAGAAAACTGGCAGACTTCCATTGGTGACATGCTTGAACGTCTTAAGAAACATGATCAGAGGTGTACTATGATTTTTGGTTGTATTTAATGCGTAGGAGAATTCTAATGATCCCATGTTAGGAGCTTCTAACGGCTCGACATAGGAGTGAAGTAGGATCCTATAGAGTTAGGGAATATTGTACACGGCCCTACGATTAGTATTAAGGAACACGACCCGTCATCCATGCAATTGTAACAAACTATCAACCTGTAAAAGATATATAGGGAGTAATGAAACCTAAGTAAACACAACTTTCCCTATTATTGTTCACACCACTAGTTTAATTAGATTTCATTTCATTTTTGTTATTTTATTTTGATTGCATCTGAGTTATTGGGTTAGTTGATTAGCAACTAATTCCGCCCACTCTTCCAAAACCGAGATTTTTAATTGCTTTTATAAAATATAAAAATACAAAAACAATCATCTCTCACCTCTAGACCTAGTTTTTAGGCTTTCTAATCCTAGCGACACTATTCCTGAGTTGAACGATCATCCCCCGGTACTTGTCACTATACTATACTACAACGATCAGGTACACTGCCTGGTAGGGGTTGTAAGCTTCTCGAGATCCCTCGAGAGGTAAAGCCTGGTGCGATTCCCACGTATCAAGTTTTTAGCGCCGCAACCCGGAGAATAGTTATTGTTTAGGTTAGGATTCCTTTTTATTAGGTATACTTGCTAGATTCCTTTCTAGTAAGATTTTATTTTTATTTTTTATTTTATTTTTAGGTTTCTTTAGTCTATCTTTTTTCTTTGTGCCTTTGTTAGTAAACTAAATTCATTGACTATTCCGTTGACCATTATGGAAAACGCGAATCCACCCCTTTCCCCTAGAGAAGTAGCTTTGTTGCGTGAACAGATTGAAAATGAGATTAGGGAACTTAGGGAGCTTAATAGGTTAATTAATGTTGAGCTCGATCATGCATTTAGTGACCTAGCGACCGCCCTGTATTCAAATAAGGACCTAGGATCTAATGGTTTTGAGGATGTGGTTGAGGAACTTGAGGAAGGGGAGATAGATCCAAAGCTAGATGACTATTTTAATCTGTACCCTACTAAGGAGGAGATTGTGTACTATAATAACCTTATTGATAATCCTCGACCTCCTTTCACTAGAATTGAACCTAAGATAAAGAGAGGCGATCCTAAGAATGCAAAGATACCATGTATGATTGGGTATAAACATATTGACAATGCTTACATTGATTTTAAATCCCCAATCAACATTATGTCCTTAAGTGTTTATAATGATATAGTGAAAACAAGACTTGGACCTAGAAGAGATCCGAAATACCCCGGTGGAGTTTGTAACTTTGTCGGGAGAATTAAAGGTCTACATGTCTTTGTTGGGAACTTTACTTATGTCACTGACTTTATAGTTGTTGAAGACCTAGCTAGTGTTATTGATTGTCGCTTATCCCATGTTGTGTTTGGTAAACCATTTGTTGAAGAGTCCAAGTTAGAATATGATGAGATAGAATGGACAATCCGATTTGCTAGTGAAACCGATAGGATCACATATAGGATGCCTAATAGAATGAAAGAATTTCGTTTTGTGCCTCGATTTGACATGGATAACATTGGTGCTTTTGAGGACATCAATGAAGAGGATAAGAAAAAGGGCATGGACTATGTATGGGAGAAGAAGAGCCTTTTCTACAAAGATTGCTTGACTCTAGGACCGAAATATAAAGTTGATAAGGAATTTGCCAATAGGATTATTGGAGCAATTGAGAAAAAGGTGGTTGGTCTCTATAAAGAACATTTACAATCAGAGAATGAGACCAACAATGAGGTCACGTAATTGCCCATGACCTTGAGTCTAGCTACAAGACTCGTAAATAAAGAAAAGCGCTTCTTGGGAGACAACCCATGTTTTGTGTGATTTTATTTTGTTTGATTGTTATTTGCTTCCGTATGCATGCTTTATTTTATTGTTGGTAGATCTTGTTTCAAAACTAAAATTGTGAAAATGCTTTATTTTGTCGTTTGACTTCGTCTTAACTTCATACAAAGGTATTTCGCAAAAGATAAGTGTAAGGGGAAACCCCAAATATGTTTTTAAGAAACGAAATTGATCATGATTCTCCACAATATTAAATGAATATGTGTATTAGTATTTGTTAGAGTCAAATGCTTGTATCGAGTCATAATGATGTTTTGCAGGATTTTCCAGGAAATAGGACATAAGTTTTTCTAGAAATTTTCTGGAAACTTAACGTAAAGATTTCTGCAGGTCACTTTTGATGGCGTCAGGAGTTAACTCCTGACGGCGTCATGTGTAAAATTCTGAAAATTTTGCTAGTTTTGTTTTTCTAACGGAGTCTTGAAGTTTTTGTTAATTCTTTAGTTTTATAAACTCCAGGAAATCTGCAAACATTCATTCCACAAGCATTATATCTTACATTGTTTTCTAGGACTTGTTAGTATATATAGATTGCCGCCGATTTTACGCGAGGTTGCCTTGTTTGTTTTCTCAGGTTTAACAAGTTATTTATGACAAGAAGATGATTTATTTTTCTGGAAGGGAAGCTTTGAATGTTCATTTTCTTGGAGGAAGATCTGACCTTGTTACCACACTATCCACACCGAACGAATCACGGGAGTATTTGATTTCATTCTTTTACCTGTTTCACTTTTACATTCTTTAATTGAACATTAGGGACAACGTTCATCCTAAGTGTAAGGGGAGGGTTAATGATGATACCTTATAGGATACTATTGCACTTGAGTTTGTTTGTTTGATGGTAGGTGTGTAATAAAACTATAAGAAATACTTGTTAGTGTAATTTTAGCGCCAAATTTAAATTTTTTTACAACATTTAGGAGTGAAACTTTAGCCTTAGCAAGCGTCTCATGGATAGGAGTTGTATGACTAGCACACAACCGTACCATTCAGAAAAATTTTCCACCCAAATATGTGAGGTTCTGATGAGGCGAAAAATGATCCGTTTTTAGGGGGTCATTTAAGCCCGGAATTGAATTTATTTGATCAAATATTGCCCTAAATCGTTCCTTTTGTGATTTTAAGTACTTTTGGAGTGAATTCTGGAAAAGGAAGCATTTTAGACGTTTTTGGAGCATAAAAGTGAAGAAAATGGCAAAGTCTTAATTTTCCTTGCTGGGAACAGTACCTGACGGCGTCACAAGCTTCTTCAAGACGGTGTCAAGAGTAATACAAGAGGCGGAAGTGGATAAAGTCCGTGACGGTCCAGAAACTTTTGTGCATTGGAGATGACGGCGTCACCCAAGGCCGTCACGTGTAAAATTAAAGAGTGATGGCCAAGAAAATTTCCTGAAGGCGTCACGTGTTAACTTGTCAAAACTTGCGCGCGAAGTAGCTGATATTGTTTTGGTCATAACTTTTGCATACGAACTCGGATTTAGGTGATTCAAAAGCCCACGCGAAGAGGACGAAGAAATCTACAATTTGGTGAAGAAAAATTGGTCATGACGCCGTCACTCTTTACGGGGTGACGCCGTCAAGCCTTGCCGACAGAAAACTTACCTATAAATATAACATCATAACTTCACTTTTGTAAGCCCTAAACCCTAAGGTCGATTCCTGGGTTTAGGTAGGTGTTTTTCCAGCAACTTAGAGGGTTTCAATCACTCCATAAACATCATGTATTGGTTTGTTGATTCTATCTTAATTATGTTTTCCATTATCATTGTTGCTTGCTCTTCTTTGATGATGATTTGCTAATTCACCTTGTGTCTACTTATGATTGTGTGAAACTTGTATATAATTGATTAGATCTTATTGATTCCTTGTTGATATTTGTGTCTATCTTCATCAATTAGGGTGTGACACTTCGATAGGTCTAGTTGATTTAGCTTATAATTCTTGATTCCTATTGTCTCTTGTTTGGTTGATTGTATTCGATGTTAGGCTTAAGAAAACTGGCAGACTTCCATAGGGTAACATGCTTGAACGTCTTAAGAAACATGAACCAATGCGTACTATGTTATTATGGTTGTATTTAATGTATGAACGAATTATAATGATCCCATGTTAGGAGCTTCTTGCAGGCTCAACATAGGAGTGAAGTAGGAGTTTATAGAGTTGGGGAAGTACGTACGCCACCCCACAAATGGTATTAAGGAATATAACCCATCAATTAAAACAAGGTGTGACAATTCAATAGGTAGAATTGGATAGCTAGCAAGGAGTAACATATCATAGGTAGACATGCTTCACTTACCTTGTAGAACCTTAGTTTATTTTTCTTGCACATTAGTTTAATTAGTAGCTTTTGGGTTAGTTGATTAGCAACTAATTCCGCCCCTCCTTCCAAAACCCGAGATTTTTACTTGCTTTTCGTAAAATATAAAAACACAAAAAAAGAATCATCCTTCACCTTTAGACCTAGTTAGATTAATTTCAATCCTAACGACACTATTCCTGAGTTGAACGATCAATCCACTGGTACTTGTCATTATACTATACTACAACGATTAGGTACACTGCCTGGTGGGGGTTGTAAGCTTCTCAAGATCCCTTGAGAGGTAAAGCCTGGTGCGATTCCCACGCATCAAGTTTTTGGCGCCGCAGCCCGGGGAATAGTTATTGTTTAGGTTGGAATTTATTTTGATTAGGTCTACTCATTAGATTCCTTTTTAGTGAGATTCTTATTTTCTTTTTATTAGCTTTCTTGTAGTCTATCTTTTTCTTTGTGCCCTTTGTTTGTAAAACCATTTTCACTTGTCACTATGGCAGATGAAATTCCATTTAGATCACTGACAATAGAGGAACAACTATATTTCACTAATAGATTTGCTTCCTATCATTCCAATGATTTTTTGTGTGATCTTTATGATATCCAAGAGGAGTTGGGGGTAAAGTTAGATGGGTTTGATGAATTATATGCATGTGTGATTTCTATTAGACGATCATTATCAGGATCAATTCCTTTTAGTCAGACCCGTTGGATGAATTTTGAGAAAATCTTCCTAACCATGACCCATTAGCTCAACGAATTGGTGGATTCGTATGAGCAAGATGACCTAGTTTCTAAGAACATGAACTTATAATCAAACCAAGATTATGAGATGGTTAGTGTTGAACTACCTAGTTGCATGAGCGGGATAGATTTCACCAAAACATACGACACACATGAGGTTAGAGTTGAGCCACCTAGTTGCATGTCATGGTTAGGCACTACCATAATACAAGATGAACACATAGGTGATATTGATGTGATGGAAGAGATAGTAGAAAACCCAAGCCCACTAAGTACCCCACAAGTCCTACCATCATTTGATGCGTACACACCGCCCGTGACTTACCCGGAAGAAGTAGAAGAGACTATAGGAACCCCAATTGAGGTAGAAACCTTGGACCAAGCACCGATAGAGGATATAGGTTTGAATACTTGTAATGATAACCTTACTCTTAGTTCTAAGGAATTTCCTAGTGTTGATGAATCGGAACCTCAATCATTACACAACTTTCCATCCTTAGATTTATTTCTAGGAAACAAAAGAGGAACCGACCCACCCATCAACCAATATTATCCGGGTAGTTTTAGGATGAAGGATGCCATTCACTCACCCCCTTCACCTCACGTGGCATATTTCCACCCTAAGGGTGTGTATCGCTACTTCCACCCACACTTAATCCTAAGTGTAGGGAAAACCTCCCCTATTTCCGTTAAATAAGGGTAGAGTCAGGCTCGTGACTCGAACAAAAACAAGCGCTTATTGGGAGGCAACCCAAGCTTTATTTATTTATTTGTTTGTTTGTTTGATTTTATTTGTTTCCGTATGCATGTTTTATTTTTGTTGTTTGTGGCTCATGTTTCAAAGTAAATTGTGAAAATGCTTTATTTTGTTTTTAACTTCGTCTTAATTGCATATAAAGGTATTTTGCAAAAGATAAGTGTAAGGGAGATCCAAATTTGTTTATAAGAACGAAATTAAGCATGAACCACAACAATATTAAATGAACATGTGTATTAGTAATTGTTAGAGTCAAATGCTTGTATCGAGTCGTAATGATGTTTTGCAGGATTTTCCAGGAAGTAGAAAATAAGTTTTTCCAGAAATTTTCCGGAAACTTAGTGTAAAGATTTCTGCAGGTCACTTCTGACGGCGTCAGGAGTTAACTCCTGACGGCGTCATGTGTAAAATTCTAGAAATTTTGCTACTTTTGTTTTTCTAACGGAGTCTTGAAGTTTTTGTTAATTCTTTAGTTGTATAAACTCCAGGGAATCTGCAAACATTCATTCCACAAGCATTATATCTTTAATTGTTTTGTTTTTATTCCTAAGTCTAGAATTACATCTAGTTATGAGTTTTCTTTGTTCGGATTGATGCTTTGGGTTTTTGCGATTGTTTTCTCAGGTTTAACAGGTTATGTACGACAAGAAGATGATTTATTTTTCTGGAAGGGAAGCTTTGATTGTTCATTTTCTTGGAGGAAGATCTAACCTTGTTACCGCACTATCCACACCGAACGAATCAGGGGAGTATTTGATTTCATTCTTTTACCTATTTTACTTTTACATTCTTTAATTGAACATTGGGGACAATGTTCATCCTAAGTGTAAGGGGAGGGTAAACGATGATACCTTATAGGATACACTTGTACTTGAGTTTGTTTGTTTGATGGTAGGTGTGTAATAAAACTATGAGAAATACTTGTTAGTGTAATTTTAGCGCCAAATTAAAATTTTTTTACAACATTTAGGAGTGAAACTTTAGCCTTAGCAAGCGTCTCATGGATAGGAGTTGTATGACTAGCACAAAACCGTACTATTCAGAAAAATTTTCCACCCAAATATGTGAGGTTCGCCTTTAGATTTGATAGGAAAAGCATTTACTATTAGTGCTTATGAGTGTACCGGTAGCATTTAGATTCTAGAACTTGCGTTAATGATGCATCCCGAGAACGCTAGTGTGACTACATTCGTGTAGTAGGATTTACTACATGATAAGAGGCATTAGGATCACCCTTGTGTTAAACCCGTATCATAATTACTTGACCATTTAAGTCATATTACTTGGCCAGTTAAGTCAACTAATTTTTCCCACACCTTAGCGTTGTACTCATTTTTAGTACACGAAACCCCTAGTACACCCCTCCGAGCCTATCTTTTCGTTTCTAACTTTAAGCATCTTACTTAAAGGAAGAATTTGTTACAACCCACTTAAATGTACACCCAAATCGCCTTAGCCTTCCGTGTATGCACCCATCTTTAGTGCATTATTGTTATATGTTTAAACCCTTAGTTAATTATCTAATTGATTACATGGTTGCTAAGTCGAGTCTGTTGATATAAATAAATGACTAAAAACGTTATTCATATATTTCGATGTCTCTATGTTTTGATAATCACAAAACGAAAACTCATCAAACCAAAGATTATGACATAAACAAGTATTTAGTAGTAAATACTCATCTTTACCATTAAATCACTTAAGGTATGAATAAACAAAGTGTCTAATGTATTACAAGATCAAAGGAACATTTTTGTTAATCACTAGATAATTATAAAATGTTACAAAACATTTTATATCTTTTGAAAAACATTTTTGGAATTAAAAGAATATGTTTTATTCATTACAAATTTGTGAATTCAAATTTTCAACCAAAAATGGCAAATCTAATCCAGAAAAATTCTCCTCACAAAAGGACAAGAAAATCCAACGTTCAGGAGGGCGGCCCCCTTAATTATACTAGGCGGGCCCCTTAATCATTAAGGGGACCGCCCCCTAATTAAGGGGACCGGCACGCTCCAGAACAGTATTTTCTGGCCCTATAAATATTGGATCATTCCATATATTTTTCTCACCTTTTTGCACTAAAAACTTTCTGATCTAAACATCCCTCTCCATCTTCTAAAAATCATTTGACCTTATATACTTTGATCTTTGTTTCAAAGTGATTCAAGCCTCAACACTCAAGTGCAAAGAGAAGAATACTTCAAATAGAAGTATTACAACTTAGTATCATCTTGCTATCTAAGTTGTTTGGTTGTTTCATCTTGTTGATCTTTCATACTTTGGTGAATAAGGTGTATGTATTAGTTTGCTAGATTTAGTTGTAGAATCTAGAATTGTTGTAAGTGTGTAGTGGAAGTTGAAGTGAAGAAGTAGTGTTGAATATTAGTGAAGATAGAAGAGAGTGGCAATAGTGATTAGTTGTGAAGAAAGTGAAGTTTTCAAGTGGGGAAGATTTGAAGACATTAGAGATTGAAGTTGTGAAGACTCAAGTGGTTTGAAGGTGCAAAGTTATTATTGGCTTGAAGTTGTGAAGACATTGGTGCTTTGAAGTTGTGAAGTTGCAAGACATTGAAGTTGTGAAGAATTTTGTGAAGGCGTGAAGATACTAGTGGTGTGAAGACTTATTGAAGAAGTCAAAGGTGTGAAGAAATTGTGGTGTGTTATTTGGTGTGAGATTGGTTCTAGTGACGATTAGAACTCGACATCTTGCTTTGTGTCGTTAATTGGTGTAAGCATTTGGTATGTACGGTTTTCTCCGCCATAAGGGAGGTTATTGACTTAGTGAAGAAAACTCTCGAGTTCGGTGCTCGGGGAGTGGAGTAGGGCAAGGAAGGTGTCCTTGTAGCCGAACCACTATAAATCCTTTGTCTCTCGGTTTGATCTTTCCATCCCTCATTCTTTACTTGTTTACTTACTTGCCTTCTTATACATTATTATTATTGTGTGTTGTGCATATATTGGTTTCACATAAAGATCAAACTAGGTTCCATTCAAAATATTAATTATACATTAGTAAATTAAAGTATATACTATCATTAAAACACATATACACATATAAATACAAACTTATATTTAAGTGAGATATATGAAATTATAATTTCTATTTAACACTTTAAATAAGAAGTATTTATGTGAATTAATTTGTATCTATACTTTAGCTTCAAAGGTTTTTACAAATTACCATCAATTATTTGAAAGTAAACTTTTATTAAAACGAAAAAGACGCAAAACTATTCAACTCCCCCTTCTAGTTTTCTACAATTTGTATCAGAGCCAGGTTTAGCAAGATTTTTAAAATAGATTGTATTTTAAAACGTGCAACGATCAATGGAATTTGAAAAATATGTAGAAGGGAAATTTGCACAACAACCACCGTTATTTGAAAATGATCATTTTCTTGAATGGAAAAACAAATTTGAAAACTATGTGAAATCAATAGATCTTGATCTTTGGCATATCATTTCAATTGGTGATCTTAAACCAACCAAAATAGGTTTTGAAAATCAATATAATAATCTTCAAACTAATATTGATAAAAACACTAAAGCCAAATTACTTATTTTCAAAACTCTACCAAAAGTTAAATATGAAAGATTATTTCGTTGTAAAACGGCAAATGATATTTGGAAATGTCTTTTAAAGATTCACCAAGAGAAATGTAAAACCAAAGATGATAAACTTGATATTGCACAAGAAATAGTTAATCTAGAAAATTTAGTAAATAAATATTTAGTTGAAATAAATACATGTACTACTAGTTCAAATGTGATCATTGAAGGTTTCTACAACGAAGAATACATGAGCCAAATCCAAAGAAAGAGCGTGAATAAATCATGGTGCAACAAGTGCAAAGAAGATGATGATAATACGGCTTATGAGAATATTCAAACAAATGAGAACACAAGTATTGATTGCAAGAACTACATGTTCCTAGATCCAAGTGAAACTACAATCAAAACATGGAGCGACATGGAAAATGAAATTGATCACCGTATAGCATGTGAGGAATGTACAACTACAAAGAAGGTACAATTCAAAACTGAACATTTTTGTTATAATCAATTTATATTAGAATTTTTAAAAATGGAAAACAACTTCAAACATTTTTGCAACATTGACTCAAAAATTATTTTTAAGAACGAATTTTCAACATCCGCTGAAAACAACTTTGAAAAAGAAATCATTTTAGAAGATAAAATGTCTAGACTTAAAAGTAATATTGAAATCGATCTTGAATGTAAAAAATGTCGAGACTACAAACATGAAATTAAAATGGAAAATAAAAAAGCAAAAACATTGGCGAAATTCGAAAATAGCTCTAAATCTTTAAAATATCTTCTCGACATTCAAAAGCCATTTTATGATAAAACCGGGTTAGGATTTATCGTAAATGATCCTTCAACAAATGCATTAAAACAAATAAAATTTGTTAAATCTAGTGAATAAATTTAGAACTAATACTATTAACATTCATTACTTATTATTCTAGTCAAGAAAGTCATTGTTTGTTAATTAAAACAAACTATTGATGAATTCTTGTACTTATCGACGACATCCACATCATGTGCATTCAAATGCAATGGATGTTCTCATCTAACCAACTAGGACCCATGAGAATCTGGGTACCAAGATGTTTATCATGTTTAGGTAATTAACGAATGAAGAGTCTATTACGTGTTGATTTACTCATCTCGCTCTATTACCTTTGACGGATATTGGTCTCTATCACATTGTTTCACTTTCTGCAAATGTTTCGCCTATGACGTTGTTGCGGATTTATTCTTGTCTCGGCATTTTGCTCTTCACTCTTGGAGTATTGGTATCATGGTGTGTCCGTTACTATTTCAAGATGAAGCCTCCTAAGTACTACTTCTTTTAACCTTCACGACTTGTTATGATTGGTGTGATCGATTGAGCATCTCGGATCTAGTTCCCTTGATTTCTATTCATGGGAATATTACTTGGCTACTTCGACATGTCTTGGACTTGCTCTTAAGATTTCTTCTTTCACCGTCATGCCCATTCTTTTTGAAAAGCTGGACCTGAGATAAGTTTTCTTTTCAAAAACTTGTCAATATTATATTATATTTTAGAATGTTTTAATTAGTGTGTGAATACGATTTAACTGATAAGGGGGAGATTGTTGATATAAATAAATGACTAAAAACGTTATTCATATCTTTCAATGTCTCTATGTTTTGATAATCACAAAACGAAAACTCATCAAACCAAAGATTATGACATAAACAAGTATTTAGTAGTAAATACTCATCTTTACCATTAAATCACTTAAGGTATGAATAAACAAAGTGTCTAATGTATTACAAGATCAAAGGAACATTTTTGTTAATCACTAGATAATTATAAAATGTTACAAAACATTTTATATCTTTTGAAAAACATTTTTGGAATTAAAAGAATATGTTTTATTCATTACAAATTTGTGAATTCAAATTTTCAACCAAAAAGGGCAAATCTAATCCAGAAAAATTCTCCTCATAAAAGGACAAGACAATCCAACGTTCAGGAGGGCGGCCCCCTTAATTATACTAGGCGGCCCCCTTAATCATTAAGGGGACCGCCCCCTAATTAAGGGGACCGGCACGCTCCAGAACAGTATTTTCTGACCTTATAAATATTGGATCATTCCACATATTTTTCTCACCTTTTTGCACTAAAAACTTTCTGATCTAAACATCCCTCTCCCTCTTCTAAAAATCCTTTGATCTTATATACTTTGATCTTTGTTTCAAAGTGATTCAAGCCTCAACACTCAAGTGCAAAGAGAAGAATACTTCTACTAGAAGTATTACAACTTAGTATCATCTTGCTATCTAAGTTGTTTGGTTGTTTCATCTTGTTGATCTTTCATACTTTGGTGAATAAGGTGTATGTATTAGTTTGCTAGATTTAGTTGTAGAATCTAGAATTGTTGTAAGTGTGTAGTGGAAGTTGAAGTGAAGAAGTAGTGTTGAATATTAGTGAAGATAGAAGAGAGTGGAAATAGTGATTAGTTGTGAAGAAAGTGAAGTTTTCAAGTGGGGAAGATTTGAAGACATTAGAGATTGAAGTTGTGAAGACTCAAGTGGTTTGAAGGTGCAAAGTTATTATTGGCTTGAAGTTGTGAAGACATTGGTGCTTTGAAGTTGTGAAGTTGCAAGACATTGAAGTTGTGAAGAATTTTGTGAAGGCGTGAAGATACTAGTGGTGTGAAGACTTATTGAAGAAGTCAAAGGTGTGAAGAAATTGTGGTGTGTTATTTGGTGTGAGATTGGTTCTAGCTACGATTAGAACTCGACATCTTGCTTTGTGTCGTTAATTGGTGTAAGCATTTGGTGTGTACGGTTTTCTCCGCCTTAAGGGAGGTTATTGACTTAGTGAAGAAAACTCTCGAGTTCGGTGCTCGGGGAGTGGAGTAGGGCAAGGAAGGTGTCCTTGTAGCCGAACCACTATAAATCCTTTGTCTCTCGGTTTGATCTTTCCATCCCTCATTCTTTACTTGTTTACTTACTTGCCTTCTTATACATTATTATTATTGTGTGTTGTGCATATATTGGTTTCACATAAAGATCAAACTAGGTTCCATTCAAAACATTAATTATACATTAGTAAATTAAAGTATATACTATCATTAAAACACATCTACACATATAAATACAAACTTATATTTAAGTGAGATATATGAAATTATAATTTCTATTTAACACTTTAAATAAGAAGTATTTATGTGAATTAATTTGTATCTATACTTTAGCTTCAAAGGTTTTTACAAATTACCATCAATTATTTGAAAGTAAACTTTTATTAAAACGAAAAAGACGCAAAACTATTCAACCCCCCCTTCTAGTTTTCTACAGAGTCATATCTTTGTACATATTGTTTTGGGACGATTGGGACTCATGGGTAAAGTACTTGTGTTATGGAGTAATGGGGAAGAACATCGTATTATTACCCCCATATGTGCGTTAATCTTAAAAGTACTCCAAGTGTTTTAATTATCTTGATTCGAGTCATTAGATTGGTTTATTGTAAAGTATGTAAAAATTCAAGTGTAAGGGGAATGTTCATTCCCTATGATATATTATTTTGGATGGTAGGGTAAGAGTGTATGCAATTCAAAAAAAAAAAAAAAAAAAAAAAAAAAAAAAAAAAAAAATTGAAAAAATCAAGAAAAAGAAAAAATATAGAAAAAGAAAAGAAAAAAACATACGGACTACCATCCCGTTTCATTCTATGTTTATTTTATGTTTGTGTTATTTTTGATTTAGTAGCTCAAGTCGAGTCTAGTCTTTGCTTAGCAACGCCATATTATACATGTAATTAACCAAGATGATTAACTCGCGACCAGTAAAGATTGCCTTTATCCAACAAAACCGTGTATTCCATATCCCTACACCTAACGTTATAAACCTTTGAAAGACCTCTTTGATAGTTTATCCTAGGTGCTTACGCCATGTGGTGGAGGTTTGATCCTGTTGGCCTTAAAGTTATGTCAATGTTGGTAATTGCATTAGTCTTTATCTACAAGGACTAGTCTTGCCATTAGAGTATAGATTACCTTGTATTCTTTGTATAAATACCCTCCTAGTGGCAACTAGGAAGGGTGGATGTCTCTTTGTATCATTAAGGTGTGTGTGTTTTCTCCTCTCTCTCTCTAGAAAAATACACACACCTTCTCATTTCTTAATCTAATAATATCATGTCTTTCCTTTACTTTGAGCTTCCCGACCCCCCGAACCACATGAATCACTAATATTTTAGGTCCTACAATTGGCATCAGAGCTACGGTGTTTGTTTTGTTGATTTTTTTTATGGTTCGAACCTTTGTTTTAAGATGTTTTCACATTTTTTTGTACACTGGAATTTTTTTTCTATCATTTAAAGTGGTAACAGTTTATACAAGGTTTATTGTATCAAAAAGTGGTAAAAGTCTTGTGCTTTATCCAAAGTTTACAATAACTGTTGTGTCACGTTTGTCCAAACAGTCAAGTCAATTGCTATATTTTTATGACTTAAACCATCCTGTGAAAATGAATATTTGTGGTCTGATAAAAAGGTGCCTGTAATATTAGTCAGAATTTTTTGCCGGAATCTGATCAGAAAAGTACGCCGGAATTTGGTCAACGGGTCAAAAACTCTTTTTACGCTCAAGTTTATGCAGAAAACCCTCATGTTACGCGAAAGTCTTCAGATTTACTACGCATAACTTGGAAAGTTATGCGTTAGAAACAACTTTGGCATAAAACCCTATCCTTACGCGTAATATTTACGCAAAAGTTTATGGTTTATGCAAAAGATTAAAGGTTACGCGTAATATTTACGCATAAGTCATGGTTTACGCAAAAGATCAGTTTTTACACGTAAGGCTTCTACCAAGTTTACGCAAAAGTCATATAGCAAGGTTACGCGTAAGGTTAAGCGTAAAGGGTCCAAATCGAAAAAAAATAGAAGATCAAGAAGAAGCAGAAGTTTTGACCACAAACCAAATACCAACAATTATTTTGAACCTCAGTTTTTATACCATCATCGGTCCATGAAGAAAAAATGATGAAAAAGAAATGCAATCGGACTAAAAGAACACCCCAGCCAACATCAATTAATCCTAAACTCATGTCAATCAACACCTTTACTATTCTATCCCAACTCACATCTATTCCACTCAAATGATAAAAGGAAAACTACATGCAACAAGATCTCAGAAACGATTCATCTCTTTTCAATCTTTTGAAAGATTTTTTAGTACTGAACCAATCATCATCATTGATCCCTATATGAAGCAAAGCCTCTCATTTTATATCCGAAACTCAAAATGAACAGATCTATAACAAGGTTGTTATAATCAGGTCTTGTTTCGTTCATTGACCAAAACCAAAACACGTATCACAACATATAATAACCTACCCGAGACCCAAATGGATCTTGAAGAAAGAAAACGTGGAAGTTTTTCACTCATGGGTATGAAAGAAACCGAAGGTGCTATTATTAGCTCTTGTGTCTCTGAGACTCGTGTATGAGATGATACAAAGGAATGACTACTATGATTCGGGTTTTTTATTTTAACGGGTTAGTGTTCAAATCATGGTGATAAGTTTTGATTATTGAGATATGGTAGATATATGGAGATGGGGATTTGAAGCGTATGAGATGAGATGCGTTATTATGAGTTTGATGATGAAATCGTGATGAAGATGAAACTGAGTTTAGGTGAGAGCAGATTTAGTGAGGGGGCGGATATTTTAGGATGTGTGATTTAGGTTTATTGATAAAATGAGGCGTGTATTTAGGGTTGAAGTATAAATGGTGTTGTAATCTTATTACTGGATAAGTTATTGGGCTTGTTGGTGTTTATTTCCAATGGGCTATGAGATGGAAATGTTATCTTAATATTGTCTGGGCTTTACACAAATATTGTACTATTATTCGAATTACAAAAAAAATTGTCATCCGAATTTTTTTTAACAAAATTTTTAGATACAACTTTATGACAATATTCGGTAAAAGAGTGGTATTTTGGTATTATAATTCACGGGGATACATATTGCACGGCTAATGTTTTGATGATTATCAAATGTGACTACGGAGATACTTCGTTATTATTTATTCGGGTTTGAAGTAACGTTTTACGGATGCGTGTACTTATTTCGTCTTCGTTTCTTTCTTCCCTTCCACGAAGATGACTTGTTTGGGCATATATTAATGTTGACGAAGACTTGGATATCTAGTTACTTTTGTGATTCTTTCTCTCTATACTTACAAAGTAGCTATCACTTTAAGGAGTTACATTGTAGTACTCAGTGTCTCACGCAGTTGAGGATATGTCAAGAGGGATTGTGTTTTTTACACTTCTTTAGGGGTATAAGGTACACCGTTCTTAGTCACAAGGATAGTACAAGCTTAAGTCACAAGTCTGGGGGATTTTACTTCATTCTCAAGTTCGTCATATCGGGTTATCTTCACACGTGGTTACTACAGAGAGCCGTTTTTTGATACAGGGGGTTGGTAAAGAGTTAGACAATTTCAATTGGTATTGTTAGTAGATTGGGTTATCGACATCTTCACACGTGCTGATTATGATTTATGCTAAAGTGCTTCCGGTTAATACTTCATGTACACAATGTTATGCTGATTCCGATGAGATCGCAATCATCAGGGGAGAGAAATGTGCACATCGAGGACGCACAACAAGTTCACGTGATCGGGTTTAATGATTTATGAAATGATTTTTGTCGGAGATTGGTTGATTCTATATCCTTATTTTCTCAACTATTTCTACGTACTTCTACCTTATCCACCTTCACCAATTTTGGGCAACAAATTCAAGATGATCAGAGTTTCAACTTGTTACTTTGGTGTTATCATTTCATGTGTACGTTACGAACTAATTTGGTATATGCAAGATAACTGGAATGCATTTGGTAAGATAAAGATGTTGATATTTTATTCCCCCGAATGGAAAATCTTGAAGAAGGTCGAGTTTACAGTCTGTTCTACATTTTCCGCTGCGTGTTAAAAGACTAAAGACGGTTTGCATTTAATTATCAAAAGACTTCTTCAGGTTTAGGGCATTCATCAAAATGGTTGTCAGTTTGGGGGTGAGCACTAATTAGGGGAGAGTGAAAAGTCAGATTTAATCCCTAATTAGATTTGCTCACATTGTTCTTCTGCAAGTAAAAAGATGGCAGCTGAGAAGATTCAGGAAGCTGAATGAAGCAATGAAGTTTGAAGACCACTCTCGGAGCTGATGCGCTTATGTCTTGTATTTAATTTTACTTGTTGGGAACGTTGTAAGCAATTCCCATATGACATCACTTTGGGGAGAGATTGTTAGCCTTAAAGTTATGTCATTGTTGGTAATTGCATTAGTCTTTATCTACAAGGACTAGTCTTGCCATTAGAGTATAGATTACCTTGTATTCTTTGTATAAATACCCTCCTAGTGGCAACTAGGAAGGGTGGATGTCTCTTTGTATCATTAAGGTGTGTGTGTTTTTGATTGGTGGTAAATAGTCAGCTTATATTGATCAAGGAATGGTCAACAAAGTCAAACAGCCTAGAGTCAATCTCCGTGGAAGTACAGTGTTTCCCCGGGTCGTTATGTCCCAATGAGGTGTGCGAAGGTATTAAAAACGAATCTGTGATCGGGTGATTATGAACAGGAAAGGGTATAAATGTGAGTGAGTGATTACACTAAGGATTTATAAAACAAAATAGCTTAAATAAGCTATTAGAATGATTACGTAAACCTAAATAACCTAGAAACGTTTAAAATATAAAAACTCGTACGTTTAATTTAATTCTACGTAAACGTACGAAATAAAAAGTGAGTTTTAAGAAATAAAAAGCCTATGGATATGAAAATTATATTTTTACAATCCTAATGATATAAGAAAATTATTGGAAAATTAAAATTATTTTTACACCTATTTAATTAATTATTATTAATTAATAACTAATTTTAACTATTTAATAATACACTAAATAATAAGAAATTGTAAAATAAGTCTAGAAAAATAAAATTAAAACTTAGAAAAATCTAAAATATTATAAAACTTATTTTAAAACTAAAATTATATTTATTACACTATTTATATAATTATTACTAATTAAAAACTATTTATTAATTATTAAAAGCTAAATTAAATGATGAAAAGTATTAAATAAAAAGAGAAAAATCTGAAAAAATTACTAAAATTATTTTAAGCTATAAGAAACCTAGGAAAAATATAAAAATGGAAATTGCTTATTAAATAAGCTGAAAATAAGCTAAGTAGCTTAAATAGAAACTATCACTTATTGTATTTTTGGATTTTTTTTTTTTAATTTTTCTTTTACAAATCTACTTGTACACTGAAATAAAGCAACTTTTGTGAAGATACTTTGAATGGAACACAAAATTAAGCACTTTGGGAACCAAAGTGCTTAACAGAAGGTATTTTTAAGCTTATTAGGATTTTTAGCTTAGGAAAAGTTGACCAATAAGCTATCCTATGGTTCCACAAAGGTACAATAAGCTACTACAGGTTTAGTAACTAGGAATAAGCAAAAAAGAGATGAATAAGCACAATTGATAAGCAGGAATAAGCAAATAAGCTAATGACCAAAAAAAACTGAGTACCAAACAGGTTAAAATGGGTTACTACCAGGCCATGTGGGGCCCACAAGAGGGATTGGAAGCCCAAACTAATTATGGATCCTAAAAGCTCAGCTGATTGGCTTTTCAAAAAGCCAAAGCTTCACCTCTGGGTCCCACAAATGAGTATAGGAGAGGGCTTGGGAGGAAGGAGGTTTGTGCTGATGAACCAGCATACACTCAGGAAATGGACAACTTTTATTGGGACTTGCAGCCCTAGTAATCAAGCTTGAAAGTGCAAAGTAAGACCTGAAACTAAGAGATGGGCAGCTTGGCTTTCCAAAAAGCCAAGAATCATGCACTGGGGACCACTAATAAGCTCTGTGGAAGCTTATGAAAATGGGTCAATACCTGTGGTGCAGGGGACTTTTGTGAAAAAGTGCTTAATGTTAAGCACTGATTAAGCTAGTAAACTAAGCTAATAAAAATTAATAAAAATACCTTAATGAAGATCAGCAACAAAATATTAATATCTAAAAAGCACAAGTCATGAAAATCAATATTAAAGCCTAGGGAAAATTATCTATTTTATTCAAAAATCTATTAAGCTGAAATTTTGACTTTTTAATTACCTATCTAAGTTGACTTATATGAGTTTTAATCTTGATTTACTTACTGATTATAATCTATTAAGCCAAAAAGAAGTGAAATTAAGCTAGGGTAATAACTAATGAGCTTATATGATGAAAATGGTCAAGTAACATATAACAGATAGCAAAATAGATGAGATTCAAGACTATTTTGACTTTTTTACAAATAACCACTGAGTTTAAAGGTTTGTCAAACCTAATAGACTCTAATGGATCATGTACTAACCAATTTTAACATCACATACCACCTCTGAGTCCATGAACTCAGTTTATCCAAACAACCCTTAAAATTGATGAAATTATGATTTTCAAAGCAAAACAAAGTTGTAAACCATGAAACTGATTCCAGACTTTATATTATCATATAATAAGATCAATTGAGCATCAAACAACAACACCACAAGCATATTACACAGACTTGTCAAATTTGTGATTTACACTGTGATAATTCCATTTTTAGCAACAACTTAAACCAATGAATGAGCAACCTATATTAAGCAGTAACATCACTTAACAACAACAAATAAACATAAAAATACAAAGATCTAAGCATATAAAACACTTAAACAATAAAATGACAAAATTGAATAAAAAGCTTACAAAATGAAAGTAGGCTGAGAACTAAGAACCATGGACCAATAACCAACCTAACAGCTTCCCACAAAGCTACTAAACCAATATCAATCCAAAATTCTTCATGCTTCTCCTTTTATTCATCATCACCATGATTTTTGATTTTTTACTTATTTATGTGGTATTTTTGGTATTTTTGCCTTTTTTTAACTTAGACTGAATTTTAATGTTTCTAAAAGCTTATCTAAGCTTTGTCAGAGCTTAAGTGAGCTTAAGAGTCCAATAACAACAACTAATAACAACATTCTACTAACATGAGATTTTTGAAATTTGAAAGATGCATAAACTGGGATATCCAAATGAAACTTGAAATTGACATTGAAGAAAGTTTAAATTACATTAAAGAAATAAGATACAAGCTTTTAAAATTAAAGATTACAACTATTTTTGAGATTTCACTAACTACGATTACCTACACTATTCTACAACTAATAATATCTTCATACAACATCCCCCTGGCTTTATAAATGACAATTAGGGTTAAGTGGGACCCTCTAATACTTTCCCAACACAATTGAGAGCCATTGGATCACTGAAACTCATCTTAGCCTTTAAAATTGCTTTTGGCGCCAAAAAGTCCTAGAAGCCAGCTATGGGTAGCGTGGAGGGTTTTAAGGGTTTAATTGTTTCTTGGTTTTATGTGGAGGTGGAGGGTAGTGGGTAGGACAGGTGGTGGGTGAGGTGGAAGCGAAACCAGGTATGTGAGGGTGGTATTTGTTTGCAGTGGTGAGGGAGGAAGGAGGGAGTGGTTTTGGAGGGGTCAATGGGGTCAAACCCCGTTTAATATTTAAAGGGTGGTTTGGGCTGGGAAGTTGGGCCAGTGGTGTTTGGGCTTGGTTAAATAAAAGGAGTGGGCTGGATTGGGTGATGGTTGTATTTGGTTTTGGGTATTAATAATACAAAGGGTCCGTTTGATTTGGTACTAGTAACAAGGACCAAAAATGTAATTTTCTGAAAGTTTAGGGGTCTGAATTGGAAAGTTTCCAAAGATATTACAAGGACTAATCTTGCCATATGTGATAAACCAAGGACCATAAATGTAATTATTTTCCATTTTAAATACCCAGGGACCTTTTCTACCAAATCTTCAAACTCTAGGGACCAAACATGTAAATTCACCAAACTTTCCAACCAAGGACCATTCCTGCCATAGAAGATTAGTATAAGGACCAAAATTGATTTTCTTAAAGTTTTTACATCCCAGGGACCATTTATGTCAATTTTACAAAGTTGAGGGACTAAACTTGTAATTTTGTGAAACTTTGCACCAAAGGACTAAATATGTAATTTGTGATTCAAAAAGGACCTTTGGTGACTTTTTCATGTTTTAGAATAACCAGGAACTAGTTTTGATAACTTTTGAAACTTGAGGGACTGAAACTGTTAATTATGCAAACTTTGTTCGTTTTTCATCTGTTTTTGATCATTTTGCATCTGAAACATATAAAATAAAATCTTGGGATATTTTCAGTATTTTGATGCATATTTAAGTGTTTTTGGATGTTTTGGCAGTTCAGATTGGTATAAAATGATGAGTATTTAGACACTTATCAGTTTTCTCCTCTCTCTCTCTAGAAAAACACACACACCTTCCCCTTTCTTAATCTAATAATATCATGTCTTTCCTTTACTTTGAGCTTCCCCGACCCCCCGAACCACATGAATCACTAATATTTTCGGTCCTACAGGTCCTTTCCCAAGCCTATGGTAATCTATTTTGTTATGACAGGTAGTGAGAGATGTTTTCCATTTCCTTATTGTGATATATACTTTATTACACCCGAGAGATGTGAGTATCTAAACACTATTTATGAGGTGCTAGTGTATGACCTCCGTGCTTGTCTTTGGTCTTTAGTGGAACGATTATTTGTTGTAATTACTTTTATATTAGTGTTAAATGACCCCTAACTTGTATTTTGATTAGAATAAAAGCGCATTTGCTTGAGGACAAGCAAATCTCAAGTGTAAGAGTATATGATGAGGCGAAAAATGATCCATTTTTAGGGGGTCATTTAAGCCCGGAATTGAATTTATTTGATCAAATATTGCCCTAAATCGTTCCTTTTGTGATTTTAGGTACTTTTGGAGTGAATTCTAGAAAAGGAAGCATTTTGGATGTTTTGGAGCATAAAAGTGAAGAAAACGGCAAAGTCTTAATTTTCCTTGCTGGGAAAAGTACCTGACGACGTCACAAGCTTCTTCATGACGGCGTCAAGAGTAATACAAGAGGTGGAAGTGGATAAAGTCCGTGACGGTCCAGAAAGTTTTGTGCATTGGAGATGACGGCGTCACCCAAGGCCGTCACGTGTAAAATTAAAGAGTGATAGCCTAGAAAATTTCCTGAAGGCGTCACGTAGGCCGTCACGTGTTAACTTGTCAAAGTTTGCGCGCGAAGTAGCTGATATTGTTTTGGTCATAACTTTTGCATACGAACTCGGATTTAGGTGATTCAAAAGCCCACGCGAAGAGGACGAAGAAATCTACAATTTGGTGAAGAAAAATTGGTCATGATTTCGTCACTCTTTACGGGGTGACGCCGTCAAGCCTTGCCGACAGAAAACTTGCCTATAAATATAACATGATAACTTCACTTTTTGTAAGCCCTAAACCCTAAGGTCGATTCCTGGTTTTAGGTAGGTATTTTTCCAGAAACTTAGAGGGTTTCAATCACTCAATAAACATCATGTATTGGTTTGTTGATTCTATCTTAATTATGTTTTCCATTATCATTGTTGCTTGCTCTTCTTTGATGATGATTTGCTAATTCACCTTGTGTCTACTTATGATTGTGTGAAACTTGTATATAATTGATTAGATCTTATTGATTCCTTGTTGATGTTTGTATCTATCTTCATCAATTAGGGTGTGACACTTCGATAGGTCTAGTTGATATAGCTTATAATTCTTGATTCCTATTGTCTCTTGTTTGGTTGATTGTATTCGATGTTAGGCTTAAGAAAACTGGCAGACTTCCATAGGGTAACATGCTTGAACGTCTTAAGAAACATGAACCAATGCGTACTAGGTTATTATAGTTGTATTTAATGCATGAACGAATTCTAATGATCCCATGTTAGGAGCTTCTTGCAGGCTCGACATAGGAGTGAAGTAGGAGTTTATAGAGTTGGGGAAGTACGTACGCCACCCCACGAATGGTATTAAGGAATACAACCCGTCAATTAAAACAAGGTGTGACAATTCAATAGGTAGAATTCGATAGCTAGCAAGGAGTAACATATCATAGGTAGACATGCTTCACTTACCTTGTAGAACCTTAGTTTATTTTTCTTGCACATTAGTTTAATTAGTAGCTTTTGGGTTAGTTGATTAGCAACTAATTCCGCCCCTCCTTCCAAAACCCGAGATTTTTACTTGCTTTTCATAAAATATAAAAACACAAAAAAAGAATCATCCTTCACCTTTAGACCTAGTTAGATTAATTTCAATCCTAACGACACTATTCCTGAGTTGAACGATCCATCCCCCGGTACTTGTCACTATACTATACTACAACGATCAGGTACACTGCCTGGTGGGGGTTGTAAGCTTCTCAAGATCCCTTGAGAGGTAAAGCCTGGTGCGATTCCCACGCATCAGGTTCGCCTTTAGATTTGATAGAAAAAGCATTCACTATTAGTGCTTATGAGTGTACCGGTAGCATTTAGATTCTAGAACTTGCGTTAGTGATTCATCCCGAGACCGATAGTGTGACTACATTCGTGTAGTAGGATTTACTACATGATAAGAGGCATTAGGATCACCCTTGTGTTAAACCCTTATCATAATTACTTGACCATTTAAGTCATATTACTTGGCTAGTAAAGTCAACTAATTTTTCCCACACCTTAGCGTTGTACTCATTTTTAGTATACGAAACCCCTAGTACACCCTATAATCCATACCGAGCGCATCAGGGGAGTATTTGATTTCATTCTCTTTACTTTTTCACTTTTACATTCTTTACTTGAACATTGGGGACAATGTTCATCTTAAGTGTAAGGGGAGGGTAAAAAGATGATACCTTACATATGCACTTTCGCTTGAGTTTGTTTTGTTTGATAGTAGATGTGTAATAAAACTATGAGAAATACTTGTTAGTGCAATTTTAGCGCCAAATTTAAAATTTTTTACAACATTTAGTTGTTACGGATGTTAATTATGGCTAGATCTCTTGTGTGTTTGCTTAGATGTAGTGAAACCTAGATGTTAATTATGGGTTGATTGTTTTTTTATAGTTGTTACGGATGATTGTATTCGATGTTAGGCTTAAGAAAACTGGCAGACTTCCATTGGTGACATGCTTGAACGTCTTAAGAAACATGATCAGAGGTGTAATATGATTTTTGGTTGTATTTAATGCGTAGGAGAATTCTAATGATCCCATGTTAGGAGCTTCTAACGGCTCGACATAGGAGTGAAGTAGGATCCTATAGAGTTATGGAATATTGTACACGGCCCTACGACTAGTATTAAGGAATACGCCCTGATGAGGCGAAAAATGATCCGTTTTTAGGGGGTCATTTAAGCCCGAATCCGAATTTATTTGATCAAATATTGCCCTAAATCGTTCCTTTTGTGATTTTAGGTACTTAGAGAGTGAATTCTGGAAAAGAAGCCATTTTGGACGTTTTTGGAGCATAAAAGTGAAGAAAACGGCAAAGTCTCAATTTTCCATGCTGGAACAGTACATGAAGGCGTCAAGAGTAAACTCTTGACGGCGTCAAACCCCAAGAATTAAAATCCGTAGCTCATGACAGCGTCACGCAGGCCGTCAGAAGTAGATCAAGGCCGTCCGAGGAAGTATTTGGCGGCGAGATGACGGCGTCACACCTTTGTTCTTGACGCCGTCACACCGATTTTCCTGTATATAGTTTTCTAGTTTTTTACATTAAGAGAGAGAAGTTTTGGAGAAACCCTAAAGACGAATTTGGTGCAACTTTTACAGGTTTTTCAAGGGTTCCAAACCCTTGATACCTTGCATTGTAATTGAGATAAGTGTTCTTCTAATTCAATCAATATGTCTATGTGTTGGTTGTCTATATCTTATTCTTGTCTCAATTCCATTATGCTAGGCTAGATCTCTTTTGTGTTTGCTTAGATCTAATGAAACCTAGATATTGATTATGTGTTGATTACTTGTTTATTCTTGTCTTGGATGAATGATTTTATATGTTAGGCTTAAGAAAACTGGCAGATCTCCAAATGGTAACATGCTTGAACGTCTTAAGAAACATGAACCGAGGCGTACTAGGTTTTTATTGGTTGTATTTAATGCATGAGCCACTGTTTACAATCCCTATAGTTGTGCTGGGCATGGTGTAGGAGGAGATAAGAGCTCATAGAATTGGGGAGTTATGTATGCCACCCCATGAATGGTATTAAGGAATACAATCCGTCATCCATGCAATTATAACAAGTAATTAACGTGTAAAAGTATCTAGGGAGTAGTGAAATCTAAGTAAACACATTTTCTCCAATCACTGCTCACAACCTTAGTATAATTAGTTTATTTTCATTTTTATTATTTTATTTTGATTGCATCTTAGTTTTGGGTTAGTTGAATAGCAACTAATTCCGCCCACTCTTCCAAAACCCCGAGATTTAAATTGCTTTCCATAAAATATAAAAATACAAAAATAATCATCCCTCACCTTTAGAACTAGTAATTAGGCTTTCTAATCCTAGCGACACTATTCCTAAGCTGAACGATCAATCCCCCGGTACTTGTCACTATACTATACTACAACGATCAGGTACACTGCCTGGTGGGGGTTGTAAGCTTCTCGAGATCCCTTGAGAGGTAAAACCTGTTGCGATTCCCACGCATCAAGTTTTTGGCGCCGCAGCCCGGGGAATAGTTATTGTTTAGGTTGAAATTTATTTTTATTAGGTCTACTCATTAGATTCCTATCAAGTGAGATTTTTTCTTTTTACTTTGTAGCTTTCTCGTAGTCTATCTTTTCTTTGTGATTTTGTATGTAATTTGCTTCAAATGGACACTACACTTAGACTTCTAAGATTACAAGATAGGATTGAGTGGCTAACACACCAAAGAGTTCAAAATACCTCATTTAGAGACACCTATGAATCATATGAGCCTTCACCTAGGATAGATTCTTATGAACAACCTCCATATTTAAGATCTAGTTTTAGTGAGGCCAATAGGAAATGCGACCTAGTTTGCCATGGAATTATGGAGAGAGCCATTGCAACAAATCATAAGTTGGATGAAGCACTAGGTTTGCTATTATCACTTCCTAAGAAAACAATTGAGGAGGATTTAGCCGAGCATGATCACATTGATCAAAAAGACCTAGGTCCTATGATTGATGATGATGAATCTCAAGAAACAGATGATGAATCTCTTGGGCAATTTGTATATAGCAGTCAGAATATTGAGGATGATCCTTATGACTCGGACATAGAAGTTGAGATGCCTAGAGAAGCATGTGAGATACTTGGGAGAATGTTAGGGCTAGATCCTGACACATGGAATGATGAGGTAAATAACATAAGCCCACAAAATACTCAACCATCATTTGAGGCACACACACCGCCCGTGACTTACCCGGAATAAGTAGAAGAAACTTTAGGAATTCCAATGGAGGTAGAACCCTTGGACCAGGCACCATTAGAGGATATAGGTTTGAATGCTTGTAGTGATAACCTTACTCCTAGTTCTAGGGAATTTCCTAGTGTTGATGAACCGGAACCTCAATCTTTACACACCTTTCCATCCTTAGATATATTTCTAGGAGACAAAAGAGGAACCGACCCACCCATCAACCAATATTATCCGGGTAGTTTTAGGATGAAGGAAGCCATTCACTCACCCCCCTTCACCTCACGTGGCATATTCACACCCTAAGGGTGTGTATCACTACTTTCACCCACACTTAATCCCAAGTGTAGGGAGAACCTCCCCTATTTCCGTTAAATAAGTGTAGAGTCAAGCTCGTGACTCGAACAAAAACAAGCGCTTCTTGGGAGGCAACCCATGTTTTGTGTGATTTTATTTGTTTGATTGTTATTTGCTTCCGTATGCATGTTTTATTTTTATTGTTGGTAGATCATGTCTCTAAATTAAAATGTGGAAATACTTTACTATGTTGTTTGGCCTAGTCTTAACTCCAACCTAAAATTATTTTTGCAAAAGATAAGTGTAAGGGGAAACCACAGATATGTTTTTAAGAAACAAACCGATCATGATTCTCCACAATATTAAATGAACATGTATATTCGTATTTGTTAGAGTCAAATGCTTGTATTGAGTCATAATGAAGTTTTGCAGGATTTTCCAGGAAGTAGGACCAAGTTTTTTCAGAAATTTTCCGGAAACTTGACATAAGAATTTCTGCAGGTCCATTCTGACGGCGTCAGAGTTTTACTCTTGACGGCGTCAGGAGTTAAAATCTGGAAATTTTACCGGTTTTGTTTTTCTAACGGAGTCTTATGGTTTTTGTGAATTATTAAGTTTTATATTCTCCAGGAGATCTGCAAACTTCATTCCACAAGCATTATATCTTACTTTGTTTTCTAGGATTTAGCAACTTATATAGGATGCCGCCGATTTTACGCGAGGTTGTCTTGTCTATTTTGTCAGGATTTACAGGTTATGTTCGACAAGGAGATGATTTATATTCTGGAAGGGAAGCTTGGATGGTTCATTTTCTTGGAGGAAGATTTAACCTGGCCAACCTATAATCCATACCGAGCGAATCAGGGGAGTATTTGATTTCATTCTCTTTACTTTTTCACTTTTACATTCTTTACTTGAACATTGGGGACAATGTTCATCTTAAGTGTAAGGGGAGGGTAAAAAGATGATACCTTACATATGCACTTTCGCTTGAGTTTGTTTTGTTTGATAGTAGATGTGTAATAAAACTATGAGAAATACTTGTTAGTGCAATTTTAGCGCCAAATTTAAAATTTTTTACAACATTTAGTTGTTACGGATGTTAATTATGGCTAGATCTCTTGTGTGTTTGCTTAGATGTAGTGAAACCTAGATGTTAATTATGGGTTGATTGTTTTTTTATAGTTGTTACGGATGATTGTATTCGATGTTAGGCTTAAGAAAACTGGCAGACTTCCATTGGTGACATGCTTGAACGTCTTAAGAAACATGATCAGAGGTGTAATATGATTTTTGGTTGTATTTAATGCGTAGGAGAATTCTAATGATCCCATGTTAGGAGCTTCTAACGGCTCGACATAGGAGTGAAGTAGGATCCTATAGAGTTATGGAATATTGTACACGGCCCTACGACTAGTATTAAGGAATACGACCTGATGAGGCGAAAAATGATCCGTTTTTAGGGGGTCATTTAAGCCCGAATCCGAATTTATTTGATCAAATATTGCCCTAAATCGTTCCTTTTGTGATTTTAGGTACTTGGAGAGTGAATTCTGGAAAAGAAGCCATTTTGGACGTTTTTGGAGCATAAAAGTGAAGAAAACGGCAAAGTCTCAATTTTCCATGCTGGAACAGTACATGAAGGCGTCAAGAGTAAACTCTTGACGGCGTCAAACCCCAAGAATTAAAATCCGTAGCTCATGACGGCATCACGCAGGCCATCAGAAGTAGATCAAGGCCGTCCGAGGAAGTATTTGGCGGCGAGATGACGGCGTCACACCTTTGTTCTTGACGCCGTCACACCGATTTTCCTATATATAGTTTTCTAGTTTTTTACATTAAGAGAGAGAAGTTTTGGAGAAACCCTAAAGACGAATTTGGTGCAACTTTTACAGGTTTTTCAAGGGTTCCAAACCCTTGATACCTTGCATTGTAATTGAGATAAGTGTTCTTCTAATTCAATCAATATGTCTATGTGTTGGTTGTCTATATCTTATTCTTGTCTCAATTCCATTATGCTAGGCTAGATCTCTTTTGTGTTTGCTTAGATCTAATGAAACCTAGATATTGATTATGTGTTGATTACTTGTTTATTCTTGTCTTGGATGAATGATTTTATATGTTAGGCTTAAGAAAACTGGCAGATCTCCAAATGGTAACATGCTTGAACGTCTTAAGAAACATGAACCGAGGCGTACTAGGTCTTTATTGGTTGTATTTAATGCATGAGCCACTGTTTACAATCCCTATAGTTGTGCTGGGCATGGTGTAGGAGGAGATAAGAGCTCATAGAATTGGGGAGTTATGTATGCCACCCCATGAATGGTATTAAGGAATACAATCCGTCATCCATGCAATTATAACAAGTAATTAACGTGTAAAAGATATCTAGGGAGTAGTGAAATCTAAGTAAACACATTTTCTCCAATCACTGCTCACAACCTTAATATAATTAGTTTATTTTCATTTTTATTATTTTATTTTGATTGCATCTTAGTTTTGGGTTAGTTGAATAGCAACTAATTCCGCCCACTCTTCCAAAACCCCGAGATTTAAATTGCTTTCCATAAAATATAAAAATACAAAAATAATCATCCCTCACCTTTAGAACTAGTAATTAGGCTTTCTAATCCTAGCGACACTATTCCTAAGCTGAACGATCAATCCCCCGGTACTTGTCACTATACTATACTACAACGATCAGGTACACTGCCTGGTGGGGGTTGTAAGCTTCTCGAGATCCCTTGAGAGGTAAAACCTGTTGCGATTCCCACGCATCACGACCCTTCATCCATGCAATTGTAACAAACTATCAACCTGTAAAAGATATCTAGGGAGTAATGAAACCTAAGTAAACACAACTTTCCCTATTATTGTTCACACCACTAGTTTAATTAGATTTCATTTCATTTTTGTTATTTTATTTTGATTGCATCTTAGTTATTGGGTTAGTTGATTAGCAACTAGTTCCTCCCACTCTTCTAAAACCGAGATTTTTAATTGCTTTTATAAAATATAAAAATAAAAAAAGAATCATCTCTCACCTCTAGACCTAATTTTTAGGCTTTCTAGTCCTAGCGACACTATTCCTGAGTTGAACGATCAATCCCCCGGTACTTGTCACTATACTATACTACAACGATCAGGTACACTGCCTGGTGGGGGTTGTAAGCTTCTCGAGATCCCTCGAGAGGTAAAGCCTGGTGCGATTCCCACGTATCACTACACAAACATGTTATAACCAATTACTTACCTCGAATCACGGTTATATTACTCCAACAAGGTTTAGCCAAACACTTGATTCTTATTAAGAATTACAGGCAACTTAGCATCTCATCACTATATTAATAAATGTATGATAGAGTTATATGCCAAACAACCCTTAAACATGGTTTTGATCAATTGTAATATATCTAGAGACCAAACTCTTGATTACAACACAATCCTATAGTCAATTGATCAATTGGAATTACTCCTCCTTTTCCCTCTCTTGGCTAACCACGAGACAGACAAACACACTGTATTCTTCTGGAAAAGTTTGAAAGTCAACTAAGTCAAATTTTAGTTATAACTACTAAAAATCTTGTGGGACTTTAGGGTTATGACAATATTAGCCCCTCTAGTTCCATTTTCAAGATATTAGCCATTTTAAACTTTCCATACATAAACACTTAATACTTTGACTTATATTTTGACTTTAGCGTATTTTCCAAAGATTAACCAATCACATAAAGTCTACTAAACTATTTTTACATAGTCAAACATAATAAAATAACAATATAATACAAAAATACCTTATTCGGTTTCGGGGTGTAACATCCCCCCCCCCCCCCACCTAACAAAATTTCATCCCCAAAATCTATTCTCAGAACAAATGAAAATACTTCATTCCCATCTTTTCCTATGACTCCCATTTCTGACCAAGATTTCTTCTAGTTCTTTTTGCGAAGTTAGATCCGGATCAATTTTAATATCATCTAAAGTCACCACACTTGTTTCATTCGCTAAACACTTCCTTAAATAAGAAACATGAAAAGTATTAAGGATACCTTTCATTTCTTTGGGTAGTTCTAGCACATAAGTCACTTCACCTACCCGCTTCAAAATCTAATGGTCTAATAAATCTCGGCAGGTGAGCTCGAGACACTAAATCCAGAAGATAATCCCAATGTCACATTTAACTACTTTAAAGACTCGCGAGACCTGCAATCATGTGTTCAAGGCATGGAAATTATTGTGAAGGTATTGGAATCGAAAGCACTATCCAAAGTCCATGATCCTTTATTGTCAATTAATGAGTTGTTGGCTTTGGTGGTCGCTCTACCTATAAATTTGAGACCTAGACATATCACTGGCACCATCTTATCTAAAGCAATATTGCAAAGATACCATGATGTCTATATGGCATTACCATGGAGGATGTCAAGTTGATAGAGTTATTGACGCAGCTATACAGTTGTTGGTGTTGGTGCATTGCGTGTCATTAATAGTTCAACACTACTAAATTCACTAGGAACAAATCCTCAAGAAACCATGAAGATGCTCGGAATGTAGGCGACAAATATTTATTATTGGCTTTAGACGAGTATATATAAAACTTTAACCGAAAGAAAAAGTAAAAAAATAGCGAATTAACAATAGTTCTTATTTTGATACAGACTACAGGAATAAGTGTTAAGTTAGTTACATTTCAAACAATTATCCTGTCTTATACAGTTATACTCATAAATTTAGCAATTTCTGGTACATGGGTGTAAAAATGCTTGGAGAAAGGTTGGTATTTGGAAAGATATAGGAGATGTGTTCGGGAAAATGTTTTTCTTATAAAGTTGTTTTATACATTTCATGTGGAGATACTTAATTTAGTCTTTTGAACTTTGTTTGCCATATTTTAGAGTAATTTTTTGTTTTTGTTTTTTCTTTTTGGTAATTATGGTTTTCAATCTTTTGGCCGACTAATCCACAGGGTTTTAACCTACTACCACACAGATTTAAACCGGGTAAAGACCTCCCTTTTCAGGAGGTTGGCTTTGTCACTTCATAGTTGTTTGTATCTAGTATTAATTGGATGTGAAAGCTCACACATTTTAATGATATTAGTCCCAAAATTTTACCACTAGGTCACCCTGAGTGGTTAAAGTATTTTTTTCATTGATAATTTGTATAAGAGTTTTTGGTGGCTGATCCAGGAATTAAACATAGGGTATACACTACATATTTGATAGAATTTTATTTTTCGATCCAAAGATTTTAGGTTCGGGTTGGTTATATGGGTCGGGTTTTCTACGAAACTTTTTTAGCCGCATCTTCATAGTCAATTTTCGAGAAGTTTTTCTTGTTTAATAATCAGGTGATCACATTTTCAACTTTCTTTTCTTTGTTGATGACTTATTTGTTCTAATCACATTTTCAACTTTCTTTTCTTTGTTGATGACTCATTTGTTTACGTTCACTGTGTATTTTTCTTGTATTGAAAAATTTAGGAAAAGATCAAAATTCAAACTTCAAAGTATGTGAGTTCACATAATTTAATGTAACATTAAAGCATACACTATAATGGAACCATAATCCAATGTGTTAATACAAATATCGCCTAAAAACGTTATTTATATTTTACGATCTTTGCTAAGTTTTGTTAACGACAAAATGTAAACTTTAGTTTTTAGTAAAATATAATTTGAGTTTAAAGACTTACATAATTAGACATTTGCTACATTTACATTTCATATAAAACACAACATTTTTATATTTCTTAGAATAGAAATGTCACATCCCATTTATGGTAAGTTTGTGTCAAACACTTCAATATGCATTTAAGGAAAGATTGTGTGTTTGACTCACCATAAGTCTTCTTACACAAGTATGTGTTTCACTAGAAATAAGTTGATGTGACTTTGGTTGGTTTTGAATGATTTATTGCAAAACTTACTGTCAGACCTGGCGGAACCTTGGAGGTACACGGGCGGAACCCATCTGAGGGTTCCGCCGTATCCGCCAGAGCTGCTGAAAGTCTTGCTATAAATACCAAGCCATTTCTTAGATTTTTCCTTTATCACTTCTCATTATATTTTACACATACATCATTCATCTAACCTATTAACATTGTCATTTGTGTGAAGTTCTCTTGTAGCAAAGAAGTTCACAAGTTCATATAAAAGTTACAAGTTCTCAACACAACGTTGCAAGACTTGTTAACTTAACATTATATAGACTTCGTGTAGTTTATACTTCATTTGATTGTGTATATTCAAGTTGTGATCGGTTAGTATTTTAGGCCTTAAAATACATAGAGTGACGGGAGTTGTTGTACCCTTGTAAAAGAACTAACGGGAGTGGTTGTACCCTTGTAAAAGAACTCGACATCTAGCTTAGTGTCGGTAATCGTGTAAGCGATGTGTAAGGTTTTCTCCGCCGGTGAAAGGAGCTTGTTGACTAGTGAAAGAAACTCTCGAGTTGGATACTCGGGGCGTGGACGTAGGGCAAGGAAAAAGAGTCCTTGTAGCCGAACCACGATAAATACTCATGTTGTGGTTTGATCATTTCTTTCTTTATACTTGCATATTATATATTGTCTTTGAGTTTATATCTTTAATTAAACGGAAATTTTCAAAACATAATTAAACGAAAAACCGGTAAACTATTCAACCCCCCTTCTAGTTTTCCACAATTGGTATCAGAGCTACGTTACTCAAGCTTTTAAAATATATTGTGTCTTAAAACTTGAAACGATCCATGGATTTTGAAAATTACAAAGAAGGGCTATGCAAAGACCACCACTTTTTGAAGCAAATGGTTTTATATATTGGAAAAACCGATTTGAAACTTACGTGAAATCTAAAGATATAGATTTATGGTATATAATCATTGATGGTGATAATGTAGCAACAAATAGTAAAGATGAAGATCAAAAGAAATTGATTGCTAAAAATAATGAAGCTAAAATGATGCTTTACAATGCTTTGCCTAAGAAAGAATATGAAAGAGTCTTTATGTGTAAAACCGCCAAAGAAATTTGGCAATCTTTAATAGTCACTCATCAAGGAAACTCACAAGTTACGGATAACAAAATTGATCTTCTTGTTCAACAATATGAACAATTTGTTATTCCCGAAGATGAGATTATTGATAGTGCATTTGCTAGGTTTAACACTATTATTACTTCACTTAAAGCACTTGATGAATCTTTTTGTAGCAAGAATTTTGTCCGGAAATTTCTTAGAGCACTTCATCCGAAGTGGAGAGCAAAAGTGACGGCAATTGAAGAATCCAATGATCTTTCAAGCATGTTACTTGACGAGCTAATTGGAAACCTCAAAGTTCATGAAATGGTAACGGAAAAAGATTCGGAAATAGTTAAAGGCAAGAAAGAAAAGGTTAAGTCCATTTCCTTGAAAGCTAGAGTCCAATCAAGTGATGATGAAGAATCTAGTTCGGATAGTGATGATGAAGAATATGCCATGGCCGTTAGAGACTTCAAGAAGTTCTTTCGTAGACGAGGGAAGTTTGTAAGGCAACCTAAAGATGACAAGAAAACCTTCCGAAAAGATCGTGATGATAAGAAAGGAAAGTTTGAAATGAAATGCTTTAGGTGTGGAGACATAAGTCATCTCATAGGAGAATGTCCAAAACCACCCAAAAGCAAGTCTCAACAAGCTTTTGTAAGTGGTGCTTGGAGTGACTATGAAGAAGATGACGATGAGCCAAAGAATGATGAAATTGCTCTCATGGCTCGTGACTCAAATGAGGTACTCTCCGACTCATCTTATTCTTCTATTTATGATGACACCTTACAAAAAGAATATAACAAACTTTGTGAACTAAGCTTAAAAATCATAAACAAAAATAAATTTTTGAAAACTAAAAAGGAGTTTTTAGAAAATCAAGTTTATGAGTTAAAAGAAAAAGCTAAGAGATTAGAAAAGAGTAAAGATATTGACACATCGTGTAAATCATGTGAAGAGCTTAAACTCAAAATTGAGAAACTTAGAATTACTCAAGATAATCTAATAAAACAAACCACAAAGTTTAAGAAGTTCGATAAAAGTATTTCTTGTGCGGATGAAATTATGAAACTTCAAAAGTCACCATTCGATAAAACAGGACTAGGTTTCATGAAACTAGAAACTTCGAAGAGTCAAACGAAACAAGAAAAGAAAGCACAAGAAACTAACAAAACTGCTACAGCAGCCCGCGGAACAGACGGAACCCAAAATAGGGTTCCGCCCGTTGAACCCAAAGGTTCCGCCGGGTCTGCAGCAGCAATGACAGCTTCCACGTTGGATCGTTCAAAATTTGTTAAAGTCACATATAAAAATGAAACAAAACCTGCTGTTAAAACTGGAGTAGGACTTCGTAAAAACGAATTTAGAACTAAAACTACTCAACCGAGACCTACGACTCTTATTCCCAAACGCCCCTTTCCAAAGAGTAACTACAACACACGACCAAACTACCAACATGTTTGGAACCAAAACACTCCTGGACATTACCAAACTCCAAATTACATGTCATGGAACCCTTATGTTCTATTTCCATACTTGGATCAAGTTAATGGTATGTTTAACCAAAATGGACCCATGAGAAATTGGGGACCAAATGCTTGAATGTTTTTCATAAAATAGGTGTGCCTCAAAGTATGTTTGGAACCGGATGAATGGATTAAAGATAGCGGCTGTTCAAGGCACATGACCGGTAACAAAAGCCTCTTCTCAACATATCACAAATGTGATGGAGGTAATGTTACGTTTGGTAGTAAAGCTAAGAGCAAAATCATCAGAAAAGGTACAATCTCTCATGACTCTCTTTTTATAGATGATGTAGCTCATGTTGATAACTTAGGTTTTAATCTCCTTAGTATTAGTCAACTTTTCCGTAATAAGTATAACATCCTTTTTAGTGAAAATGGAAGTAAAATATTTAAATATGGCATAACCATAGCCAAAGGTGTTCTTAAGAACAACGTGTATGTCATGAAGATGGATCAAACATCTAGAGACAAACTTTGTCTTACTTCATTAGATGAATCTTCAAATTTATGGCATAGACGTCTAGGACACGCTAACATGAGACTTATACAAAACCTCTCCTCCAAAGACCTAGTTCGAAACCTACCTAAGTTGAAATATGACCAACACTTTTGTGACGCTTGCAAAGTCGGTAAACAAGTCCATAGTAGCCATAAGGCTAAAAACTTGGTTTCTACATCTAGGTGTCTAGAACTTTTGCATATGGATTTGTTCGGTCCATCCGCTATACAAAGTTATGGAGGTAACTTCTATACTTTGGTAATAGTAGATGATTATTCAAGATATACTTGGACAAAATTTTTGAAAAGTAAAAACGAAGCTTTTGATCAATTTGAAATTCTAAGTAAGAAAATTCAAAATCAAGTAGGAACTTGCATTGTGTCTATTAGAACAGATCATGGTCGTGAATTTGATAATGAATTTCAATTTGGAGACTTTTGTGATAAAAATGGAATAACTCATAATTTTTCGGCTCCACGAACCCCTCAATCTAATGGTGTAGGTTGTTTTTAAGTTCGTGTTCTTTCTCTAGGTTTATAGGAGAACTAGGTCACATATGACTATTTGACCTATTTGTGCCTTAGTGTTTCTATATCTTCATCAAAGTGTGCCGTCTGATATTCTCAAACTTACCAGCATGGTTCTTTTTTTCTTCTTCTTTTTGTTTTGGACAATGCCAAGTTAGTAAAGGTACGCACTCATAATCTTCCATGTATTCTAAAGGGTATGCACTTCTAAGTTTTACTATATTTTGTAGTTACTTATGACTAATTCCATTTTTTTTACACTACACAACATTTACAGAGGGTATGCACTTGCATACCCTCTACATAAGCTAGTTCCGCCCCAAAGAGTTTTCTTAACATTCAATTGTTTCTTCAATCTTCAGAAGGGGAAATAATATAACTTTTAATTACAGTGTATAGAGACTATGGCAATGTACTCCCTTTCAATTAAATGTGTTAAAAAACAAATATTTGCATTTGAATCTATGTTCTATTTATAAAGTAAGCTTAAATTATTAAGCTACTAGTATACTTTGAACATGGTTTTAGTTGAAACAAATTGCTTTTGGCTTTGGGAGAGTCACAAATGGTATGACATTTGAGTCCATATATAATAAGCTTGAGGTTGTGTGCTACTAGTACCTTTCTACTATGGTTTTTGGTTGAACCCTAAAAAGATTCCGAATGGTCTATTGTTTTCGGCTTAAAGAGCCGTTACAATGGTTAAGATCAGATGTTTAGCTACGAAGTATAATTAATTAAAATAAATTAACTTATAAATCAAAATGAAAGGTGATTTCGTTCGACCGAGCCAACTACTATAAGTCTTAAGCAACCTCACCCTCGCCTAATGATGAGGCAAAAAATAAACCACTTTTAGGGGGTCATTTAAGCCCGGAATTGAATTTATTTGATCAAATATTACTCTAAATCGTTCCTTTTGTGATTTTAGGTACTTTGGGAGTGAAATCTGGAAAAGGAAGCAATTCGGACGTTTTTGGAGCATAAAAGTGAAGAAAACGCCAAAGACTTAATTTTCCATGCTGGGAATAGTGTATGACGGCGTCAAGAGGACATTCCTGACGGTGTCAAGAGTAATTACCATGACGAACCAGTACAAATATGAAGGCGTCACAAGTAGAGCGTCAAGAGTTAAATGTGTGACGGCCTGCAAAAGTGGACTACATGACGGCGTCAGATGTAGATCAAGGCAGTCCGAAGATTTATTTGGCGGCGAGATGACGGCGTCACAAGTTTGTTCTTGACGCCGTCAGTCTCTAATATCTATATATAGTTTTCTAATTTTCATTCATTAAGGGGAACAAGTTTGGAGAAACCCTAAGGCCGAACCATATACGTATTTTACAGCTTTTTCAAGGGTTTTCAGCCCTTGAACCCTTACATGTGCTATTGAGATAAGTATTCTTTTAATTCAATCAATATGTCTATGTGTTGGTTGTCTATATCTTGTGCTTGTCTTGATTCCACCATGTTAGGCTAGATCTATCTTGTGTTTGCTTGGATCTAATGAAACCTAGATGTTGATTATGTGTTGATTACTTGTTTATGGTTGTATTGGATGAATGATTTCAATGTTAGGCTTAAGAAAACTGGCAGATCTCCAATTGGTAACATGCTTGAACGTCTTAGGAAACATGAACCGATGTGTACTAGGTTTTATTGGTTGTATTTAATGCATGAGTAAATTCTAATGATCCCATGTTAGGAGCTTCTTAGCCGGCTCGACATAGGAGTGAAGTAGGCACTCATAGGATTGGGGAGTTAAGTACGCCACCCCATGAATGGTATTAAGGAATACAATCCGTCATCCACGCAACTATAACAAGTAATTAACGTGTAAAAGATATCTAGGGAGTAGTGAAATCTAAGTAAACACATTTCTCCACTTATTGCTCACAACCTTAGTTTAATATAGTTTTATTTTCATTTTTAGTATTTTATTTTGATTGCATCTTAGTATTGGGTTAGTTGACTAGCAACTAATTCCGCCCAAATCCTTCAAACCCGAGATATTTACTTGCTTTCTAAAAAATATAAAAATACAAAAAGAATCATCCCTCATCTCTAGACTTAATCTTTAGGTTTTCTAATCCTAGTGACACTATTCCTAGCTGAACGATCAATCCCCCGGTACTTGTCATTATACTATACTATATCGATCAGGTACACTGCCTGGTGGGGGTTGTAAGCTTCTCAAGATCCCTTGATAGGTAAAGCCTGGTGCAATCCCTACGCATCAAGTTTTTGACGCCGCAGCCCGGGGAATAGTTATTGTCTAGGTTAGAATCTCTTTTTATTAGGTCTACTTGCTAGATTCCTTTCTAGTAAGATTTTATTTTTATTCTTAGGTTCTCTTTAGTCTATCTTTTTCTTCGTGTTTTTGTTAGTAAATTAAATTCATTGACTATTCCGTTGACCATTATGGAAAACGCGAATCCACCCCTTTCCCCTAGAGAAGTGGTTGTGTTACGTGAACAAATTGAGAGTGAGATTAGGAAACTTAGGGAGCTTAATAGGTTGATTAAGGTTGAGCTCGACCATGCATTTAGTGACCTAGCGACCGCCTTGTATTCAAATGAGGACCTAGGGCCTAATGATTTTATGAATGTCGTTAAGGAACTTGAAGAGGGGGAAATAGATCCGAAGCTAAATGATTATTTTAATCTATACCCCACTAAGGAGGAGATTGCATATTATAATAATCTTATTGATGACCCTCGATCTCTTTTTACTAGAATCAAACCTAAGATAAAGAGAGGCGACCCTAAGAATGCTAAGATACCATGTATGATTGGGTATAGACACGTTGACAACGCTTACATTGATTTTAAATCCCCAATCAACATTATGTCCTCAAGTGTTTATAATGATATAGTGAAAACAAGACTTGAACCTAGAAGAGATCCCAAATACCCCGGTGGAATTTGTAACTTTGTCGGGAGAGTTAAAGGTCTACATGTCTTTGTTGGGAATTTCACTTTTGTCACCGACTTTATGATTGTGGAAGATCTTGCTAATGTTATTGATTGTCGATTATCCAATGTTGTGTTTGGTAAATCGTTTGTTGAGGAGTCCAAATTAGAATATGATGAGATAGAAGGGACAATCCGGTTTGCAAGTAACACCGATAGGATCACTTATAGGATGCCTAATAGGATGAAAGAATTTCGCTTTATATCCCGATTTGATAAGGATAACGTTAGTGCTTTTGAGGACATCAATGAAGAGGATAAGAAAAAGGGCATGGATTATGTATGGGAAAAGAGGAGTCTTTTCTACAAAGATTGCTTGGCTCTAGGACCAAAGTATAAAGTCGATAAGGAATTTGCCCATAGGATTATAGGAGCGATTGAGAAAAAGGTAATTGGTTTCTACAAAGAGCATTTACAACTAGAGAGTGAAACCAATGATGAGGTCACGTAGTAACCCATGACCTTGAGTCTAGCTACAAGACTCGTAAATAAAGAAAAGCGCTTCTTGGGAGGCAACCCATGATTTTGTGTGATTTTATTTTGATTGTTATTTGCTTCTGTATGCATGCTTTATTTTTATTGTTGGTAGATCATGTTTCTAAAAAAAAAAAAAAAAAAAAAAAAAAAAAAAAAAAAAAAAAAAAAGTGGAAATACTTTACTTTGTTGTTTTGGCCTAGTCTTAACTCCACCAAAAGGTATTTTTGCAAAAGAAAAGTGTAAGGGGAAACCCCAAATATGTTTTTAAGAAACAAACCGATCATGATTCTCCACAATATTAAGTGAACATGTATATTCGTATTTGTTAGAGTCAAATACTTGTATTGAGTTATAATGAAGTTTTGCAGGATTTTCCAGGAAGTAGGACCAAGTTTTTCCAGAAATTTTCCGGAAACTTAACATAAGAATTTTTGCAGGTCACTTCTGACGGCGTCATGAGCTTGCTCTTGACGGCGTCACGGGTAAAAATCTGGAAATTTTACCGGTTTTGTTTTTCTAACGGAGTCTTAAAGTTTTTGTTGAATTATTAAGTTTTATAATCTCCTGAAAATCTGCAAACTTCATTCCACAAGCATTATATCTTACTTTGTTTTCTAGAATTTAGTAACTTATGTAGATTGCCGCCGATTTTATGCGAGGTTGCCTTGTTTGTTTTCTCAGGTTTAACAGGTTATTTTTGACAAGAAGATGATTTATATTCTGGAAGGGAAGCTTTGATTGTTCATTTTCTTGGAAGAAGATTTAACCTGGCCACCTTATTATCCATACCGAGCGAATCAGGGGAGTATTTGATTTCATTTGTTTTACTTATTTTGCTTTTACATTCTTTACTTGAACATTGGGGACAATGTTCATCCTAAGTGTAAGGGGAGGGTAAAATGATGATACCTTACAGATACACTTTCGCTTGAGTTTGTTTGTTTGATAGTAGATGTGTAATAAAACTATGATAAATACTTGTTAGTGCAATTTTAGCGCCAAATTTAAATTTTTTTACAACATTTAGGAGTGAAACTTTAGCCATAGCAAGCGTCTCATGGATAGGAGATTGTATGACTAGCACATAACCGTACTTTCAGAAAAAATTTTCCACCCAAATATGTGAGGTTCGCCTTTAGATTTGATAGTAAAAGCATTCACTATTAGTGCTTATGAGTGTACCGGTAGCATTTAGATTCTAGAACTTGCGTTAGTGATGCATCCTGAGACCGCTAGTGAGACTACATTCGTGTAGTAGGATTTACTACATAATAAGAGGCATTAGGATCACCCTTGTGTTAAACCCGTATCATAATTACTTGACCATTTAAGTCATATTACTTGGCTAGTAAAGTCAACTAATTTTCCCACACCTTAGCGTTGTACTCATTTTTAGTACACGAAACCCCTAGTACACCCCTCCGAGCCTATCTTTTCGTTTCTAACTTTAAGCATTTTACTTAAAGGAAGAATTTGTTACACCTCACTTAAATGTACACCCAAATCGCCATAGCCTTCCGTGTATGCGCTCATCTTTAGTGCATTATTGTTATGTGTTAAACCCTAAGTTAATTATCTAATTGATTACATGGTTGCTAAGTCGAGTCATATCCTTGTACTTTGGGACGATTGGGACTCATGGGCGAAGTACTTATTTTATGGAGTAATGGGGAAGAACATCATATATTACCCCCATATGTACGTTAATCTTAAAAGTACTCAAAGTGTTTTGATTTTCTTAATTCGAGTCATTAGATTAGTTTATTGTAAAGTATGTAAAGATTCAAGTGTAAAGGGAATGTTCATCCCCTATGATGTATTATTTTGGATGGTAGGGTAAGAGTGTATGCAAAAAAAAAAAAAAAAAAAAAAAAAAAAAAAAAAAAAATCGAAAAATCAAGAAAAAGAAAGAAAAAAATAGAAAAAGAAAAAGAGAAAAAACATACGGACTACCATCCCTTTTCATTCTATGTTCATTTTACGTTTTTATTATTTTTCATTTATTAGCTTAAGTCGAGTCTAGTCTTGGCTTAGCAACGCCATATTGTACATGTAATTAACCAAGATTGTTAACTCGCCACCAGTAAAGACTGCCTATATCCAACAAAACCGTGTATTTCATATCCCTACACCTAACATTACAACCCTTTAAAAGACCTCTTTGATAGTTTATCCTAGGTGCTTACGCCATGTGGTGGAGGTTTGATCCTTTCCCAAGCCTATGGTAATCTATTTTGTTATGACAGGTAGTGAGAGATATCTTCCATTTCCATATTGTAATTTATACTTTATTACACCCGAGAGATATGAGTATCTAAACACTATTTGTGAGGTGCTTGTATATGACCTCCGTGCTTGTCTTTGGTCTTTAGTGGAACGATTATTTGTTGTAAATACTTTTATATTAGTGTTAAATGACCCCTAACTTGTATTTTGATTAGAATAAAAGCGCATTTGCTTGAGGACAAGCAAATCTCAAGTGTAAGGGTATATGATGAGGCGAAAAATAAACCACTTTTAGGGGGTCATTTAAGCCCGGAATTGAATTTATTTGATCAAATATTACCCTAAATCGTTCCTTTTGTGATTTTAGGTACTTTGGGAGTGAAATCTGGAAAAGGACGCAATTCGGACGTTTTTGGAGCATAAAAGTGAAGAAAACGCCAAAGACTTAATTTTCCATGCTGGGAACAGTATATGACGGCGTCAAGAGGACATTCCTGACGGCGTCAAGAGTAATTACCAAGACGACCCAGTACAAATATAAAGGCGTCACAAGCAGAGCGTCAAGAGTTAAATGTGTGACGGCCTGCAAAAGTGGACTACATGACGGCGTCAGATGTAGATCAAGGCAGTCCGAAGATTTATTTGGCGGCGAGATGACGGCGTCACAAGTTTGTTCTTGACGCCGTCAGCCTCTAATATATATATATATAGTTTTCTAATTTTCATTCATTAAGGGGAACAAGTTTGGAGAAACCCTAAGGCCGAACCATATACGTATTTTACAGCTTTTTCAAGGGTTTTCAGCCCTTGAACCCTTACATGTGCTATTGAGATAAGTATTCTTTTAATTCAATCAATATGTCTATGTGTTGGTTGTCTATATCTTGTGCTTGTCTTGATTCCACCATGTTAGGCTAGATCTATCTTGTGTTTGCTTGGATCTAATGAAACCTAGATGTTGATTATGTGTTGATTACTTGTTTATGGTTGTATTGGATGAATGATTTCAATGTTAGGCTTAAGAAAACTGGCAGATCTCCAATTGGTAACATGCTTGAACGTCTTAGGAAACATGAACCGATGTGTACTAGGTTTTATTGGTTGTATTTAATGCATTAGTAAATTCTAATGATCCCATGTTAGGAGCTTCTTAGCCGGCTCGACATAGGAGTGAAGTAGGCACTCATAGGATTGGGGAGTTAAGTACGCCACCCCATGAATGGTATTAAGGAATACAATCCATCATCCACGCAACTATAACAAGTAATTAACGTGTAAAAGATATCTAGAGAGTAGTGAAATCTAAATAAACACATTTCTCCACTTATTGCTCACAACCTTAGTTTAATATAGTTTTATTTTCATTTTTAGTATTTTATTTTGATTGCATCTTAGTATTGGGTTAGTTGACTGGCAACTAATTCCGCCCAAATCCTTCAAACCCGAGATATTTACTTGCTTTCTAAAAAATATAAAAATACAAAAAGAATCATCCCACATCTCTAGACTTAATCTTTAGGTTTTCTAATCCTAGCGACACTATTCCTAGCTGAACGATCAATCCCCCGGTACTTGTCATTATACTATACTACATCGATCAGGTACACTGCCTGGTGGGGGTTGTAAACTTCTCAAGATCCCTTGAGAGGTAAAGCCTGGTGCAATCCCTACGCATCACCTAAAAAGAAGAGAAACATCAAAGACAAGAATGTAGGAAAGCTCCTTAATGGGATGATCAACCATGTAATCAATTCTCTAGACTATCGCTCCAATTTTTAGGATTGCAAGCAACCTACATCCTAAAACTAGTCATTAGGGAACCAAATGAGTTACCGCTTGATTTCATAATAGAGTCATTATTCCCCGCTTTCTCTATCTCCTTCTTTTTTTTTTTCTTTCTTTTTCTTTTTTGCCTTCGGCTATTACCGACTGACAAAACTTGGGCCAACATTGGATTTGATTGAAAACAATACAAGTAAGGTGGTGTTTATTCAATCAAAACTTTTATGCCCTAATACCAACGACTTTCTGTAGAAAGAAAGAAAGGAATACATGGAACAAGTTCCTTCTTTCTACTCGTCATTTTCATGGATCTTAGTCTCATTCCAAAGGGTTAATAGGTGCTTAACACATGATTGTACGATCTCATTCCATACTAACATGGCGTAGGGTCTCTAAGCCTCTTGAACCTTAAATGGTATGCATGGTAGTTATTTGGCAACAAGTTTACCAACAACGGTAGGGATCCAGTAAGAATAAAACTTAAAATGAGAATGATGAGAAATACCTATAACCACACATTTGAGATGCATCAACTTGAATTAGATGCATCCCAATTAGTTTCGAAAGTGATTTTCAAGTGAAAACGATTCAAAGTAGTACTAGCAACAAATTTGACCCGCAGAAGACTAAAAATACATAAGATTCATCTAACTTGACAAAATGCATCTAATATATGTATATGCATCTAATTTATAGCTATAAAATATATTAGGATGCATCTAAAATATTAAGGATGAATCTAATTCAAGTTGACGCATCTCTAATGTGTGTTAGTTATTTCTAATCATTCTCATTTTAAGATTTTTTCTCATTTGATCATAGAAACTTGGATGCCTCCTTTAAATATCCGAATACAGATCTTGTGCAACTCAAACAACAATTGTAAAATTTGAAACATTTTTTTTATCACGTATTCAAGCGATCAGACATCTAAGTAAACATCTTTGGGAGTAGTAGCTAAAAAAAGGGTTCCAAATTGTTCACGATATACCCGTTAATTCACTTGCATCTGAATCAATAACCCAAAAACCTAAACAGGCTTGTATCAATCCCTATTTATAGACAAAACTAACCGTCATAGATTAGTTTCCCAATTCAAACCAAACTTGTATGACAAGTCCCACAAATTACCAAATTTACCAAACGACCTTTAAAGTTTAAGTCGCTTTTCTAACAATCTCCACCGTGACTTAAACTCCTCCACTTGCTTCGAATCAAATTCAAAATTCCAAATGCTAGAGATACTGGCCAAATTCTAATCAAACGATCGATTCCAAAAAGCAATCCAAAACAAAATCGATCCAAAGCAAATGCCGATAATTTCAAAACGAACAATCAAACGTTAACCAACAAATTCAAAACGGGTAACCAAATAAACAAATCGGCTCAAACGATCTTCAACAAAGACAATCAAATTCAGGAAACCAACTTCAAAAGCCGACAAACGAAGATCCCAAATTTTCCAAACTAACGAATTTTTGACGATCGAACAAATTCCAAATGACCTACTAATAATCAAGTGTTCAAACACCAAATTGATCTTCAAATTCCAAATATCCAATTTAAATTCTAATGTTGCACTTATATAATAAGAATTACGACCCAAATACCAAATTCATATTCTAATGACCCACTTATTTAATAAGATTACGGTCTAAATTCAAACTTATTATCCAAGTATCAAACCAATACAAGTTAATTAAATAACTTGACGAACGGACTCCAATAATTCAAATGTCCCAAATATTGATACGAATAATAATTCTACTAACCCACGTATGTTATACGAATTACGGCCCAAATTCAAACAAATCTAAATTCGAATACCAAACAACTAAAAACATCACTAAACAAATTGTAATAGATTAATTTCCTAATTCAAACCAAACTTATAGGACAAGTTACACAAATTACTAAATTTACCAAACGATCCTTAAAGTTTAACTCAATTTTATAACAAATTGAGTTAGCAACACATTAAGAAAGAAACAAGACACTTTTGATTAATTTTCTTCTCTATTCTCATTAACAAAGCAAGTTACATCTTAATAAGAAATAAAACTAGTAGTGGTATCCTAGTCTTAAGGCACATAAAAATAAAACATGGGAAGTTGTAGACTTGTGGTTCCTAAAATTTTGCATGAAACAAACAAGTTCAATTGTGCATGTGGAAATAAAGAGATCATGGTTGCTTGCGGAATTCATGCACGTATCAGTTACTTTTGACACTTAAAAAAACTCGGACAACATCCAATTCCCCAAACCAAACGAATAGGAAGCGGGGACGTAAACAAAACTCGTGGTGCATGAGGAGAGAGAAAGTTAGGAAAATTAAAGAGAGAATGTTACGAACGTAAAGTTCGAGTCGAAACAGAAAAACACAACCACAAACGCAATATGTTGATAATAATCAAAATCTGGAGAAGATCATTATGGGCTTGTTTCAAAGAAAAGCCAATCGTAACCCATCTTCATCTTCATCTTCTTCCTCATCCGTACCCCTTTTCGGTGTTCTTCTTGTCATTCTTCTCCTCACTGCCGTCTTCTTATTTGAGGTATGTAACTAGTTTTTAAATTTTGTTCATTGAGGCATTTGTCGAATAGGTACAATCAATGCTTAGACCAAAACCATCATTTCTTAATTGTACTAACAAAATTTCATATGGATTTTGTATATCTTTAAGATTTCTCAAAGTTTGACATATGAATAAGCAAGTTTTTCGTAGAAAAAAAATTATTTTCATTATGGCATTTAGACCAGTGGCTGGAATACGCAGCGAAGCCATTTTTTGTTTATCCTTAAGGAATACTTAACATTCTATATGGTTACACATGATAAAACAATGTTTTTTCAGTATATAAAATCTTGTTCGTTGTGGCACTTTGTGGAACGAAACCATTTTCTTCGTGTACTTTTTTTAAAAGCTTTACAAATGGGTATTGTATGGTGTTTGAAATTACTTATGTTTTGCTTATAAGTTTTACTTATACAATTGGTTTTTGGTTATCTTGTAATTATTCAGGTTTCGCATAATTTAGCAAGCAGTTTGCAAAAAAAATAATAATTTTGGCAGTTCGTCAAAGAAGTGGTCTAAGACTGTGTTTGGGATTGCTTATTTTTTGCTTATAATCAGAAGTAGATAAGTAGCTTAAAAAAAGCAGTTCAACAAATAGTGTTTGGATTTGCTTATATTGTAAAGAGTTTATAATTCACAATATACGATAAGTAGAATAAAAATATAATGAGACAGCTCATTTGTATTAATTTAAAGGTGTGAAGGTCATTTCATTAACATCTTAGTGAATTGAAATAAGTCCAAATCTGCGTACTGAAAACTATTGATTATGTCCCAAAATAAACCGATATGCAGAAGCTGTTTGGACTTTGGATTATCTAAACACTCCATATATGAAACATGTGTTTATGATGTGTGGATTGTTGTTTTAATGTTTTTTCCATTGTGGATTTTGTCGATAGGTGGACAACTTGGCAACTCAGACCAAAACAATCATCGGTTACAACTTAAAACCAACACCTTGGCATGACTTTCCTGCCAAAACTTTCAACAACGAAACAAAGATCGCCCGCGCCTCTAAAATCATCCAATGCTCGTATTTTTCATGTGGGACACGGTCCCAGGCTGACCAGATTCCGTTCACTCGGAAATCCGAAAAATGTCCTAGTTACTTTAGATGGATACATCATGATCTCGAGCCATGGTATGACACCCGCATTTCGTATGCTCACTTGATGGAAGTCAAGAAGTTTGCTTCTTTTCGTGTTGTGATTATTGGTGGAAAACTGTATGTGGAGTATTATTACGATTGTGTGCAGAGTCGAGCTATGTTTACTATATGGGGGCTTTTGCAGCTACTTAAGAGGTACCCTGGTAAAATACCGGATGTTGATTTGATGTTTGATTGTATGGATAAACCTCTTATTGAAAGAAACGAGTCGACTACACCTGTGCCAATTTTTCGTTACTGCACCACGCCTAATCACTATGATATCCCATTTCCAGATTGGTCGTTTTGGGGTTGGTACGAATCTCGAATCCTTTCATTTAGTACTGCCCGTTTTACTTTCATTTAGTGATTAAATATTTGTGCTGACTTTTTATTAATAACTACTTACAATCAACAAATTCTACCAGGCCAGAAGTTAACTTAGGACCATGGGAAGAAGAATTTCAAAGTATTAAAGACGGTTCACGAAAACAAAGATGGAGAAAAAAGTATCCGTATGCATATTGGAAAGGAAACCCGGTCGTTTCTCCTATTAGAGAGGCATTGCTTGAGTGTAACAACACTGAGCAATGGGGAGCATTAATCATGCGTCAGGTACAGTTTTGCTAGAATTTAAGGGGATTTGACGATTTTCTATTGAAATTATGCTTTATCTTCTCATTTGATATTGTGCTGCAGAATTGGACACAGGAAATAATGGATGGGTTTAAGCAGTCCAAATTATCAACCCAATGCAATTATAGGTAAGTTGGAATAATGCTGTGATTATGTTTTTCTTCTAAGTTTCATAGTTTCCTTAATCCCGGAAGTTAGGTGTTAACGAATGAGTGCTTGATTTGTGTCTTGGAACTATAAGTTATTAGTGTTTGGATATGTATATCATGCTATTAGTTATCCCATTGTTTAGAGGTCAATAGTAGCTTTTGGATTATCACTTCCATAGCAGTTGCAACAAAACTATTTGTCTACGGGTGAGAGTTATATTCGGATTTATCTTTTATGTACCTAATCCGGGATATTACTAGTCTCATCCAAAAGTAAATCTCCCTTATTACCTAAGATACATTTAACCAAAACTGCATCTTATTTGGGGGGGGGGGGGGGGGGGGGGGGGGGATGATGACAAAAATAACCCTTTTCGGACACCAAATTCACTAAAGCACCATTTTTGAACCAAAAAGCGAAACTATTCATTTTTCTCGCACATAATTTGTTGTGGTATATATAACGCGTGCAAGATATTAATATCTTGCACTTAATGAGTCGTGCGATATTTCATGGTATAAAAAATTTGCCTCTTCTCCAAACGAGCATCCAAATAACCCTTACGAGTATTTTATAAGAACGATGTTCTCTTTTTGAAAGTTTAGAACTTAATAGTTGGTAAAAAATAGAGTTTATCATCTGGTGGGATTACTTAACACCTGATGTGGTTTATCCGTGTCTCATGTGTTTTGCAGGTATAAAATTTACGCTGAGGGGTATGCTTGGTCTGTAAGCTTAAAATACATCTTGTCATGTGGCTGTGTTCCACTTATAATCAATCCAAAATATGACGATTTTTTTAGCCGGGGCCTCGTTCCGAAGAAAACCTACTTACCAATCTCCCCCGAGAATATATGTCCCTCCATTAAAACCGCAGTTGAGTGGGGAAACGCACATCCAACCAAGGTCTAGTTTCACATATTTAGCTCATATGCTTATGATTACTGGTGTTTCTGATGCAATTTAGAAATTGACCCATACACCTTTAATTGGGTCAATCTGGGTACGTTTGATCTTTAATGGGTCAAACGATAAAAGAATGGCTTATAAGAAACGAGTTAAACCTGTGAAAGGGGTCGAAAGTCGGCCAAAATGTTTTTTTTCATGCATTAATCCATACAAATCAGTTTCCTTAGAACACTTGAGATTTTGAAATTAAGTAAATTGCATAAATTGTCCCCATGGTTCGATGAAAATAACAAAAACCGTCCCGCTTTGATACTACTGCAAACCATATGGACGATTTCCGATATTCACTTAAATGTGCCAATTTTTGTAAATTTGTGTTAATAAAATAATAAAGGTAGTAAAATTCTGGGAAAAAGAAGTGGTCTGGGTCAACCATAAAATTACCCACGGCGACCTGTAGCCCAACCCGCTTGTTTCTGTTTCCATATCGGCTGGGTCATTTTTGTTTTCTTGTTTGGGCTGACAGGCGGAGGCAATAGGGAAGTCTGTACAGGATTTTATGGAGAGTCTGAACATGGATAGGATATATGATTACATGTATCATCTTATAGTTGAGTATGCAAAACTGCTGGATTTTGAACCAGTTCGCCCCGATTCTGCATTAGAAGAGTGCGTGGACTCCCTATATTGTTTTGCAGATCAAAACCAAACACAATTCCTAGCAAGATCCGCAACTTTGCCTTCGGAATCCCCTCCTTGCAGACTCCCTGGTGAGGCAAACCAACAGATTGACAGATTGATAGAAGAGAAAAAGAAAATTATAGATTCCACCCAACTTTTAATGTGATCAATATCTCTGTAATCTGTATCATACGAATAGCAGATTTTTAGTGTTTTCGGTGTTTTATAACCAAATGGGAGTCTTCATATGCTTGTTTTCAAAGAGATTATTGCGATTTCAAGAATCAAATTCAGATAATCACTTATTCATAGTTTAAAGATACATAATAATGCTATCCTATCCTTTTTTTTTTTTTTTTTGAACGGCGAAAAATTGAGCTATCCTTTACTATCTTTACTACATATAATGTAAAAATGGTTTTCTTTGATCCTTAGGCTACCCACAGTGGTAACCACGGACGACCATGCCATATCAACTTTCTCTCTGCGACGACCTGACGACCAAGTTGCCACAGTGACGACCAAGTTATTTTATTTTTTATTTTTTTTTAAATTTTTTAATTCAAATATTTTAAACAATAAACATTAGATGGATTGCATTGAAAATACAAATTACAGATTAATACAAACTATGATACGGAAATGAAAATGAAAATACAAATTACAATGAAAAGTCTGAGTTATAACCCTCGTTATATAATGTTTCAAAGCCCTCTACAATCTTGCTCTCTTCATACTCGTTGTACAAGATGTCAAACAAGTTGTTCTTGTGGTATTTTGCTTCCCTTGCTTCTTTCTCCCCACGAGCAGCTTCCTCTCTTGCTTCGTTTTCTTCTATTTCTCTCAAAACTTCTTCATCCTGAGCAAGTAGTCGTTGTTGTTCCTCAGTAAATTGGAACGGATTGTCTTGTTGTTCCTCAACCGGTTCATCTTCCTTTGGGAAAACCGGAAAGATATCTGTTGGTGGATTGTTAACCGGTTCATCTTCCGTGTTATCGGGAAACTGTTGGGAGAAGTTGTTTACGTTGGGAAATTGTTTGGATAAGTTGTTTACGTTGGGAAATTGCTGGAAGAAGTCTTGTTGAGACATTGTTTAAGAGAATTTGATAAGAAGTTTTGTGTGTGAGAAACAAAGCAGAGTGTGGGTATATATAGGGAAAATTTGAATTTGAATTCGAATTCGTAGTTTGAAAATTTTGAATTTGAATTTGAATTTGAAGCAGAGTAGGGGTAATATTTGTTCTTTTTATTTTATTTTATGTAAATGAAAAAAAAATAAAAAAAAGGCCCAATTTTGAAATCAAGTGTGTATTAAACTCGGTCGTATATTCGACCAAGTTGTGTTTTCTTCGATCAAGTGTGTAAAAAAACTTAAAAACGAGTAATGTTTGATCTCAAAATACATTTCAAAACTTAAATTTCAATCTTTTATTTACTTTCTCACACTAGGCGAGTACCCACGAATAGCAACAGGACTTTTAGCGGCAAACAGTTTTAGTTGTGATAATGTGGTTAAGTGTTTCGTGTAACATTTATACATTCAACGTAAAATAATCAAAATGTAACTGAAAAAAGTTGTAACATGCGATAATTCAACTCAAAGAAAAATTCTTAAAATATATCAAAGAACATATAAAAAACTTAGTGAAACTAAAGAAGAAAACATTAAATCAGTTATGTAATAACTAACAATGCACGTTACTCGTCACGTAAAACTTCTTGGTACATGACATTCGAGGGTAGAGTCCTTAAATCAACTTAATTATGAATTAACACAATAGTAAGAATAAGTTTATAGTAAGAATAAGAAGAAAACACAATAGAGATGTGGATTATTTTTTAAGAACTATTAATGTTACAATTAAACTATAATAATAATAATAATAATAATAATAATAATAATAATAATAATCTTTTTATTTATTTATTTATTTTTTTTTGTTTGTTTGTCCGTTTGTAATGCGGGAACATTGTTGTGATTTTTTAAATATTCACAACATTTGATCATGAAGGAACCGTGTATAGCAATAGGAGGAGGAAAAAAAATATAGAGATTGGCCCAATTCAGTGATTGTTTGGATTCTTCTGTGTTGTTATTGTTCTTAAAATATATTTAGGACGTTTCGTTCGTAACATAACATGCTTAAAGTTATAAATTTAGTGTTTTGTTTGGTACCATAAAATTCCATGCATTACGAAATTACATAGGACATATGAATATGAGACCAATGCTAATAGTAATAGTAATATTGTGGTCACTATTTTCAGTGGTGGGCTCACAAAAATCCGATGTGGGGGCAAAAAGCTTTTTTTTTTTTTTTTTTTTTTTTTTTTTTTTTTTTTTTTTTGACATAGCAGCAAAATGTGGATGAAAAAATTAGATTTAAAATAATAAATTGAGTATTATTGCTTAGAGATTGAGGATTTATAAAGTTTTAAAGTGTTGAATGTTGTGTTTTAGGATGTTGGTGGGAGGCAATTTGAGTTTTAAGTGGGATGCACTTTTATAAAAATGTCAAAATTAAAAAAAATACACTAACATCGCAACTTTTTTGGCTATCCATGGGGGGCGCCGCCACCCCGTACCTAATACATAGGTCCGCCCCTGACTCTTTTTTATACCCAACCATAATTTGCTAATAAGGCGACCACAACAATAACCAAAACCAAAAACATACCTCATAAAAATAAAATAAAATAAAAACTACACACACAAAACAATTGAAAGATCCGGTTGGGTAGCCAACCGAAAGAATGAAAAAATTGGATGTGTAATCGGTTGTCTTCGGTTGAGCTAATGGAGAAAACACGATCATCTACACGGTTGGTTGGAGGGTAACCTTACCGGCTGTTAGCATTAATTTAAAGAGAAATGTTAGATTCACACAAATTTTACAAAAAAATTTATGCATATGTGGCAAATGATGTGCACTAATCAAATTATATTGTATTTTTTCTTCCTTATTTCACTTCCAATATTTAAACGACATGTATACATAATACATGTGAAAGTTCTTTTGTAAATTTTGAGTAAGAGTAGTATTCGTCTGATTTAAAAGTTGTATTATAAAGTCTGGTAGGTAGCACATAAATCAAAGTTATTACGTAGTAGTTGGTTTGTCAATTAAAATAAAAAGAAATAAAATTGCCAGTATAAGAAATTTCCGCTTCGTATGAGAAGTGAATGCATGAGGCTTTCGTAATGGCTTTACCCAATTAACCACACTGTGTAAAAACTTGTCATTTAAACTTGTTTTCTATGCGATATTGTATGTATATTTTTAAAGTTTTTGAAAAAAGTATGTATGTTTTATAAGTAGTTGAGATAAAAATATTTTTAAAAAATAAATTTTGAAATACTTGGCTTAAAAATAGTTTTTGTTTCTAAGATTAACCAATCGTTACCCTTTTTTTATTTTTATTTTTTTTTTTGTTAGAAATTCATCCCAATCTCAATCTATATTTCAATCTCAATTTGTTAAATTTTAATTAATATAATGTTGTTGTCATGTCGTATGATAAGGAAGTCATGTCGTATGATAAGGAAGACCGAAGACTAGTCAACGTAACGTTACACAAAACACTTAATCACAATATCTTAACTTTAAATATTTGCCGCTATAAAATTTAGTCGATATGCAGTATGGATAAAGCTAATAAGCAAAAACCAAACGTTCAACATCAAATCCCTTAAAGTCAAAGATGCAATTTTTTTTATCTTCTTTAACAAAAGCCAAATATCGTAAGAGACGTGTTAGTTATTACTACCTCCGTCTCACAATAAGTGTCCACTTTGAATTTTTAAAGTCTTTTTCATTCAACTTTGACCATAAATATTTTTATTTGTGTTATGTAATACTTGATGAAAAATATATGAATGGATTGAGTTTTAAATGTATTTTCATTGATATAATTTTCAATCAAGTATTATACAACACAAATAATAATATTTATGGTCAAAATTGAATGAGAAAGACTTTGAAAATTCAAAGTGGACACTTATTGTGGGACGGAGGGAGTAAAAGATATATAATAATCGTTTGGTATTAAAAAACTGACAAGGTTTCACCAAGATGATTCATGGGGGAAGACCAAATCTCACATGTTGGCACATGGTAACCTTTTTTCCATAATATGTTATTCTTTGTTCAAAAAAAAAAAAAAAATGTTAAGCTGGCATGATTTTTACTCTACCTCTATACAGTATACTTGGTGCTTGTAAAGTTTGATAAACTAGTATCATTAACTTGATCATTAGAGAAGATTTTCAAAATGACAGTAAATCAGAAGATCTTGATTGTCGCGGATCCTGGCCAAGGCATAATCACCCCATCCTATCGTTTCGCCAATTCCCTTATCAAAATGGGCGTTGATGTCACTTTTGCAACTAGCTTTACCGGGGTAAAACACATTATCGACAAACAAACCACCCATCCCAGCTTAACCTTTGCACCATTCCCAGACGGCCCAGACGACACTAATGGTACTAACAGCGAAAAACCAACTAAAACATTCCAGCAAATCAACTCAGAGTTTGCTGCAAGTGGTACTTGTGCTGTTGCAGATATCATCAGCTCAGCTGCTGCTAAAGGCAAACCGTTTGACAACGTTGTCTATAGCATGCTTGTACCTTGGGCTGCGACAGTGGCAATGGCGCATGGTGTGAAACCTACTCTTCTCTGGTGCCAGCCGGCTATTGTGTTTGATATTTACTATTACTATGCCAATGGGTATGAAGATTTAATAACCATTGCCAAAAACAATCCAGCTTTCCCTATAAGTTTACCTGGCCTGCCTGCACTAACCATTGATGATCTACCGTCGCTTTTTTGGCGGTCAAGTCCAAAAGAACATGATTTTCTTTTGCAACTCGTGAAAGATCATATGGATGTCCTTAAGGTAGCTCCAAGAATACTTGTCAACACTTTTGAAAAGCTTGAAATTGAGTCTATGAAATTAACCGAGAAACTAGAGTTCTTTCCGATTGGACCCTTAATTCCACAGGAGGATAAAGACTCATCTGACAATCACATTCAATGGCTAAACTCAAAACCAAAATCGTCGGTTTTGTATGTTTCGTTTGGGACACGAGCAACTTTATCAATGGAACAAATAGAGGAAATAGCAACTGCGTTGCTCACAATCCGTAGGCCTTTTTTATGGATTATAAGAGATGGTGATCAAGCAAGAAGATTAAGCAGGATAGACGAATTGCAAAAACAAGGGATGATAGTTGATTGGTGTAGTCAGGGAATGGTGTTGAGGCACCAAGCAATAGGGTGTTTTGTGATGCATGGTGGGTGGTTTTCTACGATGGAGGCTTTGATTGCGGGTGTTCCGATGGTTGTTTTTCCTCAGTGGTCAGATCAGGGGACGAACGGAAAGATGGTAAGAGATGTGTGGAAAGTAGGGGTCAGGGTGAAACGGAGGGAGGGAGAATGAGATGGAGTAGTGGAGGGGGTGGAATTTAAGAGGTGTATTGAAATGGTGATCGGAGACGATGAGATGAAAAGGAATGCGGAGAAATGGAGAGATTTGGCGAGAGAAGCTCTCAGCAATGGCGGGTCTTCAAATGTCAACCTCCAAGCTTTCTTGGACGATGCTTGAATTCAAAAGTTCTAACATATGAAGTTGTACCATCTCATATATAAGGTTGATTATTAGTAATAAAAAAGATTATTGAAGTTACATATTAGATTAATGAAATGGTTCATGACAAACAATGCCAATATACTTGCTCGTTAGTTTAGTTAACCATTGTTCTTTTATACATGAAAGTCGTATAATTACATGTATCATCCTATTGTCGAGTATGCAAAGCTACTGAATTTTAAACCAGTTCGGACTGCATTAGAAGAGTGCGTAGACTCCTTATACTGTTTTGCAGGTCAAAACCAAACACAATTCCTAGCAAGATCCGCAACTCTGCCTTTGGAATCCCCTCCTTGCGAAATCCCTTGCCAGGCAAACAGACGGATTGAAAGAAAAGAAAAAGAAATTAACAGATTCCACTCAACTTCTGATGTACTTGGTAGCTTATGGAGTTGTGGTTTGTATAAGAATAATGGATTTTAATGTCTTATTGTGATCTATATCTGAATAATGTTGTAGTTGACCATGGCATAACACTTGTGGTAGAGAGGTAGACGAGGACGAAAGGGCTTTGGACCGTTAGAAATAGATAAAATAATGTTGTCGTTTACCATGCGTTTATATGGATGGTGCTAGTAAGCAAAAACTAAAAGTTTTAAACTGTCAACATGAAATCCCCTAAAATCAGAGGTTTTTTTTTTTTTTTTTTTTTTTTTTTTTTAATAAATGGCCCAAACCTAATGGATGTGTTAGCTATAGTACTGTAAAAAATACTAGTAGTAATTATAACTGACAAGGTATCCCCTAGATGGGATCCATGGGGTGGCATATATCTCACATGTTGGCACATGGGAATCTTGCCTCTTTAATATGTTATCCATATATACTTGTATTATAAAGGGTGGCCTGATTTAGATCCTATCTCTATACGATATACTTCATACTTGATACTAATAGGCTCTATCTCAGTAGTTTCTCATAGACAAGTATCACTAACTTGATCAGTTAAGCCAATTCCAAAATGACAGTGAACCAGAAGATCTTGATTGTAGCCGATCCACTCCAAGGCATTATTACACCATCCTATCGTTTAGCCACTCGCCTTATCAAAATGGGCGTTGATGTCACTTTTGCAACCAGCTTCACTGGGGTAAAACACATCATGGACAAACAAACCACCCTTCACAGCCTAACCTTTGCACCATTCTCTGATGGCCACGACACTGATGGGAGTAACAGCAAACAACCAACTGCATCTCTACAACAACTCAAATTAGATTTTGCTACAAATGGTTCTTGTGCAGTTGCAGATATCATCAGCTCAGCGGCAGCTGAAGGCCAACCATTTGACAACGTTGTCTACAGCATCCTTGTACCTTGGGCAGCTACTGTGGCAATGGCCCATGGTGTGAAAGCCACTCTCTTCTGGTGCCAATCAGCTGTTATGTGTGATATTTACTATTACTTGTTTAATGGGTATAAAGATTTAATATCCAATACCAAAAACAACCCAACATTCCAGATTAGTTTACCTGGACTGCCACCATTAACCAATGCTGATCTGCCGTCGGTTTTTTGGCCATCAAGTCCAAAGGAACACGGGTTTTTTTTGGAAATTGTGAAAGATCATATTGATGTACTCAGAATAGCTCCAAGAGTACTGGTGAACACTTTTGAGAAGCTAGAAACCGAATATATCAAATTAATTGAGAAACTCGATTTTATTCCAATCGGACCCTTATTTCCATCAGATGAAAAAGAAAGTGGCACACCCGATAATTGCATCCAATGGTTAAACACACAGCAAGAATCGTCAGTGGTGTATGTTTCATTTGGGACACAAGCAACTTTATCGATGGACCAAATCGAGGAGATTGCATCCGGATTGATAGAGATTCGCAGACCATTTTTATGGGTGATAAGAGATAGTGACCAAGCTACAAGACTGAGCAAGATTGACGAGTTGCAAAAACAAGGAATGATAGTGGATTGGTGTAGTCAAGCAATGGTATTGAGGCACCAAGCGATCGGATGTTTTGTGATGCATGGTGGGTGGAATTCAACTATGGAGTCTTTGGTCGCAGGTGTTCCTACAGTGGTTTTTCCGCAGTGGTCAGATCAGGGGACGAATGGGAAGATGATTCAAGATGTGTGGAAAATAGGGGTTAGGGTGACAAAGAGGGAGGGAGATGGAATAGTAGAAGGGAATGAGATTAAGAGGTGTGTCGAAATGGTGATCAAAAACGATGAAATGACGAGGAATGCAGAGAAATGGAGAGATTTGGCAAGAGAAGCTCTCAGCGATGGCGGATCATCAAATGTCAACCTCCAAGCTTTCTTGGATGATGCTTAAAACCAGAAGCTCTCACATATGTAGTTCTACGACTCTCATTTACAAGTATCTGATTATTCGTAATAAAAGTTTATTCAAGCTACTTGCTAGATTAAATAAAATACTATCATTACTGGTCTTTTATACATCTGAGTCATATAGATGGCTTGTGTCGCGATTACGCCAATTTGTAGCCATCTTCCAATGACTCAAGCATAACACAACTATCATTTAGAACACAAAAAGGGATACACATCCATCTTTTAACGAGTCAGATGTACACAAAAAATGACAATTAAAATACGACAAATCAAAATATACATTTGTATCAGCTTTGACATTCAAACACCCCTTTATTTTATAAATGGAAAAGCTGCAGCTTCTTAAAACTCACTAGGCAGATTCCCAAAATAGTGTTGCTTAGCACACATTAAAAAGGATACATACAGCTTTGCTTAATCATAGGTAAAAGAATGGTTCTACAACTGAAACGGTTGTTCATAATAAAGCCCTGTCAACAGTGGCTATCATATAGGGGTATGAGGGTATCTATAAGAAAAGTTGAGTGAACACAAAAACTTCAAGGTCACGTTAGGTTTATTTCTTTCGGAAGGTGGGTTGGTGGTGGGGCAGCGTTTAGTAACAAATACAGCAAGCCAATCCTGCAATACAGATCATCATGATGTATAAGCACAATTAACTTTGATACCGAGTCCTAAATTGGACCGGAGGTTGATCCTGTTGCTGATCCTACTTTTATCGTAGTCTTGCTGCGGCTCTTTGGTACCTTACTTTTACGCGCCCTGATTTATCTTATGTTGTACAACAAGTATGTCTTTATATGCATGATCCTCGTGAATCACATCTTCTTGCTTTGAAGCGCATTCTTCGATATGTTCATAGTACTCTTGATCATGGTCTTCAGTTACATGCCTACTCTATGACAGCTTGTTCCTTATACAGATACTACTGACTGGGAAGGTTGTCCAGTTTCTCGCCGGTCTACCTCTGGATATTGTGTTTTTCTTGGGGATTATCTTTTATCTTGGCCTGTTAAACGACAGGTTATTTTGTCTCATTCCAGTGTTGAGGTTGCATATCACGGGGTAGCAAACGGAGTTGCGGAAACGGCTTGGATCCGCAATTTGTTATGAGAGTTGCATGCTCCCTTTGTTTACTGCTACTCTTGTTTATTGTGATAATTTAAGTGCAGTATATTTGTCTATTATTCATGTTCAGCATCAGCGTACCAAACATATAGAGATTGATATCCACTTTGTTCGTGACTATGTTGCTTCGGGGCATGTTCGTGTACTCTATGTTTCTTCACGGTTTCAATATGCGGATATTTTTACTAAATTCCTTTCTGCACTGTTTCTTGAGTTTCGCTCCAGTTTGAACGTTTGAAGACCTCCCGCTCAAACTACGGGGGGTGTATTAGCCGATACATAATTTATGGGTTATTCCCATATTTTGTCATTTGTTTAGTTTGGCTTGAGCCTATTATGCTTGCTTATTTCCCAAGCCTTATTTCTTATTATTATTATTATATTTTTTTTTTACTTATGGATTAGTGAGAATCGGTCTTAGGGAATTAACCTAATCTAATATCCCCTAGATGGGATCCATGGGGCTATATATCTCACGTGTTGGCACATGGGAATCTTTCTTCTCTAATATGTTATTCATATATACTTGTATTATAAAGAGTGGCCTGATTTACATCCTATCTCTATACTATATACTTCATACTTGATACTAATAAGCTCTATCTCAGTAGTTTTTTATACACAAGTATCACTAACTTGATCAGTTAAGAAAATTTCCAAAATGACAGTCAACCAGAAGATCTTGATTGTAGCCGACTCACTCCAAGGCATTATTACACCATCCTATCGTTTAGCCACTCGCCTTATCAAAATGGGCGTTGATGTCACTTTTGCAACCAGCTTCACCGGGGTAAAACACATCATGGACAAACAAACCACCCATCCCAGCCTAACCTTTGCACCATTCTCTGATGGCCATGACACTGATGGGAGTAACAGCAAACAACCACCTCCAACTCTACAGCAACTCAAATTAGATTTTGCTACAAACGGTACTAGTGCAGTTGCAGATATCATCAGCTCAGCAGCAGCTAAAGGCCAACCATTTGACAATGTTGTCTACAGCATCCTCGTACCTTGGGCAGCGACTGTGGCAATGGCCCATGGTGTGAAAACTACTCTCTTCTGGTGCCAATCTGCTGTTATGTGTGATATTTACTATTACTTATTTAACGGGTATAAAGATTTAATATCTGATACCAAGAACTACTCAACAATCCCGATCAGTTTACCTGGACTGCCACCATTAATCAATGCTGATCTACCGGCAGTTTTTTGGCCCTCAAGTCCAAAGGAACACGAGTTTTTCCTGGAAATCACGAAAGATCATATTGATGTACTCAGAATAGCTCCAAGAGTACTGGTGAACACTTTTGAGAAGCTAGAAACTGAATATATCAAATTGATTGATAAACTCGATTTAATTCCAGTTGGACCCTTAATTCCATCGGAGGAAAAAGAAAGTGGCACACCTGATACTTGCATCCAATGGTTAAACACAAAGCAAGAATCTTCAGTGGTTTATGTTTCATTTGGGACACAAGCAACTTTATCAATGGACCAAATCGAGGAGATTGCATCCGGATTGATAAGAGATTCGCCAACCATTTTTATGGGTGATAAGAGATAGCGACCAAGCTACAAGACTCAGCAAGATTGACAAGTTGCAAAAACAAGGAATGATAGTGGATTGGTGTAGTCAAGCAATGGTATTGAGGCACCAAGCGATCAGATGTTTTGTGACGCATGGTGGGTGGAATTCAACTATGGAGTCATTGGTCGCAGGTGTTCCTACAGTGGTTTTTCTGCAGTGGTCAGATCAGGGGACAAATGGGAAGATGATTCAAGATGTGTGGAAAACCAGGGTTAGGGTGATGAGGAGGGAGGGAGACGGAATAGTAGAAGGGAAGGAGATTAAGAGGTGTGTCGAAATGGTGATTGAAGACGATGAAATGACGAGGAATGCAGGGAAATGGAGAGATTTGGCAAGAGAAGCTCTCAGCAATGGGGGATCATCCAATGTCAACCTCCAAGCTTTCTTGGATGATGCTTAAAACCAGAAGTTCTCACATATGTAGTTCTACGAATCATTTATAAGTATCTGATTATTCGTAAGAAATTTATTCAAGCTACTTACAAGATTAAATAAATGGTTTTCGTCATAAAATACCATCATTAATTACTGGTCTTTTATACATCTGAGTCATATAGATGCTTTGTGTCGCGCCAATTTGTAGCCATCTTCCAATGACTAAAGCATAACACAGCTATCATTTAGAACACAAAAAGGACTACACGTCCATCTTATAACGAGTCAGATGTACACAAAAAACAACGAAATTAAAATGAGAAAATCAAAACATACATTTGTATCAGCTTTGACATTCAAACACCCCTTTATTTTACAAATGGAAAAGCTACAGCTTCTTAAAACTCACTAGGCAGATTCCCAAAATAGTGTTGCTTAGCACACATTAAAAAAAAATACATACAGCTTGCTTAATCATAGGTAAAAGAATGGTTCTACAACTGAAACGGTTGTTCATAATGAAACCCTGTCAACAGTACAAAAAGATAGTTTACCTACGAAGATCATGATGGCGCCTAATCAGTGGCTATCATATAGGGGCATCTAGAAGGAAAGTTACGTGAACACAAAAACTTCAATGTCACTTTAGGTTTACTTCTTTCGGGAGGTGGGGTGGTGGTGGAGCAACGTTTAGTAACAAATACAGCAAGCCAATCCTGCAATACAGATCATCATGATGTATAAGCACAATTAACTTTTAAATCATTTGGCATTCAAGTGTATTTGGGGGGTTATCTTGTTTCAAGTAATTGAACAAAATTGCTAAAAATATAAGTCAAATGGGTTAAACATGTCAAGTGACTCAAGTGGCATCCAATGTGTTCTTTAATGCATAAAACCATCCACACCCATCATTACATGAATCAAGTTATTTTGCTTAAATAACATAAGGTTCATAATCATTTCATCACACTGCTCGTTTTTTAATAAAAATGGACAACGCGCAATACCAGGCCAACCCAACCCAATCACGTACCAAACTAATGCCTGTTTTGAAACATCATCCAGCTTCCCTGACCAGCCCGTTTTGTCATCTCTAATCAAATGTATTGAATTGAAAAGTGAAGCTGCATCAGTGGACACTGAAACTTACAAATTGATGAAAGGGTTCAAGAAGCTTCATCAACAAAATTGTGCTCATAAACTTCATACTCATAGTCTTTGTCAACATCCTGCATATTCCTGCCATAAACGAAGTGTTTTGTTCCCATAGTTGTGAATGGCATTAGTCCAAAGGCTCGAGCTGTCTTTATCTCTCTGGCAATCTTCCTCTGGGCTTTGGCACTGATCTTGAACTACATAAATAAATGAAAATTAAGTAAACATAGCAACTTCAAGATGCAATAAAAGATATATCATTATATTTAACCAGCAAAAAGATAATTATCTGTACCTTGCTCCTCTTATGGATTACTCCAGCCTCGGTAATGAAGTTAGAAAGAAACTTCACATTCTGCACGCAAACACAAAAATGGCGTCATGGCTATGTACTATTATCAAGTCCACATAAACTTGCTTGAAATAAAGTACAACAATATAATTGACGATAATTAAGAGTGCATCAAATGATAGTTGACATGGTAAAACGAGGCTATAAATTTTTTTCTTTGGCTGTAGTAAACTTGCAAGACAATTGTGAAACGTACATTGAGCAAATACACAATAGGTAAACATGTCCTTGAGTTGCATTTAGTAGCTGCAAAGTTACTTACCCTGAAATCAGCTTTTTCTAGAACTTCCTTTGTTGTTACTTCAAACTCTGATCTTTTAGATGGCTTACGAATTCCCGGTTTTGTAAGATCAAGATCCTGCATAAACCCATATACAAGTGTAAGGTGTCAGACGTAAAAAATTAAGAAAGTGATTTTAATCATGTACGCTGTCCGTTTACTTATATAATGCTATATCTATTCTTTTTACGAATGAGACCATACCAACCATGCATATCTAAAGATACTTACAACTAACAATAACATTTAGACATCAAGAACTAATTAATATGTCCAATATGAAGGATGGTGAAGCATGAATAAACAATTGAGGAAAGTAGAGAGTCACAAAGATCCTAAAATTGCTAAAAAATAGTTAATGGTTCATTGTTCATACCTTAACATCATAAGTATTACCAGGCCAAAATGTTACATCCGGTCTGAACTTGTAATCTTCTTTCTCTATTTCATTGACGTCATATTCAAAGTAAGTAGCAGCATCCTTTAATTTCCCATCCAAACCGTCAGTCAAAGATGTGAAACTGCCATCTAGACCATCCCCAAGCCCTCCTCTTCTAGAACCACTGAACCTAGAATTCATTGCAGATCTTTCATTAACCCTTTTCTGCTGATCCAACTTTTGAAAGAAGGAACTTGAACTCAGGCTGTTGCCTGGAAGATCACTAAATACACTTCTTTCAAACTCTTCCATGGTCTCTGACGAGTTTGTATTCGCATCTGGTTCGATAGCTATGCAGAAATAAGGAAACCAGGTCAGGATCGACAACGGAGAATATTTGCATAAAAACTACCATTCATGGCGGACTCTAATGACTTACGAATAATATGTTAACCTAGTTGCACTAACAGATTATTAACTAATGGGAATTGAACTAATCTCCTTCCAAAATCCAAATACAGTTATGCATATGCGAAGTACAACCAGCAGATGAATGATACGTTGCGGTACTTTAAGTTGGCTGGTATCCCAAAATAGCATGTTGCAGAAAATCATTTGATGAATAATTGTAAACAAACAAGGGTTGGTAAGATAAGCTGAGTTTAAACAAGTCTTGGTAAGATAAGCTGAGTTTTAACAAGGGTTGGTAATCCACTAATCCTTGATTTCTGAACAGTGAGTTTCAAGCTAGAACGATAGGATGCTTAGCCATCTTCGAAGCAAAAAATTACATGCAATGTAAAGCGGATATAGCCGCTCTTTTATTCCACTACAGAATTGGAATACGTTTTTGTAAACAAATTTATATCTGTAGTGCAGTTTGGAAGCTCAAAGAGAGATGACAAAAGATCACATAATGCAATAGACATGGAATCAAATGAACCATAAGGGGTTTAAGTTCAAGTAGGTCTCTGTTTTACAGGTAAGTAAGTTTAACCTGACGCCCTATTAATGTTACGTTACACATTTGTGTAGCATTCATTACACTTGAAAAACTAAACGATCATGACGCTTCAATCAACTTAATCACCAAAAAGTTCATTTTATATGATGGTACATAGCTTATAGTGAAGATTACAGAAAGAACCACAACCAGTCAAGTACCTGAAGCACTACTTGTAGCGAAAGTCCTAGCAACCGAAAACCCATGGCAGCCAGGTGATTTGCTAGCCGCAAGAGACCGCAGAACACCCTGAACAAGTCTCATCACTCCTATAAAAGCAACACAAATAATTGAATGAAGAAACCAAAACAAACATCTCAATTATATTAACCATTGCTTTCATTGCTTCTAAAAGTAATTATATGCCATCGTTACTAATATTAGAGACTCGTTTTAACTTTGAGATAGATGATCATTTTGTAATAAAGAACTCCCATTCGGGTCCTTTATTCACTTTTAGCACACCAATCCGACGTCCCTAATTCATTCATATTTCTTACAGACTCGTTTTCATTCTCATTAACTATCTAAGGAGTATTTCACTATTTGTCGTGTAAAGGTTCCAAAAACAAATGACCTGGAAACATATTGATTCACTTAATCGACACAAAAAGCAATACTTAGTCACTAAGCCCATAATACATAATCATATATCGACTTTTGATCCTGCAGTTACTAACCATGACAAAAGAGCATAAACTATACACCACCAATCAGTACAGAAAAATAAATAGCAAAATCAGTATACTGAATCAGAGACTTGCAACGTATATTCAATTGCATTCGGGTAGGTATCAGAGAAAAAGCCCAAAAAAAGTAAAGCCTAAAAAGGGTCATTTTGAAGAGCAAACGTGAATGAGCAAACCGTTTAGTGAGCAGAAGTTTACCCGTATTAAGCAACAAATATTTTAAACGTAAATTACGTTGACATGCAAATTTTCACACGTCAAAACAAGTCATCGTTAATGAACACGCTGTTTTAAACCTGTAAATACCCACCTATCAACATACATCAATAAACAAACGTTTAAATAATTTGTTTTTCAAAACGATAATGTTTTGTTCAACAAAAGTCTCACCAGTTTGTTCATAAAAACCACCCATATTTTAGGCCTAGTACAGTCCAATGCTTTTTAGGGGATCCTTACATATGCATTACAAGTGTGTTTGGCAAAAATAGCAGTCAGTTTTTTTCTATAAAAACATTTGGTAACGTAGTTGTATGTGTAATAATAATGTGTAAAACAGCTCTTAAATGCTCAGCGCTCCTAAATGCTACTCGTACTTCATGAAGCATTGGAAAATGAGCATTTTGAAAAAAATAAAGCTACTTGCTGCTTGTCAAACGAGCATTAAAGATCAAAACGCTCAACGCTCCTAAATGCTCCGCGCCAAACACACCCGACATCCTCCAATTAGATGTAGGTAACAATACTTACAAAAATGAGCATTAACTATGCACGCCAAGTGTTTGATAAAATGCCTGTGACAATATATGCTTACATCTTAACTCTAAACAAATAAATAAATAACCATACTTATCATTTAATAATTCAATAACCTAACCGTGAAAATATAAAACATTTAATAAACCCTTAAAAAAAAGAAAAAGAAGATGCAAGTATTGATCTAAGGTAAGTATAAATTATAAAAGTAAAGCCCCTTTTACATACCGTTTATAAAAATGGAACTGTTGTTTTTGTATGTCTTGTTGATAAACTGTTCGGCGTTGAGTGGCTGGTGGAATGGAAGGAGATCCGGTAACGAGAAGAGGGTTCAGGGATGAAATGAAATTGTCTAGTGGATTAATGGGCTTTCTTTTTTTGTTTTTTAATTTTGGGTTTATCATTTATGTATCTTTTGGGCTTTTCTACTTTTGCCTTTTGGGCTTACATGGAATTGTATTTTGGGGTGGTGACGTTTTCCCTATCAAGTCCATGAACTATAAGTACTCTTTTTTATCTTACTCTACTATATGTATATGTATAGCAAAGTGATTTTATAGCGATAAACTGTTGAAAGTATTACTTCCTTTTGGCAAACTGCTGAACCTTCAAGGGGTTATTATGTAAATATTTTATAACTGTATTTCTAACTTTGTAACTTTGGGTGTTGTTTGTAAGTTCTGTTTGTGCAGGGTTTAGAGTGTAAGATCCTGGGCTATATGATGTTGTTATCCAGCTAGGGTTTCACAACTTACGTTCTCACATTTCTCTGAGTTTCACACACGAGCATTCTCTCATCATCATCTGGGTTTAAGTAGGTTTCTGGGTAGTTTACTATTGTAAACGAGTGTAGTAGATCATCTTGATCTCTGGCTTAGTTTTGTTTATAGATTTGGTAGAGTGTGAGTTGCTGTATTCTATTGTTGCACCTATTAGAGGGACAACAATCTTTTCTTTGTATTTGTTTGGTTAGCACCTGTGTTGGGGATTAATCTGCTGTGTATATTGTTATAATAAAAGATTATTATCAAGAGGTGGTTGGTTGGGTGATTATTGCCTTTGTTCTGTACCATTTTAACATAACGGTTATGGTCATGATATTGTGGTTAATACTTTCATGTAACGTTTATACATACAAAGTAAAATAATCAAAATGTAATTGAAAGGGGTTAGAAACCTTAAAATGAAACCTGCATCAATTTTGAAATATGATGTGTTATATGGTATACTTTGTGGATGAAAATTATTAATATTCAGATCCTTTTTTTGTCATGCATATTTTAAATTTTTGTAATAACATTGTTAAGTTAACTATTTTATTATGGAAATATTGTTTGAGTTTTTATGTAAGAAACTAATAAAAAATTATAATTATAAATTATTAAATTTTAAAGGGGTATTATGTGAATACTATTCATTTTTTAGTTTTTACATAGTATAGATTAACAAAAGATACGTTTGATTTAAAACTTTTAAATTGAGAACCATAAAATTACTAATTTTATTTTGATTTGATTTTAATGTCTACACTTCAAATTTTTGGCAATAAAGTATTAAGTGTTAATAAGATTTTACAAGACATATAAAATGATAGATTGGCAAAGAAATATAAAGCGATAGATTGGCAACAATGGCTTCGAGACTCTCGAAATATTCGTCTACATTAACATTCAATTGGTTATTAAACTGATACAGTAATTCATCGTCTGTGATATTATGCAATATAAGTTTTCAGATAATACAATGAGGTTCAGATTAGAGTGTGGTTCAGATACAAATTTTGTGTGCTTCAGTTTATGTCAATGCTAAGGAATTTGTGTTTGGTTCTTGGTAGGGGTGGTAATTCTCGACACGACACGATAAACGACACGAAAGTTAAAAAAAAAAAAAAAAAAAAAAAAGGTTCTAACCCATTTAATAAATAAGTCGTGTTTGGGTTGAGTACATAATAAACAGGTCAACCCGTGAGTCCGTTTAAATATATAGACTCTAAAAATAAAATATGTAACATGCCTTTTTATATTGGATGTGGATTAAATGTATTGTGTTATGAATTTAATCCAATTGAATTACAATTATAGCTCATATATCATAGAAAATTACGCTTATAACTAAGAAAGTTGTCATATAGTTACTTCTCTGTTATTTTTATCATATTTTAAATCCTTATATCATTTTTGTATCTGAACTGGTTAAATCAACAAACCACCAATTTTATTCACTATTTGATCTATTTATTTAAACAGGTTAAACGGGTCAAAAATAGGTTACACGTGTTATGCAGGTGTGAGTTAGGGTTGAGTTTCTTGACATGATTAATAAATGGGTCATGTTTGAGTAGAGGTTATACTGACCAGCCAACACGTGAACCCGAATAGGTCAACACGAACACGACCCGATTGCAACCCATAGTTCTTGGGTTGTAGTGTGGTCACAAAGGCTTGTGCATAGGATTAGTGGGTGTGTCCGATTCAATGTAGAAGCTCTTTTTGTCCTCTGCTACAGCCCTTGACTGGTTTCATCTGATTGGATCGTGTGAATGAGTAAAAATATGTTGGGTCACTTCTCTGGTTCTTGATTATGTCGACAGCATCTTATCTTGGCTAGATAGTGCATCTTTAATGTCTTAATGGTTTAATAATCATGGTTCTTATTAGTCAAGTGAGAAGACTTGGGATTTCCAAGTTATCAGATGGCCATTAAATTTGGTATTTTGTATTGTATTTCTATGTGACAGTATGTTATTTAGTTGCTAAGATAGGATTAGGGATGAGCACGGTACCGGTACCGTATCGATCCCGTACCGAATTAGTGGTACCGAATTTTTCCCGAGCACAAATTAGTGGTATCGGTACCGTACCGAATGAGATTCGGATATCGGTATCGGTACCGGGAAATCGGGTTTTTCCCGTTTTTTTCGGGAATTTCCCGATTTGGTACCGGTCCCGTACCGAATTAGTGGTCCCGATTTTTTTTCCTCCTTATTTCGTAGTACCGGTACCGTACCGTATATCGGGAACGGTACCGTTTCGGTACGGTACCGGTACGGTTCCGGTATTCGGTTCCAAATGCTCATCCCTAGATAGGATATACATTTTTTTTTCTTTTAATTTCTTCTTCTTCTTCTTTACGTTCCGTCATCTTTTAGTTATCTTATTTAATTGAGTTAAGACGCCTTGTATTGTATTATGGTTTGTTTTCGGGGTTCTCAATTATATATTGCCTTACAAAAAATTAAAAAAAAATAATAATAATAATGTTTTCGTTCTTATTACTTACATATATTTATTAGTTGGTTGGTTCAAGCCGGATTGAGCTTTATCCATCAAAGTTCTATTATGTAATTATCTATTTTATATAATAAACGTGAATAATTTACAAGCCAATGAAGCACAATAATTCATTAATGCGATGATGTGTCTTCGTTCCTATTGGTCGATAAATAATTAATGCTCCTAATTGGTACAACACCTTTAAGCACAAGCCTAATTCTCACTTTTCCGTGTTATTATACACGCTCCAAACCCTTTTATTTATGTTAATTTTTAATCACCATTAAACATATCATCAATGATACACGCTCCCTCTCTAAAATCAGTTACATCTACCATTAATTTCTCACAATCGCCACTCATTATCATTGAATCAAAAACGGCAGTTTCAACTCCACCATTAAAAAAGCATTCAAAATAAGTTATGATTTTTTAATTTAAATCTTATATTTGGTTGTGTTTTATTTCAATTCATTTGTGTGTTGCTAAACCCTAGAAAAAATTAGGGGACTCACATTCATGAATTAGTTTTTATAATTTATGTGTTATGTGGATTCAGTTTATATAGAATCATTCTAATTGTGCTTGGATTCAATTTATATACAATCATTCTAATAGAGCTTGGATTAAATTTATATCAGGTTATGAAGAGGAAGGATGGTTTGTGGGTGGTCACTGGTCGATGCGACGAACTCAAACAACAGGTATCTTATGTACCTTTTCTTTGTATATCTTATGACAATCGTATGTCAACGAGATGATTGTAATTGTTGTAATATGTGTTTCCTTTTTTTTTTTCTTTTCTTTTGTAGGAATTGTGTTCACGTGGAATTCAATCTTGATGACAGGTACATGTTTTTCTAATGCGATCTATTCCTGTTCCCACCATATGTTCGATAAAATGTCTATGTTATTATATTTGATTCAAGCGTTATTATTGAGGTAAATTTACTACTTTCAAATTCATTATTATTGAGCTTATTTTTTTAATAGTTGGATTTGGTTGTTTGATTTGGATTTTTCTTTTATTGAGTTGGCTATAGGTTTCTTCATTTGATTTTGACCACGGTTTCTTCATTTGATTATTGAGTTGGCTATTCAGTTGGCTATAGGTTTCTTCATTTGATTTTGACGCACACCAACAGTTTGATGAAATGCTTGAATGAAAAAGACATGCTTAACAGGTATGTGGTTCTATTAAAATCAGTTTTTTTTAGAGTCTTGGCAATACATGATGATTCATCGGTTGAATTTATTGAATTAGCAGGTTTGCAAGATTCAAGTTAGGTGCTTCCTAGAGTTATATGCTTGCAAGTTATTCCATGAAAAGGTTAGTGACCATACATTGGGTATGTAATTATTGTTGTGGTTAATTCTAATATTCTTGCATTGTGGATAATTGAAATAAAAAAATGTATTCATTTATTAAGTTAGTTAAGCTACAATGAAAATGATTTGTATTAACTGCTGAACGTTCAACCAATCTGGCCAAAATTGTTTAGACCATCTTGCAAAAGAAATCCACTTGAAAGATACTATTATATATATTACAAGTTTTTTGACGATAAAATGTGATTGAACTACTGTTAAATTGCTATGAATTTTTCTATATGAATTATGTTAAAAGGAAGTGTACGGGGGTTGATGATTATATGTGCTTAATTGCTTACAAATGGCCTGTTTTGGATTATCACCATTTAAGTTGCATCTATACATCACATAAATTTCATGTTTGCAGGTTCAGTGATCTTTCATGGCTCAGTTGGCAAAAGACATTATTAGAAGATATTGTTTTCCAATGGTATTAGGATTAAAAATGTGAATTCCATAGCAATCCTGAGCTGGCCCAAGTCATTCTTAGGAACTGCCTAAAAAAGTTGCAGCCTATTAAGAGAACGTCATGATCAAAGATCTGAATTACGCCGACAACAAGAAAAAGAGATGGTAAGTTGCTCGACTTTAAGTAAAAGAAACGTTATTTCATCTTTAACTTATTGTGTGTAAGTTTTGTATTTCAGCATTAAACATATAAACTCTGTTCTAATTTGTTGTTTTTCCAAAACAAGGCACTACTTTATGTAGACCCTTTTGACGTGGAAGCACAAAGGAAAATTGAAGCAGCAAAACCCCTTAATGCAGCCAATGAAATTAATTTTCATACATGTCTTTGTATGATTGGTCCAAAAGAAAGGAAGGTACGACACATTGCATACACATAACTGCAAATGATCTGATTTTGCAAAACCCCGTTTCTACATCTCTTGTGACTTATGCAACTATTCAAGTCTTACAACCAGATGTGATTATAAATGTTGCTATGAAGCAAAAGGAATTGATTCAGTCAAAATGTGATCACTAGGATCATGAAGCTAAGATGAGTTTCATCACTAGGATCCATAGGTACGACTTCATACTCTTAAAAGTCATTGCAATGTGTTAGCTTTGAAATGCTGAACATAGCAAGATGTTGTTCGTCATTATGGCGTGCCTCTTTTTTGAATAGTCACATATTGAGTGTCTACTCCTGTTTTGCAATTGCAAGGTGCTTTTATGGGACAGCCCAATTACAATCATTATGGATATTGGAGAATTCAGCTAAACCAAGGCACGAGGTTGTTTCGACTAAATATATGATACTAATGTTTGTAGTTGTACCAATATAGAGCATAGGTAAGATACACATCAGCAAAAAAACCAATAATTAATCATATGAACAGTAGTAAAAGAAAATATGAACACAAATGAAACGGAGTGGATAATAGATGGATTGGCTACTATGCATGAAGTGGAAATTTAAGACTCAAGTTACATTACATATAACAAGGCACTCTAGAAAAACTTTGAAATATGAAGGTTTTGAGATTAAGTTATACTTATGCAGAGTACATTGAGTGCAACTATAGAGGTTTGATGTGGAAGAAATCATTTTAAAAGTATGTACATATATGTTGATTACGCGCAATTTGTGTGGATTATAGATGATCGTCTCGGTGGATTTGTTTTCTTTTCACCAGTCAATAACAAAGACAATGCCTGAGAGTAACAATCACAGAGGAGATGCTGAACTTGGTGGCCATCAGAATCACTTGCACTATCACAATGTAATCACTTCATTTGTTTAATATTGCTTTTTGTTATAGGTAGCAACTTTGAATCATGCTTATGGGCGGTTTAACTTGGGTTATGTTTCATCTAAAATGGGCAAAATAATTTTTTTAACTAAAAGCAATGGGTCCTGAATAGTTTAAAGGTTACAAGTCACCCAAAATCATATTTTTCACCTATGGAATTGATCTTGATAAATATTGTTATATTCCAGTATGCAGGTAAGAAACACATTAGCAAAAAACCCAATAGTTAATCATATGAACAGTAGTAAAAGAAAATATGAACACAAATGAAACGAAGTGGATAATAGATGGATTGGCTACTATACATGAAATGGAAATTTAAGACTCGAGTTACATTACACATAACAAGGCACTCTAGAAAAACTTTGAAATATGAAGGTTTTGAGATTAAGTTATACTTATGCAGAGTACATTGAGTGCAACTATAGAGGTTTGATGTGGAAGAAATCATTTTAAAAGTATGTACATACCTGTTGATTACGCGCAATTTGTGTGGATTATAGATGATCGTCTCGGTGGATTTGTTTTCTTTTCAGCTGTCAATAACAAAGACAATGCCTGAGAGTAACAATCACAAAGGAGACGCTGAATTTGGTGGCCATCAGAATCACTTGAACTATCACAATGTAATCACTTCATTTGTTTAATATTGCTTTTAATTATAGGTAGCAACTTTGAATCATGCTTATGGGCGGTTTAACTTGGGTTATGTTTCATCTAAATGGGCAAAATAATTTTTTTAACTAAAAGCAATGGGTCATGAATAGTTTAAAGGTTACAAGTCACCCAAAATCATATTTTCATCTATGGAATTGATCTTGATAAATATTTTTATATTGCAGTATGTAGGCTCAGCGTGAGAGGAACTAAACCATATTAGACAGGCGGTTGGGTTCTTGGTATGTATCTATCTTAATAACAAATATATTACAATGGAAGTAAATATATTTACTTTTTATCTTTTAATTGTAGTACTTCATTTGATTTGATTTATGTAAAAACAGGTTATTCAGAAAGGTTTTTACCAGACTAAGAATATCAAACATAAAGGATCGGTACCTACTTAGATTCTCTATTTAGTTTTTGATTAACATTATTTACTTTTACATTTTTGGATTGCATATTTTCATTTGCGTTTAATCCTACACCTTCTCTATCGTCCATGATTATTAATCACTATAAATTATGACCTCATATCATGAGCTCTAACCTTGGTGGAATGGGTTGTAGCGCTGACGTTATATCTATATATCGATATAGCCCAGCATCTTCCCAAGGCGAACCCGAACTCATACGCAGTCGTATTAAGCATGGAAATGTTATATTAAATTGGTACTCAATGTATGATAGGTCCATGTCAGTTAAGCTCAATTAACTTTAATGTTTCATTAGCTACTTGATGCATATAGATGTATATGAATAAATTTTAGACCAGCTAATAGTATTGATATAGAAAACAAGGAAAAAATGTATTTATATGTGTTTATTTTATGAAAATAGATTATGGTTTTAGCTCATTTTGTCATAATATATGCAGATGGGTCAGTAGAGTTTGAAGAAATCACGAAATCACTGAACAATTCACGTTCATCTATTAAAGCATTGCAAGTGGGCTTAGATTGAAGAACTAAAAAAAAATTGGAACATGTTGAGGTTTGCCCCAAAGCTATGGATTTAACACAATCTATTTCCAAGAGAATTAGCAGTGATGGTGGCGGGGCGCTTATAATTGATTATGGCTTAGATGGGATAGTCTCCGATAGTCTTCAGGTATGTAACTTCTTCTCTAACAAGGCTAGATAATATGTGACGAACATGCTGATATGCTTTTTTTAAGCTGTGATTATTAAAATATGACATGAATTAGCAGGTCTGCACGTATGTATATGTCCTAAACTGGTCAACCATGATTTCACTATCAAACATCATAACATGCAAATAATACTATCAATTTCTCTAAACTTTATTTGTTGGCTTTAGCAGGTACTAAGGAAAAAACAACTATTGTTCCTGCATCCTACTGTAACAGAACTAAACGTGTCCGGCAAACTCCCCACAGAGAGCGAAGTTTCCCGAAATTGTCACGTGTAACATATGCATCCCAGTTTAAATTATTCTTAACCATGACAACTTATTACAATTGCAGGCATGGACTATAATCTGGGTCCAATCACTAACATTTCAAATGAAAGTAACACTTGCAGGAGCAACATGACCCAAGATTAGTTACACTATTAATATATTTCTAATCAGCAAACGCTGTTATCAGCACACTATATTTAGCGGTTTCTTTAGGTTTTCAAAGGTTCATACTTATTTGTGTTTAATTTTTTTGATATTATCCAGGGTCACCGTTAGAATACGTTCATATGGGAATGTGTGGCCAAATGTGTTAGCATTCTGGGGTTAAGTTTTGGATTCAGGAATCATGGTATGTTTGTTCTTTCTTGATATAGTTGGTTCACGTTTTATAAGATTTGAAATGGGGCATCGGTCTACGCAGTTGGGATTGGGTTCATGTTTTCTTGCTTTGAAATGATGCATTGATTTGCTACAATTAGAGTCACCCTATTGCTAACTCAATGGCATATAACACCATGGTTAGTTTTCTTTCGATGAATAATCATGAACTATTGCTTAGAAATTCATTCATAATGAAAGGCTAATATATATTCTGGACTTTTATGTTAAATTTTTCTAAAAATTCTTTGTGGAATGACTGTTGTTGGTTTCGTTGATCAGGGTATATTGATGAAAAAGAAGTTATGGATACAATGGTGGACTCAAAAGGATGGTTCAAAACTACCGACCTTTGCTACTTTGACAATGAATGCTTCTTATTTGTTCTGGATTGGTTAAAAGAATTGATTAAATATATAAAGTTTATCAGGTAACTTAGATCATATGAAACTGATCAGACGCTTAGATTAACTTCTTAGGGCTAATCTTGAGATTAGAAATTGGAAGCTACTGAAGTTGTTGTAAAAAAGCGGAAACTACTCATGTGGTGGAAGATTTATAGCAGCTGCGTATTGATAGTAATCTGCAAGTTGTTATCAGGACGTGTGGATACTAACGCGAGCTTGGTAAGTTCCTTTACTTTATTTTGAATTGTTTTCAAAATGGTGCGGGGGGGAATGGGGGTGGGGTTTGGAGCGATATTGTCAAAATAGGAGTAGAGATTGATGGGTTGGGGGTTGAGTTTACTTCTTCTTGTGTTGGGGTGGTGGGAGATGGGAGAGATATTAGGTTTTGGGTAGATCGATGGGTGGACAATCGAAAGCTTTGCGATAGATTTCCTAGGCTATATCATTTAGATAGGAGGAAAGAGGCTAGCGTGATGGAAAGAGGTAGGTGGGCAAATAATAGTTGGGTTTGGCAATGGGAGTGGGTTAGAAATATTAGGGGGAGAGTTACTAAGGAGTTCGAGGAGCTTTTAGCCGTTTTGCAACATGTCATTATTTCTATTAATTGCAGGGATCGATGGAGGTGGTCACTCGATGATGACGGTGAGTTCACGGTCAAAGAATTATCAAGAATGATCGAGGAAAAGGTTCAAAGTTCGGTAAATGGAGGCCAAGAAACACGTTGGAACAAGTTGGTACCTAAGAAAGTAAACATCTTCGTGTGGAGGGCTTTAAGAGGAAGACTTCCGGTTCGTGTGGAGCTAGATAGAAGAGGTGTTGACTTGGACTCGGTTCTTTGTCCGTGTTGTAATAATATTGTGGAAACTTGCGCTCATAGCTTGATCACTTGTGATTTAGCTAGGAGTGTTTGGGATAAAACGTTTAATTGGTGGAAGGTGGGGGTGGTTAATGCTTTCTCTATTGATGAATTCTTTTCATCCAACGGAAACGTTAATGTCCCTATCTTCTTAGTTCGTGTTTGGCAAGCGGTTATATGGACTACCGGGTACTTTATTTGGAAAGAAAGAAATGCACGTGTGTTCAGCCACAACATTTCAAGTACAAATAAGATTTTTCAAGATATTCAATTAAAAAGTTACGAGTGGATTATTAGAAGGTCAAATAAATATAAAGAGATAGATTGGCAACATTGGTTAAGGGATCCTATAAACATTCGGTTACATTGAGTTTTGTCAAGCATCAATGTCTGGTTTGCATCAGTTTCCGTGTCCGTGGTCGTCATCAGCTGCAATTATTTTCTGTGAGGTCTGATCTACATCATACCTGTGATCAAGGTCAGCTGCAAGTATTTCTGTGTTGTACGTGTTCAGTTGGCTGCAGTTTAGTTAGTTCAGTTAGTATGCAAGTGGTTAGTCTGCAGTTCAGTTAGTCTGCAGTTCAGTTGTGGTCTCAAGTGAATTATGCACATGAGTTTTGTTTCACTCTACAACAAATGGATATGCGTTACTGCATATGAGAAGTTTTCCAACATATGGGTAATGATATGGCATTTGGCAGTGTTTGGTTGGTTATGGTTTTTGCATTATAGCTCTTGGTCAGTCAATTGGTGCCTTGAGGTTACTGTGATAGTGTTTTGTTTTGTTTTGTTTTATTTCGCCTTTGTTTTTTGGATCCTACCCTTTTAATTAGCTTGTTAATTGAGGTGGGATGCCTTGTTTTGTATCTTTGCTTCTTTGTTGAAGTTTTTAATAAAATGTTGTCTTTCAAAAAAAAAAAAAAAAAGTACATGTGATAAAATTGTATACAAAGAAAGATATTTCATTTGTGATAAAATTAAATAAGATACCATTTATTTGACAATGGCACAATGCACGCACCTCATAAAGCAAATAGGACCACTGAGAGAGATAATGGCATGACGATGACTCCATATACTCCACAAATCAGCGTCATCATATAAGCATATTTTTTTCCACAAATTCTCAAATAAAACTTATTTATTTAGAATACTAAAGCATATTACAATCTTATTAAATAGATAAATGGTCTTTATACTTGATAACGGATCATATGCTTCATGAAAACTATAATGGTTACCAGTTACTACACATGAAACTTATTTTTGTTTAAAAAGCACTTATTTCATTTTTGTCTACAAATGAGAAGAAAAAAGAAATATGTTTGTGTTGTTTCCTTTACACTGTATTCTTAAGTTTTTCATTAAAGGAAAGAAAATGAATGATTAGATAAAAAATGAAATGATGTGAAATTAAAGTAACCTAAAATAGGTGTTCTCTAGTTGAAAGAAATTGAAAGGAAAATGAATGATATCTTGTATATTTTGTGTTCTTGAGTTATGATGAAAATGAAAGTAAATTGGTAATTTTACCTTTTTGTCCTTCATTTATATCAAAAATAGCAAATGAAGAATAAGTTAAAGGACATATTTATCATATGTATTTTGTTTCCTCTCATTTCCTCCCAAATTTGGGCTGAAACAATATCCCCCAAATTACCCCGATTTTACCCCCTTTTCTTTACATTTACTTCCTTTTTCTTCATTAAAAAACTCAAGAACATGATAATTTTTTGTTTTCTTTCATTACTTTCCTTTTCCTTTAAAAAACCAACTCGAGAACACAGCCTTAATGCTTGTGGTGAAAAAATGAAATGAAAGAAGTACGTTTATTTTTTTTTTCTTTTATGTTTGCAAACGGGAAGAAGAAGTTAAAGAAGTGTGTTTAATTTTAGACATGAAAGATTAAAAAAAAAAAAAAAAAGTTTTTCCTCTTCAATTTTGTAAATTTTGTGATTATCACTTATTGTATATTAAAGATTTTGGATCCACCTCTTCTCTCGTAGATATGGTTTCACAGATCAGACATGAAATATCTGAGAAAACAAATGCAACCTAAGATGGTTTCCAAAGATAACCTACGCATTTCACCGCTTTGTAAAAAATTTCGTATGTCTATCGTACATCAGGTTGGCAGGGGCGAAGCTTCATAGGGTTTCACAGATCAGACATGAAATATCTGAGAAAACAAATGCAACCTAAGATGGTTTCCAAAGATAACCTACGCATTTCACCGCTTTGTAAAAAATTTCGTATGTCTATCGTACATCAGGTTGGCAGGGGCGAAGCTTCATAGGGGCCGGGGGGGGGGGGGGGGGGGGGCGCCCGACCCCCGGAATTTTTTTTGCGATGTAGGGGGTATATAGTTTTCGTGTAGAAAAATTTCGGTATATTCGGTTTCGACCCCCCAAAAATTTCGGTATACCTGAAATATAGCCTTAGAAAAAAAAAATTTAGATCCCGACCCCCCACTTACAAAATCCAAGCTTCGCCACTGCAGGTTGGAAGTTTCCATCGCTTGTCCAGAGTTGAGCCATGGATTTGACAATATTTTTAAAAAACCACCTACAGTTATACGCCCAGTCATTTATGAATAGATATTTTTTAAACCCGTAAGGCACCTTCAAATATATGAGAAATTGAATCTCTTAAATGTCAAAAGTAGCTATACAACGTAAATCACTTTGTACGTGATATGGTAATGTCATATAATATTAAAAACAAAGTATAAAACATACGGGGATAACTTAACTACAATTTTTGTAACAAATTAGCTACAACTCTTTACAAAAAATACACTAACAATCAATCAAGACTCACAGAAAAAAATCAAAGACCAAAAAAAAAAAAAAAAAAAAAAAAAAAAAAAAAAAATCAAAACCCACATTATATAGCACAAAATTGTAACTTATTAGCTACAATAAATTGTAGCTAATATATTCCCGAAACGTATATGTTGCATCAGCTGGTTGAATGCAAAAGATGTATTTTCAACCTATTATTAGCATTCACACTCAAATATTCCACAATAAATGCAATAACAACATATATGACACAACAACACACAAAAAATAACTTTTGACTCAGTGGTATACCAAAAAATTACGAAATAAAGGCTATGTTTGGCGCTGAGCTTTTAAGGTAATGAGCAGCAATAAATTTTTTGATCTTTATTATTTGTCTGACAAAAAATTATGAAATTGTGATCGGTGAGCTGTGACTACTGCTCACAGCTACTTCTCATAACTCACTGCTACTTTTACCAAACACATTCAAGCCGTAAAAATTTGTGGTTAAATAAACTAATTTCACATAAACTTAATCAAAAATGTAACATCTCCATCAAAACACATCAATTTTCATTTTCTCCAAAGCATAAGGTTAACATTATTCAGCCGGTCACAACTCTTCAAAGATACTTCCCAATATACCCTATCCACGTGTCACTACAAAACATAAAAGGCCGGTTCACAAAACCAAAATAATATATTCTAGAAAATTCTTTTCACCCAAATTTAAATCTTAATTTCATTTAAATCTCAATTTCATTTTCATTTGAGTTTCATTACGGAGGGAAAAATAATAAAACCCCAAACTTTAGTAATTCCACAACAAAAAAACACATTTCAACTTCGTCAATTTTGACTCCTTAATTTTCTTCACTACAAAAAGTCAAACTTATTCAGTTTCAATTTTGACTAATCAAATTAAGGTATGAAACATGCTTATTTTTTAAATTCCTTTCTGGGTTTTGTGTATTGGTGTGTTAATTTTGGTTTATGGTAAAAAGCCCTAATTGTAGCGGTAAAAAATTGACTTAATTTTATTTAATTTGTTAATAAGCAAGTGATGGTAGTTAATTGATTAATTTTAATTTATGGGTATTGTTTTTATGATCATTTCTTGTTGATTTTGATGTTTATGTGTTGATTATAGTTCATATGAATATAGGCTTATTTTTTGGATTAAAAAAAAAATAATTGTGATTTCTTTTTAGGGTTTTAATGATCAAAGTATGTTGTATTTGCAGAAAGAAAGCTTTTTTTTTTTTTTTTTTTTTTTTTTTTTTTTTTTTTTTTTTTTTTTAAATATGTGAATAGTTATATATACTGATCAAGATTTTGTGTTTTGTAGGAGATGTGTACTAGTGATATGGTTGCGGGTAATAGAACTGTTGGAAATATATCAGTTTTGCTTGAGTTATCGGCTGCGGATGATGTGGAAGGATTTAAGTCAATAGTCGAACAAGAGGGTTTAGATGTTGATCTTAACGCGTCCGGTTTATGGTACGGTAGAGCGTTAGGTTTGAAAAAAATGAGCCTTGAGGAAAGGACACCGCTTATGATTGCTTCCATGTTTGGTAGCAAAAACGTTTTGAAGTTTATGATTGGGTTGGAGCGTGTTGATGTTAATAAGTCTTGTGGTTCTGATAACGCGACCGCTTTGCATATGGCTGTTGCTGGTGGCTCTAGTGCTTGTGTTGAGGTTGTGAAGCTTTTGATGGAGGCTAATGCTGATACTAGTTGTTTGGATGTTAATGGGAACCGACCTGTGGACTTGATTCCGTTAGTGTTTGGGTCTAGTTTTAATTCGAGAAGGAAGTTCTTAGAGCTTATGTTAAATGGTTATTCTGATAACGAAGAGTTATGTGTTTTAAGTGAACTAGTTGATAGCCATATCGAAGAACAAAAGGGTACGGGTTTGGGCTCTGTTTCACCTATTTCGACTAAGAAAGAGTATCCTGTTGATCTGTCGTTACCTGATATGAAAAATGGGATATATAATACGGATGAGTTTAGGATGTATACTTTCAAGATCAAGCCATGTTCTAGAGCTTATTCTCATGATTGGACTGAATGCCCGTTTGTTCATCCGGGGGAGAATGCTAGAAGACGGGACCCACGGAAGTATCATTATAGTTGTGTACCTTGTCCCGAGTTTAGGAAAGGAACTTGTAGACTAGGTGATAATTGTGAATATGCTCATGGGATTTTCGAGTGTTGGCTTCATCCTGCACAATATCGAACCCGTTTGTGTAAGGATGAAGTTGGATGTAATAGAAAAGTATGCTTTTTTGCTCATAAACGGGAAGAGCTTCGACCATTACACCCTTCCACAGGCTCTGCTGTACTTTCTCCTCGATCTTTATCCGATCTTTCATTAATCAGTCCTTTCTCTCTTGGTTCCCCGTCGATTATGATACCTCCTAGTTCGACCCCTCCATTGACACCGGGAGGCTTATCGCCTCGAGGTGGGCCTATGTGGTCTAATCAGTCATCCCCGATCATGAAGGGTGTAAGTAGTAGGTTTAGGACTACACCTAGCCGTCAAGATCTGGATCTTGATCACTATCGTCAACAACTAATGGACGACTTTAACAAGTCGCCTTTCATGGGTGATTATATTGAAGAATACGAAATGGGTGGGTCAAGAATTAATTCGCTAAACCAAAATATGAACTACTCATCCGGGCTTCCATCTTCACCACTAAGGTTGTCGTCATCACCATCATTTGGACCCAATCAGATAATGAATGCAAGATCAGCTGCATTTGCAAAGCGGAGTCAAAGTTTCATTGACCGTGGCACTGTCAACCGTCAATCTGTTTCATCTATGATGCCTTCCAAGCTTTCGGATTGGGGTTCTCCTGATGGGAAGCTGAACTGGGGTATACAGAACGACGAGCTCAACAAGCTAAGGAAATCTGCTTCTTTTGGGGTACGTAGATCGTCAGATTCCATAACCAACAATCCAGAACCTGACGCACATTGGTTGTCTCAGGCTAATCAGTCACCAGGAAATAACGTCAGCTTTGATGAAGAACAACAATTTCCACCATGGTTGGAGGATCTATACTTGGAACAGGAGCAGCTGGTTGCTTGATTACACAAAATTGGTTACCACCCTTTAACATGATTCACCGTTATTGTTTTGTGAATTTGACTTTTAGCCACTACCAATTACGCACCAAAAGATTGGAGAGAAGAGAGCTGAAGATACACTCGTTAGTCGATTTAATTCTGATCGTATCATATTCTTTGAGTTCAGTTTCATTTTTCTTTATATATTTCATATTATTGTCATTAGTTTCATTTTTTATTGGAATTCAGTTTCGGGTATGAATAAGTTACACGAGCGATTGTAGCTAGACCTGACCTAGTAATTTCTTGAAGTTCTTCTTCTTATACATCAATATTCTTACAACTTATATATACGAATCTTTATTCCATTACTTATGAGATTGTAATATAAGCATTTTGTTCTCTTTTTGCTTTCCTTTTGTAGTTAAGGAGATGGTGACACTTGACAATTTGACATGTGTGTGGATATGAATAAACAGGAAATCAAGTGTCTGGTAGGCCAACTACTATTATGATTCTACCATGTGGATTTGGTTTTATGTGAAACCTTTTTGTTTACTTGATCATCATATAAATTCATAATTGAATTTTGCTACTTGTTGTATTGGTTGGAAAATTACAAAAGGGGGTTGGTTGCACTTTTTTTTTTTTTTCTTTTCTTTTTGGTTGAACAAAGGGTTGGTTGTACTTGAAACACTTGTACCCTTGATATATTTAGTTAGTAATGATAGCTTTTGTTTGGTTCTTATTTGAGACTTATATGACAATTAAGAGTTGATATGCCTAGAGAAGGTTCATTGTGAGTGGTTGTGTAATATCGAAAGGACATGCATGCGACGTGGATGCTAATAATTTAAGCGATTGATGGTGCGATTGATGTCCATATCACATACAAAGTGTTACTAGATATTACGCAAACCATGTGTGACGGATCTCATCTCATGATATAATGTTTTGTGTAACCCGGCTTTCGGAGTTTTGGACAGTACACAGTTGTTTCATGGATCACTTGCAAGTCTTAACAAAGTTTTAACTAAATGTAGCAATTCTTTTTTGGTGCAAGTTTGATTTTCCTTGTGTTTCATAACTATAATGTCAAGATTAATGATACAACTCTAAACTTGTAAACATCTCAATATTTAAACAACACACATCCGAACACGAGTTTATATATATCATAAACTCAAAACACAATACCTATGGAATTGAAATTGAAGTTTGTTGTAAACTAGAGTCGTATAACAAAGTCTCAGAATATGTATACTAATTCAAGTAGCAACTGATCATAAAATGCCAACTCACGATCAATATTTGATGTCTCCGTCACAAGTTTCTTCTTCTTTGATCTGTCATCTTCTAATAATTTCCTCTTTGAACTTGATTTTGAATCCGCTTTACCTTTACATTCTGCCTCCGCACCAAGAATGCAGAATTTCCTTTTATCTACCTTTAGAACCATTGGACTTCGACTGATTGGCTGGCTTCGGATGCTCAAATTGTGGCGATGTTCTTGATGATTAACAGCACGATTCCCTTGTGGGATTGGATCTAAACCCATTAGCTTCGCCACAACCCCAGGATTAGTAATAGCACAACAAGGCTCGGGTAACTCCTTAATGCGTTGGTGTTTGACAAGACCTTGGAAGCATGGTAGGCGGCATAGGACTTTGGGAAGACAATAGCCAGTGGTGCATTTGAAATCGGACAATTGTGTATGCGAGGACGAAGATTGAAAAAATTTCATGGTGGTTTTGATGGTAAATGAAGAAACTGATTTGTGAGTTGGGTTCTAGCTAAGATTTCAATTTGAATAAGAAGAGATAGAAAGGAACAAATAAAGTAAAAGAAACAAAGAAAAAGAGGCATGGCGGGATATACATTTGAATAATGTTGAGGGAAAATATTTCAAACATGTACATACGTATATTTTTAGGGATTATTAGTTGAAAATGTAAGTAACTTGTGCCACCGGTTATTTTTATCCAAACTTTTATAGTTCGACATTTTTGTGTATTTTGTGACGATTTTATCTTTACGTTTTTTCACTACCCAATTAACATCGAAGGGTAAATGGTCATTACAAAATACACACAAAAATCAAAATTCAAAAGTTAGATACACAACACTCAACTTGAGTTACATTTCAAGTAATTATTTATGTTTTATAAGTATATACATATCAACTTATTTTCGGTTGATATGTTAATATGAATCAAACATACCAACTTTTCAAAATGGTCTTTAGTATACAACACAAAAACCATGAATTCTGAATAATTGTCACATAGTACTCCACTGATAATCATAATGAAAATTCAAGTATTCAACATTACCACAAATACACAAAAATAAAACTTAACGTACAAGCACTGTTCAGCAGCCAAAGACTTTAATTCCTAAGCGTTAAGCTTTAAGTATGTCAGAAAATCAAGACCAACACGAAATCAACGTTTCTTAAACCCGTACTTTTTCATCTCATAAAAAAGATCCGTTTTGGTACTCCCTAAATTCACAATTTTGGGGCATCCGTCCATATCTTTCTCTTGTTGTTTGCACTGTTTAAAATAGTATGCATCAGAGATACCAGCACCTCCACATATAACACATCGATCTTCGAAGAATCCACAGGTGCACTCATCACAGACACCTACAGGTGTAACTGGACGCACATAAGAGTCGCATATAACACACTTTCCGCCACATTTTTCACAAAGCCTTCCAATGGCGATTCTTGGCTGCTTTCTGCACATGATTATGCTTTGCCATTGTTTTCTCAACAAAATTTAAACTGTAAAAATTACTAAAACCTGAGAAGGGTAACAAAATGACTTTATTAGAATAGAACTTAATAATGTACTATAATTAATGATAACGTATAGTCCGTATTCGGGTCATGGATCCAAATGATAGACATTAACTAAGGCCCAAACCCGCCACGAGTGGGCCATCACAACAGTGATTTGGGCTAGTATGATAACGGCTTGGGCTCACGAAAGCCCAAGCCCAAAGTTATTTACTGTTATGATATGGATATCTCTTATTTAAGGGATATATATCCAAAACGGATATACACCGAAAAGTGAGGCACACGTATCCAATAAGGATTCCGCGCCTATATAAACAATGCCATAACTTTCGTTAAAGGTACGACTCACAACCCTAATTCATGTACATAACCCTAAAACCGATTACTTACTCTCACGCCGGAGGATAATCGTGGGAGACAATCCCACGATAAGCCTAACGGTGTTTGTTTGCTTTCTTAGTGCGCAGGTTTCGAGCATTAAGATCTAATTGGTACGAGAGCAAGAACCCAAACAAGGAACGCCCAACTTTTGTATCAACAAGTGGCGCCATCCGTGGGACCCTACACTAAGAACTAGAATGACAAAGAACAAAAACTCAAGCCAGCGGACTCCGCAGTTGGAAAAAACACGTGGTGACCCCCAGAGGAAGAACCCTCAAGACTCGACCTCTAGGCAGACCTCTGGAACAACCAGTGCACCTGGTCATCAAGAGACAAGACCAACCCTACCTCTCCCAGCGGTAGAATTTCCTACAAGGACTACTCAAACCACCATGGTGGTTCCAGGCGTTGAAGAACTTCAGCGCACCCTCTTCAATACTCCCCACCAAACGGCACCTATAGTAGACAACACTGTGCCACCTGACGCACCTAACCGGGATAGGGCGCCTAATGTTGAGGCAGAAATTCTTACAGTGGAAGAGGACGTGCTTGAGCTAACGTTAAGTAATTTTGTATCCCAAAATTATGAAACCCTAACTACCCTCATGCAAGAAGAAGCAAGGAGAAGGTCAAGTCTAAGCCTGCAAGCCCGACTCAACTTTGGTCTTGAACGCGAAACATCCCCGTCACGCTACCAGAGGTGGGAACGCGAAAATAATGAAAGACGTACCAGTGTCCACGATAGACTGGGTACAACATCTGATTCGCAGTATTCAGAAGAATATGAAGATGATGGAATGCGCACCAATGTCCACTCTAGACTTGGTAACCGCAGAATACAAAACAGACTTGGGCGACAACGCTCACCTAGCGACAACTCTTCAAGGTCTGATAGCAGAAGGATCCAGGATAGACTGGGAAGACGGGCGCCTCCAAGTGAAAGTCCTCCAGCTCAGATTCTAAGGAAAAACGGCGCAAACGTCGTAAAAGAGACAACTATTCTTCGAGTGATTCCTCGGACAACGAGGACAAAGAAACAGGACATTGGAAGTCTAGAGGAAGACGTCGTGAGGAGGAAGACGAAGACATATCTCTTCATTGGCGCCGCCAAAAGATTGATGCGTTCACACGGCGCATTAGTGACTACTCAGATGATAAAAAGAGGCGCTTGCCCACCAATGTAAAAACATATGATGGAACATGCGACCCTAATGATCACCTAAAAATTTTCGAATATGCTGCCACCATCGAAAATTGGCCACAACCTGTGTGGTGTCATATGTTTAACTCTACCTTAGTAGGGAATGCGCGGACCTGGTTTAGTAAGCTTCCATGAAGAAGCATAAACGGGTTCGAAGAATTGCGAAAAGCATTTCGCTTAAACTTTACTCAAAGAAAGAAGTGCGCAAAGAACCCTGTTGAATTGGCCAGAGTAAAACAGCACCAAGGGGAATCAACAAGCGCTTATATGGAGCGCTTTAAAGACGAATGCATACACGTCAAGGCGTGTCCTAAAGTGCTAAAAATCTCGGGGTTCATGAATGGGATAAATAACCCAGAACTCATCAAGAAATTAAATGATAAGGTCCCCCAAACCTTTGATGAGTTAATGAAGCGCACAAGGTCCTTCATCCAAGGAGAAGCAGTAGCCGCAGATAGTAAAAAAGGCTACTCAAATTATAGACAATAAGAACAGCCTAGGAGACAATCCAATGACCAGGGTAGCAACCGAAATAAGGGTTATCGCGGCCAGGGAAGTGGACGAGAAAACGACAAATATACCCCCCCCTCACGAAAACACCAAGGGAGATATTTGCAACAGAGGTCGCAAACTTCCCGAAGCCCCCACCAATGCGCACCCCAGAGGATCGGCGCGTGGGGAATGGATACTGCGAATACCATGGACAAAAGGGCCACACTACCAACGAGTGCGTCCAACTACGACAATTGATCGACAAACTGGTAAAGGAAGGTAGAATGGACCACCTCGTTAAAAATATAAAAGAAGGAAAAGAAAAACCAAAGAATGGAGGCAAGAAGGAGACAGTCAAAGACAAGGCTGACACAATCTACATGATACAATCATGGCAGTGAAAAACTAGGCAAAAAGTCAGCCAAAAGTTCTCCTCTAAAAATGAAATTTCCTTCCTAACTCTCGCTGCGGATAACGCAGTAATAGAGCCACTCACCATTGAAATCCATACAACGGGTCACGATATCCACCGTATGTATGTAGACGGAGGGGCATCTGCAGATATCATGTACGAACATTGCTTCAAAAGGCTACGACCAGAGATACAAAGTCAGTTGATCCCAGCCACAACATCGCTGACAGGATTCACAGGAGAGAAGATATGGCCCATGGGGCAATTACGCCTACTCGTGGTCATAGGTAATGAGCAGCACTCTACGGCAGCTTGGATGAATTTTATGGTAATCAAATCCCCCTCACCATACAACGACATCATCGGGAGACCTGGAATATCATCCATGCGCGTCGTACCATCAACAACGCATGGGATGCTCAAATTCCCAGTAGAAGGAGGCATTGTCACCCTCTACAACACCACTGTGGCACCAAAAGAGTGTAACACAGTAGCTAGTGAAGTGGAGAATCTCCCAGAACAACGCACAGCCAAAATAACAAACTTAAAGGTTGCCATTCACCCAGATTATCCAGATCAGCAAATATCAATCGGAGGGTCACTGTCTGACAAAGGCAGAGCAACTGTGTGCGCACTCCTGCAAAATAACCTAAACATCTTTGCATGGGAACCAAAACACATGACTGGAGTGCCGCGCTCCATTACAGAGCACAAGCTACAAATCCGACAAGGATATCATCCAATACGACAGAAAAAGTGCGGCCAGGCTCCAGATCGCGCAAAAGCCATCCTGGAAGAAGTACACAAACTTGTAGACGCAGGTATCATGCGCGAAGTCTACTATCACGACTGGCTCTCTAATCCAGTAATGGTAAAGAAAAGTGATGGCAGTTGGAGAATGTGCGTGGACTTCACTGACCTCAATAAAGCATGTCCACAGGACTGTTACCCGCTGCCAGAAATAGATTGAAAGGTAGAATCTCTGTGTGGATATCCCTTTAAGTGCTTCCTAGACGCATACAAAGGATATCATCAAATTATGATGGCTGAAGAGGATGAAGAGAAAATAGCCTTCCATACAAGTCAAGGGGTCTTTTGCTATACAAAAATGCCCTTTGGCCTAAAGAACGCGGGAACAACATACCAGCGATTGGTGGACACAACATTTGAGAAGCAAGTAGGTCGCAACCTGGAAGTTTACGTTGATGACCTTGTTATAAAGAGTCATACAGAGGAAGAATTGGTGCGCGACATTGAGGAGACGTTCAAAACATTGGGAAAAATAAACATGAAGTTAAATCCCAAGAAGTGCACCTTCGGCGCGACAGAAGGCATGTTCCTTGGGTATTTAATTGAACCTGATGACATTAAGCCTTGCCCAGAAAAGACAAAAGCAGTCATTGATCTCCCTTCTCCGCGCACATTGAAAGAAGTCCAGTCATTAAATGGAAAGCTAGCTGGACTAAACCGATTTTTATCTAAATCAACGGACAAGTCACTCCCCCTTTTTAAAACGCTCACGAAGTGTACAAAAAAGGGAGACTTTCGTTGGACTGAGGAGGCGGAGGAAGCCTTCCAACAACTAAAACAACATCTTGCATCACTTCCCAAACTTGTCGCACCACGACCAGGGGAAGAGTTGATCATGTACTTATCCGCAACCCATGGAGCAGTTAGCGCAGTACTATTGACGGATAGGAACTCCATTCAAACACCCATATACTTTGTAAGCAAGGCACTGAAAAAGACAAAGACTAACTACAGCGCTATGGAAAAGCTGGTCCTAGCTCTAGTATTCGCAGCTAAAAGACTGCGCTGATACTTTCAGGCGCACCCAATAGCTGTAATCATGGACCAGCCCATCAAACAAGTTATCTCTAAACCCGACGCATCAGGACGGCTACAAAAGTGGAGTGTGTTGTTGAGTGAATATAACATCTCGTATAGACCACGCACTGCAATCAAGGGGCAGATATTAGCCAAATTTATTGTCAGATACCGATACTCCACCTTCAGCAGGCAAGACAGAGTTACAAGAACAATGGGTTCTATTCACAGACGGATCCTCATGCGTGGATGGGTCGGGCGCAGGCCTTATCCTCACCAATCCAGAAGGAGTAGAATTCACCTATGCACTACGCTTCGAATTCACAGCCACAAATAATGAGGCAGAATACGAAGCCCTACTCGCTGGACTGCGTATCGCAATTCAAATGGGTGTACGCAACCTAGAGGCAAATGTGGATTTCAGGCTAGTAGCTAACCACGTGCTAGGTGAATATGAAGCCAACGATGAACACATGATCCAATACCTTGAAAAAACCAAGTCTTTAATTCAGAGCTTTGATAAGTTTACAATCAAACAAGTACCTAGAGGAGAAAACAGGAAAGCTGACGCGCTTAGCAAGATTGCATCTATAAGCTTTGCGCATCTATCAAAACAGGTATTGGTGGAAACTTTAAAAAACAAATCAATCTTGGAGATGGAAGTATCCACGGTTATAGAAGAACAGGATCCTACGTGGATGACACCTATCATTGAATTTATAAGTAAAGGAATCTTACCACAAGAACAGAAGGACGCTCGAAGGGTGCGATGCACAGCGCAGAGATTTGAACTTCGAGATGGCATCCTATACCGACGTTCATTCCTACAACCTTGGCTCCGATGTGTTGGACCTCTTCAAGCAGATTATGTACTCCGAGAAATTCATGCTGGATCATGTAGCATGCACTTAGGACTACGGTCTGTAGTGGCGCGCACCCTGCGATCAGGATACTATTGGCCTACTATGCACCGCGACGCACGAGACATGATAAAGAAATGCAGCGATTGCCAAGTTCACAGGCCAATTCCGCGCCGACCACAACAAGAGTTAACCCCCATCACCTCACCATGGCCATTCTATAAATGGGGCATTGACATCGCAGGCCCTTTCTCAGTTGTAGCAGGAGGGCTAAAATTCCTCATCGTAGCCATAAACTATTTTACCAAGTGGATTGAGGCAAAAGCAATGGTGAGCATCACTGGCAACCAGGTAAAACGCTTCGTGTGGGACAACATTATGTGTCGCTTCGGACTACCTGGGGAAATTATTTCAGACAACGGAAAACAATTCTGTGATAACCCATTTAAAGATTGGTGCGTGCAATTAAACATCACACAACACTTTGCTTCAGTAAAACACCCACAAACCAATGGCTTGGTTGAACGCGCAAATCGCAGTCTAGGCGAGGGAATAAAAGCACGCCTTGACAGACATAAGGGAAAATGGGTGGACGAATTGTCACATGTTTTATGGGCGCACCGCACGACAATCAAAACCAGTACCGGCGACACACCATTCTATCTTGTCTATGGGACAGAAGCCGTCATACCAGATGAAATTGGAATGCCAAATATACGTACAACGTAAATAAACGTCACAACAAATGACGAGGAGCGGCACATAGACTTGGACTTGCTGGAAGAAAGGCGTGAACGCGCAGCTATACGCGAAGCAAAAGCCAAAGCAAAGATGAAGAAGTATTATGATGCAAAGGTCAAATATACTTCTTTCAGGCCAGGAGACTTCGTATACCGCGCTAATGATGCAAGCCATGCAGAAGACACGGGAAAGCTTGGACCCAAATGGGAAGGACCCTATGAGGTCACGGATGCACTAGGTAATGGTGCATACAAGCTGCGCGATATGGAAGGCCACGAGCTGGCACGCATTTGGAATATCTGCAATCTCAAGAGATGCTATCTTTAAGAACGGCTACGGCCCACACACAGACAACCTTGCACTTTAGTACGTGCCCAATAAATGTCTGCCTTTGATTTTTTTTTTTAGGAATTGTCTTTTATCTTCTAAAAACTTGCAAGTATTAATAAAAACATTGTGGTATCTAGCTAACTCCATAACACACTTAACTTTATTGCACACATTTTTGTTATGTTTCAATATTGTTATTTTTACTTTTTGCCTACATGGCGTGCATGCATTTCTTAAAGACCCACGATGGCATAGGATGAGTAAACCTACTAACTAACTCGTTGAGTAAGAGGGTTGCAAACCCATCAACACTGGATCACGCATCCTTGCTAAGCGCCTTACTTTCAAGACGTTGAAGTAAGCTTACATGCGCATTCCACGACGACTACGCAACATAACATACATTGTACATGCTTAGCAATCCACGAACCACGATTCCTGGTCATTTTGATATAGTCTTTGCAAAAACAAACGCAAGTTTATATTCAAACTTATGATTTTTTTTAAGTCACGTACTTAATCTAAATCATTTTACGTATGTCGTGTTTTCAATTTGACTCTTGGATGATCTTTTACCAAAGAAAACCATCTAAGTACAAATAACAAGACGTACAAAATAAAACAAACATTATTATTGGTGAAAACTACGAGTTTATACAAGTTATATTTACAAAAACTACACATCTAGATGCTATGAGCACGCCTGTGACTCGAGCTACTAGCCGTGGATGCCAACTCCCCAGCCTTACTTAGCCTTCTTAATAGGCTGCTGTCCTCTTGAGACACCGTTGGTACACTAACAGGGATCCCATCAGACCTGGGAAGATGGGTTGCGCCAACACCACATAGGATGGCCTTTCCCTTCACGCCCTTCTTGCGAGCATCTCTTGTCTCATGTGCCTCTAGGCACTCCTTCAACGATATCTCCTTCTGAAGAGCGAAAGGATTAAGCATGTGGCAAGGGCGAGCAAAAACAGGCACCATCAGCTGCGATTTGTCTGGCTTCAAAAAGAAGTCAGGGTGCGCCTCTACATCCTCAGCAATGTGTTTGGCCATAGTTAGGCCCTACATGATCACGCTAATAGGATAGTCCTGATCACGCTCCAAGAGGGCAATCCGAGGAAAGTCGAAGACCTTCATCTTCTCCATGGCTATCACTAGCTCATCAAAAGCATCCGCGCTGTACCCAGGAACCTCTGTAGGTGGCACAGTTAGCATCTTGCTCTCATACAGCTCCTCCATAGCCTGAGCCTTGCCACGAGCCACAACGCACTCCACGACCTTCCCAAAGGCCTCTACGACCTCTTGGGACTCCAATGTGCCCATAGCAGCTAGGCGCAAACCATGGCTGATCAACCACCTATACAAGCAACAACGGATGCGTTAGAAGGTAAACAGAGCATTAATAAAAATTTCGGAATAGACAACACATACCTGCGCTCAGCAATCTTAGACATGAGATGAGGATATAGCTCCTCATCGTACTCTATACTTAACTTGCGTAGCTTGCCCTCCTGCACCTTCAGAGCATTCTCCACTTGCATGCGCAGTTCATTAATATGGCCGAAGTGCTCGGCTTTCTTCTCTTCAAGGTACTTTAAACCCCAAGATAAGTTAGACCTGAATTGATGCATCTCCCCGCGCTCGTGCTTCAGCTCAGCCATTAAGGACACCTTCTCATCAGCCACCTTCCTAGCATGCGCAGTGGTAGACTCCACCTCTGCTCGCGCATCAGCCAACTGCGCCCTGAGCAAGGCAATCTCCTCATCCTTCTGAGCGAGACTGCTACTCTCCCCAATATAACGCGCCTTCAGCTGCGTTACCAACTCAGCCTGACGCTCAGCAACAGCCCCAGCTCCTCCATCAGCTGTTGCGTAGACACCCCCTCATCAACTCTCACCGGCTCCTCCACATGAGTATGAGCCGCCTGAGGTGGCACTGACGCTGCATCACCCCCTGCAGAGTCGTCACTACAAGCAAACATAAATAACAGTTAGGGAATGGCTCTGCGCAAACAACATGTATAAATATAAATACTCAGCTTACTTACATAAAGGGAGAAGTCTGAGCATCCTTCTGCGCAGCAACAGACAATGATGTCTCCTCGTCGGTGGACTCGTCCACACTAATGATATGACGTCTGCGCTTGGAGGTCCCTTCCCCATCATCAACGATAGCCTTGCGCTTCACACTCTGACGCTCCTCCTCAGAGTCCGTGTCCACTTTGAGAATACCAGCACTCATGGACGACTCAGCGCGCACAATTTCAGGTGTCACCACTACCTGCGCAGGCACTGTCTGAACAGGGGTCGCATTCACCAAAGGCTGTGATGCACCAGAAGACTCCTCTCGCGCAATCTCCAACAAGCGCCCAGCAGTACTCCAGAACAGGCACCTCACCTTCCCTCAAGGGGCGCACACCCACAGTTACCTGCGTCGGCTTAGTCAGCTTCACTACGGCGAACAGATCCATCTCTGCGCAACATATAAACACACAAGAAGGAGGAAAAAGTTAGTGAATAAAATCATTGTATAGAAAGAGGCTTACATTATAAACGCAAGGACAAGTAAAGGACGAGCACCCACCCCGGCCGCTCGCATCCAAAAATGTAGGTACTTCACCACTTCCTCCGAAGTAGTTGCGGCTCATCCCCATGTGCACCAAGAACTCCTCGGGATAAGAATTTATTGGGATGCGGTTATCATTAATAACCTCCGCATCCTCCACACTGTACGTACCGGGATCCGGGCGCTCATCCTTTGGGAGCTCCCCTGGAGCAAAAAACTCAGATAGCGTGGGGAATACACAGCTACCAACCCAGAAGAACCGCTCTCTCCAACCCCTTAGGGCGTCTACCTTTTCAGTATAACACTGATAACCCCCTAGATGTTTGGAAAACGTCACCCACCTGTTCGACCACGACGTGTGGTAAAACGCGTGGAAGAGGTTTATAGTGGGATTTATCGCAAGTAAGCGACAATTTATTTCAAAATTTATTATTTTCGCTACACCTATACAGTGCAGCTGAGAAATATGGAGCTGATAAAAATTGAGCACGTCGCTCAGAAAACGGGATATGGGCATGCGCTGGTTTGCAAATTCAAAGAAGCGCGTGTACACTCCTATCTTTCCCTCAGGGAAATCCGCTATACATGCGTTCGCATCTGGTACTTCCGGATGCACCGCAAGCGGGATAAAGTAGTCAGAGGTGAACTGACGTAGTTCATTCTTGTCCATCTCTGAACGGAACTCTTCTAACTGTTTGACCATTTTCACTAAGAAAAGCGCACGCGTAATTACCTTTAGAAGATATTAGTTTCGTGAAGAAATATTTTTTAAGAGAGAAAAGCGTTTTTTCACTGTGGTTTAAACAGTGAAATGAGGAGCCCCTTATATAGGGTTTCCCCTTGTCTCGGATGCATGACACGTGGATCCCACTATCTCAATCGTGTGGTGGAATATAAACCGGTACATGCACTTTTTCACGTTTTCTGAAGGACACGTGGGATACTTAAGGACTAGATACACCGTATCGCCTTTTTGGCGGGAAACACTAGGGACTTCCCAGCCACACTTGCCGCTAATATTTCTAAGTCTAGCATCCGCGCTCATTCAACCACGCATACTAGACTGGGGGGACATGATAACGTATAGTCCATATTCGGGTCACGGACCCAAATGATAGACATTACTAAGGCCCAAACCCGCCACGAGTGGGCCATCACAACAGTGATTTGGGCTAGTATGATAACGGCTTGGGCTCACGAAAGCCCAAGCCCAAAGTTATTTACGGTTATGATATTGATATCTCTTATTTAAGGGATATATATCCAAATCGGATATACACCGAAAAGTGAGCCACACGTATCCAATAAGGATTCCGTGCCTATATAAACAATGCCATAACTTTCGTTAAAGGTACGACTCACAACCCTAATTCATATACATAACCCTAAAACCGATTACTTACTCTCACACCGGAGGATAATCGTGGGAGACAATCTCACGATAAGCCTAACGGTGTTTGTTTGCTTTCTTAGTGCGCAGGTTTCGAGCATCAAGATCTAATTGGTACGAGAGCAGGAACCCAAACAAGGAACGCCCAACTTTTGTATCAACAATTAATGAAGATAAAAGGTTATGTATTCGTCTTAGAAACCACAGTTACAAAAATCTTATCACCCTAACTATTATCGGGCAAGCTCTCCCTTAGATTTTCTACTTTAAGTCATGCAGTGGAGTAATCATCCATTCTCACATGAGATCAAATCAAAGTCTCTAATAGAATCAAACTTAGCATGTGTCACACGTCTTACAGTCAAAATATGATCATAATTGAACCCCTGTTTATGTGAGACTATAAAATATAGTTTCTTACTTCGATCCCTCACAAACAGGGACGGAACCAGGGTGGGTCCCGGGACACCAATGGAGTTTTGAGGCGTATTGTTAATTTTTGTAAAAAACCTCAATTTTTCCTAAATGCACTTGGTCCAAAAAATTATGTTCCTCGTTTTTTATAATTTTTCGTAAATGCACCTGGTAAAATTGTGACCTAGTTCTGTCCCTGCTTACAACCGACAATTACTAACAGTATATTACAATACCATCAGTGTATATGCACATCTTATTCATATATATTACAAGTTTAAACCAAACACAGTTTTAACAAGAACACAAGAAGTAATAACCAACCGCCCCTTTTATTTTTTTATAACTTCATATCAACTTTGCATAACAAAGAGATGTTTTAAGTTGAACTTACAAAGAAAAGAAACAAGATAACCCTACCACCCAAATTACATACCCACATACAAACAATATAAGATAATAAAGAGAAAATAATGAATAGAGGACATTTCTTAAACGGACTATAATTGGTAGGTGTTTACGAAACAAGCCCTCGCATAGCTTTTTTACAAAAATGAACTTTTAGTTGTCATCCGTTAGATTCATTCAAACACAAAATTTCAACCATACACGTGTATTAGGCGATTTTGTACGCGACATAATTAATAGAAATGAACCAAAAGCGAGGTTTGGGGCGAGGAATTGGTCTAGGCGAGGAAATAAGCGATTGAAAAGATGTCTAGACGAGTGAAAAATCTCTAGGCGAAAATGTGGGCGAGGATTCTGGGCGAGGGTCTGTGCGATAGAGGTTAATATGGGCAAGGATTCTGGGCGACAGAGGTTAATTCGAGTTTTGCAATTTGGGTTGGATTGGGGTGAGGATTTGGGCGACGAGTTACTTCCAATTTCTGAATGATGTAGGGCTAGAGGATTTGGGCGACATGATTTGGGAGACAACTATAAATACTAAGGTGATATGTTATTTTAGAATCCTTGTGGAAAAATGGTGAATGTTATTGAAAAAAAATGAGGATCTTGGTGGAAAAATTGATCGATGGGACGATGGGGATAACTTATTGTGATTTAAGTGTGTGTAAAGTAAAGTAGTGAATATAAAAAAGATTGTGGGTCTAGAGGAATTAGAATAAGCTATGTATGTCAAAAAGTTAACAGTCAAAAATATAGTAAAGATAGGTTGACAACTAGCTATGTACTTTATTTGTTAGTAAACAAAAAAGATAGCAATGTATTAAAATGGTGATGGTGATGCGCGTGTATTTCAAATGTTGATGGTGACAACTTTTGTCCATTTTGGTAAAGTATCGAAAAAAAGTTTATTTTTGTAGAATCGGTATGTAAATAGTTCATTTAAGTAATTTGCTTTAATAAATATACAGTCTAAGTAGATAAGCTTTTTCAAAATTGCAATTCTAGTCCTCCATCTTTATATGCGGGTAATGCCGAGTACTGATCTTCCAAATCTTGCTCTTCACCCTTCAACTTTCTCAAACCCGGAAATAGAGATCACATTCCGGCAACTAGTGCCTACATGGTCTATTGCCTTGCAAAAAAGCAACGATTTAATATTGCCTATTATGTTGCTCATAGGAAAAGCGGTGTTAAGAATCGCAAAAACAAGCTTTTGCCTTATAAATGTTCTTGCCTCGCATCTATAGGAACATAAACTCATCGTCCCCAATCTTTTAGGTGATGACTAGTTAGGGTATAATCGGGTTATGGAACCATTAGGCGTCCAAAAGGTCCAAAAAGGTAAGGGAAAATGAGTGCACACTCTTTTCGCATCATCTTCCACACCTAAACCAGCCTCATCGGATGATGAAGAACAAGAAGATGTTGGTGAAGGATCAAGGTGACCTCAAAGGGAACTATCTCCGTTAGCATATATTGCATAACTTCCCGAGGTTGAAAACATCACCTATGAAGACCCGGCTGTGTTGGAAAGGAAGCCACCCAAGAGGTGATAAGACGTCATGCCACCATGATGAACCGACAACAATCAATGCACAAGGGGGTACATGGGATGTTCAAGTCATTAGCCACAGGCGTGTCAAACGATTTAGGAAAAAAAAAACATTAGAGGTATTTGTTGTTTTGGTAGTTGTTATGAACTTGGATTATGTTATGTTGATTGTTGGATGATGTTATGATTAGGATGTTTTTAACACTTATGTGTTATTGTTATTGTTAGAGGCCTCGGTAAAGTGGTTGATGGCTCAAGCCATAGCCGACGATGCAAGTCTATGGTGCCACAAACCATATCGAACCTCGTGCCATCGTGTCTCGGCCAGTATTTATCAGCTCACGCCAAATTTTTAGTGGGGTATATGTGGACCCATGACACCACTTTTACTCCATAGCACCATTTTTGTATTAGGGAGGGGTGGTTTGGTGCCATAGGCAAAAAGTACTGATGTGTCATCACTTTTGCCCATGGCACAACTCCACGACACCAACTGTACCTAGCTCTCTTAGGATGCTTAAGATTTTCTCTTTATTTATCTTTAAAACTTATTCTTTGTTAGTTTGTCATGCTTGATCTTACTTTCATGCGTGTCTTGGCTTGTTATATTTAATTGCACTAGTTTATTATTTCATTTAAAACTAGGAGCTCAGTTGCTTTTGAGCTAGACAAATGATGCGTGGGAATTGCACCAGGCTTTACCTCTCGAAGGATCTCGAGAAGCTTACAACCCCCACCAGGCAGTGTACCTGATCGTTGTAGTATAGTATAGTGACAAGTACCGGGGGATTGATCGTTCAACTCAGGAATAGTGTCGCTAGGATTAGAAAGCCTAAAACCTAGGTCTAGAGGTGAGGAATGATTCTTTTTGTATTTTTATATTTTTATAAAAGCAAGTAAAATCTCGGGTTTTAGAAGAGTGGGCGGAATTAGTTGCTGGTCAACTAACCCAATAACTAAAGATGCAATCAAAATAAAATAATAAAAATGAAAATAAACTAAATTAAACTAGTGGTGTGAGCAATATGTGGGAAAATGGTGTTTACTTAGATTTCACTACTCCCTAGATATCTTTTACAGGTTAATTACTTGTTACAGTTGCGTGGATGACGGATTGTATTCCTTAATACCATTCATGGGGTGGCGTACTTACTTCCCCAATCCTATAAGCTCCTACTTCACTCTTATGTCGAGCCGGCTAAGAAGCTCCTAACATATATGGGATCACTAGAATTCGCTCATGCATTAAATACAACCATAAAACCTAGTACACATCGGTTCATGTTTCTTAAGACGTTCAAGCAAGTTACACAATGGAGATCTGCCAGTTTTCTTAAGCCTAACATTGAAATCATTCATCCATTATAACTATAAACAAGCAATCAACATATAATCAACATCTAGGTTTCATTACATCTAAGTAAGCACACAAAAGATCTAGCCTAGCATGTTAAAATCAAGACAAGCATAAGATATATTCAAACAACACATAGACATATTGAATGAATTGAAAGAGGACTTATCTTAATTGAACATGAAAGGTTTCAAGGGGTGAAAACCCTTGAAAATACTGTTACAAACGACCTAGGGTTTATTAGGTTCGACCCTAGTATTCTCCACACAAGTTCCTCTTTTAATGAATGAAAAATAGAAAAGTATATATAGATTTTGTGAGGTGACGGCGTCAAGAGTAAATTTCTGACGCCGTCATCTCGCCGCCAATAAAGTTCTCGGACTGCCTAGATCTGGGTTTGACGCCGTCATGTGTAATCCATCTTCAGGCCGTCACCAAAATAACTCTTGACGCCCTACTTCTGACGCCATCACGTTTTCTCTGGGTCGTCACGCATTTTGCTCTTGACGCCATCAAATTTTCCTTCTTGACGCCGTCAGGTACTGTTCCCAGCATGGAAAATTAAGTCTTTGCCGTTTTCTTCACTTTTATGCTCCAAAAACGTCCAAAATGCTTCCTTTTCCAGAATTCACTCCCAAAGTACCTAAAATCACAAAAGGAACGATTTAGGGCAATATTTGATCAAATAAATTCCAATTCCGGCTTAAATGACCACCTAAAAACGGTTCATTTTTCGCCTCATCATATACCCTTACACTTGAGATTTGCTTGTCCTCAAGCAAATGCGCTTTTATTCTAGTCAAAATACAAGTTAGGGGTCATTTAACACTAATATAAAATTAATTACAACAAATAATCGTTCCACTAAAGACCAAAGACAAGCACGGAGGTCATACACTAGCACCTCGCAAATAGTGTTTAGATACTCACATCTCTCGGGTGTAAAAAAGTATATATCATAATATGGAAATGGAAAACATCTCTCACTACCTGTCATAACAAAATAGATTACCATAGGCTTGGGAAAGGATCAAACCTCCACCACATGGCGTAAGCACCTAGGATAAACTATCAAAGAGGTCTTTTAAAGGGTTGTAACGTTAGGTGTAGGGATATAAAATACACGGTTTTGTTGGATATAGGCAGTCTTTACTGGTGGCGAGTTAATAATCTTGGTTAATTACATGTACAATATGGCGTTGCTAAGCCAAGACTAGACTCGACTTAAGCTAATAAATGAAAATAACAAAAACATAAAATGAACATAGAATGAAACGGGATGGTAGTCCGTATGTTTTTTCTCTTTTCTTTTTCTATTTTTTTTTCTTTTTCTTAATTTTTCGATTTTTTTTTTTTTTTTTTTTTTTTTTTGTGCATACACTCTTACCCTACCATCCAAAGTAATACATCATAGGGAATGAACATTCCCCTTACACTTGAATTTTTACATACTTTACAATAAACTAATCTAATGACTCGAATTAAGATAATCAAAACACTTGGAGTACTTTTAAGATTAACGCACATATGGGGGTAATAATATTATGTTCTTCCCCATTACTCCATAAAATAAGTACTTTACCCATGAGTCCCAATCGTCCCAATACAATATGTACAAGGATATGACTCGACTTAGCAACCATGTAATCAATTAGATAATTAACTAAGGGTTTAAACAAATAACAATAATGCACTAAAGATGAGTGCATACACGGAAGGCTAAGGCGATTTGGGTGTACATTTAAGTGGGGTGTAACAAATTCTTCCTTTAAGTAAGATGCTAAAAGTTAGAAACGAAAAGATAGGCTCGAAGGGGTGTACTAGGGGTTTCGTGTACTAAAAATGAGTACAACGCTAAGGTGTGGGAAAAATTAGTTGACTTAACTAGCCAAATAATATGACTTAAATGGTCAAGTAATTATGATACGGGTTTAACACAAGGGTGATCCTAATGCCTCTTATCATGTAGTAAATCCTACCACATGAATGTAGTCTCACTAGCGGTCTCGGGATGCATCACTAACGCAAGTTCTAGAATCTAAATGCTACCGGTACACTCATAAGCACTAATAGTAAATGTTTTTCCTATCAAATCTAAAGGCGAACCTCACATATTTGGGTGGAAATTTTTCTAAGTGGTACGGTTTTGTGCTAGTCATATAACTCCTATCCATGAGACGCTTGCTATGGCTAAAGTTTCACTCCTAAATGTTGTAAAAAATTTTAAATTTGGCGCTAAAATTACACTAACAAGTATTTCTCATAGTTTTATTACACATCTACCATCAAACAAACAAACTCAAGCGAAAGTGTATCTATAAGGTATCATCATTTTACCCTCCCCTTACACTTAGGATGAACATTGTCCCCAATGTTCAATTAAAGAATGCAAAAGTGAAATAAGTAAAAAGAATGAAATCAAATACTCCCCTGATTCGCTCGGTATGGATAATAAGATAGCAAGGTTAGATATTCCTCCAAGAAAATGAACAATCAAAGCTTCCCTTCCAGAATATAAATCATCTTCTTGTCAAATATAACCTGTTAAACCTGAGAAAACAAACAAGGCAACCTCGCGTAAAATCTGCGGCAATCTATATATGCTAACAAATCCTAGAAAACAAAGTAAGATATAATGCTTGTGGAATGATGTTTGCAGATTTCCTGGAGATTATAAAACTAAAGAATTAACAAAAACTTTAAAACTCCGTAAGAAAAACAAAACTGGTAAAATTTCCAGAATTTTACACGTGACGCAGTCAGGAATTTCTTCCTGACGCCGTCAGAAGTAACCTGCAAAAATTCTTATGTTAAGTTTTCGGAAAATATCTGAAAAAACTTGGTCCCACTTCCTGGAAAATCCTGCAAAACATCATTATGACTCGATACAAGCATTTGACTCTAACAAATACGAATATACATGTTCATTTAATATTGTGAAGAATCATGATCGAGTTTTGTTTCTTAAAAAACATATTTGGGGTTTCCCCTTACACTTATCTTTTGCGAAATACCTTTGGATGAAGTTAAGACTAGGGCAAACAACAAAATAAAGTATTTTCACCATTTTAGTATGAAACATGATCTACCAACAATAAAAATAAAGCATGCATATGGAACCAAATAACAATTAAACAAATAAAAATCACACAAAGCATGGGTTGCCTCCCAAGAAGCGCTTTTCTTTATTTACGAGTCTTGTAGCTAGACTCAAGGTCATGGGTTACAACGTGACCTCATCGTTGGTTTCACTCTCTAGGTCATCTCCTATATTGGTTTTGTATCCCGGACCTAGTTGCAAGCATTCTTTATAGAAACCAAGTATCTTATTCATAACATATTCAACTCCTCTACGTCTATCCTCATCATTCCTATAGTAAACCGCTTGTTTGTGTTCCTTTTCTATGTTCGGTAAGAGGCGGTATTGTTCAATCTTATAGGGCATTTGGTAAGCAATCTCATCATTCTCTTTCTTGAATCTAACTATCCCTAGAGTTGGATCGTAACTCATCTTAGAGGTCTCAACGAATGGTTTTCCGAACACCACTTGACTTAGGCAATCATCTATCACCGGACGAGTATCCTCCACTATCACAAAGTCGGTCTCATAAGTGAAGTTTCCAAAAATCACGTGCAATCCTTTAACTCTTCCTACAAAATTGCTTATCAGATTCTTATTGGGCATCATCCTATAACCAAGTTGTTTCTTCATTACCCAATTATAATAAGTCATAGTCATGATGTTTATAGGAGACCTAGGATCGATATAAGCTTTCCACACATGCGTATGCCCAATGTTGCATGGTATGTTGATGTTAGAGGGATCACCTATTTTAATAAGGGGTGAACCAAGGATATATGATGTCTCGGGATCTTCGAATAAATCTTTGTGATATTCCCGTTCTTCCTCGGTGGGCAACTTATCAAAGTATTCCTCTATGTTTTCTACTTCCTCTAGCTTCTCTCCCTTATTATCCTCAACTTCCTTAATTTCATCCCTAGTCTCGGTTTCTACTCCAACTTCATCCTTGTCACTTTCTTCTATATCCTTATCTATTGGCTTAATGGTAACAACGTTGACAAAGTGGACGTGTTTTGATGACGAGGGGTCCTTAGTTTGGATTCCGCTATTGGCGTCCCTAGTGTCCTTCCTAGGTGTAGTTAACGCTTGGTTGTTGAGGGCTTTCAACAAGTTGTCAATCTTATTGGTCATCTCCGTTTGTTGTTGGTTGAATTCGGTATCAAACTTAGCTATGCGAGCTTCTAGAGATGCCATAAACTTGGACATAAATCCTTCAAGATTGTTGGTACTACCATAGTTGTTAGAAGGATTGTTGTTGAAAGTACGGTTGGAGGGTGAACCGTTTGGTTGGTAACGATTAGGCGGATTGGAGGAATTGTTTTGGTTTTGCTTCCACCTAAGGTTTGGGTGATTTTTCCAAGAGGGGTTGTAGGAATCACCGTAAGGGTTTGGCTCAGGTTTGAAAGTGTACCACTTATCTCCCGCTTCGTCGATACGCGAGGATGCGTAGTCCGCAAAAGCTGTTCCGGGGAGTTCCACACAATCACGAGTGTCATGGGGACCACTACATAATTCGCATATAGAAGTGATTTTGTTCACTTGGATTGTAGGCTTAGGAGCTTCATAAGATTTCATGAGAAACTTGACTTGGTCCTCAAGTTCCATGATCCTACGGTCGAGAGCGCTAGAATTGTTCGAAGGCAAAGATATTGCCTTGACCGTTTTGTTCAAATCACGGGGATCATTCTAACTTTCGTTGTCATAGAGAGCAAGATCTTCTATGAGTTCCCATGATTCTTCCGCACTTAGATCACGTAGCTTGCCACCGGCCGATTGGTCAATGGTTCGCCTTGTGGAGATATCGATATGGTCATAAAAGATTTAGACTTGGAGCCAAAGATCAATGCCATGATGAGGGACTTTTTGGAGTAAGTCCTTGAAACGAGTCCATGCTTCATATAGAGTTTCACCTTGACGTTGTTGGAACATCAAGATATCATTTCTAAGCTTGGTAGTTCTCCCTGGTGGGAAAAATATAGCAAGGAAACAAGTGGTGAGATCATCCCATGAGGTGATGGATCCCGCGAGTAAACGTTCAAGCCATTGACTAGCTTGATCACGTAGAGAGAATTGGAATAGGCGTAATCAGGTTGAATCTCTAGTTGTAACATCAAGGTCTATAGAATCTACGATTTTAAGGAAGTCCTTGAGATGTTGATTTGGATCTTCGGAACGAAGTCCATGGGATGCGCATCCGCTTTGCACCAACCGGATGGTGTCGGATCGCAAGGGGGATACATTGGCTCCGGTGAGCTCAATGGTGTTTCGATAGCCTTGGTGGCTAGGTCGGGAATACTCTCCTAGGGTTCGGGGCCTAAGAGGTTGGTTAGCTAGTGGTGGGTTTTGTGGGTGGTCTTGTTGTGGTGGGTTGATGGGTTCAAAGATGTTACCACCTTCCATGATGTCGGATGGTAAAGATTTACGAACAAAAACACGAAGAAATAAGATAGACTAAAGAGAACCTAAAAATAAAAATAAAAATCTTACTAGAAAGGAATCTAGCAAGTAGACCTAATAAAAAGAAATCCTAACCTAGACAATAACTATTCCCCGGGCTGCGGCGCCAAAAACTTGATGCGTGGGAATTGCACCAGGCTTTACCTCTCGAGGGATCTCGAGAAGCTTACAACCCCCACCAGGCAGTGTACCTGATCGTTGTAGTATAGTATAGTGACAAGTACAGGGGGATTGATCGTTCAACTCAGGAATAGTGTCGCTAGGATTAGAAAGCCTAAAAACTAGGTCTAGAGGTGAGGGATGATTCTTTTTGTATTTTTATATTTTTATAAAAGCAAGTAAAATCTCGGGTTTTGGAAGAGTGGGCGGAATTAGTTACTAGTCAACTAACCCAATAACTAAAGATGCAATCAAAATAAAATAATAAAAATGAAAATAAACTAAATTAAACTAGTGGTGTGAGCAATATGTGGGAAAATGGTGTTTACTTAGATTTCACTACTCCCTAGATATCTTTTACAGGTTAATTACTTGTTACAGTTGCGTGGATGACGGATTGTATTCCTTAATACCATTCATGGGGTGGCGTACTTACTTCCCCAATCCTATAAGCTCCTACTTCACTTCTATGTCGAGCCGGCTAAGAAGCTCCTAACATGGGATCACTAGAATTCGCTCATGCATTAAATACAACCTGTTAATACAAATATCGCCTAAAAACGTTATTTATATTTTACGATCTTCGCTAAGTTTTGTTAACGACAAAATGTAAACTTTAGTTTCTAAGCAAAACATAATCTTACTTTTTAAGACTTGCATAAACTAGACTTTTGCTACATTTTACATTTCATAAAACACAACACAAGTTTATTTCTTAAATTAGAAATTGTCACATCACATTTATGGCAAGTTTTGTCATTATGTATTTATGGAAAGAAATGTGCTTGACTAACTTTGTTGTTGCTTGCAAGCTTTGTATTTGACTTGTTTTTAAGTGATGTGACATTGTTTGGTTGCTAGGATTTATGAGACAAGACCTTGTTTGGTTTGAAGAGTTATTGCAAAAACCTACTGCAGACCCGGCGGTACCCTGGGGGTACACGGGCGGAACCCATCTGAGGGTTCCGCCTGATCCGCCAAGCATGCAGTATGATGTGCTATAAATACCAAGCCATAACTTGATTTTTGGCTAACCTCTTGAGATCATATTTTACACACACACTCATCTTTTCTACTAACCTCTTAACATTGTAAATGTGAAGTTTCCTTTTGTAGCAAAGAAGCTCACAAGGTCATCAAAAGTTACAAGTTTCCAACACAACGTTGCAAGACTTGTTAGCTTAGTATTGTGCGAACTCTTATTGTTTACACGTCATTTGTTTGTGTATATTCTGCAGTGAGTGGTTAGTATTTTAGTCCTCAAAATACAAAGAGTGTTGGGAGTTGTTGTACCCTAGTAAAAGAACTAACGGGAGTGGTTGTGCCCTTGTAAAAGAACTCGACATTTAGCTTTGTGTCGGTAAAAGTATAAGCGACGTGTAAGGTTTTCTCCGCCGGTGAAAGGAGCTTGTTGACTAGTGAAAGAAACTCTCGAGTTGGATACTCGGGGCGTGGACGTAGGGCAAGGAAAAAGAGTCCTTGTAGCCGAACCACGATAAATACTCGTGTTGTGGTTTGATCGTTTCTTTCATTTACTTGCATGTTATATATTGTGTTTGTGCATATATCTTTGATCAAACGGAAAGTTTCAAAGCTAACTTAACAAGTTAAAAAGATTTTAATCGGTAAACTATTCAACCCCCCTTCTAGTTTTCCACAATTGGCATCAAGAGCTACGTTACTCAAGCTTTTAAAATATATTGTTTTTAAAACTTGAAACGATCCATGGATTTTGAAAATTACAAAGAAGGGCAATCTATGCAAAGACCACCACTCTTTGAAGCAAATGGTTTTATATATTGGAAAAACCGTTTTGAAACCTACGTGAAATCTAAAGATATAGATTTATGGTATATAATTATTGATGGTGATAACGTAGTTACTAACATCAAAGATGATGATCAAAAGAAATTAATAGGTAAAAATAATGAAGCTAGAATGATGCTTTATAATGCTTTGCCTAAGAAAGAATATGAAAGAGTCTTTTTGTGTAAAACCGCCAAAGATATTTGGCAATCTTTAATTGTCACTCATCAAGGAAACTCACAAGTTAAAGATAACAAAATTGATCTTCTTGTTCAACAATATGAACAATTTGTTATTTCCGAAGATGAGATTATTGATAATGCCTTTGCTAGGTTTAACACTATTATTACTTCACTTAAAGCACTTGATGAATCTTTTTGTAGTAAGAACTTTGTCAGGAAATTTCATAGAGCACTCCATCCGAAGTGGAGAGCAAAAGTGACGGCAATTGAAGAATCCAAAGATCTTTCAAGCATGTCACTTGATGAGCTTATTGGAAACCTCAAAGTTCATGAAATGGTAATGGAAAAAGATTCAGAACTAGTTAGAGGCAAGAAAGAAAAAGTTAAGTCCATTGCCTTGAAAGCTAGAGTCCAATAAAGTGATGATGAAGAATCTACTTCGGATAGTGATGATGAGGAATATGCTATGGCCGTGAGAGACTTCAAGAAGTTCTTTCGTAGGCGAGGAAAGTTTGTAAGGCAACCTAAAGATGACAAGAAAACCTTCCGGAAAGATCGTGATGATCGAAAAGGAAAAGTTGAAAGAAAATGTTATAGGTGTGGAGACACAAGTCATCTTGTAGGAGAATGTCCAAAACCACCCAAGAGCAAACCTCAACAAGCTTTTGTGGGTGGTGCTTGGAGTGACTATGAAGGAGATGGGATGAGCCAAAGAATGATGATATTGCTCTCATGGCTCACAACTCAAATGAGGTACTCTCCGACTCATCTTACTCCTCTATAGATGATGATACTTTACAAAATGAATATAACAAACTTTGTGAGTTAAGCTTAAAAATCATAAACAAAAATAAATTTTTGAAAACTAAAAAGGAGTTTTTAGAAAATGAAGTCTATGAGTTAAAAGAAAAAGCTAAGAGATTAGAAAAGGGTAAAGGTATTGACACCTCATGCAAATCATGTGAAGAACTTAAACTTGAAGTTGAGAAACTTAAAATTACTCAAAATGATCTAATCAAACAAACCACAAAGTTCAAAAAGTTCGATAAGAGCATTTCATGTGCGGATGAAATTATGAAACTTCAAAAGTCACCTTTTGATAAAACAGGTCTAGGTTTCAGGAAAGTAGAAATCATTAAGGGTCAAACGAAACAAGAAAAGAACGCACATGAAACAAACAAAATTGCTACAGCAGCCTGCGGACCAGACGGAACCCAAATTAGGGTTCCGCCCGTTGGCCCCGAGGGTTCCGCCAGGTCTGCTGCAGCAGTAACTCCATTCACATCGGATCGTTCAAAATTTGTTAAAGTTACATATAAAAATGGAACAAAACCTGCCTTTAGAACTGGAGTAGGACTTAGTAAAAATGAATTTAGAGCTAAAACTACTCAACCAAGACCTAAGACTACAATTCCCAAACGCCCCTTTCCAAAGAGCAACTTCAACGCTCGACCAAACTACCAACATATTTGGAACCAAAACACTCCTAGACATTACCAAACTCCAAACCACATGCCATGGAACCCTTATGCTCTATTTTCATACTTGGAACAAATTAAAGGCATGCTTAACCAAAATGGACTCATGAGAAATTGGGGACCAAATGTTTGAGTGTTTTTCATAAAATAGGTGTGCCTCAAAGTTTGTTTGAATCCGGATGAATGGATCAAAGATAGCGGTTGTTCAAGGCACATGACGGGTAATAAAAGCCTCTTCTCAACATATCACAAATGTGATGGAGGTAATGTTACGTTTGGTAGTAATGCTAAGAGCAAAATCATCGGAAAAGGTACAATCTCTCATGACTCCCTTTCTATAGATGATGTTGCTCATGTTGATAACTTAGGATTTAATCTTCTTAGTATTAGTCAACTTTGTCGTAATAAGTATAATGTCATTTTTCGTGAAAACGGTAGTAAAATACTTAAAGATGGTATAACCGTAGCCAAAGGTGTCCTTAAGAACAACGTATACGTCATGAAGTTGGATTCAACATCTAGAGACAAACTTTGTCTTACCTCATTAGATGAATCTTCAACTTTATGGCATAGACGTTTAGGACACGCTAACATGAGACTAATCCAAAACCTCTCTTCCAAAGACTTAGTTCGAAACATACCTAAGTTGAAATATGACCAACACTTTTGTGATGCTTGCAAAGTCGGTAAACAAGTCCATGGTAGCCATAAGGCTAAAAACTTGGTTTCTACATCTAAGTGTCTAGAACTTTTACATATGGATTTATTTGGTCCATCCGCTATACAAAGTTATGGAGGCAACTTCTACACTTTGGTCATAGTTGATGATTACTCAAGATATACTTGGACAAAATTTTTGAAAAGTAAAAATGAAGCTTTTGATAAATTTGAGATTCTAAGTAAGAAAATTCAAAATCAAGTAGGGTCTAATATTGTGTCTATTAGAACGGATCACGGTCGTGAATTTGATAATGAATTTCAATTTGGTAAATTTTGTGATAATAATGGAATAACTCATAACTTTTCGGCTCCACGTACTCCTCAATCTAATGGTGTAGTAGAACATAAAAACCGAACATTGCAAGAGATGAGTAGAACAATGCTTAATGAACAAAACATTCCACAAAAGTTTTGGTGTAATGCCGTCGACACTTCAACGTACATTTTAAATCGAGTCCTAATTAGACCATTTTTGAATAAAACTCCTTATGAACTATATAAAGGTAAAAAGCCTACATTAGGATACTTTAGAGTGTTTGGGAGTAAATGTTTCATTCTTAACACCAAGGATTATCTCACCAAATTTGACCCAAAGTCTTATGAAGGTGTATTTCTTGGATATTCACAAAATAGTAAAGCTTACATTGTTTTGAACAAAGAAACCTTAAGAGTTAAGGAATCGTTAATCGTAACATTTGACGAAAGTCCACCTCCCTCTAAGACATCACCTTTGGTAGATGATGACTTAGTTGAAAGCCAAGCAATTGAATGTCAAGAAATCTTAGGTAATGACAAGGAAGATGAACTATTAAACAAAGAACTTGTCAATGTCAAAGAATCTAAAAGTCATCCATTAGACGGTGTCATAGGCAACATTAACGAAAGAACACTTAGATCAAAAGTTCAAAATGAAAGCAACTACTTTTGTTTCGTGTCAACCATTGAACCGAAAAACATTAATGAAGCCATTAAAGATGAATCTTGGGTAATTGCACTGCAATAAGAATTAAACCAATTTGTTAGGAATGATGTATGGACATTAGTTCCTCAACCAAAGAGTCAAAAAATAATTGGAACAAAATGGGTCTTTTGTAATAAAATGGATGAAAATGGAATTGTGTCTAGAAACAAAGCTAGGCTAGTAGCACAAGGATATAATCAACAAGAAGGCATTGATTACGATGAAACTTTTGCTCCGGTAGCTAGGCTCGAGTCAATTAGAATATTACTTGCTTATGCGTGTGCACATAATTTTAAACTCTTTCAAATGGACGTCAAAAGTGCATTTCTAAACGGAGTCATTAATGAAGAAGTGTATGTTGCTCAACCACTGGGCTTCATCGATTTTGAAAAACCTAATTATGTTTACAAACTTAAAAAGGCTCTTTACAGACTTAAGCAAGCTCCAAAAGCATGGTATGATCGACTTAAAACATTCCTAGTTGACCATAAGTATACCATGGGCTTAGTTGATAATACTCTCTTCACTAAGAAGAAAGATTCACATATTATCATAGTCCAAATCTATGTTGAGGACATTATATTCGGATCAACTTGTCAAGAATTATGTGTGGATTTCTCGAAAATCATGCATGACGAGTTTGAAATGAGTATGATGGGAGAACTCAACTTTTTCCTAGGACTCCAAATTAAACAACTTGAAGATGGTATCTTCTTTAACCAATCTAAATATATTAAGGACATGCTTAAGAAATTTGGATTAGAAGATTCGAAACCAATCAAAACTCCCATGTCCATGGAAACTAAACTCACCAAGGATGAGGAAAGTGAATCCGTAGATAGCACTAAATATAGAGGTATGATTGGTAGTCTACTTTACCTAACGGCTAGTAGACCCGACATTATGTTTAGTGTTTGTCTATGTGCTCGTTTTCAAGAAGATCCTAAAACTACCCATCTTGAAGCCGTTAAAAGGATATTTAGGTATATTAAGGGCACTACACATTTAGGTTTATGGTATCCCAAAGGAACGGGAATAGACACCATAGTGTATGCCGACTCGGATCATGCCGGTGACTATGTCGATAGAAAAAGCACAAGTAGTATTTGTACTTTTGTTGGACATTGTCTCACCTCATGGTTCTCTAAGAAGCAAATGGCTCTTGCTATCTCAACAACGGAAGCCGAGTACGTTTCGGCCGGAAAGGCATGTCAACAAGCTCTTTGGATGAAGCAAGCTCTTGTCGACTACGGAATTCAACTCAACGACATCACAATTCTTTGTAACAACAAAGGTGCCATTGATCTTAGCAAAAACCCGGTTCAACATGCTCGTACAAAACATATTGAAATCCGTCATCATTTCCTTCGTGACAACGTCCAAAAAGGAAATATCTCAATTGAGAAAGTTTCTTCCGAAGATAACATAGCCGACATTCTCACAAAACCTCTTAAACGTGAACCTTTTAATCTTCTTAGGCTAGGCTTTGGACTCATGGAACCTACATTGTAGTTCTAGACATTAGACAAAAATCACAAAAATCAAAACAAATCCAAAACCATTTTTCTCAGCAGGGTCGGCGGAACCCTCAACCATAACGGACGGAACCCACCTCAGGGTTCCGCCGTGTCCGTCGACCTGCAGAGTCATTTTCTTTGTTTATATTAAACCAAACACCCATTATCTCATACCACCACTTCCAAACTGCTACTATTCACTTTACCACTCATCCACACCTACTAATTCTTGGTCCTCCATTCATTTACATTGCTAATCAATCATCATTGTAAGTATTCTAAACATGATTACAATCCTGATCTGAGTCTAGGAATTCTATTTTTTGCACAAAAACAAAAACTTGGGGTTGTGCATTAACTTGAAAAACTCATGCATTAGATTAGGTGTTTAATAAAACTAATCATGTTTCCCATAGTTAGGAATTGCATCTTTTATTAGTATAAACATGTTTGCTAAAACACCCCATGTCAAATTCTTCCAAAAATTTCTCACAAGTAGGACAAATATCTTTTCGTCTCACATTGAGAATACAAAATCAAAACGTTATGTTTAAAACATCACTTGCATAATGTCTCTTGAATGCTAAAGGGAATACATAACCAATATGTATTTTCGGGTACATTCAAACGAAGCTACATTGAACTAGGAGCGTTTGGGTTATCTTTTGTTTTATAACAAAACTTGCATAAAACGATTTTGAAGCATCAAAATGAGTCAAGATAACCGCACCTCCACATTGTTTTCATATAAGCACACACTAGAACTTCCACATTATAATAGTGGTTTACGTAAACTAAAATGTGAAATTTTGTTGTTCTAGGAATCATCATGTCTCCTCTAACCCACTACGACCACAAGGACACCATTAACTACCTACCAAAACACCACAAAACCAAAGGCCTTACCGCAAATCAAGTAAACGTTTTCAAAGCCCTAGAAAAACACTATGTCCATGAGGGTAGAACCATTGACCCATCTTTCCTAGAAGGCACAAACCTTTACGCCGATTTTGCCACAATCAACTTTGAGTGTCTTTTGAATATCGACGAGCCTATTTGTCCTAGGTTCATTCTAGAGTTCTATGCATCCTCCGTCCTATCCACGGATGACTATGGTCATATGTCTATCAACTTTAGGGTTAGCGGTCATCAATACTCCTTCACTCTTGAGGAGTTTGCTCAAATCCTAGGTGTCCCAAACCGTGGTACTTGCCTCTATTCCGACTTGCTCTCCCTCTCAACTCTTGACAACCTACAAGACCGTATCCACCCTTATGACACACCCCTTGTCTCAAAAGATGTACTCCATGACCACCTCTTTGTTAGGACCACCACCACTAGGAGAACCCGTTCGGGGAATGAGGTCGGTAAGGACCCATATGGAATGGAAATGAACGAACTCAAACCCCAATTCAAGAAATGGGAGGAAGTCCTTAGAGCAAATGTCATTAGCACAATAGGGAACCGTGACCATATCAACCTTTGCCTTTGCTACATGCTCTACTCCTTGTCCGTTAGGCAACCCTTCAACCTTGCCTACTACATGGCCAAGAGAATGGCCGACATTCCCGTGCATGGCACAACGGCTATGCCGTATGGAATGCTCTTGACCCGTCTCTTTAGGTTCATCTCACCCATTCCACCAACTTCAAATGGTCTTCGTCTTGACTACACTCTCATTCCACACACCTTTGTTCCACTTAGTAATAAGAGAGTTTACAAAGCCCAAGGAAAACGCCCACATCCTCCTACCTCATCTTCGTCTTCCTCAATGAGCGAAGATGACAATTTGCCAAACTCTAGGCTCCCTCCTCTCGAATACCTTTCTCAACTTCCGGATATTCCTAATGAGTCGGAGGAGTTCAAGCAAACAAAGGGGATGTTTAAGAATCTTGGAAGGTTCCTTGGAAAGCTCAAGAACAAGATTGACCGTCAATGAGTGCGGGTGTGTTAGGAGTGTTTGGCACAAGGTGCTATTGGAACAATTTGGTAGTTTAAACAATATTTGTGATGTATTTGTGTGTTACTACAATGTTTGATACACTTTGGAACATGTTTCAACTAACAATATTGCAGGAAGACAACTTTTGGCAAGTTGTCAAATTTTCATGGTTATGATATTTTCACTAAGTATGGTGAAATTCTCGACCTCAAGGTCAAACTCCTATGATATGTGTGTTTAGGTGTCTAATTTTTCCATTGCCTAACCAGAAATGAAGTATCTCTTTGATTTTAGGAGTTTTCGAAAATTTTGAAAATCATTTCGCGGGTCAAAAACGCGGACTGTGAACTTTTTCAGCCCTGGCGGATCGTGCGGATCCCAAATTTGGGTTCCGCCAGTACAAATTCTAGGTAACCCAGAATTTGCCCAACGGACCGGACGGCACCCTAATTTGGGTTCCACCTGTGTCTTTTGAGGGTGCCGCCAACTTCCTGCAGAATTTTAGTTTTTATTTTCACAATTTCAACATCCAAACACCAAAATCCAATCCTTTTAGGTAGAAACCCATTACTTGCAATGTGTTTAGCAAAATAGGATACTCCTTCTTCCATAAACTTAACCAAAACCAATTCCCGCCAAAATTCAAATTGAACCATAACAACCTCAAGGACCACTCAAACATTAAGGAAGGAACCCTTTTAAGGGATCCTTGAAATCCCTCAGATTTTTACTATCACAAATCCACTAAAACAACTAATCATTTAGTGCAAAACTTGTCTTCTCACTTCACCATTTTCATTGGATTGACTCCCATGACATGACAACCCACAATTAGTTTTCCAAATCATTAGAAACCTCCATTTTTGTATGGACTAACATCAAATCCAAACACTCCTTTCCATAATTCATCAACACTATAAATTAAGCCATCCTCAACACCATCAAATCACACCTTCCTCAACACAACTTCTCAACCTTATAAACCATGACTAAGTCAACAAACACCTCTCAACCATCAAGACCCATCCGGAAAACCGCACGAATTAGTGTTAAACCACTATGGTCCAATCAACCCATCAACCTAACCTCCTCATCCTCGGATGAATTCACATCACCCATAAAAAATGAACACTTTTTGAACCTTGCATCTCCATCACCATCACCCAATCAACCAAATGAGCTCACTCCACCACCAACTAAATCACCTATTGACCCAACTCCACCAAGTGCTCCAACTCAACCATCCAAAACCTCATCACCATCACCATTACCCAAAATTGAGCCAATGGAACTCTTTGGGTCTCCTCCCACATCACCACACCCATTTGTCCAAGATCTTAATGATCTTCCACCAAGACCTACACAACCACCACCTTTTGCAAATCAATCACCAAGGTCAATTCTAGACCTTGATGAGGATCTTAACCTTAACCAACCATCACAACAAGTGTACCATCCACCCACACCATTGTTGTTTCACCCCATCTAGCATGACATCAATGGTCCTCTATATGGAGAACCAAACTTTGAAAACCATGATCACCCAAATCCACCACACCCTCAACCTCAAACCTTTGAGTCTTTATTTCCTTCTTATGAGGATATCCAAAACATGGTTGAAAACCATCTCCATCAAGCAATAGAATTTCAAACCACATTGCTTGACTCAATACCAAACCCATCATCCACCCAAGAACCACAAACCAACCAACCCTCAAACCAAGAAACCAAAACCAACCCATTTTCACCCAACCATCCCCATATTTGCTCAAATTGTGAGCAAATAGGTGAAAGCATCAAAACCTTGCTTCACCAATTCCAAAATGAAACCCGGTTTGCATTCCAACATGTCATTGAACGTTTGGATGCACTTTCTCATCCCAACAAATCCTAGACAACCTATGGAGGCCGTTTGCCCCAATCTAGGAATGTAGGATTTTATTTTATTTTCTTGGTTATTTTTTTTAGTTTTTGTGTACAAGTAGAAGAATAAGTCCACATTTCTTGTCTTTTGACTTTCATAAGTCAAAATTTTACTTGGAATGATATTTCTTTCTACTTACTTTTTTGCATTGTTGGTTGATCAATCTTTGGTTTGTCAATGTGGTTGCAATGTGTGTGGTAACTACATTCTTGACTATCTATATCACCAACTAACATTTTTTTTGTAGGGTCCAAAATCCATGTTTCCCATCTTGGCACTCCATTTAGGGGGAGTATCGACCAAGGGGGAGCATGGCCATTATTCCGCTTCGCCACTCTACTTTTTGTTTCGACAAAAAGGGGGAGAAATATATTGAACTTTCAATACTTAATATGATTTTCATAAATTAAGTAAAACAAGGTTAATATAATTTTTTTTAAGTCTTGAAAACCAAGATATTGCATGTTACTTAAAAACAAAGTTTATGTTTTGTCATCAACAAAAAGGGGGAGATTGTTAATACAAATATCGCCTAAAAACGTTATTTATATTTTACGATCTTCGCTAAGTTTTGTTAACGACAAAATGTAAACTTTAATTTCTAAGCAAAACATAATCTTACTTTATAAGACTTGCATAAACTAGACTTTTGCTACATTTTACATTTCATAAAACACAACACAAGTTTATTTCTTAAATTAGAAATTGTCACATCACATTTATGGCAAGTTTTGTCAATATGTATTTATGGAAAGAAATGTGTTTGACTAACTTTGTTGTTGCTTGCAAGCTTTGTATTTGACTTGTTTTTAAGTGATGTGACATTGTTTGGTTGCTAGGATTTATGAGACAAGACCTTGTTTGGTTTGAAGAGTTATTGCAAAAACCTACTGCAGACCCGGCGGTACCCTGGGGGTACACGGGCGGAACCCATCTGAGGGTTCCGCCTGATCCGCCAAGCATACAGTATGATGTGCTATAAATACCAAGCCATAACTTGATTTTTGGCTAACCTCTTGAGATCATATTTTACACACACACTCATCTTTTCTTCTAACCTCTTAACATTGTAAATGTGAAGTTTCCTTTTGTAGCAAAGAAGCTCACAAGGTCATCAAAAGTTGCAAGTTTCCAACACAACGTTGCAAGACTTGTTAGCTTAGTATTGTGTGAACTCTTATTGTTTACACGTCATTTGTTTGTGTATATTCTGTAGTGAGTGGTTAGTATTTTAGTCCTCAAAATACAAAGAGTGTTGGGAGTTGTTGTACCCTAGTAAAAGAACTAACGGGAGTGGTTGTGCCCTTGTAAAAGAACTCGACATTTAGCTTTGTGTCGGTAAAAGTATAAGCGACGTGTAAGGTTTTCTCCGCCGGTGAAAGGAGCTTGTTGACTAGCGAAAGAAACTCTCGAGTTGGATACTCGGGGCGTGGACGTAGGGCAAGGAAAAAGAGTCCTTGTAGCCGAACCACGATAAATACTCGTGTTGTGGTTTGATCGTTTCTTTCATTTACTTGCATGTTATATATTGTGTTTGTGCATATATCTTTGATCAAACGGAAAGTTTCAAAGCTAACTTAACAAGTTAAAAAGATTTTAATCGGTAAACTATTCAACCCCCCTTTTAGTTTTCCACACAACCATAAAAACCTAGTACACATCGGTTCATGTTTCTTAAGACGTTCAAGCAAGTTACACAATGGAGATCTGCCAGTTTTCTTAAGCCTCACATTGAAATCATTCATCCATTACAACTATAAACAAGCAATCAACATATAATCAACATCTAGGTTTCATTACATCTAAGTAAACACACAAAAGTTCTAGCCTAACATGTTAAAATCAAGACAAGCATAAGATATATTCAAACAACACATAGACATATTGAATGAATTGAAAGAGAACTTATCTTAATTGAACATGAAAGGTTTCAAGGGGTGAAAACCCTTGAAAATACTGTTACAAACAACCTAGGGTTTATTAGGTTCGACCATAGTATTCTCCACACAAGTTCCTCTTTTAATGAATGAAAAATAGAAAAGTATATATAGATTTTGTGAGGTGACGACGTCAAGAGTAAATTTCTGACGCCGTCATCTCGCCGCCAATAAAGTTCTCGGACTGCCTAGATCTGGGTTTGACGCCGTCATGTGTAATCTATCTTCAGGCCGTCACCAAAATAACTCTTGACGCCCTACTTCTGACGCCGTCACGTTTTCTCTGGGTCGTCACGTATTTTGCTCTTGACACCGTCAAATTTTCCTTCTTGACACCGTCAGGTACTGTTCCCAGCATGGAAAATTAAGTCTTTGCCGTTTTCTTCACTTTTATGCTCCAAAAACGTCCAAAATGCTTCCTTTTCCAGAATTCACTCCCAAAGTACCTAAAATCACAAAAGGAACGATTTAGGGCAATATTTGATCAAATAAATTCCAATTCCGGCTTAAATGACCCCCTAAAGATGGTTCATTTTTCGGCTCATCAACAAAGTAACTAGAAATTTGAACCATTAACTCATCTAAACCATCCATCTACCTTTCACATATACACACAACCTTCACCCTTTAAACCAATGGTCAAAAATAGGAAAAGTGACCCTCAGACAGTGGGCCACAGATCCACGGATCCCTAAAGGGATCTGTTTGCCTTATGGGATCCGTCCCTCCCCTTCACTAAATTGAAATTTTGATTTTTTTGCCACTTTCCAATACCATCTTATCTTATATCCTTAGGACACTTACAAACTCTTGCTTTCCAATATCTTGATACTCCTCATTCATCAATCCACCATGTAGAACTCTTCTACATTTCTTCTTTATATACTAATGCATTTCACCACACTTTACTTGCACCTTCACCTTCAATCTCCTCAACTTACCACCACTTCCACAACCATGGATGCACCATCCGATTGCTCAACCAAAAACCTTAGGAGCTCCAAACCACACATATGTGTGATGGACTATCCCCTTATAAACCTAGAATCATCCTAGATGACAACTTCTCCAAAAGAATACGTTCACACACACACACACACTGATAACCACATTCTTCCACAAAACACCTCTACTTCACTCGTTAATGTCAACCTTCACCTTAAATTACCCGTTAATGTTAACCATCCTTTTAATGATAACTCAACTCTACAAAATAACTCTCACTCAATCAATGTTAACCTTACTCCACCAAACAACACTCACTTACTCGCAAATGATAACTATCTTCAACAAACACATGTCAACATTCCTAACCCAACTCATTCTCCAGGAAAACATCCATGAAGCCGTTCTTCACCTAGGTCATCCATATGGTTCGAAACTTGTCTTCCCGTTCCTGCACTTGCTCTAATGCTGGAGCCATACGCTTCATCTTGTCAATGTTGCTTCAACACAACTCTAGATCATGAGGAAATTCGTCAATTAAGGGAGGAGGCTCGTTTCATGCTTTGTAGCATTCATAACGATGTCGCGTCCCTCCACAATTCCTCTCGCAAAAACAACCCTTGATCTTTTCATTATCTTTCGATATGTTATAAAATAATTAATTAGGATCATTTATTTTAACTCTTGAACCTTTATCTATCTATGTTTGTTTATGCTTGATGCTGGTGCTCATATATTAATGTATATATTTTGTTGTTCTTGCGTTAACTTTGTTTTGTAGCGCGTAACCATAGCTCAATTCCTTTGGATGCCCTCATCAAGGTGGAGCATAGACCAAGGGAAGCCTTTTCAACGGCTATTTTGCTTGGCTACTAACCCTCTTTTTGCTTCGATAAAAAGGGGGAGAAAGGTTTTAACTCATCTCTAAATACTTATTTACTTCACTTTTACTTAATATGAGTTTATATTTTGTCATCATAAAAAAGAGGGAGATTGACAATACAAATAATCACATAAAATGATGTTTATATTTTACGATTTTTCTACGTTTTGTTTATGGTCACTTAAGCTATCCTTTGTCAATAATCACTTAAGGTATGTACATGAATCTCTAAAACTTGCATAATGACCAAATAATGTTTTATCATACACATTACATGAAGCTACTGCATTAACATCAACTATCACAATAGTGTTATTTACATTTAATTAAATAAATTACTTTCATTTAAGAAAAAATTTTAATTCTCATTTAACTAACTAGTCAAGAATCTTCCCTTTTAGGAAGTAATTCAAATACAACTTACATGGAGAAATGGATTAACCATTCTAGTAATAATCCAAGACAAATGAGAAAAACATCTAAAGTGTTTTTGCATAGAAAACATAACTACTACACTTTTGGGTCTTGTGTGTTTAACAAACTAAGCAAGCATCTTAGCCCTTTAATCTCAACTTTTTTCATGCATCATAAAAGATGAGATATTCCAAATAAGACATGAATGGCCGCTCAAAAACGGATAGATTTTTGGAGATACAGATGATGGACGGAACCTCAAGACGGACGGATCCTTATGGGATCCGTGGATCTGTCGTGGTCTAGTCCAACTCCCATATGATTTAAGCAATGATCTTTTGCATACCATTTTTCTCACCCGTTGCAATCATCTTTCTGAAATTCTCTCATACATTTATACATACATTTCTTTGATCATTATCTTGTTTTATATTCATTCAATTGATCCACATAACTAACCCATCTTTCTAGCAAGGGAAGAATACAAGAAGATCTTTAAGTCTTATGTGTTATAGTTATTAATTTTTGCATTTGCACACCTTGATGTGGTACTATATTTCACTACCATACTTCAAATTTCAAAAAAACCACCATACACCAAAACATAGAGTTAGGTTAGTATTTTAGTCCTCAAAATACATAGAGAGAGATATTGGTTCTACTTAGATTATGACTCGAAATTTAGCTTTGTATCGGTAAAAGTTTAAACGACGTTGTAGAGTTTCTCCACCGAAGGGAGCCTGTTGATATAGTGAAGTGAACTCTCGAGTCCAAAATTCGGGGATCAGAGTAAGGCGAGGAAAGAGCTTCATTCCCGAACCACTACAAATCCTTGTCTTGTGGTTTGATCTTTCCATTATTTACTCTTTTCTTGAATTTAAATTTACATATTATCTTTGCTTGATTTCACAATAAGTTTTCGAAACTACGATTTTAAAATAATAAAACTATTCAACCCCTTCTAATTTTTCACAAGATTGATAATCAAGGTTTCACACAATGCTTTTTTTCAGAGTTGTAGTAGTCACCTAATTAAGACAACAAGAACATGTTTAAATGATTTAGAAACCTTACTAATTTGTAGCACTCTGTCAATTGCAACTCTTCATTAACATTATTGATAGACCAACAAGGTCATTTCTGCACAAGTAATCTATGCAACCATTGCTGGTGATTTTGTTCTCGCATCAGCTTATGCTCATGAGTTGCCTCAGTATGGTCTCAAAGTTGGGCTCACCAACTATGTTGCAGCGTAATGTTCTGAAAGGCTTAAGGCGCACTAAGGCGCAAAGGGGGCAAAGAGCCTCGAGTCGAGGCGCATTCCAAGCCACGGGATTCACGAGCGAGGCGCACTAAATACATTAAGTTTTTTTTATAACATATGTGACTATTTATGTAGCTTAAATAACACAAAATAACATTAAAATACTTAATGCATGACACATATTGCCATTATAAAGATTAAAATGGACCAGTTGTCACTTCTAAAATGGATCAACTCTGTTAGTGCAAATATTACGATATTTAATCTATACAGTCTCGTTTGTTTTGATTGATGACAAACGTATAACTTGATGCATAACGTAAAATGTACAAGTTACTTGCAATCATATTTTATCTCAACATACATTCAACACCTCTCGACGTCTCGAGTCCTAGTATGCTACAACACAGGTTCGTACATGTTTGTTATGTGGCATTATGATCAAACCCCTTTGACAAACCGTTTAGAATGTTTAAAATACTTTTGGAACCTTTAAGTATTTTAGGTGTCAAAGTGCACTTTAGGTATATGATGAGGCGAAAAATGATCCGTTTTTAGGGGGTCATTTAAGCCCGTATTCGAATTTATTTGATCAAATATTGCCCTAAATCGTTCATTTTGTGAGTTTAGGTACTTTGGGAGAGGAATCTGGAAAAGGAAGCAATTCGGACGTTTTTGGAGCATAAAAGTGAAGAAAACGCCAAAGTCTTAATTTTCCATGCTGGGAACAGTAGGTGACGGCGTCAAGAGTAATTCCCTGACGGCGTCAAGAGCAGAATTCCATGACGACCCAGTACAGATTTGACGGCGTCACGAAGGTAGGGCGTCAAGAGTAAAAGTCATGACGGCCTGGAAATGAATAAGTCTTGACGGCGTCAAATGTAGATCAAGGCAGTCCGAGAATAGTTTTGGCGGCGAGGTGACGGCATCACAATGTTGGTCTTGACGCCGTCAGACCCATTTTTCTATATATAGTTTTCTAATTTTCACATTAAAAAAAGAGAGAAGTTTTGGAGAAACCCTAAGTACGATTTTGGTGCAACTTTTACAGGTTTTTCAAGGGTTCCAAACCCTTGATACCTTTCATTGTAATTGAGATAAGTGTTCTTCTAATTCAATCAATATGTCTATGTGTTGGTTGTCTATATCTTGTTCTTGTCTTAATTCCATCATGCTAGGCAAGATCTATCTTGTGTTTGCTTGGATCTAATGAAACCTAGATGTTAATTATGTGTTGATTACTTGTTTATTCTTGTCTTGGATGAATGATTTATATGTTAGGCTTAAGAAAACTGGCAGATCTCCAATTGGTAACATGCTTGAACGTCTTAAGAAACATGAACCGACGCGCACTAGGTCTTTATTGGTTGTATTTAATGCATGAGCCACTGTTTACAATCCCTATAGTTGTGCTGGGCATGGTGTAGGAGGAGATAAGAGCTCATAGAATTGGGGAGTTAAGTGTGCCACCCCATGAATGGTATTAAGGAATACGATCCGTCATCCATGCAATTATAACAAGTAATTAACGTGTAAAAGATGTCTAGGGAGTAGTGAAATCTAAGTAAACACATTTTCTCCATTTACTGCTCACAACTTTAGTATAATTTAGTTTATCTTTATTTCTAGTATTTTATTTTGATTGCATCTTTAGTATTGGGTTAGTTGATTAGCAACTAATTCCGCCCAAATCCTTCAAACCCGAGATATTTACTTGCTTTCAAAAAAATATAAAAATACAAAAATAATCATCCCTCACCTTTAGAACTAGTATTTAGGCTTTCTAATCCTAGCGACACTATTCCTAGGCTGAACGATCAATCCCCCGGTACTTGTCACTATACTATACTACAACGATCAGGTACATTGCCTGGTGGGGGTTGTAAGCTTCTCGAGATCCCTCGAGAGGTAAAGCCTGGTGCAATTCCCACGCATCAAGTTTTTGGCGCCACAGCCCGGGGAATAGTTATTGTCTAGGTTATAATAGCTTTTTATTAGGTCTACTCATTAGATTCCTTTTTAGTGAGATTTTCATTTTCATTTTATTAGCTTTCTCGTAGTCTATCTTTTCTTTGTGTCTTTGTTCGTAAAAACCTTTTCATTGACTCTTCCGTTCACCATTATGGAGAACGTGAATCCACCAAGTCCGACACTAGAGTTTTACCAGAAAAAATATAATTACACCAGTTTGGATATACCAAGATGGACGAATGAAATGAGGCGGACATGATCTTATATTGATTTTATTGAGTACCTTGAGAAAAGAGGCCAAGTACATAAGACTTTTAAAGAATTCACCTTAGGAGCTCCATCAACCCCTCAAAATGCCTCACTTAGTGAAACCTATGCACCATATGAGCCTTCACCTAGGATAGTTTCGTATGAGCCACCTAGCTGCATGTCATGGTTGGGCACTACCATAATACAGGATGAACACATAGGTGACCTTGATATGATGGAGGATTTAGCCGAACATGATCACATTGATAAAAAAAGACCTAGGTTTTATGATCGATGATGATGAATCTCAAGAAACACATGATGAATCTTTTGGGCAATTTGTATATAGTAGTCAGAATACTGAGGATGATCCTTATGATTCGGATATAGAAGTTGAGATGCCTAGAGAAGCACGTGAGATACTTGGGAAAATGTTAGGGTTAGATTATAATAAAACACATGTTGAGGATACAGGTGATCGTGACATAGGGAAAGATGAAGTAAATAACATAAGCTCACCAGATACCCCACAAGTCCTACCATCATTTGAGGCACACACATCGCCCGTGACTTACCCGGAAGAAGTAGGAGAGACTATAGGAACCCCAATTGAGGTAGAACCCTTAAACCAAACACAACTAGAGGATATAGGTTTGAATACTTATAATGATAACCTTACTCTTAGTTCTAGGGAAGTTCCTAGTTTTGATGAACCGGAGCCTCAACCAAAACCGTTACCTAATCTTCCATCCTTGGATGAAAATTTAGGAATTGAAATAGGTTCCGATCCACCCATCAAACCATATAGTCCGGGTAGTCTTAGGACAAAGGTAGTGGACTCTAAGCCTTTTAGAGAGGAGGCCAATATAGGAGTGGAAAATGACCTTACATGCTTACATCACCCATTTATGATTGATCACAAGAAACATTATGGGTTTAAACCGGGTTTATTAGGTCAAGATGGATTCCCAACTAGGAGTCTCTTGAAGTTGATTGTAAATGATCCCTTTCTAGGAGAAAATCTTAATCCACCCACTAACCCGATTGAATTAGGTAAGGTTATGATGATAGGAGCACACCCCTTTGAGCATATAATTCATCCACCACTCTTTCATCACGAAGCATATTTCTACCCTAAGGGTGTGTATCGCTACTTTCACCCACACTTAATCCTAAGTGTAGGGAAAACCTCCCCTATTTCCGTTAAATAAGGGTAGAGTCAGGCTCGTGACTCGAACAAAAACAAGTGCTTCTTGGGAGGCAACTCATGCTTGGTGTGATTTTATTTTTGTTTGTTTGTTATTTGCTTCCGTATGCATGCTTTATTTTTATTGTTGGTAGATCATGTTTATAAACTAAATAGTAGAAATACTTTACTTTGTTGTTTTGGCCTAGTCTTAACTCCACCTAAAGGTATTTTTGCAAAAGATAAGTGTAAGGGGAAACCCCAAATATTTTTTCAAGAAACAAACCGATCATGATTCTCCACAATATTAAATGAACATGTGTATTCGTATTTGTTAGAGTCAAATGATTGTATTGAGTCATAATGAAGTTTTGCAGGATTTTCCAGGAAGTAGGACCAAGTTTTTCCAGAAATTTTCCGGAAACTTAACATAAGAATTTCTGCAGGTCACTTCTGACGGCGTCAAGAGTTTACTCTTGACGGCGTCAAGTGTAAAAATCTGGAAATTTTACCAGTTTTGTTTTTCTAACGGAGTTTTATGGTTTTTGTGAATTATTAAGTTTTATAATCTCCAGGAGATCTGCAAACTTCATTCCACAAGCATTATATCTTATCTTGTTTTCTAGGATTTAGTAACTTATATAGGATGCCGCCGATTTTACGCGAGGTTGTCTTGTCTATTTTATCAGGTTTTACAGGTTATGTATGACAAGAAGATGATTTATATTCTGGAAGGGAAGCTTTGATTGTTCATTTTCTTTGAGGAAGATTTAACCTGGTCACCTCATTATCCATACCGAGCGAATCAGGGGATTATTTGATTTCATTCTTTTTACTTATTTCACTTTTACATTCTTTACTTGAACATTGGGGACAATGTTCATCTTAAGTGTAAGGGGAGGGTAAAAAGATGATACCTTACATATGCACTTTCGCTTGAGTTTGTTTTGTTTAATGGTAGATGTGTAATAAAACTACGAGAAATACTTGTTAGTGCAATTTTAGAGCCAAATCTAAAATTTTTTACAACATTTAGGAGTGAAACTTTAGCCATAGCAAGCGTCTCATGGATAGGAGATTGTATGACTAGCACATAACCGTATACTCAGAAAAAATTTTCCACCCAAATATGTGAGGTTCGCCTTTAGATTTGATAGGAAAAGCATTTACTATTAGTGCTTATGAGTGTACCGGTAGCATTTAGATTCTAGAACTTGCGTTAGTGATGCATCCCGAGACCGCTAGTAAGACTACATTCGTGTAGTAGGATTTACTACATGATAAGAGGCATTAGGATCACCATTGTGTTAAACCCGTATTATAATTACTTGACCATTTAAGTCATATTACTTGGCTAGTTAAGTCAACTAATTTTTCCCACACCCTTAGCGTTGTACTCATTTTTAGTACACGATACCCCTAGTACACCCCTCCGAGCCTATATTTTCGTTTCTAACTTTAAGCATTTTACTTAAAGGAAGAATTTGTTACACCCCACTTAAATGTACAACCAAATCGCCTTAACCTTCCGTGTATGCGCTCATTTTTAGTGCATTATTGTTATTTGTTAAACCCTAAATTAACTTTCTAATTGATTACATGGTTGCTAAGTCGAGTCATATCCTTGTACATATTATTTTGGGACGATTGGGACTCATGGGTAAAGTACTTATTTTATGGAGTAATGGGGAAGAACATCATTTATTACCCCCATATGTATGTTAATCTTAAAAGTGCTCCAAGTGTTTTGATTTTCTTAATTCGAGTCATTAGTTTAGTTAAATGTAAAGTATGTAAAGATTCAAGTGTAAGGGGAATGCTTCTTCCCTATGATGTATTATTTTGGATGGTAGGGTAAGAGTGTATGCAAAAAAAAAAAAAAAAAAAAAAAAAAAAAAAAAAACGGACTACCATCCCTTTTTATTCTATGTTCATTTTATATTTTTTTGTTATTTTTCATTTATTAGCTTAAGTCGAGTCTAGTCTTGGCTTAGCAACGCCATATTGTACATGTAATTGACCAAGATTGTTAACTCGCCACCAGTAAAGCTTCCTTTATCCAACAAAACCGTGTATTTCATATCCCTACACCTAACGTTACAACCCTTTAAAAGACCTATTTGATAGTTTATCCTAGGTGCTTACGCCATGTGGTGGAGGTTTGATCCTTTCCCAAGCCTATGGTAATCTATTTTGCTATGACAGGTAGTGAGAGATATCTTCCGTTTCCATACTGTAATTTACACTTTATTACACACGAGAGATGTGAGTATCTAAACACTATTTGTGAGGTGCTATTGTATGACCTTCGTGCTTGTCTATTGGTCTTTAGTGGAACGATTATTTGTTGTAATTACTTTTATATTAGTGTTAAATGACTCCTAACTTGTATTTTGACTAGAATAAAAGTGCATTTGCTTGAGGACAAGCAAATCTCAAGTGTAAGGGTATATGATGAGGCGAAAAATGATCCGTTTTTAGGGGGTCATTTAAGCCCGTATTCGAATTTATTTGATCAAATATTGCCCTAAATCGTTCCTTTTGTGATTTTAGGTACTTTGGGAGAGGAATCTGGAAAAGGAAGCAATTCGGACGTTTATGGAGTATAAAAGTGAAGAAAACGCCAAAGTCTTAATTTTCCATGCTGGGAACAGTAGGTGACGGCGTCAAGAGTAATTCCCTGACGGCGTCAAGAGCAGAATTCCATGACGACCCAGTACAGATTTGACGGCGTCACGAAGGTAGGGCGTCAAGAGTAAAAGTCATGACGGCCTGGAAATGAATAAGTCTTTACGGCGTCAAATGTAGATCAAGGCAGTCAGAGAATAGTTTTGGCGGCAAGGTGACGGCGTCACAATGTTGGTCTTGACGCAGTCAGGCCCATTTTTCTATATATAGTTTTCTAATTTTCACATTAAAAAAAGAGAGAAGTTTTGGAGAAACCCTGAGTACGATTTTGGTGCAACTTTTACAGGTTTTTCAAGGGTTACAAACCCTTGATACCTTTCATTGTAATTGAGATAAGTGTTCTTCTAATTCAATCAATATGTCTATGTGTTGGTTGTCTATATCTTGTTCTTGTCTTAATTCCATCATGCTAGGCTAGATCTATCTTGTGTTTGCTTGGATCTAATGAAACCTAGATGTTAATTATGTGTTGATTACTTGTTTATTCTTGTCTAGGATGAATGATTTATATGTTAGGCTTAAGAAAACTGGCAGATCTCCAATTGGTAACATGCTTGAACGTCTTAAGAAACATGAACCGACGTGCACTAGGTCTTTATTGGTTGTATTTAATGCATGAGCCACTGTTTACAATCCCTATAGTTGTGTTGGGCATGGTGTAGGAGGAGATAAGAGCTCATAGAATTGGGGAGTTAAGTGTGCCACCCCATGAATGGTATTAAGGAATACGATCCGTCATCCATGCAATTATAACAAGTAATTAACGTGTAAAAGATGTCTAGGGAGTAGTGAAATCTAAGTAACACATTTTCTCCATTTACTGCTCACAACTTTAGTATAATTTAGTTTATCTTTATTTCTAGTATTTTATTTTGATTGCATCTTTAGTATTGGGTTAGTTGATTAGCAACTAATTCCGCCCAAATCCTTCAAACCCGAGATATTTACTTGCTTTCAAAAAAATATAAAAATACAAAAATAATCATCCCTCACTTTTAGAACTAGTATTTAGGCTTTCTAATCCTAGCGACACTATTCCTAAGCTGAACGATCAATCCCCTGGTACTTGTCACTATACTATACTACAACGATCAGGTACACTGCCTGGTGGGGGTTGTAAGCTTCTCGAGATCCCTCGAGAGGTAAAGCCTGGTGCAATTCCCACGCATCAGTATAAAATAGAATAAGTGCCACATTAGGTGTTTAGGTAATATTAGTAAGTTTACAATTTATAAAAATGTGTCTTATAACAACATAAGTACATCAAACATTTTTAGTAACTTACTAAATATCATATAGCAAGATAATACATTTCTAACTTTACAAGTTTACTTTCATATACATTTTTATCAAAATAGAAAGTATATAATTACATCATCACATGGATCATCATATTCTAGAATGTATATCTTTCCAACTGATCTTGTAAGATATGTCATAGATCTTGTAAGAAATGTCATAGATTTTGTAAGAGAATGTTGTAGTTGACTTTGGAAAGATTGTGTAAGATCTTTGTTAGTGTTGTAAAGTAGCTCATGGTTTTTGCACATGATTTATGTCTTTGGTAGTTTACCTACATATACATGTCCATGGTTTTTCAAACAACTTGATGAAAAATAGAAAAACACACATTTCTCTACACTTTGCATAGATCTTAGATCAATAGAAAACACAATCAATCACCCTCATTATCATGATCATAATGCTTCTAACATTCATCTTTGTTGTAAGCATATCATACATCTTGATCCACCAAAGAAGCTTGGAGATCTTGCCATCATCATCCACCACATGCATACATATATGAAGATCCATCACAACAATATTAGAGAACTTGTGATCTTTATTCATGGAAGGCTTTTTATAAATGGAAGTTCTTTTAGATTAGTCATTCATATCCATTAGACATTTATGTCTTGGATCATCATTGTACTCATTATTATAGATTAGATGGTTTATGTGTTTGTGCCATAAAACACAAGGTTTCTATGTTGGGCTACAAAACATTGCGGGAGTTGTTGTACCATTGTAAAAGAACTAGCGGGAGTTGTTGTACCCTTGTAAAAGAACTAGCGGGAGTGGTTGTACCCTTGTAAAAGAACCCGGTATGTAGCTTTGTACTGGAAAAAGTGTAAGCGACGATTGTAAGGTTTTCTCCGCCAAGAAGGGAGCTTGTTGATCTAGTGAAGTAACTCTCGATTTCACAATTGGCATCAGAGCTTCGTAGCTCTTATTTTCAAAACAAATGGTTTTTAAAATAGAGCACGATCCATATATCAAATTACCGTTGAAGCGGAATATAATATGAAAAATGTTTCGCTAAGTATACTTAGAAATTTTGTGGTTAAAAATTACTTTGTATACAAGCTTGTAGGTTTCCTTGAAAGATAAAAGAGTAGATTTCTTAAAAGAATTTGTAAGTGTCTAATTATGTGTTTAGAGCTAATTTACGAAAAATACGTTTTTAAAAGGAGCGTTTGGGATAACTAAAATTTTAGTTGAATAATCACCTTCGTAAATGATTAGATAAGTTACATCAGTAGAAATGAAGTAAAATAAGTGTATTATATGTTTGTTATCAAATCTAGTAAGTCATACATGTTGTCTTTATGTCAAAATACGAGTTTTGGTAAATTTGTCACAGATGCCAAGGAACCAAACGATATAAAGGGCGGAACCCTTTATTTGGTTCCTTGAAATCCGTTGGTACAGGAAACAATTTTTGTCCAACTTCAAAAATTCATAACTAATTAACCGTAAGTCCGTATGAGTCGCGCCACCTATCATTTTAAAGATAATTGAGTCTACTTTCTACTAAAAATAATGTTATGGCCTAAATCTAATTTTAAGTCAAAATAATAAACCAAATACTATAGTGTGTCCAAAATATTAAGTTTCATTTTGACGTAGAAACTCAAACTTTTGAGTTAGGCAATTTTAGTTAGTATCCTTTGAACATTAATATGATTTCTTTTGAAACTAAAGAATTTGGTGATATTTATATATGTAAAGGAAACTAATCAAGCTTGGTATACATCGTCATGTTTAAACACAAAGTGACGATAAGTATCTTTGTTTTATGCCATGCTATATGACTACTTGTTTTGGTTGTTTTGCATACATGTTGTTTACTTGTTGTAAGTTGTAATTGCATTTGTTTATTTGTGATTTATAAGTATCATGCTATAAGATAGAAACTCATCTTTGATTGATCATGTAAACTAACCATGTCATGTTTGGATGATAACACTTTGGTGTTATCAATTTTCCGTGTGTAGCTTAATTTCCATTTATGGTAAGTTCATAATCCTCGGCTTGATCAATATGCTAACATGTGTTAGAATATGTGTTTTTGGTTTTAATCTATCACATCAAATTAGGTACATATGTTCCACGTATAATTAGGATATTTGAACGGGTTTCGAGAATCGATAAATGTCCTTTGTTAAGGAGTGTTTGGCACAAGTGTGCATTTGAACAATTTGGTCGTTAAAACAATGTTATTTTATGGTTTCATGATGTCTTAGGATGATATTATGTTTATGGATTATGTGTGAACTAACAAAATTTGCAGGGGATAACAATTTCGTATTATGCTATTTTCACTTTTCGGCCAAAATTTTGAATGCTAGAATCGCTCTCTCAAACTATATAGGTAAGCATGTTTATAACTGCAATTTTTGTTTCTTCCATCTACAAAAAATTGATTACTTAAGTTTTAGGAAAAATTTTGGAATTCGGAAAAACCACAAAGTCGTAAAACCTGCTCTGTCTTGATTCTGAGCCTCCACGGAAATGGCGGAACCCAATGTTTGGTTCCGTCCGTTTAGAAACTTGGTTCCGCCAAGTTTTTCCAATGGATACGGCGGAACCCAAAACTTGGTTCCGCCCGTGTTGTCGTTTGGTTCCTTTAGTCATACAGCAAAATTTCATCTTTGAATTTTTGATTTTTTCTATTAATCCTTAGGTTCCAAACTTGCTTCCTACATGCTAGTTAGTATTTATCAATAATTCTAGAGTTTTCTTAGCACACTTTAAACAATAGGATAATCATTCCCGCCAAAATTCAAATTTGCCTAAACTAACCCAAGGAACCTTTCTGATACAAGGAAGGAACCCTTCCTTTGGTTCCTCCAAATCCGTGGAACAACATGACAACATGTATCCTTCATGATCACATAGCATTTACTTCTCCACTTAGTCTTTCACTCCACCCAACTCCATTGGATTGACTTCAAATGATTTGAACTTTTCCAAATGATTAGGAACCTCCAAATGTGTATGAAACAACGTCAAATCCAAACACTACTTTTCATAACATGTTCTTCCTATAAATTGACAAACATTCATACTTCCAATTCACACCATCACCATCACTTCTCTTATTCTTATAATTCTAGCTAACCAAAGTCTTGAAATGACTAAATCTAACACCTCATCCGAATCATCTAGACCTATTAGGAAAACCGCTAGGATTAGTGTAAAACCATGTTGCTTCAACAAAACCATTCAACTAAGCCCATCATCATCAAGTGATTCATCACTCAACATTTCCTCACACATCAAAGATACAAATGTCCTCAACCTTGCTACTCCAACACCATCTCCAAAATCTTGCAATGCCAACGTAATCACCACTCCTCCACCAAATCATTCACTTTAGTAAGAAACATTTTCCTCAGTATTCATTAAGCATATTAGGACCATTTTTACTTATTATAACCAATAGGAAACCACTTCCCGCCAAAAACTCAAGTAAAACAAAACTCAACCAAGGAACCCTTATGCATAAATGAAGGAACCCTTTATTTGGTTACTTGCCATCCGTAGGTCCTTAACCACAAATGTTTTGTAGTCATTACCAACGGTTACTACATTCTTCCATCCTTAACTCATCCTTCATCCATTAGCTTCACTTATTTGGTGACTTGACAACTTCCTAACTAATCCGGACTTGTTACTCACATAGATTACATATAATATCAAAATCACAAGTCTAACTTGTGACTATAGATATTGTCTTGTATCTATATATGTTACCTCTCTTGGTTAACATGAAAGTAATGTGTCATCCTTCAAGACAATAAGGATTTACATCAAGTCATAACTTACACTTAAGTTATAGATGTATTATCAAGTCTTGCTATCCTTTAGTACTATTCAATCTCAACAAAGTAGGATTGACAACTTAAGTATTTCGTCCGAAATATTCAAGTAAATATGACATACGATTGTAGTCATTAAAAGTCACATCCAAAAGAATCTACACCCAAGTATTTTAACAACATATGTTAAAACACTTATCCTAACACTCTCTCAATCAATAGGGATAAAACAAATGACAATAGGTCTTCATCATTGAACATTGAGTACTTAAGTTTACTTGTTCATTCACCATCATCTCATTCACTTCTATGATATATCTCAGCCCCTAAGCTTCACAAACATAACCAAAACCTCAAGAACTTCACTCACGAGTTATGGACCACAAGGCTTAGTATCCATCCATTTTACTTTCAACATCTATGAAACTTAAGTTCTTCCATAGCACAACAAACCTCTACATTACCACATCTTTATTAAGACACATTAGAAGACCTACCACCTAGATCAACCAATCCACCATTGTTACCATCGTTTGAATTCATTGAGTGCATTGCTCAAAAAGCCCTTTGTCCAAACACTCAACCATACCTTATCAACTATAGGATTAGAACCTTTACCATCAAATGAGCATGAAGCTCACACAGTTACACTAGGTTTAAGTAGTACCACTTTCACAAGTTATCAAAGTATTGGTAATACTTTTAACTTTTGCATATGTTTCATTAAACTTCAAATCAAAATTTTAACAACATATGTTAAAATGCAATCTCAAAGCCATCCTCATGTACCCCGAGCAACAATGACTCTTGAGGAGTATACATAAGAAACTCGAGTTAATTCCTCTTGTCATCATCTAATATAATCTTGAGACCAAGTATATATAGATAGCACTATCCGATTCAAACACTTTGTCTTCATATCTTCATTTAGGAAAACATGATGTTTTGGAAGACATTATGCCTAAGAAATCATGCGTAAAGTTTTCATCCTGTTAAAAGGATATTGTATATCCTATGCATCATTCTCTCCTTGAAACATGAACGAATGTTTTACATGAGATTTCATTACACCTCATCGGGTTAATGATCTTAAATAAACATCTACAAGTTCTATGAACTAGAGCTTCCCCATCATCTTGTCATTTTTGTCTTCATAAGTGTGATGACTTGATTCCACGTAATAATTCTACTTATTAAAAGACACTATATGTGTCTATTTCCTTTCAAGCGTACATCATAACCAAACCTTGCTCATAACCTTGTTCAAACCCTATATCTAGAGCATACACAAGATCTATTGAAGTTGGTAACTTCACTTATATTCCTGTTCCAAAGAGCTTTCTTGAGAACATTCTTATCATATTCCATTATCACACTAAAACTCATCTCTTGGTCTTGGATGACCAAATCACTTGTGTAACACATGCTTAAAGATGTCACCTTTTAGATCATTCAACCATAGATTCCAAACACAAAGATTAAAATCTCTTGCATTACACATACATGTGTCATTTACATTTTATTTGTTTGATATGATTGGACATCTTAACATAACCATGATAACTATTTGATTGATTCATGTGTAAACCTTGGTTATTTATTTATGATGCCTGCATGCTTATATGTTTCGTATTACTATATATTAACATGATTTATATGATATTTTCATTCTTTATGTATATGATGTTTTGCATGATTAACGTGTTACTTGCTAACTCATGGTATGTCATTTTGAGACATGATGTCTTTATATGATATGCATGTATTTGAATGGTTGTGTCTTTTTCGGTCATTCATTAGATCCATGCTTAGGATGGTCTATATAATACATGCTCTAAAATGTTATCATTTAAACATGGGTTGCATAAAGTTTTCATCTTGTTTCTTTGTCACACTATTTGTTCACTAAATGTGCACTTATAATTTGTCAAAGTACTTTTGGTATGATAAACATTTAGAAGTCGTTTTATCATACGAATTAATTACATAGATTAAAATTTGTTGACACATATTTGTTAAATTTCCATATAAAACATGACATCTTCATCACCTTAGTTTTATTAAATATAGTTGTCTCATTAAATCATGTATTAATCATCTTGTCTTAGAAATATTATTCAAACAAGAAGTAGATTTGAGTTTCTCTTTGCTTTATTAAGAATCACTTGCATTACACATATATGTGTCGATTAAATGTTACTTGTTTGATATAATTGGGTATCTTGACATAATAACTATTTGATTGATTAATATGTAAACCTTGGAAAGGTTTTGTCTGCATGCTTATATGTTTCATGCAACTAAATGTTAACATGATTTGTGTGATAATTTGCAAGATTAACAAGTTACTTGTTAACTTATGATATGCAATTTTGATACATGATTCTTTTTTATCTATGTTTTAATGTTCTTGTCTTTTGTTGACACCCATTAAATATATACGTAGGATGTTTTAATGATGCATGCTCCAAAATGTTATCTTTTAAACACAATTTACATGAATATTTTGTTCTAGCTTTTATATGCTCATCTCGCATAACTGTAATCCCTACACTTGCATATAGTTTTATAAGGATTGAGGATAACAATACTCTAATCCTTTCCACCTCCTTTGAGAAAACCACATGCCTTGTCATGCGATTATCTGGCATTGATAAAGAAGAGCTACATGACTTCAAGGATAAAGTTCTTTGTATGCTAACCAACATCCGCAAAAACATTACTAAGCTCATAGCTAATAGGATTGAGTCTTAGAGATTTGAAATTTGTGTTTGGATATATTTCAATCAACCTCTTTCTAATTCGCATTATTGCTTCCGCTTTCCAAAAATCACTTCCATCACTATTTAGCCTTAACAATACAACCTCCTAAACACTTCATCATCATTCTTTATACGATGCATTATACAATATGTTGGATGTCCACCGATTAAGGTGGAGAGAAATTCATTCACATATTTGTATTTTGTCAAAATGTATTTAAAGAACATCTACTCATGTTTCCTGCACCCTAAAATACCAACACATAGGTACACACCATTTAGTTAAAATTGGTTCACAAAACCACAAGTGTTTCAAGCCCTTTTAACCCAACATCACTAGTTTGTACCAATATCTCATCAAGTGAAAACACATCACGTGTTTGACAAAGTTCTTCATCTCCACAACCAACAACTAATGGAGTCTAGGATCTTTCTTAAACTAGGACTTCACAACTTCATTTTCTAGAACACCATCATAGGATCTCATCCTTTCGTACTCAACACATATCATGCACTAAATTGTCAGTACAAACGATATATTAATCAAAACCGCCATTCCTAACACTTTCTCAACACATCGGTTTAACCAACACTCTCCCATCTCATAATGTCATTCTCATCCTCATATAGGTTCTTAGTATTCTTTATTCATTTCTTATGAAATGTTTGTTCCTAGGTGCTTATTGTCTTCACTTCTTTTTTAATCCATTCAAGCATACATTATGGCATGATACATCATCTTTGGTTGATGATAATGTCATTAAAGGTCATGTAATTCTTTAAATAGTTGTCTACGTTATCACCACCACCTTCCATCATCACTTTCACTAATCATCACAACCATGAATTAGCAAAAACTTACTTTTATCAATCCTTCATCTATCGAGTTATCACCACATGAATCCTTCTAGTAAACCAACACCAACACTAGCACCACTCACTCTAACTCTCAATATTCCAACCTCACTTTATATCTTCCTTTGAGGCACTATCTTGTAGGATTTTATCATATTATATTCACATTTTTCTTTTATTGTATTTCTTATTAGAAGAATACACCTTAGTTTTCTTATTTTTCTTTAAGATGAAATATATTGCACTAATCTTTTCATTGTAGGTTCATCATATATACTTCTTCGTTTATAGCATACTCATCTAGGGATGTTGTTTGCATCAATTATTTTCTTATTTTAGATGCTTCTTGGTACCTTCGAACAATGAGGAATCTTCATCAAGCACTCTTATTGCATCGTCTACACACTTGGTTGTATATGACATACGTGTCTACTAACAAAGCTTCTAGTATACTAATATTTGTTTTGTAGGTTCATATTGACGCCCTAAAGCAAGGGGGAGATTCCATCAAGCAATTTTAGAATGCATCATACACATGCATTGTTATATATCATATACTCATGATAGGACAATTATTGTCTTACACTAACCTTTATTTTGTAGGATTCTTCATCCTTGCATCATATACGTTGGTACTCATGATATTGACGCCCTAAAGCAAGGGGGAGCTTCCGTCAAGCATTTTTAGAATGCATCATACACACGCATTGTTATATATCATATACTCATGATAGGACAATTATTGTCTTACACTAACCTTTATTTTGTAGGATTCTTCATCCTTGCATCATATACGTTGGTACCCTAGCAACGGGGAGTATTGATCAAGGGGGAGCTAATCATGCACTAACCTTTGTTTTTGTAGCTTTCTTGTTTCTTGTGTCATATACGTTGGGACCCTAGCAACGGGGAGTATTGATCAAGGGGGAGCTATAATCAAGGGAACAATGCACGCATTCATCTTTATTCTCATTCTTCGACACACTTCTGTTTTTTGACAAAAAGAAGGAGATAAGTCAACATAGTCCAACATGCATTTCATTCATCATGCATTTTTTATATATAATTTTATATTGCACAACACTAACCTTGATGTAGGTTAAGGAACTTTATTTGATCCATGGATCCGCTAACAACCTAATGGACGCAACAACCTTAGGAAATTGGAATTGAAGACTAAACTTCACTAGGGATGATGCAAGCTCGCCATTTCGGGGAGAAATGAAGTTAACTCCAAGGACACACCCTTTTTGTTTCGACAAAAGGGGGAGAAGAGTGTAAACGGAGAAGGAAATGTAGAAGGTGTTACGGATACAAGTAAGTAATACGGACACAAGTAACTTTTTACATTTTACGTTCTATCACGTTTGCATATTTTGTCATCATCAAAAAGGGGGAGATTGTTAGTGCAAATATTACGATATTTAATCTATAAAGTCTCGTTTGTTTTGATTGATGACAAATGTATAACTTGATGCATAACGTAAAATGTACAAGTTACTTGCAATCATATTTTATCTCAACATACATTCAACACCTCTCGACGTCTCGAGTCCTCGTATGCTACAACACAGGTTCGTACATGTTTGTTATGTGGCATTATGATCAAACCTCTTTGACCAACCGTTTAGAATGTTTAAAATACTTTTGGAACCTTTAAGTATTTTAGGTGTCAAAGTGCATTTTAGGTATAAAATAGAATAAGTGACACATTAGGTGTTTAGGTAATATTAGTAAGTTTACAATTTATAAAAATGTGTCTTATAACAACATAAGTACATCAAACATTTTTAGTAACTTACTAAATATCATATAGTAAGTTAATACATTTCTAATAACTTTACAAGTTTACTTTCATATACATTTTTATCAAAATAGAAAGTATATAATTACATCATCACATGGATCATCATATTCTAGAATGTATATCTTTCCAAATGATCTTGTAAGATATGTCATAGATCTTGTAAGAAATGTCATAGATTTTGTAAGAGAATGTTGTAGTTGACTTTGGAAAGATTGTGTAAGATCTTTGTTAGTGTTGTAAAGTAGCTCATGGTTTTTGCACATGGTTTATGTCTTTGGTAGTTTACCTACATATACATGTCCATGGTTATTCAAAAAACTTGATGAAAATTAGAAAAACACACATTTCTCTACACTTTGCATAGATCTTAGATCAATAGAAAACCATGTAGAAAATACAATCAATCACCCTCATTATCATGATCATAATGCTTCTAACATTAATCTTTGTTGTAAGCATATCATACATCTTGATCCACCAAAGAAGCATGGAGATCTTGCCATCATCATCCACCACATGCATACATATATGAAGATCCATCGCAACAAGATTAGAGAACTTGTGATCTTCATTCATGGAAGGCTTTCTATCAATGGAAGTTCTTTTAGATTAGTCATTCATATCCATTAGACATTTATGTCTTGGATCATCATTGTACTCATTATTATAGATTAGATGATTTATGTGTTTGTGCCATAAAACACAAGGTTTCTATGTTGGGCCACAAAACATAGCGGGAGTTGTTGTACCCTTGTAAAAGAACTAGCGGGAGTGGTTGTACCCTTGTAAAAGAACCCGGTTTGTAGCTTTGTACCGAAAAAAGTGTAAGCGACGATTGTAAGGTTTTCTCTGCCAAGAAGGGATCTTGTTGATCTAGTGAAGTAACTCTCGAGTTGGGTACTCGGGGAGTCGAGTAGGGCGGAAAGGAGATCCGTGACCGAACAACTATAAATCCTCGTGTTCAGTTTGCTCTTTCGTTTTACTGTTATACTTGCACTATATTATTGTTTGTGTTGTGACTTGATGTTTATGCTTGTGTGACAACGTGTTATATCATATGCTTTATATTAGTCATAAGACTATTATTAGCATTTCTCATATTACAACAAGCTTGATCGGAAAATTTTCATATGGATGTTTTTAGAAAAGAAAAACAAACCGGACTAATAATGGCATAACTTGACACAATGGTTTATACTATATTTGATACAACAAGTTTAAAGATTTTTAAACGGAAACGTATTCACCTCCCCCCCCCCCCTCTACGATTTCACAAACTCTTTGGCTCTATGACCTATATTGAGATTCATATCAGACTAAATATGCTTGTGTCCTACACTTGTAGCTTACATCTAACAAAGCTCACAATTTAACCCAAAATATCAAGTAAGCAACATATTAATATTCAAGGCACAATGCCACATTTTCATGATAATATGTCGTAAAGAAAATAATTAATGAAACAAAGTAACTTCTTAAAGAAAACGAGGCATGCAGAACCCGTGCTACGCACAGGCTTAAAATCTAATTGTTAATCGCGTATTTTTTCGGTGTATTGGCAAGTGTATGCTTATTTATTGTTTAGTATATTGTATGAAACGTTTTTACTTTGTTGTATAAAAATTTAAAAATGTTTGATGTTGTTTTGGTTTTGTTGTGCTACGCACAGGCTTTGAATCTACGTGTTGTTCCCGTAATGTTTCTGTCTATTGGCGAGTGTATGCCAATGTATAGTTTACTCTGTTGTATGAGACGTTTCGGGCTCATTCTAATTGTTCGTACCGTATTGCTGAGCATTAATTTTCTTTAATTTGTTGTTCAATAAATTTTGGCTTTTAGATGCACGTGAGGTTAATTTTATGTTTTGATATATTTATTTACTTATTATTTTGATGTTTTAAGATAGTAATGGTATGCATTGTCATATTGATTATGGATGATTTTTTTGGTCAATAAGTTTCTAAGTTGTGTTTGTTAGCATGGCATGAAAATTATTGGTGCCTTTATTTTGTCACTTTTAGTTGAGGTCGATTCAAAAACTCAAAATGATATTCAGACCCGCGCGATGTACACGAATGTATCTAAGTGTTCATAGCGTAATGTTTGACACTAATTCATATAACTTGGGCTGCCTTAGGACCCTTTGCAACTATTTTGTTAAGTTTACAGTTTAGTTCTTCTTGTTATGTTTCTTTTTTTTTTCCCATGTTTCTAGTCTAAGTTTTAGACGATGAACTTATAGTATAATGGGTTTATACTCTATTGAACTCTTGCTTATGGCTTACACTTAACTTTTTTAAATTTGTTATGATAATTTACAAATGGGTTCGAGCCTGTTTAACCCATGCCCATTTAAGCCCGTGCCTGTTCGGGGTCGAGCCCTTTTACACCGTGACCCGTGCCTACCGGCCTTATGTACGTGTTTAAATGACGTATTGCCGTATAAATACACAATATTAAAAAGATTATGTAGCGCTGACATCACAGTCATAACATTGTGAAACATATAGATGCTAATTTAACATATTCTTTTTCGATAAAAAATGAACTTGTTAGTAACAAAAAAATAAATAAATAAATAATTGTTACAAATAATGATTTTATTATATATATATATTTTTATAATTTTAGTCTTTAAGCGACATAGATGTTTCAAATAAGTGTAAAAATTAACCAATACATGAAAATTTATAAGTTTAAAATACCATGCTTTATACCAAATAATTATCAAAACATTTAGCTAAATCACACAATTTTATATAAGCATTGATGTCCAACTTAATTCACATGATAGTAAACATGCCCACCTTTTGACATGTTTAGAGCGTGATAAGAGAGAATTGCAAAAATTGTCTCTAAAGTATGGCCAAATTGAACGTTTTGTCCTGAAAGTTTGGAAAGTGCAAGGATCGTTCCTGTGAAAAACTTTTGGGGCAAAATTAGTCCCTGACCTACATCAAATGACTAAAATACCCTTGTCCTTATATTACATTTCAGTTTCTTACACAAATGGTCCCTGTGTTTCGCCAGGTTTTGCTGATTTAGTCCTAACATTTTTTTTTAATTTAACTATTAATATTAGTATTATTTTTTTATACCTTTTTGTCCGTTTTCTTGTTTTTCGTCCGTTTTTGTATGTTTTTCTTATGTTTTTCGGTTTTGTCCGTTTTTCTTACGTTTTTGTCCGTTCTTCTTACGTTTTTCCCGTTTTCATACGTTTTTGTCCGTTTTTCTTACGTTTTTTTTTCCGTTCTTCTTACGTTTTTTTCCGTTTTCATATGTTTTTGTCCGTTTTTATCCGTTTCTCTCACGTTTTTTTTTTCGTTTTTGTCCGTTTTTCTTACGTTTTTGTCCGTTCTTCTTACGTTTTTTCCGTTTTCATACGTTTTGTCCGTTTTTCTTACATTTTTGTCCGTTCTTCTTACGTTTTTTCCGTTTTCATACATTTTGTCCGGTTTCTTACGTTTTTGTCCGTTCTTCTTACGTTTTTTCCGTTTTCATACGTTTTTGTCCGTTTTCCTTATGTTTTTTCCGTTCTTCTTACGTTTTTTCCATTTTTATACGTTTTTGTCCGTTTTTATCCGTTTCTCTCACGTTTTTTCCGTTTTTATCCGTTTTCTTACATTTTTTCTATTTACATACGTTTTTGTCCGGTTTTCTTACGTTTTTTACCATTCTTCTTAAGTTTTTTCCATTCTCATACGTTTTCTCCGTTTTTGTCCGTTTTTCTTACGTTTTTGTCAGTTCTTCTTACATTTTTTTTCCGTTTTCATACGTTTTTGTCCATTTTTCTCACGTTTTTTCCGTTTTCAAACGTTTTTCTTCCATTTTTCAAATTTTTCGTCCATGTTTACACTGTCCATCACCAACAAAAAAATTCCAAAAACATATTTTCAAAAAAAAATTAGAAAAAAAAATAAAAATAAGGTTTTTGAAAAAAAATTCAAAAAAATGGTTTTGATTTTAAAATTCCAAAAAACATATTTTCGAAATAAAATTTAAATAATTCAAATTTTTTTTTCCCTTTTTTTACTTTTCTAAAAAAATGTTATTTAAAAAATTTTTTTTCTAAAAAATATTTTTATTTTCAAATACTTTTTCAAAAAAAATTTATTTGAAAAAAAAATTATTTGATTATTTTTTGAATTTTTTTTTTCAAAATTTTTTTGAAATTTTTTCGTATGAAAACGGAAAAAGTGAGAAAAACGGACGAAAATGTAAGAAAAACGGAAAAAACGTATGAAAACGGAAAAAACGTAAGAAGAACGGAAAAAACGTAAGAAAAACAGACAAAACGTATGAAAATGGAAAAAACGAAAGAAGAACGGACAAAAACGTAAGAAAAACGGACAAAACGTATGAAAACGGAAAAAACGTAAGAAGAACGTACAAAACGTATGAAAACGGAAAAAACGTAAGAAGAACGGACAAAAACGTAAGAAAACGGACAAAAACCGAAAATACGTGAGAGAAACAGATAAAAACGGACAAAACATATGAAAACGGAAAAAACGTAAGAAGAACGGAAAAAAACGTAAGAAAAATGGACAAAAACGTATGAAAACGGAAAAAACGTAAGAAGAACGGATAAAAACGTAAGAAAAACGGACTAAAACGGAAAAAATGTAAGAAAAACGAACAAAAACGGAAAAAAAAAAAAAAAACGTGACAAAAATGGACAAAAAGGTATAAAAAAAATAATATTAATAGTTAAATAAATAAATTAAAAAAAAAAAGTTAGGACTAAATCAGCAAAACCTGGCGAAACACAAGGACCATTTGTGTAAGAAACTGAAATGTAATATAAGGATAAGGGTATTTTAGTCATTTGATGTAGGTTAGGGACTAATTTTGCCCCAAAAGTTTCCCACAGGGACGATGTTTGCACTTTCCAAACTTCCAAGACGAAACGTGCAATTTGACCAAACTTTAGGGACGATTTTTGCAATTCTCTCGCGTGATAATTTGTCTTTTCAATTAGCTAGACCTATCAAGTTGAATTTGATAGTTGGATATCATAAATCTATTAAAAAAAGGGATAATTGGTAAAATAGCCCAGTTGCCCAAAGTCTAGGCATATTTAGCATTTTTTTTTAAAATTCCCGTTTTAGCCAGGTTGCCCTGGGCAACTATTTGCATAGCCAACTACAGAGTGCCACGTCGAGGCAACTTTCGTGTGTTTTGGGCAACTTTTTTGTATTTTGGGCAACTTGAGGACACTTGTCATCTTTTGGTTGGCTGTACGAAAGTTGCCCAGGCAACCTGAGCTAAAACGGGAATTTTTCAAAAAAGGGCTAAATATGCCTAAACCGCAGGACAACGGACCATTTTGGTAATTTTTCCTAAAAAAATCTGTTACTGATCATAAAGTTTTTGGCACATAAATATTACTAATTCCATCTTAATAATGTATTTAATGACAAAAGCAAATGAATTGGTATGTAAATATTTTTTCTTCATATAACATAAATGAGTTACCAAGAACTTATTTATGTGACGTAATTTTTGAAGTTATATAGACGTAGATATAAATAATTATAAAGATTTAGAGACAATACCATGAACACATAAAGACACTTTATCTTAATCGGATGCCTACACATTTGAATAGACTATAAATTTCACATCCTCTTTTACATGCCAACAATTGCTAAAATTAAGCTTTTATTAAAAACAAACTAACATAAAGAAAATTTATTATTGTGTTTCAGCCCAGTCCAATACACTGATATACACCAAAATGATAAACCCGGTATCATTTAACCTAATTTCACACACACTTATGATAAACAACCCCCCCCCCCCCCCTTTCTCCTTATTTCTCACACCAAACTTGTCTCATCTCAACTTCCAGCATGTTTTTATGAAAACCGAACACTCGGAACACACATGAATCTTTAAAACCCAACGTACAAATACTTTCATTGACATGTCAAGAACGGCTTCAAGATCTCTCTAAGAGGTCTCGGGTAGGTTTTTCGTGTTGTTTCTTGTTCTTGTGTTTTGATTACCGAAAGAACTAAGGAAATGAAACAATTTGTTTTGTTCCTTCTTTGAAAGTTTCTGATATTACAAAGAAGCTTTGCTTCGAAAATATCAATGATGGTTTTCCTTTCGTTTGTTTGATCTTTAAAGATCTTGAGATATCTTGAATTACACGAAATAAGGAGACTGAGATTTACTGATTTATTTTATTTTATTTTATTATTATTTTTTTTTTTTTTGTTCCATGAATCTTGTTTGTGCATATGTATAGTTGTACCACCACAAACATTAGTAATAAGAAATTTGATTGGATGTTATTTGGAATGTACGGTGATGTTGAAGGAATTTAAGTGCTATTTATAGCCATATTTGTTATGTAACCTATGAGTATTTAAAGAGTACATGGAGAGACACTTTTACAAATTTATTGATCAAAGGTTCATTAGTGAAGAAAAAATGCAATTTGTTCATATTTTTTGCAAGGAATTCGATGGGAAAAATGTGAAACCGTAAAACCACTTCATATTCATCTTCCTCTTTGCATTTAATTGTTGCACATTTTTTTGAAAGGCAATATATATTAGATAGATAAACTAGCAAGATGCTAAACTTACAAGGACACAAACCATAACAAAACAAGCATGCTACATCAATGAACCGACTCTATGACCAACACCAACACTTGGATCAAATAAGGACATCATAAAGTGAATATCCGACATATCGAGATACAACTCCAACACACCTAACCTACCAAACAAAGTGACACTTAAGGGCAAACACCTAGTAGAAAGTATAACACGGGTTGAAACCGACCACGACACACAACCTCACACATGAAAAATAACCCGTAAGAACCTCAAACCATAACGGTTCAAACACACAATCTGACTAAGTGGTATCTTGATTACTCTAATACTCTAGGACTCTATCTTGAGTGTCTTGATTACTCCACTCAATGAATTCCGAGCATTAGCTAGCTTGTACCCTGCAAAGGCGCAAAAAGGCCTAAAGCGCGCGCTTTTGTAGGCTTCATGCATGTCATGAGCCTCGATCCAAAAAAAGCCCAAAGGCTAGAGCCTTGTGCGCCTTAGCGCCTTAGGAACGATTTTGACAACTTTTGAAGGTGTTGTTTTCTTTATCATTCATCATAATATCATCATTGTAGGGCATGTTGTTTTATATGTGTAGGTCACTTAGGTGGTGTTTCTTTTTATTGTTAATGTGTCTTAATGAGGAGATAGTGGTGGGGGCTACGCATATAATATGTTTCTTTTTCTGTTAAATGATCTATATAGGTAGAGGAAGCAAAGGGTAATCCTCCCCATTAAGACTCATTAACAGAAAGGGATCCAACCACTTAATTCAAAAAAAAAAAAAAAAAAGCACTTACTCACTTAACTTTTGTTATATGATTATAGCTTACTGGTATTCTATTGGCTTGTCGAGCTTTGAAGAAGCTTGTATTGGACGAGGAGTATCATGGAAACGTTGAGGTATCAATTCTACAAATGGCCCGGTCGCTCAGAGGTGTAGGTTTTTCTAGACCCACTTTGGTTGGTTTCTTCAAATGGCCCAAGCGACTAGCGACCTTAACAAAAATGCGAAATGTGGCACTGATGAGTGTGTAAATACTCATCATTTTTGTCTTATATGAACTGCCAAAACATCCAAAAACACTCAGAAATGCATCAAAATACAGAAATTATCCCAAAAGTGTGTTTTATATGTTTTAGATGCAAAATGTTTAAAAACAAATGAAAAACGAATAAAGTTTGCACAATTGGCAGTTTCAGTCCCTCAAGTTTCAAAAATTTACAAAATTAGTCCCTAAGCGTTTTTATGAAAGAAAAGTTAACCCAAGGCTTTCAAAAGTAAAAAAATTATCAAAATAAGTCCTTGGGTGAAAAAGTTTAAGAAAATTACACTTTTACCCCTCAAAATCCAAAATTGACATAAATGGTCCCTGGAGTTTCAGAAAATGGCAGAATTGGTCCCTGGTGGGATATTTTTGAAAGGAAAAATCATTTTTTGTCCTTGGAAAATCAAAATAAGCACAAATAGTCCTTGGGTGAAATTTTCATAAAATTGCAAGTTTAGTCCCCGAGGTTTGGAAATTGGCAAATTTGGTCCCCGGGAAATTTTGAAAGATGAAAATGCAAAAAAATGGTCCTTGGATAAATAAAAGTTGGCAAGTTTGGTTCCTATAATAAATTTTGGAAAAAATCACATCAGGTCCCTAAACTTTGAAGTTATTACAAATTGGTCCTTGTGTTTAAATTTCAACAAACCAACCGGACCCCTTAGTTATTATTATACCCCAAAACAAAACCCAACACAACCTTTTAACTCCTAGCCCATCTCCTCCCAAAGCCCACACCCAATCCAGGCCCACCTTTAGCCCACCACCAACCCTCCACCGTTTTAAATAATACCACTCCACCGCTGACCTGGTCAACCATCCACCTCACCTTCATCACCCCACTCTCCCTACTACAAACCAAACCCCTCATCATCACCCTACTCCTAAAACCCTGATAACACTCAACCTCCCCCCTTGGTACTCCAAGCCAAACACTAACATCCAAAATCCACCCCCTGGCCTCAATAATCAAAGGAAAACGCCAAAGCATTTTGGCGCCAAAATAAACATACGGCCAAGATTAAAATTTTGTCATCCAATGGCTACAATTGGAGCTGGGAAAGAGACAAGAGAGCTCCAGAAACCCTAATTTGGAGTATTTAAAGAAGGTGATGCAGTGGAGCAGAGACTAGTTTTTTTTAGTAGTTTTAATCTAATTTTCCAAGTATTGTACCTTTAAATTTACTCAAATTCTCAGTTGTAATTGAACTCTTTCAGTTTTAATAGAATTATTGTTTCAGAAATTTAAGTTGTTTTGCATTTCCATCTCATAAAATTATAAATATAAAAAAAATAAACAGAAAAGAAAAAACATATAGATGAAAAGCAAGAATGAGCATATGAGCAGGTTAAATCTTGGATGGACCTGGTTTTAGAGCCTTGTGGGAGGCTGTAGGTGGTTACTTTGGTATCTTGGTACCCTTTGATTTGAGCAGGATGGCTTTTGTAAGCATTTTCTCTAACTTTTGCAATTTACTGTAGACTAGCTCAAATCTGCATCATTCTAATGTTTCTGTGTTTAGTTATGGTATTTAAGTTAATATTTGTTAATTAAGATAATGATTGTTAACTAAAACTCCTTGTTGTTTATGTTTCGAATCCAACTGTCACTTAGCATTATATAGCTTAGCCTCATTTAGACTCCTTCTCAGTGTATTTTGACTTATATAAGTCTAATATAGTATGAATGATCAGTTTGCATGAGTATCCTAGGCTAATTCAGTGGTGTGCTTTGAAAACTCAAAAATTAGTCTATATTAAAGGGTGTTTGGATCAGCTTGTTACCCTAAGTTCCATGGCTTGTTTGGTGTTGTTTTCTGTTTGAACAGGTCATATTAGATGTAAGTCAGTTAGTAAAGTCATAAAGTTGGGTAGGTTCAGTTTAAAAGTCAATTTTGCTCTAAACACTTCATAATCTGTTAACTGTCAAGGTTCATTAGTTCAATTTCTTGTATATCAGTTTGAAATTTGATGCACAAGCTTAATATAGCTTCTTTTTAACCCTTATCATCATAATCAGTAAGAAAAATTGGCCTGGAATCTCAAAAAAGTCAAATGGTACACAAATCTTTAAAAGTCAAAAGCTGTTTCAGTGATTTTGATCAAAGTTTGGAAGCCTTTAATTGGTTTGATATAAGGATTTAGGATCTGAGCTTTTACAAGCTTATTCTCTACCAGCTTGTTGATTTTTAGGATTTTTCTCATAATTTTTGGAAATTGTTTAGTGGGTCCCACAAGGCCTCAAAGAGACCTGCAGGGAGACTGTGTGCCCTGTGCACAGACCCTCACCACCACACCACCACCTTTGGTGGTGGATTGTGGCCACCTCAGTGGGCCCCAAGCCTTGTGATTTGTTCCAAATTGATCACAAGCTTGCACACTAACTTATTCATCCAAGCTTAGGCTTTTGCCGTCTGTGGACCCCACCTGTTTATGGGGTGTTTGTTTGTCCCAGAAATCTGTTTCAGCCTATAACCTTTTGAGCTTATTGTGTGCTTATTGCTTAATCAGGCACCTTATCTGGTTGAGTTTAGCTTATAAGTATCTAATTAGCTTATTTGAACCTGACTTTACATCAGTGGACCCCACACAAGCTTATTTAAGCTCATTTCCTTTAATGGTCAAACAAAGTCAAACTGTGTGGCTTTTTCACTTAGCACACAGCTTATCTTTGAGCTTATTCAAAAGTCTCTTCATTAAAGTCTCCTAATTTAAGTATTAAATCAGTTGTGTAAAAGAAAAATTGGAAAAAGCTAAATTTTTAGAAAGTGATAGCTTCTATTTAAGCTATTTTAGCTTATTTTCTGCTTATTTATAAGCAATTTTCATTTTTAAATTTTTCTTAAGCTTCTTTTTAGTTAAAATAATTTTAGTAAATTTTCCAGATTTTTCCTAGTTCATTTGGTATTATTTATAATTAATTTTAGTTTAATTCAATTAAATAATTAGTTTTAATTACTAATTAATAATTAAAAAGTAGAAAAAATAGGTTTTCTGTTTTAAAAATAGTTTTATAATATTTTAGATTTTTCTAAATTTAATTTTCATTTTTCTAGTTAATTTTCATAATTAATTAATAAATAGTGTAATTTAGTTAATTAAAAAGTAATTAGAAATTAGTAATTAATTAATAGTAATTAATTAAAAAGTGTAAAAATTATTTTTCTTTTTCTAAAAATTTTTTTAAGTTATTAGGATTATAAAAATATAATTTTCACGTTCGTAGGACTTTATTTGCTCACCTTTCACTTTTATTTTTGCGCGTTCGCGTTATTTTTAATTCAAACGCGCGTTTTTAGGTTAACTTGCGTTTCTAGATAATCTGATCATCAGTAATTGTTCCAATAGTGTTTATAAGTTATTTTCAATCATAATCCCGTAGTATAATCACTCAAAACAAATTTCTGATCCTCCTGTTAAATCACCCGATCACTTTAAACGTTTTTTAATACAATTGCTTACCTCGCTGGGACATAACGACCCGGGAATACACTGTACTCCTTGGTTAGTTGGTTTTAGACGTTTGAATAGGTTGACCATTACCTGGGAAACTTAGTTGACCGTTTAGGACCAACCAAAATTTGGCGCCGCTGCCGGGGAGGTAGCTGCGTGTTTAAAACGTTTCTTAGAGATTAGTGATTCTGGAATTCATTCCATTGTACATTTATCCATCTTTGTTCATATCTTTTCATAAAAACCCAAAAATATTTTTCCTTACCCTCTATCCGTTTGATTCTACCTTCTTATACCCCTCTCATGAATAATTCTAAATGACATCTCTCGATGACGATTTCTTTGAATAATGGGCCTTTGAGAGCAAAATTGAAAAACTTATGGCCTTGTCGAAAATATCGAGATGTCGTAGTGATTATGATGGACCATCGATTCATATCCCCTCTCCGGTGAGGGAAATGAATCAAGAAACCGAGGTGACAAAGGACCCTGTACTTCCCTCTGACGATGGAAGTGCTAAATACGTCCAACCTACGGTTATCCAAAAACCTAAGCTCACAATTGCTCCTAAATCGTCAAGAATTGACCCTAACCTTTCACGGTTTACGGTTAAAAGTTTGTCAAACAAACGTACTGAGCTTAGGGCAGTGACTGAAAAGAACGACTTACCCAATCTTCACGATTATCAAAAACCAAAACCCGAGACCATAACGGAAGTGGTGGAAATTGCTAGCTCTAAGAGCACACCACTTGTCCCACCTCTGGATTTTATCCCTTGTGTTGGTTGTGGTGAGCCACTTTTCGGTTTACCATGTCGTTGGTGTACACGTGAAAAATGTGGTAATGATATTCGAGACGGGAGTTGTTTGTTTTGTGGTTCGAGGAATTCATTTTCTTATGATCCTAATCAGAACTCATTCAACGACTCCCCAAATTTTTCCAATTACCCATCACATTCATACGAGCAAGAATCATACTATCCAAATCACAATGATTGTTCGTATCAAAATACACCAAACTTTTCGTGTGAATATTGTGGAGGTCCTCACCAAGGTTTTGATTGCCAAAATAATCAAAATTTTGGTTACGACCAATATCCATACAACTCACCGAACCAGACTCAACAGTTTAACTGTTGTGAGTATTGTGGTGGCCCACACTACAGTTCTGATTGTCAATCGGGCAACACGCTTGTCTATGAGCAGTTTCCTGATAACAATTATGACTCTAGCACATACGACCCACAGCCACATCAGTCTTACTGTTGTGAATATTGTGGAGGTCCACACTTTAGTTCGGATTGTCAAACAAGGAATCCGTTTCCTTGTAACAATTACGACTATTCGTTTTCAGGCCAACCTCCACAACACCAAATGGTCCAAGCAACTCCTCATGATACCGAGCAAGACCTTTTACTAGAGGCTCGTGAAATTTTACAAAAACTTAAGGAGGAGTTTGCTACTACATCGTTTCAAGAATCTTGTGAAAAATCAATGGCAGAATTACTTGCTGAAGAACGAGATGCTAGAAACGAATTGAGCATGGAAGAATTACTTGCTGAGCAAAGAGCGGCTAAAATACGTGCCAATCTTCGCTACGCTGCTCTATATGATGACGATGATGACAGTGATGATGATGAAGATAACATTGTTATTATTCAAAAAGATCCATCAGAGTCATCAGTTGTAATTCCTTCCATTGAAAATCAGGGAGAAAATAATGTGACGAAGTCATTAGCCGTTGATCAAATGGAACTTGAAGATTCCATAACTGCTAGTACTTCTAAACTCCCTCAGTCTGTTGATATCACACCCGAAGTTCACACTCACTCTCCAAATATGGGGGATGAGCATCTTAGCACTGTTCCTCAAAAGGAATCGGACGAATTCATAAAGTCTAGTGTTGAGATCCTTGTCCCAATCCCAGGAGAGTCACAGGGGACTTTTGATCATGTGTGTGATTTACCTTCTCCCCCTGAAAATCCAAAAGATCATTTTGAGACTTTCTCCGATTTTAATGATGATTGTACATCTTATGGAGAAGTTGAGTATGAGGAGGCACCATTGCCTCATTCGGATGTTGACCCTCTTATTGAGGAGTTCAAAGATGAACTTACTCACATCAATCCACTTCCATTGGGAAGTGATGATGGTCTCCTTGATTTTGAAGCCGATATGGGAGAAACTGAAAATCTTTTAAACTCTAATCCCAACATCGAGCTTAGTACTTCACATGCTGATGAAAATTCTTTATCTTCTGGAGACATCAGTCATGTGGGAGGATTACCTTCTGAGCTAGTTAGCTTAGAAGAAGTGAATGATGAGACTGACACTGAAATCAAGGATGAAGCACTTCGTGCAACATTATTGAATGTCAGTCTCCTCATTGCAAAAATCGAGGCTTTCAAAGAGAAACCTATTTCATCTCCTATCCCCATTAAGGATAGTGACATTTTCTCCGATGACCTTATTCCGGAGTTTGAAGCCTTTACTTTTGATCATATGGGAGAAAAGATTAGTGGCAGTACCACTTCTCATTCTCAAATTTCTCTCCCCGAATATGATTCATTCACCTTTGAGGAGTTCTCCGGTGAACTCACTCATCATATCATGACTCCTCCGGAGTATGATAGCCCGGGGGAGATGCACTCAATCATGAGAATTTGCAAATTCCCACCCACCCTCCCGGGATGTTTACGAGCTTAACCCTTGAAATCCAAACTCAGGCTACGGAGCCTGATCTCGAGGAAGAAAATCTTATAAAGATTTTCATCATGGTTTTCTTCCTTTTCTTCACCTACAGGGTGACTTCTCTTGTTCTTCACTCCTTCGGGAATGAAGACACTATATTTGATCCCAGCATTCTCATTTATCATTACCTTGAGCCGGATGCTTATAGGGTTTTCACCCTAAGTGTGGGGGAGTCCCCCATGCTATGATTACTTATGAAGTGAAAAAACAAAATGGTGTTTTCCACGCTTAACTTGTAATGTTGCCCTTTTACGTTCAAAATGTCGGCATAATAGCCGGGATTTTGAATATTGAGGACAATATTCATGCTAAGTGTGGGGGGGTATTTCGCTATTCTAGCGAATTTTATCACATTTTACTATATAATGCCCCCGTTTTAGCCAAAATTCAAAATTTTTAAAAAAATTTCACTGGAGCTCAAAATTTTTTGTGGTAATCAGTCCGCCTTGTCTAACTAACAAAAGGGATTGGCTAGTCCAGGAGCAAACGGCTCTTGGTAAAGACATCTCAAATCCGTTTATGGCTTGCAATTTGCCCAAAATTGTATGGTTCTTCAACTCCCCAAAAACAAATGAGTTGGCTAGCCCACAAGATTATGGCTTGTGGTAAAGGCCGTGAAAAATCCATAATTGGTAATCAGCTCACCAAGATGTTTACTATTCCATTAAGAGTTGGCTAGTCCAGAAGCAAACGGCTTTTGGTAAAGACTAATCAAATCCGTTGACAGCTGGTGGTTTGCTCAAAATCACACGGTTATCAGGTGTGCCACAGTTCTTACACCTGGCTACTCCAGAAGTGATGGCTTTTGGTAAAGAGTTTCAAATCCATTAATTTTTCTCAAAAGATTGCTAGGGACTAGCAATAGTTTAGTGTGGGGGATTGATGAGTGTATAAATACTCATCATTTTTGTCTTATATGAACTGCCAAAACATCCAAAAACACTCAGAAATGCATCAAAATACAGAAATTATCCCAAAAGTGTGTTTTATATGTTTTAGATGCAAAATGTTTAAAAACAAATGAAAAACGAATAAAGTTTACACAATTGGCAGTTTCAGTCCCTCAAGTTTCAAAAATTTACAAAATTAGTCCCTGAGCGTTTTCATGAAAGAAAAGTTAACCCAAGGCTTTCAAAAGTAAAAAATTATCAAAATAAGTCCTTGGGTGAAAAAGTTTGAGAAAATTACACTTTTACCCCTCAAAATCCAAAATTGACATAAATGGTCCCTGGAGTTTCAGAAAATGGCAGAATTGGTCCCTCGTGGGATATTTTTGAAAGGAAAAATCATTTTTTGTCCTTGGAAAATCAAAATATGTCACAAATAGTCCTTGGGTGAAATTTTCATAAAATTGCAAGTTTAGTCCCCGAGGTTTGGAAATTGGCAAATTTGGTCCCCGGGAAATTTTGAAAGATGAAAATGCAAAAAAATGGTCCTTGGATAAATAAAAGTTGGCAAGTTTGGTTCCTATAATAAATTTTGGAAAAAATCACATCAGGTCCCTAAACTTTGAAGTTATTACAAATTGGTCCTTGTGTTTAAATTTCAACAAACCAACCGGACCCCTTAGTTATTATTATACCCCAAAACAAAACCCAACACAACCTTTTAACTCCTAGACCATCTCCTCCCAAAGCCCACACCCAATCCAGGCCCACCTTTAGCCCACCACCAACCCTCCACCGTTTTAAATAATACCACTCCACCGCTGACCTGGTCAACCATCCACCTCACCTTCATCACCTTACTCTCCCTACTACAAACCAAACCCCTCATCATCACCCTACTCCTAAAACCCTGATAACACTCAACCTCCCCCCTTGGTACTCCAAGCCAAACACTAACATCCAAAATCCACCCCCTGGCCTCAATAATCAAAGGAAAACGCCAAAGCATTTTGGCGCCAAAATAAACATACGGCCAAGATTAAAATTTTGTCATCCAATGGCTACAATTGGAGCTGGGAAAGAGACAAGAGAGCTCCAGAAACCCTAATTTGGAGTATTTAAAGAAGGTGATGCAGTGGAGCAGAGACTAGTTTTTTTTAGTAGTTTTAATCTAATTTTCCAAGTATTGTACCTTTAAATTTACTCAAATTCTCAGTTGTAATTGAACTCTTTCAGTTTTAATAGAATTATTGTTTCAGAAATTTAAGTTGTTTTGCATTTCCATCTCATAAAATTATAAATATAAAAAAAATAAACAGAAAATAAAAAACATATAGATGAAAAGCAAGAATGAGCATATGAGCAGGTTAAATCTTGGATGGACCTGGTTTTAGAGCCTTGTGGGAGGCTGTAGGTGGTTACTTTGGTGTCTTGGTACCCTTTGATTTGAGCAGGATGGCTTTTGTAAGCATTTTCTCTAACTTTTGCAATTTACTGTAGACTAGCTCAAATCTGCATCATTCTAATGTTTCTGTGTTTAGTTATGGTATTTAAGTTAATATTTGTTAATTAAGATAATGATTGTTAACTAAAACTCCTTGTTGTTTATGTTTCGAATCCAACTGTCACTTAGCATTATATAGCTTAGCCTCATTTAGACTCCTTCTCAGTGTATTTTGACTTATATAAGTCTAATATAGTATGAATGATCAGTTTGCATGAGTATCCTAGGCTAATTCAGTGGTGTGCTTTGAAAACTCAAAAATTAGTCTATATTAAAGGGTGTTTGGATCAGCTTGTTACCCTAAGTTCCATGGCTTGTTTGGTGTTGTTTTCTGTTTGAACAGGTCATATTAGATGTAAGTCAGTTAGTAAAGTCATAAAGTTGGGTAGGTTCAGTTTAAAAGTCAATTTTGCTCTAAACACTTCATAATCTGTTAACTGTCAAGGTTCATTAGTTCAATTTCTTGTATATCAGTTTGAAATTTGATGCACAAGCTTAATATAGCTTCTTTTTAACCCTTATCATCATAATCAGTAAGAAAAATTGGCCTGGAATCTCAAAAAAGTCAAATGGTACACAAATCTTTAAAAGTCAAAAGCTGTTTCAGTGATTTTGATCAAAGTTTGGAAGCCTTTAATTGGTTTGATATAAGGATTTAGGATCTGAGCTTTTACAAGCTTATTCTCTACCAGCTTGTTGATTTTTAGGATTTTTCTCATAATTTTTGGAAATTGTTTAGTGGGTCCCACAAGGCCTCAAAGAGACCTGCAGGGAGACTGTGTGCCCTGTGCACAGACCCTCACCACCACACCACCACCTTTGGTGGTGGATTGTGGCCACCTCAGTGGGCCCCAAGCCTTGTGATTTGTTCCAAATTGATCACAAGCTTGCACACTAACTTATTCATCCAAGCTTAGGCTTTTGCCGTCTGTGGACCCCACCTGTTTATGGGGTGTTTGTTTGTCCCAGAAATCTGTTTCAGCCTATAACCTTTTGAGCTTATTGTGTGCTTATTGCTTAATCAGGCACCTTATCTGGTTGAGTTTAGCTTATAAGTATCTAATTAGCTTATTTGAACCTGACTTTACATCAGTGGACCCCACACAAGCTTATTTAAGCTCATTTCCTTTAATGGTCAAACAAAGTCAAACTGTGTGGCTTTTTCACTTAGCACACAGCTTATCTTTGAGCTTATTCAAAAGTCTCTTCATTAAAGTCTCCTAATTTAAGTATTAAATCAGTTGTGTAAAAGAAAAATTGGAAAAAGCTAAATTTTTAGAAAGTGATAGCTTCTATTTAAGCTATTTTAGCTTATTTTCTGCTTATTTATAAGCAATTTTCATTTTTAAATTTTTCTTAAGCTTCTTTTTAGTTAAAATAATTTTAGTAAATTTTCCAGATTTTTCCTAGTTCATTTGGTATTATTTATAATTAATTTTAGTTTAATTCAATTAAATAATTAGTTTTAATTACTAATTAATAATTAAAAAGTAGAAAAAATAGGTTTTCTGTTTTAAAAATAGTTTTATAATATTTTAGATTTTTCTAAATTTAATTTTCATTTTTCTAGTTAATTTTCATAATTAATTAATAAATAGTGTAATTTAGTTAATTAAAAAGTAATTAGAAATTAGTAATTAATTAATAGTAATTAATTAAAAAGTGTAAAAATTATTTTTCTTTTTCTAAAAATTTTTTTAAGTTATTAGGATTATAAAAATATAATTTTCACGTTCGTAGGACTTTATTTGCTCACCTTTCACTTTTATTTTTGCGCGTTCGCGTTATTTTTAATTCAAACGCGCGTTTTTAGGTTAACTTGCGTTTCTAGATAATCTGATCATCAGTAATTGTTCCAATAGTGTTTATAAGTTATTTTCAATCATAATCCCGTAGTATAATCACTCAAAACAAATTTCTGATCCTCCTGTTAAATCACCCGATCACTTTAAACGTTTTTTAATACAATTGCTTACCTCGCTGGGACATAACGACCCGGGAATACACTGTACTCCTTGGTTAGTTGGTTTTAGATGTTTGACTAGGTTGACCATTACCTGGGAAACTTAGTTGACCGTTTAGGACCAACCAGGCACCACAAAAAGTAGTGCCTAATCATTATGTGTAAGGCACAAGTAGGGCTCCTTTTGAGCTACTTATCACTAGCGACTTTTAAAAGTTTGAGCGACTTCTAATAAAATTATTTTAATCTTTTTTCCCCTTCCCAACACTTCCCATCACCACCACCCTCTACCACCACACAACCATCACCACCACCCTCCACCACCACCACCAACCTCCACCACCACACAACCACAACCACAACCACCACCACCACACATAGCTAAACCATGAATTTGAACATATGAGAATACAGTACAAACATATTCAACAAGATCAAATAAGCATATCTGAACCATGAGTCGTGAACAATTAGCACAAAAACACCCTATTCGAAAAATGAAGAACATCATGAATCGAGTAACATGCAAACTGTTTTGTTGTAACAATTTATTAAGGGCGAGTGTTCTATGATACATTCTAAGCAAAACCCTTTTGGTTAATTAGATTCAAGCAATCATAATCAAAAATACCCAAATTCGAACAAAAAACCCTAAAATTCGAAGATCAATCAGCATTTCATGTTAGTTCAATTAATTTAGAGCAAGTGTTCTACTAATCCATCTAAACAAGACCCCTATGGTTAATTGAACTCAAACAATCATACATGACAAAACCCAAATCGATCTATAAGCACTTATAATTCGAAAATCATTCAATCACGTTTCTAGGTATGATTGTTTGTTAGGAACATGTTAAGCATAGACGTATTAACAAAAACCACTAACCAATTTAATAATATGTGTGGTGGTAGAGGTTGGTGGTGGTAGTGGAGGGTGGTGGTGATGGTTGTGTGGTGGTAGAGGGTGGTGGTGATGGGAAGTGTTGGGAAGGGGAAAAAAGATTAAAATAATTTTATTAGAAGTCGCTCAAACTTTTAAAAGTCGCTAGTGATAAGTAGCTCAAAATGAGCCCTACTTGTGCCTTACACATAATGATTAGGCACTACTTTTTGTGGTGCAAAATGTCGCATTTTTGTTAAGGTCGCTAATCGCTCGGGCCATTTGAAGAAACCAACCAAAGTGGGTCTAGAAAAACCCACACCTCTGAGCGACTGGGCCACTCTCAAATTTAGCCCTTTGACTTATGGTACATGTGATTTTTTTACCAAGCTATATTTATTTTTCCTATTTTTATCAAATGATTGTGAATATAGGCAATTGGAGAAGATTTCTCTATTGAACCCGCAGAGAGTAGAAGGCCATTTCGTGCTCTTCTTATTGTAATTGAACAAATGGTTTTATGTTTATGAAGTTACGTCTGGAAATATCTTGCCGGTTGAAGTCCTTTCTTAGTAAGTCAACAAGTAAGCTTCATTTGACCCATTTCAGTTTTACCTACTTAAATAGTTTAGCCCGTACAAATAAAACATAACATAATAGACCCATTGAATTGTAAACACATCAGATTCTACACTATTTCATGTACGATTTAATTGTTAATCAGTTCGTCTCTTAAGCTTGTAAATACATTACTTACGCTCAATCAGATCTTCTGACGAGTCTTTCAGTTTTTTAATTATTGTACTTTATATATGTAGGATGTCAAAACCTTGTGAATACATGTATTGGTGGACACATACTTAAACTCGAACATGGTGTTGATCTTAAGCTTGTTCTCATCACTCACTACCACTGGTTTGTTCTTGCCAGAATCTCTAGGAAGCAAATATTGCTAGGTTCAAACTAGTGTACGAGTGTTGTTTAGAGCTGATAGAGTGCGGCATAATTATAAGGTGTCGCTATGCAAATATTGCCAGAATCTCCGGGCCGCTTAATGTATCATAAAAGTACATTATCATTAATTTTAGGAGGTTGTTATTTTTATAGTGTTCTAATAAACTTCCGATCAATTTCATTTTCTAGCCAAGTTTCTATATTTGTTTTGCTTATTGTTGCTTCACATTTTAAATGTGACGATAAGATCATTTAATTTCTCCACCACTAATTGGTAAGAATCCTTACATATATCCACTATAATAAGTGTGACCAATCACAATAATTTTGTAACACACGGTTATCTTCATACAACATGAAAGTGTGGAGCATAAAATTATACTCAGTAACACTTTAATGTGTAATGAACTAGCTAATAAAATGTGTAAAATGACATGCTTTTTGTAGTGTACTCTGATTATATAAAGTCCGTCATCTTTTACACCACATCCTTAATTTGGACTTGTTCAAAAAAAAAAAAAATAACCTCTTCTCTCTCAATTTGTTACTGTAATACACGAAATATTCATCAATTTAATACGGAGTATCTCGTTAGAATATTTTAATGTACTTTATCATACCAAGTTGTACCGAGAAAAAACAAAGGAAGTAAACAAACAAACTACAGTTGTATACGTACAATTGAAGAACTGCAATTATTTGTTTTTTTATGTGTATCATGTAAAACAAAATAGCGACATAAAATATGGAACAAGAAAAGACATTTGTGAACATGAAGACAAATATCACGGTGAGATCCACGTACTTTTGTCGATTTCATTAATATAAGAAGGTTATTTTTCTTCAATTTATCATTTAAAATGATTTTTATAAAGTGACACCTAAACATTATTTTTGTTTTCAAAATATAAAACTAATGATATGTTAGATCTTCTTTAGATTATTTGAGGTTTGAGGTTTATAATTGCATATTAAAAATTGGTTTGTGCTCTTGGCTACTTCGGTAAATGACACATGCATGTGTTTTTTACGTTCAAGTTAATTATTGCCTTACTTTTGCAACCCTATTACAACTATGGCACCCTTACTAGTGGTTACATGGCCACATTGGTATGAAATTAACTATAAAAGCCATCAAGTTCATATATAAATCCCTTTGCTAATTTGCATCTTCTTCAACCATATGCAATGCAAAATCCATCTCATTCCCAAACTACTCCACTATCATACCCACCATGTTTCCGTCCAAACACCCCACAACTCTCACACCAAACAAACACTACCCGTGATCAAAAACTCGAACTCGAACACGACCCACTTCCAGTAATAGACTTCCAACATATTAACCTTAAGAAACTCGAAGAAGCATGTATGGATTGGGGTATATTTAGGTTAGTCAACCATGATATACCGTTGACTTTAATGTCTAAAGTGCATGAACATGTTGCTAAGGTTTTTGATATCGGGTTTGAAACCAAACAAAAGATGTTTGAAACTCTTCCTGCTAGTGTTTTGTCTTATTTTTGGGGTACTGCTGCACTTACTCCTGCTGGGGCTGCTTTATATAAAGATGGTGATAAGCAAAGTGATCAAGGAACAATCAGTTACAATTGGGTTGAGGGTTTAAATTATCCGTTAAGTCAAGGATCTTCAGATTTTTGCCTTGATCAATATCCAATGGTTCGTGACATGAGGTTAGCTTTTTCATTTCATGTTTAGTTTCATATATGTGGATTAGGTTTCACTTTTGTAGTTTCTTATTAGTTCAATTATTAAAATACTATTAGATCCGGTAACCTCGTTTTTTTTTTTTTTTTTTTTTTTTTTTTTTGAGAACAATTATACGTTGTTGTTCTTGTGTTTTTTTGTCGGGGAGAATTATTTTAGGACGCAAGGAGTACTAAATTAGTAGGAAATCGATATAATTGATATAACATGTTGATGCCCTTATTATGTACGTTTAGTCGCTTAAGCAAAGAACTATAGAACAGATGTTCTAACACATGTATAAATAGTTACAGTAAAACATATGTTGATAACGTTATGCTCTTTAAACATAAAACTATAGAAAGTTGTTCTTAAAAGATTCAATTTATTCCATAGGACATTATTGGACGAATATGGGGTTCACCAAGAAAGGATAGCAAAATCAATCTTTGGTGCAATGTCACAAAACTTGTCAATATGTGAAGAAAATGAAGGTTACTTGTCACCTTCAACCGGAACTTTAAGGGTGTATCGATATCCAAAATCTTTTTTCGACGAGTCAACAAAAGTATGGGGGATGGAACCACACACCGATAGTTCTGTGGTGACAATCTTGAATCAATATGAAGTTGCAGGGCTTCAAATTCTTTCACCGAAAGATGAGTGGATTGACGCTAAACCTATTCCAAACACTCTTGTAGTTCATCTTGGTGATATGATGCAGGTTTGATTAATTTTCCTCGTAGTTTAGCTTAAGTTTCATTCTCTACATACAACGTGATTATGTGAAATCATATTGCACCCCATATACGAATGTTGGCTCATTATGCGTTCTTGACACCGCCATTTACCACGCGTCCTTTAAGGGTGGACAATCGCTCATGGCCTCAATTTTTTCATGACACCAAATTTATGCCTAATGTAAAAGTACAAAAGCTATTAAAAATGACAAAACTCTTATTGCTTGATATTTATTTTTAGAGTCTCATATTTCAGATAATTTCTTGCAAACAAATTATAATGAATTAACAGTTCGCCCCATTACATAATGTTTGCAGACTCACATTTTTTTGCGTAAATAGTTCTTGTTAGAGGTTTTCGAAGGAAGAAAATTTTCATTTAGCCTATCGATATTTTTGTGTCCTGCATTTTGCGTCTTGTAGTGTTCAAACAAATATAACCCTATCAATATATTTTACTTATATTTAAAAATATCTTGTCGTGCATTTTGATCTTATTTTGTTAACTTCAGGAGGTTCTTCCTTTTTCGTTTGTTAATCCTTTTTATTTTGTTTGAATTCAGGCTATAAGTGACGACAAATACAAGAGTGTGAAGCATAGAGTGATGGTGAATAGAGAAAGAGAGCGGATTTCAATGGGTTACTTCGTCTTTCCCGATAATGATTGTGTAATTCATAGCTCCAATTATAAGCCTTTTACCTATTTGGACTTTAGGTCCCAAGTCCAAGATGATGTCAAGAATTTGGGAGTCAAAGTTGGACTTTCAAGATTCAAACTCAATAAGGACTTCTATATTTAGAAAAGAGGAATTTTTCCTATTTCATTTTTGAGATTTTGGAGACTAAATAAATTTCCTAGCATGAAACACTAGACATGATACATTTGTGATACTACATGAAACAATGAAATTTGAGACATACACTGTGCTATTGATGTACTAATTTGAAAGTCACGATACTTTAGTTGATCTCAGAAATCTTGAATCGTACTTCAGCTTTTGAAGTTGATTTATTTTTATGGATTTTAAACTTGAAAACTTGCATAAAACTTCAATTTATTCGAACATACCTATATACCAATGTGTCACTAGAAGCTACCCGCATCATGATGTTAGAAAAAATACGTCATAGTACCAATGGACTTTGCTTAAATTCTTGAATGCCCACACTTGTTCGTCAAATATCCGAACATTTTGATATGAAACCAGATATAAAGTTCATGAGGTGAAGACCCGTAAACACCTTCAGTTATTATTCGCCATTTTTTACTTTAGTTATTTTTCCTACTCGAAAAAAATGTTGGTATATGAGCTAATTTGATGGTCGGTTTTTCTATTATTAGAGATGTGCATTGATTTATTTAAAACGGTATCATAATATTCTTCCACATATATAAGAAATGGTATTCATTTTGGGGATGCAAATATAAGAAGAAACATGATACAGTATTATACTAGTAAAAATAAGTTGGTACAGGATTGCATAATTTATTTTTGATCTACATATATAAAGAAAATGGACAAAGTGATGGTACAAATTACATTAGCTTAGCCCATTAGCATCATAACTTTCTTCCAAGCAGGTCTGCTAGAAATGTTATTCCACCACGAATTCAAATTGTTCTTCTTCGTCACCAAGTGGCCTAGTTCGCATTCGTTAATTAAGTACCTGAGTCCCGGAAGGTGGCTAAGATCCGCAAGGGTGAAACAATCTCCGGCTAGGTAGCTACTCTTTGATAGTTGTTTTTCGTAAACATCAAACACTTGTTCAAGCTTTTTTACACAATTTTGAACCAATGCAAAATCGGTTTTCCCACCCATTTTTGGGATGACTAGTTTTTGAAGAACAATTGTGTATATCATTTCGTTGAAATGATGTGCTTCCACTTCTAGCCATTGGTCAATTAACGCTTTCTCCTCCAAAGTATTTCCATAGAGCTCTGGATTTCTGTCAGCGTATTTTGTTGCATAGTATCTTATGATTGTGCGAGATTCTACACATTTTACAAATAAACGAAGTTATCCAAATAATGGTTAACGATGAACTACATTATATATGTCAATAGACTATAAACATATCATTACCAAAAATCCGAAAATCTCCATCCTCAACTACCGGGATTTGTCCAAAAGGCTACAGCGAAAACATTTGATCAATTGCATCAAAAATTATTGCAAATTATAACAAATTGTACGTAGAACAAAATGTACCTGTTTTTTTAGAAAATCAGGTTGTTTATGCTCATTGGAGTCAAGATCGACATTTATAAGCTCAAAGTCGATGTCAAATTCCATAAGACAAGCCATCACTCTTTGTGGGCAAGCTGCTCTAACTGAACCATATACCTTAACAACCATCTTCTTAGAAGCTTTAACTCTTGTAGATAGAGCATAATAAGAAGGCTCACAATGGCTGATTAAATACAATTTTTTTACAAGGGTTTATTTGCACAATTTTTATTTTTGGGGAGTTGTCAACCAACAAATGGTTAAGAATGGTTAAGAAAGTCAAATGGGGAATGGTGGTTGACTACTTCCCACATCAACCAACGAATTTGTTACTTATTCACGAGAAGCTCTAAAGTGTTAAAGTATTACAACTCGAGCCCCTGTAGTTTTTTTTTGAAATATTTGAAACCCACATAATAAATAGAATTCGTCAAGTCTATATTTACATCTTAGAGTTAGAGCATCCATTATCATGGTTATTAAAAGTTATATCCTTTTATTAACTACAGTGAAAATGTTTTTCATGTTTATATAAAACGAAAAGGTCTAATATATTAAACATCTTCTAAATTTAATGCTTTTTGTTCAAAGAAGTTTTATAAATTTTTAAAAGTTTATACATATTGAAGAAAAGTTTGTAACAAGAAAAATGTTTATGAATTTATGATATAGGATGACTAGTATTATAAACATTTTTATAAGTTCACACACCTATAATAACCACATTATAATATTTAGGGTAAATTTTTATGGTAACCACTTGCATGTAAATTCGTAACATACTAAAAATGAATATAGTTATAATCTTATACGTAATATAATCATATATCACTGTTCTAACTAGCGGGTAACAGACACATACATGATTACATGAATCGATGAGAAGTTTCACAAACTACAAACATCTCTGAGAAAATCTTATTTAACAACTTCGTTCATGTATCCGCACAAACTTTACTGTCAATAGAAATTTAAAAGATAAAACCATATACGTTCTTAATCAATTATATTATTAAAAGAATATAATGTACTATTTATTTGTATGCACAAATAATTAAAACTTAGATGTATTACGACGTATTGTTAGCCTGCTATGTTAACCTTTGATGTATCGGGCTTGTTAGTGCAAAAAGTGTGGATAGTATAAAATTGGGTTTAGTTAGGTACGGGCCATCCTTGGTGGGTCGTCCGCTGTGAGCTTATGCACTAATCCAAGTAGAGGATAAAGTATCTTGCACAAATGAAAGTAAACTGTTAACCTTACCGTGGGGACGGACCCCACGATTAAGCTCCGGCGTGAGAGTAAGTACTCATGTTTGTCAGAGAAATGTCTGAGTTATGATTAGTGAGAAAGTCATTACCCCGAGAATGCGAATTGAGACTTCCTTTTATAGGTAGTGGAAATATTAGGGTTTCCTAATATTTCGCGTATTGTTGTAGTGGCCTAAGTGGGACCATTGTCGGGCAAGGGTCCGGAGCTTAATCGATGTTTGTGGGTGCGGATAGGTTTCCGAACCGGGGTCCGATCCGCGAGCGTACTTCGGGAGTGCCGCTTGTATGTGTCCTAGTTTGTCCGGACTGTGCCATGCTCGTGACATGGGCTTTTAGCCTTGTTTGGCTTAATAGCCGGAGCCGGTTTTGCTCATAGAGCCGGAGCCCATTTTGGCTTATTGGGCCGGAGCCCATTTATGCTTGTTGGGCCGGAGCCCAATTCGTGTGAGATAGTCTAGGCCCAGTAGGCCTGCTATCCGTACTATACGTCATCAAGTCCCCCCAGTCTAGTGCGTTCATTGTACGTGTGTTTGGTAGTGTGCGGTGAATGTTTCTAGACTATATTGCTAGTTGTTCCGGTCTTGGCATAGGTCCTTTGTCTTGCGGATCTTGGTCCGTATTTTTATTTAGAGGTTGAGTTTGTGGGGAACATGGATCATTTTTGAACCGCTTGCGTTGCTGTCATCTTTATGTTTTACTTTTGATCTTGGTCGTTGATCGAAATTGCACTTGACACGCGTCACTTATCCAGTTGTTCTTGGAATAGATGTACTGCGGTTTTAAGTACACATTTTATCTTTTTTGTTTTATATTTTTTATTTTGCTCCGTATTTTTTAAGATTTTTCCCAATTCTTCCCGCTTCTTTTTCCGTGCTTTTCTGCTTTTCTTCAGAGAGTTATAATCGTTGAATTTTGGGATGATAAATGCATCCTTTCTCAGCGCGACTTTGACGCGGTTCTAGAGAATTGTCATATTCCGGCCGAGGTACGGCCAGTTCTTCCAAACGATGATGATCTTATCCGTCATCCCCCGGAGGGGGAGGTGGGTGTCTACACCCGCTTGTTTGATCACGCCCAATACCGTCTGCCGTTGACAAAGTTTTTTGTCAGTATCCTCAAATATTACAACATCCATATATCACAGCTACATCCTCTTGGGGCGACTAGGATCTCCCATTTTGAGATCCTTTGTCGTCTCTGTGATATTGAACCGGTGGTCGTTGATTGAGCCCGAACCACCTAACTTATATTGACCAAGGAATGGTCAACAAAGTCAAATAGCCTAGATCAATGCTCCGCGGAAGGATAGTGTTTCCCCGAGTCGTTATGTCCCGACGAGGTGTGGATTGTAAACAAACGGTTTCGTGATCGGGCGAATTTGGACGGGAAAAAGGGTTTGAGATTGATTGAACTATGGAATCTACAAGAGAATAGCTTAAATAAGCTATATAAACAAGACGGGAAAGTTTGAAAACCCAGAAACGATTAAAACCTAAAAACGCGTATGTTACGTTTAAATAAAACGTAGACGTACGAAATAAAAAGTGAAAATTGAAATCTGAAAACACCCAGGGGGTGAAAATGACTTTTTTTACAAACTTAAAGGTAAAAGAAATTTTTAGAAAATTAAAATTAATATTTACACTATTTAATTATTTAATATTAATTAAAAACTATTTAATACTTATTATTAATACTTAAATAACTAAAATACAATACAATATTGTTTAAATACTAAAAAGGTGAAAATAAAATTTCTAAAATTATAAAATGACTAAAAATAAGTTTTAAAAATAAAAATAAGTATTTTTGTCTTTTTGTGATTTTTCTATTAATTAATTACTTATTAATTACTAATTACCTAAATAAACTATTTTAAATTAAGAAAAATAGCAAATGAACAGTAAAAATTCTAATAAAATTTCTAAAATTATTTTACATTATATAAAATCTAGGAAAAATATAAAAACTAAGTTTTGCTTAATAAAAACTAATTATGCTATTTTAAACTAATTATTAATTAATTATAAATAAAACTAAGATTAATTCTAATAAATACTAATTGATAAAATAAAAATCTGAAAAAAATACTATAAATACTTTAATATAATAGGAAATTAATAAAAATATAAAAATGACAAGTACTTAATAAAAATCTAAAAATGAAAAATAAAATTAAATAGAAACTATCACTTGAAATTACTTTAACTTTTCTGGATTTTCTTTTTAGAAACTTGATTTACACCTAAAAATAAAAAATTTTTACAAAAGCAAATTTTTTGTAGCTTAAAATTAAGCTATGTGAGGGCTTATGAGCTTGACAGTTGACTTTGGTCAACTGTCAAAGCTAAAAGCTTGAAAATTAGGCTATAAGCTGAAACAAGGGTCACTTATGGTAGATATATGTCCTGAGAGTGGAAATAAGCAAGAAACAACTAAAAATAACCACTGAATAAGCTAATTTAAGCTGAATAAGCAAACTGAGTGTTGGGCTCAACACAGAAAAGGGACAGACCTTTGTGGTGATTACAAGTGGGGTCCACAGGTCTAAGGGTCAAACAAAGGGTCAACTAGTCAACCCTGGTAGGAGGGGGTTGAGAGAACCTAACTAAGGGGTGTGGGACCCACTGAGTCAACCACAAAATACCACCAAAGGAGGTGAGTGAGCAGAGGTCTGCTGAGACAGAGCAGGTCTTTGCCCTGCAGCCCACTTCAAGGGGCAATTTAGTCCAAGTAAAAAAATCACAAAATTATGAAACTTGTGGAAATCTAAAGTTCAGGTGGTAGGGTATACACACAACAAATTTCAAGTTCCAACTCACAACACACAAATCATGAAAAATCACCCAAGTTTTGTAAAAATCTGAGATTACACTTGACTTTTTAAAGAAAACCTAGCACTTTGACTTTTATGAGCTTTGATTAGTTCCTAAACACTGAAAACATGTTTATAAGCTTAAGTAAAACCAGAATAAGCTAAAAGACCCACTTATATAATGAGATGATGGAAATTGGCACCCAATAACCACCACAGTTAACTGTGGTGGTGAGATTTTTGTTAATTTGACTTTTGGCTGTTGTGGTTAGTTTTTTAAACTTTCTTAGACCTAAAATTAACTGATGCAATTTACTTATGCAAGAATATCAACTATATAGCAACAAATAACCTCACAACAATGCAATGCCAAACACCCCCTTATATGATTGACTGTTTTGTATTTAGGAAGCAAAGGGTTAATTTAAGCTACAGAACTGATAGATTAACTAATATTAAGCTAAAAGAACTATGATTAAGCAAAAATAAACAAAGGTAAACAACAAATACTCACAATCACAGTTGATGCAAAGATTTACATGGAAAGGCTTACAAATGACTTAAGGCTGAGAAGAATGTAACAAGGATCAAAAGTACCTCCTAATGCTTCCCAAGAAGCTCTAAACCAGAAATCATCCAAAAGCAACCATGCTTCAAGCTCCTATCTCCATGATCATTACCATTTTTATTTTATTTTCTTTTTTCTCTTGATTTTTGATTATTTAATGTAAACTTAATTAAACTGATTGCAAAACCTTGAAACCTTTTGAAAACTTGTAAATGAACATAACTGAGCTTAATGGAACAAGAAACAATAAGAATTAACAAGATCAGAAGAATTTGTCAAATTCACTCTAAAATGCCAAAAACTAGATTGTAACTGAGAAACTAAAATTGAGACTGGAAATAAACTTTCATTTACATGAAAACGTGATACAACATTAAAATTAAGACTGAAATTAAAGTTTCAACATGAAAATTAAAGATTACACTACGAATTGGTCTAAAAACTAGTGACAACCATCTTCTTCTCTTTATCTTCAACTTTATAGGTCCTGGAGTCTCTCTCATACTTTCCCACTTCTATCACAGCCGTTGGATGGCTTAAATCAATCTGAGCCTTTGAAATCATTTTGGCGGGAAAACTGAATTGGGAGGGTAGTGGTTTAGGTGAGGTAATTATGAGGAGGGGGTTGGTTTGGTGTAGGTGGAGGATATTAAATGTAGTTTGGTGAGTGTTTTGTGGAAGAGAGGAGGGGGGAGGTGAGACATGGAAGCGTGGTTTAGGGGATGTGGGGGATGATGAATAGTGGTACGGGTTGGGGGTGTTGACTGGGGTCAACGCTGGGTTGTTATTATTTTGGGAGGTGGGCCGGATTTTGGTGTTGGGCTAGGGGTGGACTGGGTTGGTTATTGGATCAGGTTTATGGTTTATGATAACACAAGGGTCCAATTTGGTTTTTTAACTAATAAACAACAAGGACTAAAATTGTAATTTTCAGAAACTATGGGGGCTGAAAATGTAAATGTTCCAACGTTATCACGAGGATCAAAATTGACAACTTCAATAATCCATGGACCCAAAATGTGTTTTTCCAATATTAAATTTCTCGGGGGACAAATTATGCAAATTTCCAAACCTGAGGGACCAAACTTGTAATTTTTCCAAACTTCACACCAAGGACCAATTTCGATAACTTTTGATTTCCCAAGGACCAAAAATGATTTATCTTTCAAAATTATCCCACCAGGGACCTTTTCTGCCAAAATCTGAAACTCCAGGGACTTAAATTGTAAATTTCCAAAACTTTCCAATTTTTCACCAAAGGACTAAATATGACATTTTATGATTTTAAAATGACCTTTGGTGATAATTTTTCATATTTTGAATGACCAGGGACTAGATTTGTAATTTTATGAAAGTCGGGGAACTGAAACTGCCAATTTTGCAAACTTTGTACATTTTTCGTCTGTTTTTGCTCATTTTGCATCTAAAACATATAAAACACAATTTTGAAATATTTTTAGTATTTTGATGCATTTCTGAGTGTTTTTGTATGTTTTGCAGTTCAGATTTGACCAAAAATGATGAGTGTTTGAGCACTCATCAGTCGTGTTGTTCCACTATTTTTATTCAAAGGCAAAGAAGAATGGCTGGTTGACTTTTTCCAAACGTCCCGGGGACTCATGTTATAAGAAAATGGAGGATTCTTTGAAGGATTGGCAGGGCCAATTCCTAAGGTTTCCGGAACCCATCCTTTGCTGTGTTGGTTTGAGCCGGTATTACTCTTTGGGTGATGACATGTATCCTCTCTACATTTATCAAGGAGAAGGTATTTTATGTGCTTTCATTCTTTATTGTTTTTCTTTTTACCCTTCTCTTTTTGATATATTCATCCTGATCATCCTTCCGGTTGTTGTTTTTCGTGTAGTGATAGACGTTTTGGATTTGTTCCGCTTGAAGGATCCGCGTCAGGTAGAGGTCCTCAGGAGGCCTCTTCGCGATAAGGAATCCAGAGTTTTGGATATTGCCATTAAGAGGCTTGTTCCTCTTCATCCCATTACTGCTGAGATTTCTGCTGAGCAGATGTAGGACCGTAGAACAACCTATTTCACCATTGAATCAAGCCTAAACCTAGAGAGAGAAAGTAAGTAGAGAGAGAGAGTGGATGGGAACTCTTGTGTATGTAAATGAAAGACAATGTTATTACCTAAGAGAACCAACCTCTAAAATGAGGTTTACAAGAGTATTTATAGTTGAAGTCTAGGGCTTCTCTAATCTTTGACCTTATTACATAACTAGCCCTTAGACTTTATAAAATCATGAAAACTACACATAAACTTCATCATAATGATATTCTAAAGCAACCTAAAACAATACGTTAATGACCGACACTTTTTATAAATAAAATACGATGCTAACAATCTCCCCCTAAGTGTTGGTCATTGAAGGTTGCGAGACGTCATCATCTTTGTCTTTAACTTTATCATTTATAGCTCTTGACGTCTTTTAAGAATCACTAGATGAGTAGTGTACATTGTTCATTGTTCCTTGTTTATTGTTGATGAAGTGATCCAATGATGTCATCTGCCTTACGTCACTTCTGTGTTTGTGGTGGTTGTCTGCCATTCCAACATGCTCATACGTGTTAAGTCTTTGTGATACATGCATTTGTTGTTTCCGTTCTTTCACTTTGATCTTTGTCACTTTACTTTGTAGATTCTTCTTTTTGGCGTAGAATCTTTCTTTGACTGTTGCTATCCTTTGATCTTTGTGAGAACTTTCCTTTGACTTTGTGTTGCATGTATGAGTATGTGGAATCTTTCGCCATGGAGATGATGTATAGCTGCAGGTAAACAGTTAGCAATAAACAACCGGTACTTACAGATAAGGAATTAGAGATCGTCAACAGCATAGTGTGAAGACTCCTTCTAACCCTTACCATGGCCGTTCCCATGTCAGATACTCCCGAAAGAGCTTACGAGACCTACTAAGTAGCTCAATGACTGGGTGAGTCGCTGGGGATCACTCCACGACTGTAGACCGTTTGAAACCACCGTGAACACTAAGCGTAACCCATAAAGAATTACCGAAGTGACCTGCTGTCAGGGCTGCTTGATGTTGACCCTGGCAGGAATTTCCATTCAATCATTGAGAATCACAAATGTGAATCCTCTCATAAATGTTCTGGCAGATTGCTAAGATCTGCGTAGGACTCGATAATTTACAGCTGATGTCCATTGATGTAGAACACCAGTTGTAGAAATACTAAGTGTTCCTAAGAGATCTTTAATGTATCTCATGGCTCTAGACTCGATATGTGCACACTTAGGTTTCCTATGCGGAGATTAGGGAGAGGTCTCCTGCTTCAATATCAACCATCTCTAAGAGACAGGTCGATAGATTATGCCGGTTCCCCGTGAGAATGAAACAAGCTCTTTTAAGAGAACTTGAGTGGCTAGAAGGTTTAGTGCAGTGCGTCACTGGGTCCATGACGTCTTTATCTTCAATACCGGTGTCACCTTAGTAACAACCAGTAGCATATGAATTGAACCCGGTGTCTGCCCTAAGGTTGAACATATGGAGGGCTATTTCTTTTCACCCTTTTTCATAACTTTTCTTTTTAATTCTTCAACCCCTTCTTTCTCCTTTCTCATTTTCTCCTTTTTTCAATCATACCTAAGGACTTCTAATTCTAATCTATTGGAATTGTCCTTGGGTAGATCCCTCCGGCTCTGGCGGATCATAGGACGGTTTTCCCTAACCTTAGTCACCTTATAACTCCATGAATCCTATAATTTCCATGAAACCTTTGATTGAAAATCTCTCAAAGTGTTTATGAATAGAAACACATTTTTGTTGACACTTTGAGAGTTTTTGTTTCTTTTGAAGGACTCCCCCTTCACATGTGCTCATGAATTTTTTAAGAAATTTGCACATGCGTGAGGAGTTTGCACTTTTTGAATTGATCCACTTTCAGTGAACATGACCGATTCGAGACACGCTTACATCACTAGTTAGACTAGCTTGAAATTATTACCCGTCCTGGTCAAGTCCAAAGAAAGCTTCTCGATACGGTACATTCTACTCAGACAAGTCCTATTCGAGACACGCTTACATCACTAGTTAGACTAGCTTGAAATTATTACCCGTCCAGGACAAGTCTTTTCGATTACTGACATTTTAAGCTTCGTCAATTCATTGGTACATTCTGAGTCTAGCTCTTTTGAGATTCAGTCACAAGCTTTAAACATCTTTGATCACATTTTAATCATGTCTTCTCCCCCTCAAAAATAGCATATCGTGATATTTTTGATATCAACTGATTAAGAAAAAGCTTTTGGAGAGAAAGACAGATTTCATTTTGCATGAATTCGGAACAAATTTGTTTTTGTACTCCCCCTTAATGATAGCACATTTTAAAATCGGTTAAGGGTTTTGAGGGAGTTATCTTGAGCACTCATTTGAAAGATTTTGAGAAATCTTTTGAACAATATTGAAAAAGTCTCAAGAATTCTGTTTGAAAACGAGTTTTTGTTTGAAGTTTTTTCCGTTTGTTTAGACTCGAACTTTTTGAAAAAAATTTCAACCTTGAAAATACGAGTCCTTGATTTGAAAATAATCAGAAGTCGTCATTAGTCTCCGGGTTTAGTACTGAAGTATATGAAAGCCATTGTGAAGAAACTTTTGAGAAACGACATGTTTTAGAAAAACATTAAAAACAACTCCCGCTCAAGCATCTGTACATGTCCGTATCATTGTTGAATGATATTTCTAGAGACGTACAGAATATTGATTTATACGAGAGACATGTCGTGAGAAGAATATTTTTGGATTTTTTGATTTTATATTGTTTTTGTATTTTTTGAAATTTTATATTTTTGTATTTTGTTTTTGTTGGTTTTTCAAATTTTGTATTTTGTTTTTTCAAAAATATTTACAGCGAAGCGATTTTGAAAACATTTTTCAAGAAGATTCGAGAAGACGTTCTAGCTCCTCAGGAGTTAGGCTTCGCATGCCAATTCGTCGAACTAAATAGTCAAACCTTTCTTTTGGAAGGGCTTTAGTAAATAGATCGGCGAGTTGGTAATCAGTCTTAACGAAAAATAATTCAACAGTACCCTCTTCCACGTGTTCTTTGATGAAATGGTAGCGGACTTTGATATGCTTCGTCTTAGAGTGATGTACGGGATTGCACGAGATGGCTATGGCACTTTTTGAGTCACAATACATAGGTATTCTATCAAAAGTAAAGCTATAATCTGTGAGCTGTGTCCTCATCCAAAGAACTTGGGCACAACACGCAGATAGAGACACATACTCGGCTTCGGCGGTTGATAGCGCAGTACAATCCTGTTTCTTTGACGACCAGCATACTAGCTTTTCACCCAAAAATTGTGCTCCACCTGATGTACTCTTTGCTGTAACTTGATCACCGGCATGATCTGCATCTGAAAATGCTGTTAGATTAAACTCCGAATCCTTCGGATACCAAAGTCCCATGTTAATGGTGCTTCATAGGTACCGAAAGATCCGTTTAACCTCTTTGAGGTGAAGTTCGGTAGGCTTAGCCTGAAACCGTGCTAACAAACAAACAGCAAATTGAATATCGGGTCGACTAGCAGTTAAGTACATGAGAGAGCCGATCATGCTCCGATATTTCTTCGGATCGATGGGTTTCCCAAACAAATCAGCACCTATTTTTGGTGAAGTGACCATTGGAGTACCAACAGAATCACAGTTTTCCATTCCATGTTTTTTCAAAATCTCGATTGTATATTTAGCTTGATTGATAAAAATACCACGAGGGGATTGATGTATTTGTAAACCAAGAAAGAATTTTAGTTCCCCCATCATGGACATTTCAAATTTGCTTTTCATGAGATTTTCAAAATGTTTTGAATGGTTAGGATTGGTTGATCCAAAAATTATGTCGTCCACGTAAATTTGAACGATCAAAATGTCATCTTTGAATTTTTTGATAAACAAGGTGTCATCAACCGTTCCTTTTGTGAAATTGTTTTTGAGCAAGAAAGATGATAGTTCGTCATACCACGCTCTTGGAGCTTGTTTTAAACCATAGATGGCTTTCTTAAGCTTGTAGACGTAGTCTGGATGATCTTTGTCGATGAATCCCTCTGGCTGACTCACATACACTTCTTCTTTCAGAGTTCCATTCAAGAAAGCGGTCTTAATGTCCATCTGATAGACTGTGATGTTTTTGTGAGCTGCATAGGCTAAGAAAATCCGGACTGCTTCAAGTCTAGCTACAGGCGCGAATGATTCTTCGAAATCTATCCCTTCTTCTTGTGGATATCCTTTAGCCACGAGACGAGCTTTGTTACGAATAACAGTCATTTCCTCATCCAGTTTGTTCTTCCACAACCACTTGAGATCAAGAACGCGTTTATCAAGTGGTCGTTCAACAAGTTCCCAACTATCATGTAACAGGTATTGAAGAAATTCATCCTGCATCGCTTCAATCCAAGGGTTTTCTGCCATTGCTTCCCGAATGTTCTTTGGTACTTTGGTGCTTATTGAGCAAATGTAAATGCACAATTCGAGATCGGTGGCAAGTTGTCTCCTCGTCTGAACTGGCATTGAAGGATCACCAATAACATGTACTAACGGATGGTCTTTAGTCCATTGAAACGTAGAAGGGTACCTTTGGTTGAACAAATGTGTGTTAGATGGTTCTTGTAACCTTGAAGAAGATTCAGCAGAGTCTGATGCAAACGGGTTTTCAAATACTTCTTCTCCTTCTTCTAACGCAACATCGTTTGAATTATTTGTTGGTTCTTCTTGAAAATTTGTGTTTTGATTTTGCTCATCAACTCTTGGTAGTTCAGTTTCAAGTACTGGAGCGGCTTGAGTAGATGTAGATGATGTTGATGTCGTTGGTGCTTCAGCTTCAACTGTTGTAGATGCATCTTGTGATGGTGGTGGTGGTTGATGGTTTAGAGCGGGTGCAGCGGAATGTTGTTGAGATGCATTTGTCGAAGTTCCACCATAATATTCATCAAACATTAACTCGAAGAAATTTTCCAGTTCTTGTTCTGAAGGTTTGTCCGTGTTTGTTGACTGAGCTCCTTGAGGCACGAGTCCTGAACTGATGTGTCCAGAAGTCTGTCTGTTTGGTGCGGGTCCTAATCTGGTTTGATTAGAAGCCATTGGATTAAGCGCGGGTTCTAGAGCGTATCTCTCAGAAGCCATTTGTGAAATCTCGTCAAACTTCACATTCATCGTCTCCATTATCTTTTTAGTTCTTCGATTATACACCCTGAATGCCCTCGAGTTTTCTGAATACCCAATGAAGATTCCAATATCACCCTTAGCTTTTAACTTCCCTAGATCTTCTCTGTCATTCGTCGGATAGCACAAAGCGCCAAACACGTGAAGGTAAGAGATGTCAGGTTTACGGTTGTTCACTAGCTCATATGGGGTTTTATTGAATCTCGGATGTACTAGGGATCGGTTTTGAGTGAAACAAGCAGTGGCAACAGCATCAGCCCATAAGAATAGTGGTGCACTAGAATAGATTAGCATTGTGCGAGCAGCTTCCACAAGAGTTCGGTTTCTTCTTTCAACTACCCCATTCTGCTGTGGAGTTCTAACAACTGATGTTTGGTGTGTGATTCCAACATCTTCAAAATAGGTTCTTAACTCCTGATTTGTGAATTCTGTGCCATTATCTGTTCTTACAATCCTTACTGGAGCTTGAAGTAGAGCTTGAATACGCTTCAGAAAGGTGATGATGGTACCTGGTGCTTCGTCTTTTAATCTCAAAAACTTTACCCAAGTATATCTTGAATAATCATCAACAATAACAAGAATATACTTCTTCCCGTTAATGCTTTCAACTCTCATTGGGCCACATAAGTCCATATGCAACATATGTAACCTTGCTTCCGAACTAGGTACGGTTTTGGGTTTATATGATGCTCTTTTACTTTTTCCTTGTTCGCATGATGGACATAGGTGTTCCTTGGTGTATTTGAACTTAGGAAGTCCGGTGACGATGTTGTCTTTGGCTAACTTGTTGATGGTGTCGAAATTGAGATGGGATAATCTTCTATGCCACAGCCAGGACTTAGTTTCGGTTGCCCTTGTCATAAGACAAATTGGTGATGTAGAAGCCATTTGGTTGATGTCGATAGCATACAAGTTTGTACCACGATTACCAGTTAAGAGATCATCACCAACCAAATTTCTAATAAAAACCGTGTTTCTCCTGAATGCAACTTCTAAATCTGCATCACAAAACTGCCCAACTGAAAACAAATTATGTCCCAACCCTTCGACATAGTAAACTCGAGTGATTAAAAAATTCCCAAACTGAAGATCTCCAAAACCCAGAATAGCTGCTACATGATCATTTCCAAAGCGTACAGTTCCCATGAATTTCCATATGAAATTGATCAGCAGCTTTAAGTTCCCGGTCATGTGCTTGGAGCAACCCGAGTCGACGATCCAAAGACATATTTCGACAATCTGCGAAGAACAGAAGATTTTGTATTTGGAAACCGTTTTGAATTTGGTTCCATTGGGTTAGGAGTAAAATCCATATCACACTCATAGAATGTTTCAACATGTTCAATTTGAACACCTTTCAATGTTCCATTCTGGAGAATGAATTTTCTACCCGTTGGTTTCCATACACAATACTTAAGATAGTTCCTAGGCATTTGGCTACTAGTGGTAGACCTAAAGCGTGCAACTATTCTTTCAGTAGATCTAGATCTAGCTCTAGTTCCTTTTGGAACTTTCTTCTGTTCAGGCGTAACATTCACATTCTTAGAAACACATTCATCATGAACATATTTAATTAAACATTTCTTGCATGTCAAGCAAACAGAGTCATTACATGCATTAGAACCAGTACTCTCGACATTACATTCAGATGAAACATGTCTCTTATTAAAAAGCGATAAATTCCTAGGGTGTTCTTCTACTTTATTCTTGCTACTACTCGTAGAGGCAGGCGTGACTCTATTGTTCCTTGTATTGCTCCTAGGCTGTAGTCTGCTGCTCCTAGAGGTGCTTTCTAATCCTGTAGAAGTTGAGGCACACACATTAGGATTTATATTGTTGTCCTTTTTAGCATCACTAGACTCTTTAGAATTATCCTTCTTGCCCTCATAAGTCACAGATGTGGAGGCAGATGCATTAGTGGGACTAATCCTAAAAAGGCCAGGTGCTATCACTTTTGGTGTTTCGACAACCGCTTTTCCTTTATCAACAATCTTATCATTTTCACTTTTCTTGGGTAAGGGTGTTGGAGTGACTGGTTTTGTCAAATCCTTTTTCTCATCGACTTTTGGAGCAAACCTTGAAATTGATATTTTAGGTTTTTGAACCGTGTTTGAAACATTTGGTTTCTCCGAAGTCGACGGTTTTGCAAACTTAGTTTCCTCACCCTTCCCTTTTTGACTTTCAAGCTGAGCCCTCAAAAGATCATTTTGCTCTTTCATTTTCTTTAATTCACGCTCATACGACAGTTTGTCATATTTGCATTCTTCGCTTTTTCGATCAAGTTGTTTAAAATATGTCACATTTTCTTTTTCAAGCTTAATAAGAGCATTTTCATATTTTGAAACAATTTCGGAGGTCTCAACTCTCAGTCTTTCATCATCATGAACAGAATATGTTTGTAAAATGATGGACATAATATCAGTAGACAAAACTGCTTCGAAGAGAGAATCATTTAGGTTTTCCAAAACATTGATTTGCTCAAAAGATTCATTTGCCTTCTTTATCAGGGATTTGTGATCCGTGACGAAGTCAGCTGTTTCTTTCAAAAATGCTTGTTCAAAATGAATTACTCGAGCATGGATGTTATTAATTTGAGGAGCAAATTCATTTTCGAGAATCTTTTTAAGCTGTAAATGAACCGTAGAATTCCAGTTGATCTCATTAAGTCTCGTTTTTTATTCTAAAGTCGTTTTAAGTTGCCCAATTCTGGTTTTAAGATCATCAAGATATCCCCGTGCAGCACTTGAGTTAAAAGTGTTGTTTGAAGACATCTGTTCCATGTTTGAAAGCGATTTGGAAGCAACTACTTTTTTAGAAAACATTTTCGAGAATGGTCGGTTTATGGAAAACACTGATGGTTCTTTTTGTGGAACAAAAGTAATTCCCGAAAGTTTGTTCAATTTGTTGTAATCAATGGTTTTCAAATCCTTTTGTTTCATTTTAGAAATGCTCTCTTCGACATGTTCTATCGTTTGCACAGAATCCCGAACGACGGGAGGATCATGTTTGGTGTAAAAAACACTACCATTATACAAGACGTTTTGTTCTTCCTGAGCTTTCTTGAGATTACAAGGATTGTTGTTACCAAGAGCCATTTTGTATTTCGTATGGTAAATCGTATTAGTTTGATTTGAAATCATTTTCATTGTTTGACTTGACTGACCCGACTTAACCACTAATTCTTCTAGATGTGCAATCTTGTGTTCTGACTCTACGATTTCTTCCAAAAGTTTATCTTCTTTCTTTGCAAAGTCCTTTTTCAACTCATCTCTTTCTTTTTCAAGATTGGTGTAAGCTGTTTCTTGTTTTGAAAGTTGGTTTGTTAATTCAGAAATTTCTTGTTTTAAAGAGTTAATGGTTTTTGTTGAACTTATTTCAAGATTAGCAAACTTGGTTTTCCATTCCCTATCTTTAACAAGTAACTTCTTATAACCAATTTCAAATTCTGACTCGCGTTCTTTGTGAATTTGAAAACTTTTTGCATTTTCCTTGTATCTCTCAAGCTCAGTGGTCAATTTCTCATTCGCGGCCTTAACATCGCGATTGACCTTTTTCACTTTCTCGATTTCAATACCACAATTATTTAATAATGATTCAAATAAGGCACGTGTTTCCTCATCATTCTCAGCATGCTGTGAAACGAAGCCTCCATTATGATTCACATCTGGAGTTACTGAAGAAGTATTGCTACTACTTGGCGTGTCCAGGTATGTATCATAAGTGGGTGCTTGCTTCTCAGAATGCTGTTCCTCATGAGGAGTCATATCAAATATATCATTATTATTGCATGTGTTGAAATTTGATACCTCAGATGGTGCACTGGTGTCATAAACAGGAAGTGTGTCAGAATCCGTGTCATACTTAGCTTCCTGAAGATTCACCATGAATATGCAGTTCGCATCGATATCCTCTCTGTCTTCCATTTCATCCATAAGAGCCATAAAATCATGTTCCTCTGCATTCAACTGAAACCCTGCCTTCTCTTTTTGTGCCAACAGTACTGCTTTCTGCAAATACTCTAGATCTTTCTTGTTCGGCTTAGTAGGATAGTTCCTTGCCATATGACCTACTCCTTGGCAGTTGAAACACTTTACCGGATTACCCTGATTCACATTTCCATAATTCCCAACAACTGGAGCTGCCACATTCCTATTCTGATTACCCATTGCCTGATTACCAACATTCTGACCCCTCTGATTTCCAACATGCTGACCCATCTGATTCCCTGCATACTGACCATACTGATTCCCTGCATACTGACCTGCATTCTGCATATTCTGATTTCCCATGTTAATTCCAGTAGCGTATCCTTGTTGATTCCCATAAACTCCAACCATGTGGCCTCCATTGCCCATATTGAAACTCGGTTGAGCGATCTGCCTGTTGCGAGTATTCGATGAAATCCTTTGGTTGTTGTTTGTTGGTGTAGAATAGCGTCCTTGGAATGCTTTTGTCAGAAAAGCAAACGCTTGAGTTAAGGCTGCAGTAGCTTCATCATTGTCAGTGAATTCTGGTTCTTGGAAATGTGGGTATTGCTGTTGTGGAATAACATGTTGTTGCTGTGGATAGAATTGTTGTTGGTAGATCGGTGTTGGTTGTTGAATGTAGGATGGTTGCAAGTAGTTGTGAGTGGAAGATGATGATGGTTGTTGTTGTGTGTTCACTGGTATAGGTGTTGGTGTATCAGCCATTAATGCTAGAGGATCATGCTTTTTAGCTATTAATTCAGCTCTTACTTCATTAGCTTCATCTTGATTTTGCTTCAAGAAGTCATACACTTGATCATAAGTAACTTCATGCAAATTCTTCGTCTGATACACAATAGTGACATATCTTCCCCATTCTGGTTGTAACTCATTCAGAAAAATGGTGTTGTTAGCAATATTTGTCTGACTGAGGTTGTGTCTTGATAAATCATTCATGATCTTACAGAATCTGTGGTAGTACGTCTCTATGGATTCACCAGGAATTGAAGTAAACTTGCGAAGTTCCTTAAGCAGTTGTGTTTCCATTTCCTGTTTCCCGATGTCTGTCCCATACATTAACCTCTTGACTCTTTCCCAGACTGCATGAGCACTTACTTCACTGTCAACAGTAGCGTAGATGGTTTCAGGTAAACCAAGAACGACGTAATGAAATGCCTGATCATCAGCTTCAATCTGTTTTCTGTCTTCCACAGTGTATTCAGTCTCATTCTGTTCTCTGTAGTATGGTTGTACTGGGGGGGGGGGGGTACCATTTGGATCACCAGGGTCTAGTACTTGTGATGGTTTGAAGGGTCCATCCACAATGGATTTGATGAGAAGACTTCCATTTGCTTTGCTCTTAAGATAACGCATCATACGACTAGCCCACTGTGAGTATCCACCCTTTGACAGCATGGGAGGTCGGTTTTCGGCACCAGCAGCATGAATATCTTGTTGTGTTGCCATGGATTGACTTCTAAGTGAAACCGTTGTTCTGAGGATCTTTTGAAAGATAACAAAGGTTGTTGTTGAAGATTAGTTGATTTGGTGAAGATGAAAGTTCGTTCTCGGTTGATCTGATTGATTTCGTAATTTCCCGCCAAAAATCGAGTATGAAAATTTTCTTTCTCAGAATTTGAAAATCTTAAAGAAATACAATTCTAAGGTTACCCGAAAAATTTGAGTTTTGAAAAAATTTTCGCCAAATTTTACCGAAATTTTTTGAATTTTGGCCTAAAAATTTGAATTTTCGGCCGAAATTTTCAACGTTATACCAAACTTTGAATCTCGCGTAAAAATTGAACGTAAAGTCTCGTGTGAAAAATAAATTCTACTCAAAATTTCCCGCCAAAAAACTCTTTTTTTTTTTTTTTTTTTTGCCTAACTCGATAAGTCTTTAGGTATCTAACTCGATAGGTTTTTAAGTTTCTAACTCGATAGGTGTATTGGTTTCTAACTCGATAGGTGTATTGGTTTCTAACTCGATAGGTTTTAAGTTTCAAACTCGATAGGTGTATTGGTTTCTAACTCGATAGGTTTTGTGTGTTCAAACTCGATAAGTATGACAACTCCCAAACTCGATAAGTATGAGAAAATTTTGGCAGAGTATCACCTAACTCGATAACCAATAATCCTAACTCGATAAACGATTAGGTGAATTAGCCTAACTCGGCAAAATTGAGTTCCAAACTCGATAGAAGGAACACTTAACTCGATAGATTTCCTCCTAACTCGATAAGATTGAGTCACCAAACTCGATAACTTGTAACCTAACTCGAAAACTTCTAACACCTAACTCGATAAGCACCAGTATCCTAACTCGAAAGAAACACCAAACTCGAAAGAAATTGACCCTAACTCGAAATTTTTTTCTAACTCGAAAACCAAATGATGAACAGTAACCGAATCACAAATCACTTTTAAACCATGTTTTTTTCAACCAAATCAAACCTAAAACAACCTATATTATCCCTAGGCGATTGATACCACTTGTAGGACCGTAGAACAACCTATTTCACCATTGAATCAAGCCTAAACCTAGAGAGAGAAAGTAAGTAGAGAGAGAGAGTGGATGGGAACTCTTGTGTATGTAAATGAAAGACAATGTTATTACCTAAGAGAACCAACCTCTAAAATGAGGTTTACAAGAGTATTTATAGTTGAAGTCTAGGGCTTCTCTAATCTTTGACCTTATTACATAACTAGCCCTTAGACTTTATAAAATCATGAAAACTATACATAAACTTCATCATAATGATATTCTAAAGCAACCTAAAACAATACGTTAATGACCGACACTTTTTATAAATAAAATACGATGCTAATAGCAGATGTCTGAGGATACTGACTAGATGTTTGGTGACACTAGGGGTTCTGCATCTGGTGCTCCTGCCGCAGGTGAGTTGGTTCAGGAACCGGATGATGCAGACACTGATCCTGTTAATATTGTTGACCATAAGGATAAGAGGAAAGTTGAAGATGCTGGCTTCGCTATTGGTGAATCGTCATGCCCGTTGAAGAAACGAAAACACCATAACATAGCTATATCTGAGTCATCCCCTTCTGGTAATTCTTTAGTCGTTATTCAAAATTTGTTGCATAACAGTATGTTGGAGTGCGAACGTGGGGTTGATCCGTTTTCCTTCGTTCCTTTTGTTTCTTCTTCCGTGTCAGCTACACCGGAGCGGGATGTGGATGCTCTGGGTGAGGGTAGTGTTGGAAGTCATCTTCGTTTTATTGGTCCTATTGAAAGGTTGGTTCTTAGTTCGGATTCTTCCTCTTCTTGTAGTTATCATGGTACTGAGGTGGATTTTGTTTTCAGACCTTCAGTTTCAGCTCCTTTGGTGGATGCACAAATTGCACCTTCTGCTATTCCTACGTCCTCTTCCAAGGGAAAAGGGGGGAAGGATAAGGAGAAGAAGAAGAAAAAGGAGGGTTTTCTGAAGGGTCCCTACGGGAAGATCCGTTCTGTTACGAATATGAGTCCTCAGCAGTTGTTAGAAACTTATGTTCCTAGCTAGGGTGTTACTTGCGGATCTCTTTTGGATACGGCACCAGAGTATCGCGAGTTGCTGGATGGTTTTGCTCCTTCTAAATCTTTTGAACATATCCGGAATATGCCTTTTGACCAATTTCTTGATGGGTTCAATGTTAATTCCTCTCGTCACACCGCTTTTTGTGCCTCATTGCGGATGCGTGCGGAGCATCTTACCGCTGAGGAAAAAAGTTTATCTGATGTTCATAATTATTATGGTTCTTTGCTTCGAGCTAAAGATGAGGAGATTAACATGTTGAGATCCGAGGCAATTGTATCCAGGAATGGGGTGGCCGAAGCAGAGCATCTTCGTGCTGTATTGGAATCCTCTAAGAATTCTCATGCTTTTGAGGTTACGTCCTTAGAAGCGCATGTTTCCAATCTTAAAGGAGATCTTCAAGCGCGGGCTTCTTCCTTTGAGGAAGAGCGTGTTTCTATGAGTACGACATTGTCAAGTCTTGAGGTAGCACTTATTGATAAGGATTTGGAGATTTCCGTTCTTAAGGCTTCTGTTGCGGATGCTATTGATAAGAATATGAGCCTTGTTCACCAGGTAACTATGTTCTATCTCACGCTGCCTCTAAGTTTCTCCGTTCCCATTTTTGTGCAGTTTCCTTCTCTTTTCTTGAACTTTTCTCTGTTTTTTCTCTCTTTTTTTTTTTAGTTTCAAGAGCTAGGGGATGCGGTTCGTGCTTTGAATGCGGATTTTGAGAAAGTTCAATCTTCTCATGCTAAAGGTATTACTGACAAGGTAGCTGCTTTGGAATCCTGGCATACTGAAGCAGCTATTAGCTTTATTAAGAATTTTCGCCCTTCGCTTTTAACTGTTACCGCAAGCCGCCATTGGTTGTTGTCTTGTGGTTTGAAACTGTTTTTGACCAAATGTCTTTATTCTTCTGAGTATCATGACTTTTTGAAGAAAGTTTTATCTTGTGCTTATGTTAAGGGGGCGCAGGAAGGTTTAGATGCCGGTATTAAACATGGTGTTGCTAAGAGGAAGCTTACGGAGCTTGATGCTTATAGACCTTCCGCCCAAGTGGATTATGATTCCGCCTTGGCTGCGTTCCGGGAACTTCAGTTTCCTTTGCTTGATAGCCTGATGGCTCACAAGGATTCCTCCATTGAGAGCATTATGACGCTTCTCCGGCTTGAAGATCATCTCGCGGAGAGGTTGGGTATGGCTGAGTTGCAGCCGGATGTGGGGCAGCTTACTATTCCCAAGCGCGTGGCTGGGCGTAGTTTGATAGCTGGTGATATTCCCCTTTCTGCAGCTTTGGATATTGCTCGTAAGAAAGCTGTTGGTGTTAAGGGTACTGCGTCCGCCGGGGAGCCCATTGCTGGAGATGTCTTTTCCTCCTTGGGGAGACCTTTTTCTGCTGAGTATTTGTTTGGTCCGGATGCTTTCCCCTGGGATGATCCCCATATTAGTTCAGCTGCTCCCGTCTCTACTACTTCCAAGCCTACCCTTTCAATAGATGATTATGACTTGTCTGTGTAATAGTAGTAGTGAATATTGTTAGTAAAATAATTTTTCCATGTCGGAACGTTGGATTTACTATTATGTGCTGTGACCGTATGTGGTCTTTTCGTGCGGCTTATACAAATTTGGGCATATGTATGTTGACATTATGTTCCACCTTGTGTTGGTGTTGTTTTATTTTCTAGCGTTTATCATGAATGTTCACGATATTTAGCTTTTACGAATATTTGTGATTTGTTGCGCTCAAGTTACGTCTAACTTTTATGCATCTTTGTTGCACTTGATCGTTTTGTGCTTTGCCAGTATTAAAATACGTACGGATATGTAGTTTATTTTTAGTCTTAATTTGATACTTGTGGGTTATCCTCCCGGTACTGGGTTTGCAATCCCTCTTACGTACATGCGGTTTGGTTATGAGGTTCTTCACCCTTTTAGTTATACGGAATAACGTTTCTTGGGACGTGCCCTTTGTGTGCGCGTCTTACTCACTTTTTTGTATACGAAATAACATGTGTTACTGTTTTGACAAATAAAATAATATTTGAAAGAGTAATTAAGCTTGGCGGAGGTAGTTAGTCTCCGCCTTTGTTTTGTTAAAAGATCAGAACAATACAAGTACAAGTAATTGTAAATGCTAATGTTTGTTGTAATTTTCCTTGTAATTGGAACATGTTGCGGATTTTTCCAGCTTTTTACATTTTTGCGAAACCTGAGCTTCGTCTTTTATATTTTTGTGGAAACCGTCTTTTGTTCGTTTGCGGAGCCTGTGCTCCGTCTTGTAGTATCGGCTTTCATGCCTTTGATGAAGTATTTCTGCTTTCTGACCATTAGTCTTCGTGTTTCGCGGTTGTTTTCTTTTTATTTTTTAGAATTACTTGTGCCGCATGTGTGCGTCTTGTAATCCTTTAAATGCCCATTATAGCGAGGACGCTATAAGGTATTTGTGGATCTTAATTCGAAATCTTTTATTGCGTTGACCATATATCAGCAATCCTTGGTTGATGTTCCGTACTAGTGCTTGATCTTTCTTCCGCGTTTTTGGTGAATTGAGCAGGTCAAACCCCATGCAACTTCGTTCTTCCGGAAATGAGTTGGACATGTTTCCGTGACCGAGGGTGATACGGTCTGGCGAGGTGTCTTTTACCTGCAACTAATGGTTTTTGGTCACCTTGGTCAACAGTGATGGTGAGGATACCATTGGACCCCCATCTTCCGCGGAAGGTGGTGAGGATTTTGATAGTCAGGAGTCATATTTAAGAAACGAATCTCCCGTGACCTTTCTTTTGCATCCTTTCCCACTTGCATACGCTCCTTCCCCTTTATATCTCGTCCTTCCGCCCTTCGTGTCCGATCACCTTATGCGGCTGTTGCGCTATTTCAACTATAAAACCATTCCTGTTCTTGACCACCCGGACATTCAACGTGAACCTTGATGGTCACGAGGTATCCTTCGTTCGAGTGTTATTCGACAGCAGGAATCTCTGCCTCGAGTCGCGTTGGCCAAGCAGGATATTTCCTAGCCTGGGCTGGTGGTTCTAGGAATGGTTGTGTTGGCGGAGCGGGGGATTGCCAAATTGAGACGCCTTTCGGCACAAGAACTGTTTGAAGCCTACCGTCTTGGGCAACAGAGCGTCCCAATGTGGGACGGGAAGGTGTTTGAGTGATGGGGTTCCGTATAGCTTTATTTTTTATTGTTATTAGTCGTCATTTAAGAGCGACTAATTTTTATTAGCAATCATTTAAGAACATGATCAGGGTTAGTTTCTTTTGGTTTTCTCCGGATTTGTTTCTAATATCCCATCGGGCAATTCCTTGAATTGGTAATGGATCATTGCCACGGTGCGGCATTTTGTCGACGATTTATGGTGGCTGTTTTCAGTAAGTCCGCTTGTTTTTTGACACAGTTTTTGCTTTTTCATTTTGGCAAAACGCGCTTTATTGGGTTTTTTCGTGTTTTGTGATTTTGGGGGGAGGGGGTATTTATAACGAAAGATTGAGGTCATTCAAGGCTTTTCGCATGAGCATTTATTACCCCTAGTCACGTGCCTAAGCCTGGGGCTAGGATGTCCTTTCGGCTTGTCACCTCTGACACGTAGTCAATGGGCAGGTTGTACCGAAGCCTTGGGAAAGAACTCGAATTTATTTTTACAAGGATCGCTTCGCTCTCTGATTCGCGGAGGAGTCTTCCGTTCCCAGGGTATTGTACTTCTTTGTTTATACTCGTGAATTGTTTGGCCAGCCGGGATTTTCCATTAGTGTGCCAAGTCATTTTATTGCATCGAGGGTCGTCCGCGTCTACCGTCCATAGCCGGAGCTAGTATGCATAGTACTCGTTGATGCTTTTATTTTCCATTGAAGTACTACGCCTCCTTGTTGCACTCTATCAGGAATCTTTTCATGAGTTCTTCTGTTGACTCACTTTTCCCTTTGCTGGCGCACTGGATTTTCTTGGCTCTTTCTTTATTTTCATGTTGAGGGATTTATTGCTTCTGACAGCCGTCACCTTTGTGTGTCTATACTGCTGACTTTTATGACGTTATGCGATTTTCAAAAAATCGGCTACTTTCTTCGGATCTTCCTTTATGACACCAGTCCTTTTCAATTTCTATGCCTGGCCGGAGCGTAAGCCTCCCAAGGTGCTACGAAGGGTTCCGCCGTGAGCCATGTCCGTTTGGAGAGATGTTTTTGAATCGGAACCATGTTAATGCTTCGGGTATCGTGTCATATTTTGTGATGCCAAATGGGTGTGCCCTGGCATTTGCATCCACGCTATTTTAAGGTAGTTTTCGAACGATCCGTTGGATCCGTGCCCCCGTTGAGTGGCTTCGTATTGCCTTATTAGTTCGGCCTTTCCCGGATTAACTTCCTTATATTTTGACGGCCGTACCTGATTTATACTGCCTGTGCCAGTGTTTCTTAAATGTGCTCTATTGCTCTTCTCGGAACTTGATTCCGCTTTTTTCTGTGAGGTGTCTATGTTGGTTTCGGTAATTCCTTTTTTCCCTTAGGAACTTCTTATTAGCTCGTAGCTCCTGAGGGGGTGGGTGTATTGCTTTTTCTATCTTCTTTGTTCCGATGGGTGCGTTATTTTCCGAGCCTTTGCGTACCATTGGGTTTGTTCCGATGGCGCACTGGAATTTCTTGGCTCTTTCTCTATTTTCAGCTGCGGAAAGTCGTCTTCCCTTTTTCCTTGTATACCCGGACTAATGGGTTTTGTCGTTATCTCAGATTTTGCATCTACTTGCCCACCTCCGAGTTTCCTTCTGGACACCTCTTCTTGATGAGCTTTCTCACTCGGGTCCGTAGATGACCATTGGTCATGCTCGTCGTTAGGCCCCCGGAGGGTTATACCCAACGTCGTTTTTCTTTGACCTTTGAATTTTATACCCTTCCCCTTCATCTCCCGCGAGGCGGATGTCTTTGCAGGGAGAGCGTTTGTAGAACCCTGTAAAAATTTCTTGTAATTAAATCATTAATAAATATATAATCTTTCATTATCGTTTCTAATTCCCATTTTCTCGGAAAAATTTAAAATTTTTCTTATTATATTATTTTGGCGATTTTCACAAAATAATATAATTCACGAAAAGACGGAATTAATCTTCGACACGTTACACGAAACTTAAACTTTACATCTAATCCTAAACCTAAATCCTAATCCTAATTATATTTATTAAATGTAATTAAAATCCACTAATTACCTAATTAATCAACCGGACCTTAATTACCTTCGGCCCACACACCACCTACACTATTCATAAGCCCACTAAACCTAAGCCCAAAATCCAATTTGTTTAGTTTTTCATCCGATCGACATATTCTAAACCACTTCCAAATCGCACCGTTTATTCTTAATTTTAACACACGACCTATATATTTTATTTTCTCATCTCGTTAACCTACTAGCCAACAATTAGTGTGTCAAGTCTCGAGTTCCTAAGTTGAGTTTTGATACGCTTTTAAGAGGCAAAGTATTCGACCTTAGCAAACCCAAATTGATTTGAACTATATTCAAAACTTAACCATTTTGAATCTAGTTTGTTTCTAAACGTTCCTAATATTATTCCTAAGATGATTTTATGCTCAAATGTTAAGGATGATCATGTATGTTCAAGTGGTACACGGTTTTGTAAATCGTATACATGGAAATATGTATGTCGACATGATGCATGAATCACCCCAACACCTCCCTTCTTTTGTGCTCTCACAAGCCTTCCTAAATCAATATAATACACATAGGAGCTAGCTTATCCTGACATGCAAATAGTAGGAAGAGTTTTCATTGAACTTTCTTACTAAAGTTATATATTAGTATATATAGTACGTTCATTGCATGCATACTCCTCATATTATTTCCCACACTTATTCACTGCAATTATTTGACCTTCAAAACCATTCTCATAAAGCTTACAAGTCGTGGGTATTGTATTGGAAGCAAAGAAAGAAATCGGGTTTGAAATAAATATATAACGATTGGGTTATATAAGCTTTGACGTGATTTCTTGTGTTCCTTTTCTACCTAGCTCGACTCTAGATCACTTTAAAAGTGTTTGTAAGTTCCCTACCTTCATTTCCAATCCATTTCATACGTATTTAAATGTTCATGTACTTTGTGATTTTTGTTTTGTACGTTTACACTTTGCACGTTTAATTCACATATATATTTATTCGTAGTACACGAAATGTGATTAGCCTATATCTTGGAAGGCCTAGGAATCACGTAGCACACACCATTCACTTTAGTTGTAACATTATAATCATTTCATGCATTCATTTTAACTTGCATCCATCGATTTAAATTTAGTATAACACTTAGTAAAATTTTACAAGTTTTCAATGTTATATAAATCGACCCAACCATGTCCCAAAACCCACGTATAACTTAAAATTTAGTTTAACAATGGTACCATATCTTTTCACGACGTCATAGACCACCTAGTAAACTAATGTTTTCATGTAAACAACTTATAAAAATAATCAAGTCTTGACACCATACACGATCCATTTTGAATCGGCACAAAATAGTTTTCACAACTAAAATTTGTTTTATAAAAACCTTAAGCTTGTCGAGTGAGCTTAACTAAAGCCCACCAAGCTTTTGAAATCCGTAAGCCCACTGGGCCAATAAGAAATGTTTTTAGAATCATAAAAATGTTCAAAAGCCAAGCCCAAAACTTTTTCTATGCCCTCGCCTCCAAAAATCTTAACGAGCCTTAAGTTAAATCGATCCAGGCCCATAATCTATAAAAATGAGCTTTTAAAATAAATAAGCAGTTAAATAAGCTTGTCACTTAATTAATAAGCTTCGGAAAATTTTTTAGAAAGTTCCATAATCATTTTTGTAAAAATTGGACTAAAAATGTAACGCGACGACACCTAGAAGGACTAAATGTGTAAACATTGAAAATCAAGGACTAAACCTGTAAATACAGAAATCAAAGGATAAAATTTGATAAAAATTAATATTAGAAGGTTTGTATTGATTATTGGACAAAGTAGAGGACTATAGTTGAAAAATATATAAAAAGGACTAACGGTGTAACGCAAGTATCGTTAGTGTAAAAATGGTAAAACTTGGAAAAGGAGATAAAGACTAAACATAATTTATTTATCATTCTTATTTATTTTATATTTTTCGTCAATTTATTTCATATCATGTTTAAATTTTATTTATATTTATATTTATATTATTAACTTAACGTTAATAATATATAACGATATTTTAAAAGGTTAAGATTTTAAGTACGATTAAAAAGGAAAAACTTCGATGGATAATTTTAAAAATCATATTTTGTCATATCATGCATATCACAATATTTTCACTGCACATCACTTAATCGTCATAACGAATATCTAATATTCGTTATTTTCTTTATAATTACCGAATAGTTTTTGGTCAAGTTCTTAGATAAATTTATTTATCAGGTTGTGTTTCGAAGCCGTTTTCATAAAATTCGTCCGACTTTATTTTCTTCGTTTTCAGTATCAATCAAGGTGAGTCATAGCCTCACATTTAATTATTTTCAAAAACTCCGTGAGGGGGATACATGTTATAAATAGATCACAAGTATTTTCTGTATGCTTTCCTGACTGATATATGCATAACTTAGCTATTGCCAAAAGACCCTTATTCATGAACCATTAATCACTGCGGTGAACGCGAATATAATGAATAGATCTATTTAAGGTTTGACAGCCTGTCCCATTAATACTTGACGGAATGCCATTATGCATGTGGTTAGTCGTATTAGTCGTGATAATTATTTTTGAGTAAAAATATGAATTGGCAAATCACCTATTACACGAGGGCAAATTTATCATTGATTTGATAAACACCCGCCGTTTACGGTATTTGTTAACGTTTGCGTGTCATGAGACTTAGTGCAATATATGAACTGCAATATCAATGTTTTCAAACTGATTGTATTTTCCAATACAATCTTGCTTGTGTATCAAAATGATTATTAAATTCAAACTCTATGATTTCACTCAACAATTTTGTTGAATTTTAAGCATGTATCTTAGGTATTTAACAGAGGAAGCAAGCATGGAACGGGCGGCAAAAATCTTCAAATTATGTTTACTTTATTTCAAATATGATGTAAAATAAATGATGTTTGATTTAATTCAAAAACATCAAGTTTTTATAATACTCTGATAAGGACCTATTGTATTTCAAATATTTATAAATGAAATTATGTTTTTAAAACGTCTCTTCGAGTCGTTTTCTATCATTATGACTTCGATCCTCACAGTAACACCCTAATTTTTATTCTGCTGTTGCATTTCAAATTAGGGGTTGTTACAGATTGGCATCAGAGACATCGTTATAGAGAACCAAATATTTTTAAACATTGAACTATAACCACACTTTCAAATAAATTAAATTTTCATCATATAAATTTTTGCCCGCCGTGCCTGCTTGCTACAGTACTCTGTAAGTTAATAATTAAGCTATGATATTTTAATTGTGATATGTTAAAATTTTATGATAATAAATTCTTATTCTGCGCTATTTATGAATTGTTACAGTATTATTTCAAAATGAGTATGTTCGACTCCGACTCTGATATTTCCGTCGCGTCCGTTACTTCGCCTGTTTATCGTTCTACTTCATGTGTGTCGTATGTTTTGGTGAAATCTATCCCGCTCATGCAACTAGGTAGTTCAACACTAACCATCTCATAATCTTGATTTGATTCTAAGTTCATGTTCTTAGAAACTAGGTCATCTTGCTCATACGAATCCACCAATTCGTCGAGCTTATGAGTCATGGTTAGGAAGCTTTTCTCAAAATTCATCCAACGGGTCTTACTAAAAGGAATTGATCCTGATAATGATCGTCTAATAGAAATCACACATGCATATAATTCATCAAACCCATCTAACTTTACCCCAAACTCCTCTTGGATGTCATAAAGATCACACAAAAAATCATTGGAATGATAGGAAGCAAATCTATTAGTGAAATATAGTTGTTCCTCTATTGTCAGTGATCTAAATGGAATTTCATCTGCCATAATGACAACTGAAAATGGTTTTACAAACAAATGGCACAAAGAAAAAGATAGACTACAAGAAAGCTAATAAAAAGAAAATAAAAATCTCACTAAAAAAGGAATCTAATGAGTAGACCTAATCAAAATAAATTCCAACCTAAGCAATAACTATCCCCCGGCAGCGGCGCCAAAAACTTGATGCGTGGGAATTGCACCAGGCTTTACCTCTCGAGGGATCTCGAGAAGCTTACAACCCCCACCAGGCAGTGTACATGATCGTTGTAGTATAGTATAGTGACAAGTACCGGGGGATTGATCGTTCAACTCAGGAATAGTGTCGTTAGGATTGAAAATTAATCTAACTAGGTCTAAAGGTGAAGGATGATTCGTTTTGTGTTTTTATATTTTATGAAAAGCAAGTAAAATTCTCGGGTATTGGAAGGAGGGGCGGAATTAGTTGCTAATCAACTAACCCAAAAGCTACTAATTAAACTAATGTGCAAGAAAACTAAACTAAGGTTCTACAAGGGATGTGAAACATGTCTACCTATGATATGTTACTCCTTGCTAGCTATCCAATTCTACCTATTGAATTGTCACACCTTGTTTTAATTGACGGGTTGTATTCCTAAATACCATTCGTGGGGTGGCGTACGTACTTCCCCAACTCTATAAGCTCCTACTTCACTCCTATGTCGAGCCTGCAAGAAGCTCCTAACATGGGATCATTAGAATTCACTCATGCATTAAATATAACCATAATAACCTAGTACGCATTGGTTCATATTTCTTAAGACGTTCAAGCATGTTACCCTATGGAAGTCTGCCAGTTTTCTTAAGCCTAATATCGAATTCATTCAATTAAACAAGAGACAATAGGAATCAAGAATTATAAACTAAACCAATTAGACCTATCGAAGTGTCACACCCTAATTGATGAAGATAGACACAAACATCAACAAGGAATCAATAAGATCTAATCAATTATATACAAGTTTCACATAATCATAAGTAGACACAAGGTGAATTAGCAAATCATCATCAAAGAAGAGCAAACAACAATGATAATGGAAAACATAATTAAGATAGAATCATCAAACCAATACATGATGTTTATGGAGTGATTGAAACCCTCTAAGTTGCTGGAAAAACACCTACCTAAATCCAGGAATCGACCTTAGGGTTTAGGGCTTACAAAAAGTGAAGTTATGATGTTATATTTATAGGCTGCTTTTCTGTCGGCCCGATCATGACGGCGTCAGACCAATCATGACAGCGTCACGACCAATTTTTCTTCACCAAATTGTAGATCTCTTCGTCCTCTTCGCGTGGGCTTTTGAATCACCTAAATCCGAGTTCGTATGCAAAAGTTATGACCAAAACAATATCAGCTACTTCGCGCGCAAGTTTTGACAAGTTAACACGTGACGGCCTACGTGACGCCTTCAGGAAATTCCCTAGGCCATCACTCTTTAATTTTACACGTGACGGCCTTGGGTGACGCCTTCATCTCCAATGCACAAAACTTTCTGGACCGTCACGGACTTTATCCACTTCCACCTCTTGTATTACTCTTGACGCCGTCATGTAGAACTTTGTGACGCCGTCAGGTACTGTTCCCAGCAAGGAAAATTAAGACTTTGCCGTTTTCTTCACTTTTATGCTCTGAAAACGTTCAAAATGCTTCATTTTCCAGAATTCACTCCAAAAGTACCTAAAATCACAAAAGAAACGATTTAGGGCAATATTTGATCAAATAAATTTAATTCCGGGTTTAAATGACCCCCTAAAAACGGATCATTTTTCGCCTCATCAGAAGGTTTTAAGAAAATGTGAGAAATGGAATAAGTGTCTAAGAAAATGTGAGAAATTGAAGTTCCTAACTGGGAAGAAAGTGTCCGAGTAGGATCAGTGTCTAAGAGATACAAGTCATCTGGGTCTAGTTCGTTCAACCCAACAAGTCATCTGGGTCTAGTTCGTTCAACCCAAAGTCTGGGGATGCTAGTATTAATATGAATAATGGTACTAGAGACGACGAGAAAGATGAGGTGCAGGTTCAGAGACGACTAGAAGGCATGGGCAAAGCTAAGGCGAACAAGAAAGGGGTGGGATCGTCAAAAACGTCAGCAACTATGAATGACGAATCATTGGCTAGGGTGATGATCTCCGAGTTGAATTAGCAGAACGAACGTGAAATGGAGATGAAAAAGAAAGAACGCGTTGAATTTATGGAGATCAAATAAAGAGAGGTGGAAGTTCAGGAGTATGTGGCAAAACAAAAAGACTTAATACTTTATAGGCAGCCATATGATTACTTGACTGGGGATGCACTTAGGGTCATGCAAGAGATAAGTGCGGGGATCAAAGCGAAGTGGGGTTTGGAGTTTTAGATTGCGTATTTTATATCGTATGTTTACATTTTAATAATCTATGTAATGTTTTAATTCCGTAGGTTTAAGTTTTTAATAATCTATGTAATGTTTTAATCCGTAGGTTTAAGTTTTTAATAATCTATGTAATGTCTTAATGTATGAGTAGATATTTTTAATATCGTACGCATACATTTTTAATTTCGTACGATTACATTTAAGTTTACGTTCACATTTACGTTGTTAGTTTATAAATATAAAGTATTTAATTAAATTAAAAAAATGGATGTATAGTGAGTGGGTGCCACCACTACTCTTGTATGGTGAGTGAGAGTGAGTGAAAGTAAGGGGAGAGAGAAAGCTGAAGTGACGCTGAAATAACGGTGGTGTTGTACTGCTAGTTTATTCTTACCTATCTTTAAAAAAAGTAATAAATAAAATAAAATAAAAAATAAAATAAAGGGTATCTTGCACCGTGCAACCTACAAGTATACCATCATCCATCAATATGCATATACAATCATTACAAAGTTGAACTAATTAATATATGATGAAAGTATAACTAGCTAGTTAGCTAAGATATCCAAAGGCATGAGTTAACCGGACCCCCCTTTAGGGAGGATTTGTGGAAGACAGTGTTGCCGCCGCCTGTACTGTCTACATTAAAACTTGTACATTTTGACTAAAGTAGGTGGACCTCTCATGGTAGGGAGGGTCCGGTTAACACATCCCTATCCAAATGGTTAAAGACATAATTGAGCGTGGGTGTCAATCGAGTCGTGTTTGTGGAAAACTAGAAGAGGGGGTTGAATAGTTTTGCGTCTTTTTCGTTGTAATAAAAGTTTACTTACAAAGAATTGATGGTAATTCGTAAAAACCTTTTAAGCTAAAGTATAGATACAAGTTAATTCACATATGTCACATAAATACTACTTATTTAAAGTGTTGAATAGAAATTATAATTTCATATATCTCACTTTAATATAAGTATGTATTTATATGTGTATATGTGTTTTAATGATTGTATATACTTTTAATTTACTAATGTATAATTAATGTTTTGAATGGAACCTAGTTTGATCTTTATGTGAAACCAATATATGCACAACACACAATAATAATAATGTACGAGAAGCAAGTAAGTAAACAAGTAAAGAATGAGGGATGGAAAGATCAAACCGAGAGACAAATGATTTATAGTGGTTTGGCTACAAGGACACCTTCCTTGCCCTACTCCACTCCCCGAGCACCGAACTCGAGAGTTTTCTTCACTAAGTCAATAACCTCCCTTATGGCGGAGAAAACCGTACACACCAAATGCTTACACCAATTAACGACACAAAGCAAGATGTCGAGTTCTAATCGTAGCTAGAACCAATCTCACACCAAATAACACACCACAACTTCTTCACACCTTTGACTTCTTCAATATGTCTTCACACTACGAGTATCTTCACGCCTTCACAAAATTCTTCACGACTTCAATGTCTTGCAACTTCACAACTTCAAAGCACCTATATCTTCACAACTTCAAGCCAATAATATCTTTGCACCTTCAAGCCAATAGAGTCTTCACAACTTCAATCTACTAATGTCTTCAAGTCTTCTCCACTTGAAAGCTTCACTTTCTTCACTACTAGTCACTATTGCCACTCTCTCCTATCTTCACTATTATCCAACACTACTTCTTCACTTCAACTTCCACTACACACTTACAACAATTCTAGATTCTACAACTAAATCTAGCAAACTAATACATACACCTTATTCACCAAAATATGAAAGATCAACAAGATGAAACAACCAAACAACTTAGATAGCAAGATGATACTAAGTTGTAATACTTCTAGTAGAAGTATTCTTCTCTTTGCACTTCTGTGTTGAGGCTTGAATCACTTTGAAACAAAGATCAAAGTATATAAGATCAAAGGATTATTAGAGGATTGAGAAGGATGTTTAGATCAGAAAGTTTTTAGTGCAAAAAGGTGAGAAAAATATGTGGAATGATCCAATATTTATAGGGCCAGAAAATACTGTTCTGGAGCGTGCCGGTCCCCTTAATTAGGGGGCGGTCCCCTTAATGATTAAGGGGGCCGCCCTCCTGAACGTTGGATTTTTTGTCCTTTTGTGAGGGGAATTTTTCTGGATTAGATTTGCCATTTTTGGTTGAAAATTTGAATTCACAAATTTGTAATGAATAAAACATATTCTTTTAATTCCAAAAATGTTTTACAAAAGAAATAAAATGTTTTGTAACATTTTATAATTATCTAGTGATTAACAAAAATGTTCCTTTGATCTTGTAATACATTAGACACTTTGTTTATTCATACCTTAAGTGATTTAATGGTAAAGATGAGTATTTACTACTAAATACTTGTTTATGTCATAATCTTTGGTTTGATGAGTTTTCGTTTTGTGATTATCAAAACATAGAGATATCGAAAGATATGAATAACGTTTTTAGTCATTTATTTATATCAACAATCTCCCCCTTTTTGATGATAACAAAACCTAAACTCATTAAATCCAAAAATTAATTTTTTGACAAGTATTTAGTGAGTTTATATTCACTTCTCCCCCTTTTTGTAAAATCAAAAAGGTTTAAGCCAAAAGGAATTAAGCTCCCCCTTGATGTAAGCTCCCCCTCGTTTGAGGGCACCAAGGGTTCGAGAATTGGAATTCTTGCAAGAAAAATATTAGAAGCACAAGCATAGCAAAAGCAAACACATATATCATAATACCAACAAGTAATAAGCATGGCAAAAGATAATAAAGGATACATATTAAGTCATTCATTGATAGAAAATGATTATGTCAACCCATAATCATTGTTACAAAAGCCATAACTATAGAATACTAAGACTAAGTATAGCATCCTATTGTGCTAACAAGGAGTGTCACCAAACTTTCTTGAATCCCAAAATGGTTGAAAGGTTTTATTTGAAAATGAGAAACATAAGCATATAAAATGCTTGGTGGTTTAGTGGAGATAAACTTTTGGTTTCATGGATGTTGGTGAGTTTGGAGATGTGGAACTTGTAGGTGGTGGGCTAGAGATAGGGTTTGTTGATTGAGGGTTTTGATGTTGTTCAAGTGATGATGTTTGTTGAGATCTTGTAAGAAGATACTCAATCCAAGTGAAGTGCTCATTCAAAGCAATGGTTTGTTGTTGAAGGAAGATGCAACAAGGGCAATTGTTGACATGCTTCTCAACTTGGTTGATGTTATGTGGTGATGATGGTGAGCTTGATTGGGGTGGATCCAAAGTGCGTTGAGCAAGATGTAATGCTAAAAGAGCACTAAGATCATGAGCCTCTTTTAGCTCCTCAACAAACTTCAAGTGTTCGGAGGAAGGTGATGATGGTGGAGCAAGATGGTTGTCTTGGGTGAAAGTTTGAACATGCAACATAGGAATGGCATGTGAGGTTGTAGGATGTGGTGGTGGTACTCTTGGTGGTGGAGACATGGTTGAGCTTGGGTAGTCATGGAAAAATGAAATGGGTGGAAGAGGTTCTCCAAGAGTGAGTGGTGTTTTTGTTGAATGAGCAATATGTGAAGTATTGATTGAGAGATTGGGATTGTTGTTTTGGGATTGAGCATGCTCATCATAAGAAGAAGCATGAATGAGGGAATGAGTGGGTGATAGGTTGTGAGATGAATCATTTTTGTAGGTTTTAGGTTTAGTAGTTGGTTGACTTGGAACAACATCACTTGAGTTATGACAAGAATCAAGTTTCCTCCTCCAAACGGGTTTGACGGAGATCCTTGCGGTTCTTGAAATCTTAGGTTTTTGGTTGTTGGGAGATGACATGTTTGGGTGTGATGGTATTAATGATGGGAAAAGGGTATTTATAGTGTATGAGAAATGTGGTTTAGGAAGGCAAATTTTGAGGGATAGCATGGGACAAAATATGTTTGTGAATTTTGGGAAGTATAGGCTGAAATGGGTCAAAAAGTGATAAAGAAAACAGTATCCCCGACCATCAGATGGCCGGTCCCCTTAATTAAGGGCCGGTCCCTTTAATCATTAAGGGGGCCGCCTTATATAATTAAGGGGGCCGCCCATCTGGTGATTCCCAGAATGCCAGAAATGGGTTTTTGACAGAAAATTTTCAAAAAGGTTGTGTTTTTGGATTTGGATTCAAGTAAGTTCAACTCTTTGAGGCAATATAGGGCATACTATTCATGAATGTAGAGAGTGATATAGAATTAATTAAAATAGGCAATTAATTTCTAATAATCATGCTATCTATTAATTTATCAATTAAGATATGCAACAAAGGAGGCAAGGCAAATAAGTTAAATGTGTAACTATATGAAGATGATAACATTTAGTCTAGAGCAAACATATTGATGATTGTTAACAAGTAACAAATAGGTGAACATGATTATATGGACTTCAATACTTGTTACAAACAAGATCCATGTGGGCAAGCCATGATTCTCATGAAATGATTTGATTAAATTGTGAATGTCATTTCCAATAGAAGTGTATGACACATGTGAGAAAGTTAAATGTGTTTTAAGCAAAACGTTTTTAGTTTTATTCAACAATGTTTTGAAGTAAATTCAAGTGTGCATTACAATAACATAGATTGAATTTTGTTTCACAACGTGTAACAAAAAATTTCAATCTTGTTTTAAAAAAAAATGGTTATGAAAGAAATTTTAGTTAAGTAAATTGTTTAAAAAAAATATTTCATTCAAAAAGAGAGAAGTTTTGAATATGATGTTTTGATCATGATAAACAAGAAGTTGCAAGTAAAGGATTTGTAATAGAAGCTTATCATGCTCAAGAGAATCAATTAAGCCCATTGTCACACATAATCATCTTTAATGACACCTAAAGATATTAAAGTGAAATGATAAATATTTATGATCTAAATGCAATGGGACAGGAAGGGGCAATGTAAATAGTTCATGGATACAAGATAGACATGTGTGTGTATATATATATATATATATATACATACAAAGAACATCATAATATCATGTTGCAAACAAATCTCAATTATAATACATTAATTAATGCAACTAGTAAGATCATATAGCTTAAGTGGAAGGGTTCTACTATAGATCATAGAAGATTAAGAAAAATGATAATAGACTAAACAACAAGAAGGTTAATAATGCTAATATCATATATGCATATATTAGTGTTAATAATCTAAAAGCATGGCAATTTATTAGTTAAATCATATTCACATACTAATTAAAACATTCTAAAATATAATGTAACATTGGCAAGTTTTTGAAAAGAAAACTTATCTCAGGTCCAGCTTTTCTTTAAGAGTGGGCATGACGGTGATAGAAGAAATCTTAAGAGTTAGTCCAAAACATGTCGAAGTAGCCAAGTAATATTCCCATGAATAGAAATTAAGGGAACTAGATCCGAGATGCTCAATCGATCACACCAATCATCACAAGTCATGAAGGCTAATAGAAGTAGTACTTAGGAGGCTTCATCTTGAAATAGTAACGGACACACCATGATACCAATACTATAAGAGTGAAGAACAAAATGCCGAGACAAGAAGATTCCCGCAACGACGTCATAGGCGAAACATTTGCAGAATGTGAAACAACGTGATAGGAACCAATATCCGTCAAAGGTAATAGAGCGAGATGAGTAAATCAACACGAAATAGACTCTTCATTTGTTAATTACCTAAACATGATAAACAGCTTGGTACCCAGATTCTCATGGGTCCTAGTTGGTTAGATGAGAACATCCATTGCATTTGAATGCACATGATGGGGATGTCGTCGATAAGTACAAGAATTCATCAATAGTTTGTTTTAATTAACAAACAATGACTTTCTTGACTAGAGTAATAAGCAATGAATGTTAATAGTATTAGTTCTAAATTTATTCACTAGGTTTAACAAATTTTATTTGTTTTGATACATTTATTGAAGGATCATTTACGATAAATCCTAAGCCGGTTTTATCATAAAATGGCTTTTGAATATTGAGAAGATATTTTAAAGATTTAGAACTATTTTCGAATTTTGCCAATGTTTTTGCTTTTTCATTTTCCATTTTAATTTCATGTTTGTAGTCTCGACATTTTTTACATTCAAGATCGATTTCAATATTACTTTTAAGTCTAGACATTTTATCTTCTAAAATGATTTCTTTTTCAAAGTTGTTTTAAGCGGATGTTGAAAATTCGTTCTTAAAAATAATTTTTGAGTTAATGTTGCAAAAATGTTTGAAGTTGTTTTCCATTTTTAAGAATTCTAATATAAATTGATCATAGCAAAAATGTTTGGTTTTGGATTGTACCTTATTTGTAGTTGTACATTCTTCACATGCTATACGGTGATCAATTCCATTTTCCATGTCGCTCCATGTTTTGTTTGTAGTTTCACTTGGATGTAGAAACATGTAGTTCTTGCCATCAATACTTGTGTTCTCATTTGTTTGAATATTCTCATAAGCCCTATTATCATCGTCATCTTTGCACTTGTTGCACCATGATTTATTCATGCTCTTTCTTCGGATTTGGTTCATGTATTCTTCGTTATAGATACCTTCAATGATCACATTTGAACTAGTAGTACATGTGTTTGTTTCAACTAAATATTTATTTACTAAATTTTCTAGATGAACTATTTCTTGTGCAATATCAAGTTTATCATCTTTGATTCTACATTTCTCTTGGTGAAACTTTAAAAGACATTTCCAAATATCATTTGCCGTTTTACAACGAGATAATCTTTCATATTTAACTCTTGGTAGAGTTTTAAAAATAAGTAATTTGGCTTTAGTGTTTTTATCAATTTTGGTTTGAAGATTATTATATTGATTTTCAAAATCTATTTTTGTTGGTTTAAGATCACCAATTGAAATGATATGCCAAAGATCAAGATTTATTGATTTCACATAATTTTCAAATTTGTTTTTCCATTCAAGAAAATGATCATTTTCAAATAAAAGTGGTTGTTGTGCAAATTTCCCTTCTACATATTTTTCAAATTCCATAGATCGTTACAAGTTTTAAAATACAATCTATTTTAAAAATCTTGCTAGACGTGGCTCTTGATACCAATTGTGGAAAACTAGAAGGGGGGGGGGGGGTTGAATAGTTTTGCGTCTTTTTTGTTTTAATAAAATTTTACTTACAAAGAATTGATGGTAATTGGTAAAAACCTTTTAAGCTAAAGTATAGATACAAGTTAATTCATATATGTCACACAAATACTACTTATTTAAAGTGTTGAATAGAAATTATAATTTCATATATCTCACTTTAATATAAGTATGTATTTATATGTGTATATGTGTTTTAATGATTGTATATACTTTTAATTTACTAATGTATAATTAATGTTTTGAATGGAACCTAGTTTGATATTTATGTGAAACCAATATATGCACAACACACAATAATAATAATGTACGAGAAGCAAGTAAGTAAACAAGTAAAGAATGAGGGATGGAAAGATCAAACCGAGAGACAAAGGATTTATAGTGGTTCGGCTACAAGGACACCTTCCTTGCCCTACTCCACTCCCCGAGCACCGAACTCGAGAGTTTTCTTCACTAAGTCAATAACCTCCCTTATGGCGGAGAAAGCCGTACACACCAAATGCTTACACCAATTAACGACACAAATCAAGATGTCGAGTTCTAATCGTAGCTAGAACCAATCTCACACCAAATAACACACCACAACTTCTTGACACCTTTGACTTCTTCAATATGTCTTCACACCACGAGTATCTTCACGCCTTCACAAAATTCTTCACGACTTCAATGTCTCACAACTTCACAACTTCAAAGCAACTATATCTTCACAACTTCAAGCCAATAATATCTTTGCACCTTCAAGCCAATAGAGTCTTCACAACTTCAATCTACTAATGTCTTCAAGTCTTCTCCACTTGAAAGCTGCACTTTCTTCACTACTAGTCACTATTGCCACTCTCTCCTATATTCACTATTATCCAACACTACTTCTTCACTTCAACTTCCACTACACACTTACAACAATTCTAGATTCTACAACTAAATCTAGCAAACTAATACATACACCTTATTCACCAAAATATGAAAGATCAACAAGATGAAACAACCAAACAACTTAGATAGCAAGATGATACTAAGTTGTAATACTTCTAGTAGAAGTATTCTTCTCTTTGCACTTCTGTGTTGAGGCTTGAATCACTTTGAAACAAAGATCAAAGTATATAAGATCAAAGGATTATTAGAGGATTGAGAAGGATGTTTAGATCAGAAAGTTTTTAGTGCAAAAAGGTGAGAAAAATATGTGGAATGATCCAATATTTATAGGGCCAGAAAATACTGTTCTGGAGCGTGCCGGTCCCCTTAATTAGGGGGCGGTCCCCTTAATGATTAAGGGGGCCGCCTAATATAATTAAGGGGGCCGCCCTCCTGAACGTTGGATTTTCTTGTCCTTTTGTGAGGGGAATTTTTCTGGATTAGATTTGCCATTTTTGGTTGAAAATTTGAATTCACAAATTTGTAATGAATAAAACATATTCTTTTAATTCCAAAAATGTTTTACAAAAGATATAAAATGTTTTGTAACATTTTATAATTATCTAGTGATTAACAAAAATGTTCCTTTGATCTTGTAATACATTAGACACTTTGTTTATTCATACCTTAAGTGATTTAATGGTAAAGATGAGTATTTACTACTAAATACTTGTTTATGTCATAATCTTTGGTTTGATGAGTTTTCGTTTTGTGATTATCAAAACATAGAGATATCGAAAGATATGAATAACGTTTTTAGTCATTTATTTATATCAACAGTGTTCGTGTTAACTTATTCGGGTTCGCATGTTGGCGGGTTAGTATAACCTCTACCCACCAAACACGACCCATTTATTAATCGTGTTAAGAAACTCAACCCTAACCCGCACCTGCATAACCCGTGTAACCCATTTTGGATCCGTTTAACCTGTTTAAATAAATAGGTCAAGTGGTGAATAAGGTTGGTGGTTTATTGATTTAACAAATTTAAATGCAAAAATGATATAAAAATTTAAAATACGATAAAAATAACAGACAAATAACTATACGACAATTTTATAAGTTACAAGTGTCAATTACTATGATATATGAGGTATAATATGGTAATTCAATCGTATTAAGTACATAACACGATACATTTAATCCACATCCAACATAAAAAGACATGTTATATACTTTATTTTTAAAGTCTTCTAACTTAAACGGGTTCACGTGTTGACCTATTTAATTTTTACTCAACTCAAACGCGACCCAATTATTAAACTGGTTAGACGGGTTGACATGATTTTTACCCAAACTTATTTATCCTTAACCCAAACCTGTTTAACTTCGTATCGGGTTCGTGTCATTTATCGTGTCGTATCAAGAATTCCCACCCCTAATCGTTATGAGTATAACACTATAAAGACATTAGTCTCACGAGTCACGACTACTCGCATGCAGGGGCGGAGCTACGGAGGGGGCACGGTGGGCACGTGCCCCCTCTCAACTTTCCGGTGTAGTGTAATTTTTTCAAAGATTCTTATGTTTGTCATCATTTTGCCCCCCCTTAAAACCAAATAAACGAAGTAAAATGAGTAAAGTTGAACAAAGGAGGTCTAAGGTTGAAAGGTCTAGTGTTGCCGGAATATAATGTTGCCGGAAAGTTGGAAAGATAAAGGTGGGAACTGGGAAAGAAGATGAAGGAAGGTGAGTTGTTTTTTGGACTTTAGTGGGAAAGACAGATAAATGGTTTTACTTGTAGTACATTAACTTGTAAAGTATAAGTTGACTTTGTGTGTGGGTGAGACATGACCACGTTTTTTTATCTTTGCTACTTGCTAGTACTCCTATTTAACACGTGAAGTACACTTAATTTGTTTGTTTTGATATTTGCAATACATTTCACTGTGACGAACCTTAAATCCTTTACAAACAAGACCCTTCTTATATTGCAATGTATTTCAGGAACCTTAAATCCTTGTATGTTTAATTGCATGGACTAGGAAATATGTGGCCTTTCATGAAAATAAAATGTATTGATAATTGATTGGAGTGGTTTTGTTATACAATTTATGTTAAAGTGTCACTTCATTTGTTAAAAAATAAATAAATAAATAAAAGAAAAAAAAAAAAGAAAAAAAACTGTTGCATCATTATGTAGTGATATAAGTGCTTTTAAAATAACTAATACTAAATATATGGTTTGATTTTTCAATACCATCAAAGAATAAAACATTTTATTTGTTAAACAAAAATGTAAAGATTAGTATAGTATTGAATTAGGAAATGATTCGCACACTCTCAAAATTTATTTGGACACTCTACTGTGTGCAACAGATAGTTGTACATTAAATATAATATGCTTTAACTATTTGTACAATGGAGTGTCCCAATAAAATTTGGAAGTGTGCCAATCACCTCCCTATTGAATTAGACACGATATTACTCGATGTTCTTTGTTATAATCACTTTAATTATTATGTCAAGCTCGACCCGACCCGACCTATACCGGTTGGGTTAAGTTTTTTCTTGGACCGTCGTGGAAAAAAAAATTTGCCCCCTCCCCGAAAATACTCTGGCTCCGCCCCTGCTCGCATGCATGTAAATTCGTAACATACTTTAAATGAATACCGTTGAAAAACTTACAATAATATAATCATGTATCACTGTTCTAACTAGTGGGTAACAGACACATACATGAATTGGTTACACAAACTAGAAATATCTGTTGAAAATATATATTCTTATGCTCTTAATAACAATTTTTAATGATTTAACCATTTGGAGTAACAGTATCATATCAACCACACCTAACACACAAACAAAAAAAAATTCATGAATGGCAACCAGCAATGAAGGAGCAAAACTGATGTGTGGAGGATTAAGAGTATACAACAATAATCCTAGGCTTCTTCTTAACGAAAAAGCTGAGGTAATGTCTCTTTTTTTTTTTTTTTTTTTTTTTTTTTTTTTTTTTTTTTAAGTAACAAATTCGTTAAGTTTATTTCTGTTTATAATCTTGTAATTTATAATCTTGTTTACCTTGTCTTTAGAAATGTGCATTTCTTTGTTTTCAATTGTTTGTTTAATTTTGCATGCATTGTATTATTGATTGCTAGTGTCGTGAAGTATAATGCTAAGTATGTTGAGAACCAACTTTTCGGGTGAAAATTAGTGTTTGGTAGGTAGTGAGTCGAACTAACTCGCAAAAGAAATTTGCTGCACCCACATAAAAGTATCTAAAAAACAATCCACTCGCTGAGGTGTCACTTCACCGGGTGATTGGTTTTTTGTGGGATCCACATTCCACAAAAACGAATCACCCGCTGACACCTCAACGAGTGGATTGTTTTGTGGATACTTTTATGTGGATGTATCATTGCTCCTCGCAAAATACTCTAGTATAAATAGATATAAACCGAGTCGAGCTCGTGCTACTTTAAGACAATTTTTTAGTTGAGCTCGAGTATAAAGATACTCGGCTAGTAAACCTTATGGAGCGCGCCTGTTTACTTTTTTACCCTTTTGTATGTGTTTATTTGAATATATATCAGCAAGTTGTGTCGGGTCGAACTCAAAATTATAGAGTTGAGTGATGCTAACCTTCACTATTTTTGGTATAAATAACCGAATGGCATTTGGCAAGATGGTATGTGAGGAGCTCATGAAGGGGGTGTTTGTTTAAGGGTGTTTGTTTAAGCTTATATGTATGCTTATGAGCTTATTTGATTTCGGTTTATATTTCATAAGCCCTAATTTTCCGGCTTATTTTAAGAATTTTTGGCTTATATAACTTTATCATATTATAATAAACTTATATAAGCCCACAAGTCTCAAAATAAGCCAGAAAATTGGGGCTTATAAAGTATAAGTCAAAACACAAATAAGCTCATAAGCCACATATAAGCTTAAACAAACACCCCCGAGCTAAGAAGTTGTGTAAATAACTACCGAAGAAATTAAAAAAAAAAAGTTTATTGTTAATATCTTAATACCAATAGTCAAGTCAATTTCTTACTTAATCGAGCTCGATTTCAAACATGAAATTTAATACTCTACCAAGATAGAGACTTTTAGACGAGTCGATTCAATATATCTTGACAATGTTCGACTTGGCTTAGCTTATTACACCCTTAATGTTTCCGACTTTCATGTTGAAAACATCCATCAAATCAGTTTCTAGCAGCCAAATCAGATCCTATTGGTATCAAAATTTGGTAAGATGAAACCGGACATGTTTTGCACCACAAACTGGATTTTGCTATAATTGGTATTAAGTACCGGTACTGTCATGTTTCTGTTTTATGGTTTCATCCCGAATTCTCACTCCTAGACTCCAAGTTTTTAATGTTTTACAGTGAAATTGAGTCTAATAATCTGGTGTTTAGAGGTCAAATAATTCTTACTAATCTATTTTGGACAATTACTTTACTTATTAATTAAGGGTCGTTTTGCGTTTTAAAGTATTATTAATCAGAATTTTGCTATACTCTAAACAACCGACTCTTTGATTATTTGTTTGACTATTACAACTTCAATCGTATATTTTACCAAAACACTTTCTTCTTTTGTTTATAGCTTGCTTAACACAAAAATTTTGTATGCTTAATCATGAAAACAAATTCAGGTCCGATGTGATTATGAGGGATTTCAAGGTTCTTGGCATAGTGGCACCATTGTTGATCAAAAGGATCATATTCGTTTAATAAAATACGATCATTATGATGGTCTAACCGAGTCCGTCCCTGTTTGGAAGCCATATAACATTCCTAATTGGCGAGGCAATATCAGGCCCATCCCACCATTACTAACCCATAATCAGAACTCTCTTCATTATGGTCAATGTGTAGATGCACTTTTTGACAAAGCATGGTGGGAAGGTGTCATATTCGACCATGATGACGGGTGTGAAGAAAGATTAGTTTTCTTCCCAGATAGAGGAGACGAGCTTCGGGTCCACTATGAAAACACCCGATTAACTCAGGACTGGAATGCATATAGTGATGAATGGAAAGTTCGAGGCGATTGGGTTTTTCTTAAAGTATTTGAAGAGCTTGAGCTTGAATGGCCGGTTCTTATTTCTGCTAGACAAATTTGGTTTAAAGTGAGGGTCAAGAAACGTTTTGGTAAGGATATGTGCTATTGGACGTGTAATGCAAAGGAAAAATGGAAAAACATCGTGAAAGAAGTAATCTTTGATAATTTTAGTTTACACATGAAAGAATTTTATTGTAAATTAAACTCATCATATTGCACACAAGCAGTAATTGATTACCATTTGTTAGTATCGGGGAGAACTTGTGATTTGCGAAGATTAAAGAAAGATTCAAGATTCAGGAAAATGAAGAATCGGGCAAAAAAGCATATGCTGACTGTCGGATGGGCAAAGTATGAAAATATTTTGGGTCATAAGTTGGTTAGGTATAAATCGCCAAGTGGAAAACGGTTTAAAAAGCTTAGGCAAGCTTGCAAACGATATATCTTGGAATCTTTAGTCAATAAGAACGACCAGGATGTACAAAAAGATAAAGACCAATTAGAAAATGAAAGTGATTATATATGTTCTGTTTGTCGTTATGGCGGTGAATTAGTACTATGTGACAAATGTCCGTCATCATTTCACATAAGTTGCGTAGGCCTGGAGGTTAGTACAATAGTATCATTGGTTCTTTTATGATTTGAGTCCGTTTTCAAGAAATTATGTATCTGAGTGTTGATTCTATTGTTTACACTTTGTAGGAGGTGCCAGATGAAGAATGGTGTTGCCCTTTGTGTTGTTGCAAAGTTTGTAATCAAAACTGTTACGAAAAACATTGTGGACAAAGTACGGACGGTAAAATTTTAAGCTGTCAACAGTGTGAAAGAATATGTACGTATACTAAAATCTTTGTGCATCTTGTTATCTCAAGCATAAATCTGTTTATTTATTTCTTAATTAGTTATCACATGTGGTCTAGATCATATAGGGTGCCTGGAAAGAAACGAATGTTTGTCAAACTTCTGTAGTCCAAGATGTGAAGAGGTATGCATCAAACGTTGGTTAAGTCATTAGACATGTTAATAAAAACATCATTAAATTCGATAATCATTTTATCTTTTATAACATCGGTTTATTGTGTTCAAGCATGAGTCTAAATGTGTCACATTTTCGTAGATATTTATGGGCCTTCAAATGCTTTCGGGAAAGCCAGTTTCTGTAGGGAAGGATGACTTAACATGGACTCTACTGAAGTACAAGAAGATTGAATGTGGCAATCCTGATGCTTCAGATATAGACGAATTAATGGAAATTCATAAAAAGTTAAAGGTTGTTATCAAAGTGATGCACGAGTCCTTTGATCCTCTGATAGAGCCTCTCACCCGAAGAGATATGGTTGAAGATGTTATTTTTTGTAGATGGTGAGATTAACTTGTTCATTCTTGATTTTGACGGTTCGTTATTTTTTGGTAATATTATAAATTTTTGACAATAGGTCAAAGCTGAAGCGTTTGAACTTCAAGAGATTCTATACAGTTATATTGGAGAAAGATAATGAGCTAATTTCGGCTGCGACAGTAAGGTGTGACACGTTTTTAAAGTTAGATTCTTAGTCCTGTTTTTTGGTCATTTGGATGATAATCTATATATTGAGAATGTCACTAGAGTTTTTGGAGAAAAGGTAGCTGAACTCCCTCTTGTTGGAACAAGAGTAGAATATCGTAGAAGTGGAATGGGTCACATTCTCATGAACGAGCTTGAAAAGGTACAATCATTTACACACTGACTTGATCAGTAATTACACATTTCAGTTGACATTGCATTTAAGTGTTTGACTGTTTATCGTATTTCTAAATGACTAAATCATACTTCAATGGATGCCAAAAAAAAAAGTACTTTATGGACCAAAATCAATGCCATCATCTAAATTACTCGAACTGCAATTGTTGCCATTTAGGCCAATAAACTATGGTACGGGCAACAATGCAACCCAACCATTCACCAGGTTTATTTACACCTAAATTCAGAAGAAATGTGTATATCCCCCTTTGAAATTTCAAAATTAGGTTTATTTATTTGTCTTTGTGATTTGTCAAAGTTTAGCATCTAATGATTTGGACACGAAAAGAACATAACTGGGTGATACTTTTGTCATATTAGACAACTATGACTGAATTTTCTGTAACTGAACCAGAATAATGTTGTGGCCTCTTTTACTCCTTCATGGGCGTATATGGTGTAATTGTTATACTTTGCTGACCTCCATTGATGATAACAAGCAAATAGGTCATCTTACTCCAGAAATAAGATTTTTACTTGAGAGTAAGTTTGACATCTGTTATCATTCCCTAACATATTTTTCTTTCTTTTCAAGAACCTCATGGATTTAGGAATCGAGAGGCTAATTTTGCCTGCTGCGTCAAGTTCACTACACACATGGACCACATCATTTGGTTTCTCCATAATGACCGATGCAGATAAACTGAATTTTCTAGACTACGCTTTCCTCAATTTTCAAGGCACCACAATGTGTCACAAACTCTTGACAAGGGAAACTAAGCATATAAAAAAGGTATGCTTTCCGTCATTCTAACACTCTCTTTGCGTTTAACCAAGTAATTCAAACAAAGCTGTGCTAGTATCAATGAAATTTCCTAAGCAGAACGATACTTGATAACTTGTATTAGTCTTTTTCCTCAGTTATCCACAATTTACTTATGGATTTTGTGAATGTATATTGTAGTCGCATGAACCAACTCAAATGGAAGCTCAAAGCGGGAAACATCAATAGACTGCTCTATGGGAGAAGTTGGGAACCAATATGAAGAAAACAAAAACGCTCTTCTCAAATGCTACCAATGAAGGAAAATCTCAGCTTTTGGGTGGTAAGTTGTTTAAAAAAATGTAAATACTAGCTACGTTTCGTCTGGCCTTTTGAAAAGTAGCCACTTTTGGTACAGCTTTGGGGATTATTGTCCTAGCCAGTATATATATGTATAGGCAGTCACGCTTTAACTAGTGTCGCAACCCAAGCCTGGTACTGGTTACAGCCTCACTTAGGACTGGTTGTTAGGATCTAGCCAAGAACTTGTTATTATTTTGTTAAGCGTTGTAACTATTAGTCTATGTAATTTGAATTATTTTGTGTTACTATATGATGAAAAAAGTATGAAGTACCTGTTAATAAGTATTTGCTATGGTTGTTGATTTAATTCAATAGGTGTTTATCCTATGTTATGTAAGAAAATTATCAAAATGAGGTCAAGAAGTAGTAGTTAAGCAAATATATGTTGCCTTTTAAAGAGATTGAATGAGGTTACAAATTATATTTACTAGAATGTGGGCTTAGGACTGAGACCATGCTCAAAAAATTTGGCCTGTGGGCTTAGAACTGGGCCCATGCTAACACAAAGGTCAGGACATAACCATAGTTTATTATTGATACACATAATTGTTTTTGAACATTATTGATACACATAATTTAATTACTAGAAAAACAATATTTATTATAAAACCAAGCTTTACAATGCTAAAGAGATTATTACATCGAAAATTACCAGTCTAGGAAAAGCAACACATTTGAGTTATTCTTATCAAATATTAACACACGAATTGAAACCAAATAACGAGTTAACAACCAACAGATCATAAAAATCACATGTTGCAACTCGACTTATAAATTACTCGACGATAAAACTACTAGCTTTGAATCACAACCCCGGGAGCTGAGATGTCCATCATCCGCGGCATGTTGTCAATGATACGTGGTGCTAAGTTACCCGTGCCAATAGGAGTTGGGGACTCCTTGTATGCAGAGTTATGGACACCGAGGGCAGCCCTTCCCGATGGGTCGAGATTTTTGGACCAGGAAGCATCCCACTCAATTGCTTTCTCAGTACTGCAAGCAATACTTGGCCCACCTGGGACAGTCAATTTAGCTGAATTCTGCAACAACAAAAAAATACATGTAAGGGCTCGGGTTACTTGAATTATTGCATAATTTACTAGTTAATAATGCACAAAACTTGCCTGAGGGAAAAACCGCTCAAAAATCATTCGGTAGTAGTAGCCTTCTTTTGTGACAGGAGTGTTGTGAGGAAAAATATGTGCAGCCTGAAGCATCATCTTGTCACTCACCTACATGTGTCGACAAAATTGGTGTCATTATTCGTTAACTTATAAATAAATCAATAAAGAAAACAAGCTAAACACCGGGAGATGGGTGTGTAGTCGTGTACATGTAATTCGGCATGAGCTTTGAGTCCATCAATCCAACTATATCCGACTCCATCACTAAATTGTTCTTTCTGTCTATACAAAATATGCTGCAGGGCATCATACATGACATGTTAAAAGAGCGAACTTGATGGTTAAAAATTAGTTTCTCATAAATTAAAAGTAACATAAAAGTAGACCTTTGGCAAATACGGGTGATCTGCGTCTTCAAAGGCCCGTCTAAGAATCCATTTCTCGATCTTCTTTTGATCCATATTGATCTGCATATAAGCTTATTATTAAACTTCATACTTTCAAATCTTCATATAATAAAGTTTGAATAATAGAGAAAGCAAAATTGTTACCATTTTGGCTTCAGGGTCAATGCTCATTGCCACGTTGATAAATTCCTTATCTAAAAATGGGACTCGGGCTTCCAATCCCCATGCTGATGTCGACTTATTGGCCCTCAAGCAATCATATTGGTGAAGTGCTTTTATCTGAATTATATTAACATTAAAGAATTAGCCTTAAATAATTTGATGGCCTGCCAAAAATGACTTTGGTTCAAGTGATAAAATTCTTACCTTGCGACAGGTTTCTTGATGGAACTCTTCCTTGTTAGGTGCCTTGTGAAAGTACAAGTACCCGCCGAATATCTCATCTGAACCTTCACCAGAGATAACCATTTTCACTCCAAGAGACTTGATCTTACGTGACATCAAAAACATCGGAGTGCTAGCCCGAATTGTAGTCACATCGTATGTTTCTATGTGGTAAATCACATCTTCTATTGCATCAATACCATCCTGCAAAATCAAAAATCAAAAACATTTCCATGATTCTGCACCAAGATCACCCAATTTATTCAGGCCTGACCAAATCAAACAGGTCAGGCCCGAACTAAAGTACCGAACCTAGTATAAGTTAGGTACCTGTACGGTAAAGTGAAACTCGTGATGAACGGTTCCCAAATAGTCAGCTACTTCTCTGGCTGCCTTGAGATCGGGGGAGCCCTGTTGATGAGACAAGATACTTGTTAGCTTCTGATAAAGATCCTATTTCAGACAAACAAATCTATGTTTTCAGATTTTGTCCAACTTACTTCTAGACCAACACAGAAAGAATGAAGCTGAGCTCCCCACTCCTTAGCGGCTTTTGTCCCACCCAAATGACGAGCAGTAATAGCCGCAACCAATGACGAGTCCAGCCCTCCCGACAGCAAAACCCCAAAGGGCACATCAGTCATTAGCCTTTTAATCACGGCCTATAATAACATAATCAGCCAATTAAACACCCAATCATAATTCACAATCTACTACTATACATATTCAGATACAAAAGTACAAAACATTAATAAAAAATCTTACGTCCTCAAAAGCGCGCCTTAAAACGAGAGGATCATAAGGCGTAGACGGAATAGCCTCATTGAACCACACAGGGTTATACCACCTCCTAAACCCGCCTGTTTTGCTCGAGTACAAATGACCCGGTGGAAACACCTCAAAATGCTCACAATCATCATTTAAACCTTTCAATTCAGATGAAATCCAAACCGATCCATCCAGTGCCCAGCCAATGTAAAGAGGCGTGATCCCGATAGCATCACGAGCAGCAATGTAAGTGTTGTTACGTGTATCTAGTAACACAAACGAAAACATTCCGTCCAACATGTCCACAAAATTTTCGCCATGTTCTTCATACTACAAAAAACATTAACAAACTTTAGTTACACCATAATTTCATAAAAGTATATGACACCTTTGTGAATATATACTTACTAAATGTGCGATAACATCACAATCGCTACCGGTCTTGAAGGTGTGACCGGTCAAGCTTTTTCGCAGCTCCTCGTGGTTGTATATCTCACCATTAACCTACATTCACAAACAAATAACAATCTCAATATGGAACAACATAACAAATTAACAGTCTAGCTCAAAACTGTTTTTCTACTTATTTTTGTGAAAACAAAAACATATAAGCAGTACCCATGTTATTGTGTTTTTTAAGACAAAATCGCACTCAACTGTAATATTTACATTCTCACATAGCTACAACAAGGGTACTACTATGAGTACCCATATTTATCAGTTTTTTTCCGTGTTTTTTATAAGTTTACCAGTTTTAACTTGTTAAAATTTATATTTTTTGTTTCGTACTGTCCATTTCATAGTTTTATGATAAAAACATTACTATAAAATAATAATAATAATAATAATAATAATAATAATAGTAATAATAATAATAATAATAATAATAATAATAATATGAGGGGTATCACTTGTATATTTTGATTGTCCAAATAGTCTATATCCCCATACCAAAAGTCCTTTTGGTTCATAATATTGTACGTGTTATACTATTATTTATTCATTTTATTCATATGTGAAACTGATTATACAAACAACTTAATTAAAAAAAGGATAAGTATCCTTAAAAAAGTTGTTAGCAAATCAGAAGTACGTAGTTCTATTTTTAAACTCCAACCATCCTATATCTTATTGGAGCTTAATTGCACCAACAACCTTTGGATCAGTTAATGGGTCACTCACGTCAACGCATATATACTAAGCCAAAGACTGTTTATTTTAAACTATCTTACTTAAAACAAAATAAACACTTTTTGACATGTATGTGATGCCACTTACAGTCACAACAATCGTTTCGTCTTCGTTAAAAAGGGGTTGATCACCCGAAGCAGGATCAATGATAGCGAGACGCTGATGGGCTAAATAGTTATCACCATGTTGATACAACCCGCTCCAATCTGGACCACGGTGCTTCAACCTATAACATCAGAAACAATTTAGAATAACGTAACATTTCATCTCATTTCATAGGCTTTAAATTTATTGTATCCATATAGTCATAAGATGCATTTCTAACTTGAAAACTAGAGACAAAATGCATTTTTGAAAAACCAGTATGAGGAACGTATCTACGTTAGTTGAGGGAACGTGCAAAATCGATTATATGATAACTAAACATGACGATTAAAAATATATTCTAACCACCCAGTTTTTATTTTCGTGAGCTTTTCATCACTCTCCACTTGAAGTAAAGTTAACAAATATTAAATACAAAATTTCGTATCTCATCAACATTTTGATGTTAAAAAAGAATTTTGAAGCTACAAATATATAAAAAGGTATATATTTTAAGGCCTCTAAAACTTTGAGGCCATGTGCCGTATCACATCTCCCCCACAATCATACGGCTCTGATTTTAGAGTATGTGAGAAAAAAATTCATGTGAAGTCACTCAGGACATTCTCGGTCAGCTCGTGTTAATGTTCATGGGTTTTAAATAGGTAATTAAGAAACATGCCTGCGAGATAGTTCGAGGACACGAACTCGTTTGGCTTGAGAATCATCGGAACAACCTAAGACAGCTAGTATTCCACACATGGTGTTAAGGTTACAAGTGTTGGTTAAGGTGAAGTAGAAGGTGTAAAAGACGTTGAGAGATAATGGATAATGGATATGGTTTGTTATAATCGTCTCATTTGCCGCGTATTTATAGAGGGTTTGGATGACTAGTTCATCGTTTTTTATATTCTTATTTTAGATTTTAAATATCTTATTCTAATATTATATGGATATAGTTTTGTTTTTTCTGTCCGATTCTTAAGCGGCGACGTTTCTCATCCTTTTGAGTTTGTTTTTGGTCTTTTTCTTTTCTTTTTTTCTCCTTCTAATTTTATACTCCGTAGTTGGATAACTAGTAGGGGTGTTCACCGGTTCGGTTTTTGGGTTTGTGGGTTGTATGGTTCGAATTCATCGGTTTGAAAAATCTTAAAGTAAAAACCACAACCAAATCAAACCAATTGTAAAACGTATAAAACCAAACCATACACCAAATTAGAATTCGGTTTGGGTTCGGTTAAAACTAAGAAAACCAAATTCAAGTAAACTTTAAAACATAATCTATAAGTCAGAAATAAAAACCTTAAAGTTTAAATAAAATTAATAAATCAAAAGGTCTCACAAAATAATCAAGGAAATTAACAAAACAAAAGTTAAGAAATCAAAAGGTTAAACAACTTAACGAAAGTAATAAAAGTAATAAAATGTTATTCGATAAAAGTCTTTGGAAGTCTTACTAGATTGAATATTTCATCTTCAAATCTTTAAATCTTCAAGCATATAAACTCAGTTGCAACTTCACTCATCTTCTTTAATGTTAGCATTTGATGTTTTTCATCTCCGAAAAAGCAATACTGATTTGAAGAGTAATTAGTTTAAAAGATTTTAAATTGTCATGATTGCTAGTTGGAAAGATAGATAGAAATTCTCTATATATATATGATTAAAGGTTTTTTTTTCTTTCAACTTTCATACAATTTCGACAATTCCTTTTTTTCGTTTTTTTGACAACTTTCGTATATTTTCGACAAATTTTTGTTTTTGTTTTTTATGTACATGATGACATCAAATAAGTACATTATATTGTCATCATTTATCCTATTTATTTGACTTGTTTTATTATATTATGTATGAGAATTGATACTTAATCATTTACTTTAGTAATTCTCAGGTAAAAACAAGCAATTGATGAAACTTAATAATTTTGGACGAATTATGGAGCTAAATGATCAAGATGAAAAAAGTCTACTGAAATCAAGGAGATGTACCGTATCATTCTAGACAGGTACGCCGTATCGTCATACCTAGATGAATTCGAAGACCATTGCCTGATTTTTAAGAATGTGCCGCACCTGATTATTATCATGCGCCGCATATGAAACTTAGGTCAATGAAGAACCAACTTGTTCTAGCTCAGATACGCCACATTACACTTTTGACATAAGTCGTATCACTATCAAGACTTCACCAAAGACAATCCAAGATTCTGAAGTACATGCGCTGCATAAAGATTCAGATATGCTGCATCTGAAGACGGTGTACGAATATTTCATAATTTATTAATCTTAGACCCCACGCGAAGTTAAGTAAATGCACAACATCTTTCCCTCTGACGAAAACTATAAATACCCCAAGATACACACAAAACCTAGATAAGCTGTGTTGGGAATTCTGCTAAGTAAGAATTTTGCTGAAGGTTACTGCTGAAGCAGTGTATCTGCTGAAGTCTAGTTTCGGCATTATTAGTTTCTGTGGATATAGTATTTCTGTATTTTATGTATTATAGTTTGGATATGCATGAGTTTATTTAAGAAGTGATAATGCATATCTTTTAGAAGTTTTAGAATATACGTTTCTTGGGAAACGGTTTAGGGTTCCTTGTGTATAAAAGGAACACATGATTATGTATTGAGTTACGTTTTTAGAAAACACTTTTCATAGTTATTAAAAGATCCATAGAGGATCAAAAGTTCTTAGTATTAAACTTGTGTTTGTTTCCGCTTTAAAATACAAGTTACAGAGATTGTCTATTAGTGTGTTATTGATTACATTAACATAACTAACGATTCTAGAGTGCTCAAGAAGATCTATCAAGGTCTAAAAGTTCAACAAGTGGTATCAGAGCCTCGAGAGAGTCTCTGTGATACTGAGAAACACAAATCTTACACCTTAAGAATTCAAACAAATCAAGAAACATGCCTGGATCTGATGATGAAGTTGATACAACCCAAAACCTTAACACCACTTCTCTTCAACAACTCAACCTCTCCAACAGTAATGCTAAATTTCCATACTTGATGAATGCTGAAGACTATGATTTGTGGTCCATGAAGATGCAGAACTGGATCACAAACATAGACTGGAATCTTTGGGAGGTTGTTCGAAAGGGGAATAGCCTGAAGAAGCATGTTAAAGATGCTGATAGAATAGTTACAATTCTAGGTCCCAGAACTGCTGAAGAGATTCTAGTTGTGCAAAGGGAAAATAAAGTTAGAACAATTCTGCTCCAAGCTATACCAGATGATCACATGGGTGACTTCCACTTTATGGATGATGCCAAGGACATTTGGATGGCAATAAAGGCTAGATTTGGTGGGAATGAGGAATCAAGAAGGTTGAAGAAGTCAATGTTGAAGCAGCAGTTTCAAGAGTTTCAGATATCTGAGGAGGAAGGAATCCATAAAGGCTATGACAGGTTCCATCGAATCTTAAGTCAACTTAATCAGCTGAAGGCTAGGCCAGATAATGAGGACTGCAATGCTAAGTTTCTGAGATCCTTTCCACCATTTGCAAGTTAGCATTGTTCTCAAAGCTAAGGGAGGGTTGGACTTGATTTCCTTTGATGACCTCTACAACAGACTCAAATCTCTTGAGCCTGATGTTAGAAGTCCCATTCGACCATCCACTCACTCAGCCTTTGTCAGCACTACCACAAAACCTGTGCATCATGCCTCAAGCTCTTACTCCTCAGGAGTATCTACTCAAACCCAAACTCAATCTGCTCCTAAATTAAAATCCAGTAGTATAATGGATGACATTGTTTATTCATTTGTGGCTGAATATGAACATCAGCAGTTTCTTGCTTATGAGGATTTTGAACAGGTAGATCCTTTGGAGATGGAGGAGATACACTTGAAATGGCAGCTAGCAATGATTTCTATGAACATAAAGAGGTTTGAAACTAAGTCTGGAAGAAAGTTTGATTTTAATGGAAGAGAGGCAGCAAGGTTTGACAGAAGGAAGTTAAATGCTACACTTGTGGCCAAGTGGGACATTTTTCAAGAGAATGCAAGGAGAGGAAGTCTGGTGATGAAGTTAGATATGGCTCATATCCATTGGAATCAGGGACTTCTAAGGTTGCACCTTCAAAGGCTTTGGTGACTCTGGATCACCAGATTGATTGGGCTGAACATGAACCTGCTGTAGAGGAAGCTTCTACTTCTACACAAGTGAATCTGCTGGCATACTCACCTTCAGAGGACAAGAAGGAGCAAGTCTCCTTGATGAGAATCTCTCAGGTACACAACTGTGTGTTTGGATGTAGTGTAAGATACAATGAGCTTAAACAAGAATTTGATGAATTGAAACCAAAGTACAATGAATGTTATATTGAAGTAGAGGCCCATAAAAAGGCCTTAAAAACTTTAGAAAAACAAAAAGTCTGGTTTCAAAAGAATCAAGTTAAATATGATGAAAAGATAAGAGTTCTAGAAAGTGATTTAGAAATTGCTAAGATAGACTTAAAACGTACTGAAAAAGAGAAATCTGATATAGAAAAGGAAAAACAAGAATTACAAGCTAAGTTAGATAAAGAGATAGTTGGCCGTATGAAATGGCAGGAAGGAGCATCTAATTTGAGTAAATTGATTGATGGTCGCCAATCTGTTAGGTCTAGAAAAGTATTAGGATATGAGAAATATATAGATCCTGAAGAGGTAACATATCCTGATATGTCTAGTGTTTTTGACCTTGAACCAGCCTTAGCATATCAAACACCTGTTAAATTTGTTAAGGAAGGGGGAATGAATGCTGTCCCTGGACCTATAAGAGGGGAACATATACCTATAGACCTGTCCATACCTAGTGACTTTGATGGATCACACCATCTCTATGGAAAAAAGTCAACTGACTTGCCAGACCCTATTATTAAATCTACTAACTTTGTCTCTTGTTGTGACAGTGACAAGTCTTCTGATGAAGGGTCTACCTCATTTGCCAGCTGTGATTCAAGTGAGAAGTCAGACCTGCCCAAGACCACTCCCAAGACCTATAGACCACACCCAAGACATCACCCAAGACTCCCCTCAAGCCTTCTAGAGTTACTGCTGATCACAAGACTGTTTCTTCTGAAGACTTGTTTTTTAATTCTTTGCAAAACAATATTACTAGTTCTGTTAAAAACAATTCTGTTAATCATTGTGGTTTGAATGCTTTTTCATGTTATGGAACTTCCTTTAGTTTGAATAAATCTTCTAAAAGGAAGAAATGTTTTGTGTGTGGAAGTAAATCTCATTTGATTAAGGATTGTACTTTTCATGAGCAAAGAATGGGTGTATGTTTTAGTCAAAGGAAACCTAGGCAAATGTGGAAGAATGTTAATGATATACCTTCTTTTATTCCACATCAGCAGAAATCCAATTCTGCTGAACCACATTCTTCATGGAGGAGAACAAGTAATAGACCTTATGTTCGACCTACTAGTTCTTTCTTTTCTAATGGTTATTGGCCTAATCACTTTGACTCAATGTATTATGGTGGAGGGTATTGGAATACTGCTGTGAAGCCCTCAGCAGGTTGTTCTTGGACAAAGAAGGGACCTAAATTGCATTACAGGCCCAAGAACAATGGTGGATCTAAAACATCTACATGGCCTATCTCTAATGATTCACAAGGCAGGCTCAAGTCAGCAATGACTTGAGTCTCCAATGTGTACTAACTTTTGTATATTTTTGTTGTTGTTGTAGGATCATCCTTTGAAAAGTACTGAAGTAGGTATAGTTGATAGTGGTTGTTCTAGAAGTATGTCAGGGAACAAGGACAAGATGCATGACTTTGTGCCCATAAAAGGAGGAGGCAGTGTAACTTTTGGTGGTGGAGATGGCAAAATTACTGGGAAAGGAACTATTAAGACACCTTTGTTAGATTTTGAAAATGTTTATTATGTGAAGGAACTGGAGCATTTTAATCTATTCTCTGTATCACAAATTTGTGACACTAAGAATAAGGTCTTCTTCTCTGAAGATGAGTGTCTTGTGCTCTCCAAGGACTTCAAACTTCCAGAAGACACAACTGTTTTGCTGAGAGTTCCTAGAACCTTCAACTTGTACACATTCAATCTGAATGAGGTCAAGCCAGAAGGTGATCTAACATGTTTGGTGGCCAAAGCTTCCCATGATGAATCTACCAAGTGGCATAGGAGAATGGCTCATGTTAATTACAAGACTATCAACAAGTTGTCTAAACTTGGTCTTGTTCAGGGCCTTCCTTCTAAACTCTTCACCAATGAACACAATTGTATTGCTTGCAACATGGGAAAGCAACACAGAGCCTCTTACAAAGCCATAAAAGCTGTGAGCACCATTTTAGAGCCTCTTCAGCTGCTGCACATGAATCTTTTTGGTCCAACTCCTATCAGAAGTATTGATCATAAGTACTTTTGCCTGGTTATCACAGATGATTTTAGCAGGTTTTGCTGGGTATTCTTTCTAAAAACAAAAGATGAAACAACTCCTATTTTGAAAGAATTCATCACTTTAATTGAAAACCAGCTTGTTGATATAAATAATGTCTAAAAACATTATTAACATATATCGATATCTCTATGTTTTGATAATCACAAAACGTAAACTCATTGAACTACAAATTATGACGTAAACAAGTATTTAGTCGTAAATATTTGCTTTAGCATCCATATCACTTAAGGTATGAATAAACAAAGTGTCTAATGCATTTTATGATCAAAGGAATTTTTATTTTTACAAACCTTATATTTTATTAAAATGGGACAAACATTTCTAAACTTATACAAAACATTTTTGTATTTATAAGAAATGTTTTATTAAAAATAAACATTTTGAATTCAAATTTCTACCCAAAAAACGGCCACATTCTTCAGGAAAAACCTCCCCCACAAAAAGACAAAAAATCTGAAGAAATTTTTTTTTTCTTAGGCGGCCCCCTTAATTATACTAGGCGGTCCCCTTAATAATTAAGGGGACCGGCACACAATTAAGGGGACCGGCCACGCTCCCTGTCAGATTTTGTCAGAAATTTTTCCCTATAAATACCACCTCAAACCTGGAATTTTTCTCACCTCTTTGCACAAATATTTTCAGATCCAATTCTCTCTAAACATCCTTCTAAAACCCTTTGATCATAAGATTATTAATCTTTGTTTCAAGTGATCCAATCTCTCATATCTCAAAGTGCAAGAGAAGAATCCTCCCCATCATAAAGCCAAAGATGTAGTTAGTGCTTATGTAAAGTTGTGAGCTTTGTATATGTAATAAGTAGATCAAGATGATCTTACTTAATAGTGAGTTTACGAGTGAGTAAGAAGTAGTGTGAAGAAGTAGTAGTGTGGAGAAGTTATGTAGGTGTGAAGTAATAGATGTGTGAGTATGTAGTGGAGTATAGAAGAAGTTGTGAAGTAGTGAAGAAGTCGTGAAGTTGTGAAGCCATGAAGAAGTCGTGAAGCCGTGAAGAAATAGGTGTGTTGTGAAGGTGTGATAAGTTGTGTAGTAGTAGTGTTGTGAAGAAGGTGTGTTGTGGTGTGAGATTGGTTCTAGCTACTATTAGAACTCGACATTTAGCTTAGTGTCGTTAAATGGTGTAAGCAAAAGTTGTGTAAGGTTTTCTCCGCCAAAAGGGAGCTTGTTGTGTAGTGAAGAAAACTCTCGAGTGTGGTACTCGGGGAGTGGAGTAGGGCAAGGAAGGTGTCCTTGTAGCCGAACCACTATAAATCATCGTTTCCGGTTTGCATCTTCTTTATCTTATCTCTTTACATTTACTCTTGCATTTATCGCTTTATATCTATGTTTGCATATATGTGTTAGGTGTTGCTTATTGTCATGATGATTGATTGTGTTATAGTTGTAAGTTAATATTGTGAAGATGTGCATAATTATATAATATGATCGACTACATTATTATTCACACTCCTCATATTGAGTTTAACTTAATAGATGATTTGATACAAAACGTTTTAAGATTTCAAAAGGAAAACATATTAACTTAAAGATCAACCAATGCTTTATTCATAAAACTAAGTTTTGAAAACAAACTCAAAAGTACACATATATAATTAATCATATTGATTATATATTGTTTTCATAATAAACTCTAATTGAAGATTTTTCATAAAACGAAAAAGAGGGGAAAACCATTCAACCCCCCCTTCTAGTTTTCCACAATTGGTACCAGAGCCATGTCGCTCAAATTTTCAAAACAAATGGTTTTAAAAATTGAGTACGATCCATGTATCAAATTACTCATTAAGGAGGGTTAAATATGAAAAGTGTTTTTGTTGATTAACTTGTATTAGTTTTGATACTATATACACTAATTATACTAGCTCGAGATAAGATTATGTTTAAAACAAGTGTTATATGTTCAGTATCAAAATTAGAAAGTTACACACCTTTCCGAAAGGTCAGAAAACAATTTTTTACAAAAAAAATGAAATTTTGAGTACCAGATGGGCGGCCCCCTTAATTGTCTGGGCGGCCACCTTAAATACTGGGCGGTCCCCTTAATTATTTAAGGGGTCCGCCTGTCTGTTCGACAGTTTTTCGAAAACTTTGAAAAATCATATAAAATTAACCGTAACTCCGTAGAAGTCGTGCCACCCGGCGTTTTAAAGGTAATTGAGTCTACTTTCATTTAAAAATGCTTAAAAGTAACCATCACAAACTTAAATAACTAAGAAAGTCAAAATACTATACGGTGGTCAAAAATTTGTGTTTCGTTTTAACGTAAAACTTTTGTTTTACCTTTTCCTTCGAGTCGGGCATTCCTAGTTGATATACTTTTGAAAAATTAAGTATTTATGTTTTCAAAATATTGATCTTAATTAAATTATAGAATGGGGAGGAAACTATTTTATTTTCAAATAAATTCAAGCTAAGTAAACATTGGTGTATATAATACACAAAACGACGACAAGTGTTTTATGTGTAATGTGAACTTCTTTGTGATTTTATTTTCTTAATTGAATATATTAAATGATTGTTGCTATTAGAAGTTTAGCTATGTGTATATCTATGCATATGTGCCCTATTAGTTTATACCTAGTTTTCCGATTTATACTTAACTAGATCTTATGCTAGATTTCTTGCGTTAGGATTGTTATAATATGCTTACATTGCATATAGGTGTAGATGGTTAATGTTACTCAAACATCTTGTAAATGAGTTCAATCTAGTCACCTAAACATTTCAAACAATTTAATCTATTCTTCACAACACAGTTAAATATTTTCTACAAATTAGCTTGTTTTACCTTAAGATGTTTAATAAGAGAAATTGAATCATTATAAAACATTAATAGTTATATAAAAGAAAAAGTATTTTCAAAATCTAAGTGTGTTCATAATAAATAAAAATGAAGAGTCTTTCACAAAAACAAAACATATAACAATCATGAAATAATAAGTCAACTTTCAATCATTCACTAATAAATAATCTTAGGATTAATGGAACACACTATCAAAATGTTTATTTATTTCAAATGAGTGTCCGTGAGGGTCAAGAAAGATCTTGATATTATATCAATTCGTTATTCAAATTATAGTTGATATATTTATCAAATCTAATTGACACATTTTTTAGTGTGGACAAGAAATTGGATTGCTATTTGTTTAGCTTCAAGATTATATCAAATTAAAACAAAAGATATAGTCTTGAATCTACATACTCAATCACACTAGATTGATATGAAAATAGTTACATCCTTTGTAGATGAAAAGAGTATGCATTGGATCATAACTCACACTTGTGTTGATAATGTCATATTGAATCTACTTGTCCAATAATTGTGTTCCAAACATTAGAATAACATTTTAAACACATTCATAAAATATACAATAAAGTAGGATTGACGACTTGGATGTTTCGTCCGAAATATTCAAGCAATTTACATTGCAATGCAATGGATAAATGTGTCATATCCGAAAAACCAAACATGAGCAAACTAACAACATATGTAAACTTTGCTCACACTACTTAAAATTATCACTTCAAGATAAAATACATATTTAAGAATAATACACACTATATATTCTATGTATTTCATTTTCTTTGTAGCATGAATGGTTGTGTTACAAGATAATGCACTACATTTTTTTTAAATAATACAAGTTATTAGAATTGAAAAATAACTTGTCACAATCCATAAACAAGTAAATTTTTTTTTTTTTTCAAATGCTTGTTAAAGTATGATATACAACATTGGCAAAAATCATAAAAAATAATACTTGTTTAAAAATATATTAATGTCTAGTTTTGATATCAGTTGAGAATCACAAACTCATTTAAGATAAATAATCTTAATGAGATTCATTTCACAAGAGATGCTAAGGTGGACTCTTAAATCTAGCACAGTTATTAAATCAAGTAATATGTCATCAAAACCAAACAACCGGTAAATCATGAAGAAAGGATTAAAAAAAAATTTGTTTACTCTTATCTAAACATTCAACACGTCTCTATTAGGATCGTGAATAAAATATATCATCTAGATTTACCTTCATAAAAACATGATGTTTGAGTCACTTTAAGCCAAGTATTAGTGAATCAAGCAAACTTCATATTTGGTAATCTTCGATAGGTAAATTTAGGAACTCGATTTCTTCTAAAAAGAGAATGACTACTGGAGAATCTATTGACTAGAAATTCAATTTAACCTAACGGTTGAATTGCTTCTATGTGAGAAGTTGGGTGTGTGTAACCCGTAAAAATGGTCGTGTTTAGCCTGAATTGAGCACCACTAGTAATAGTCTCATACTCATTCTCCAACTTGATTAAATTGCTCTTCCTATATATACCTAACGCTACTTTACTTTTATGAACTTTGCTTCTCATTAGATTCTTTCATTCCTAGATTTATGGCATTAAGTTAGATAAGTGTGCGAAAACAAAGGAACTATAGATGTTAAGTTATACCCTATTCAACACTCTCGCATCTAACATATAAATTATCGTCTTCATTTCCTTTAGGATCATAGGATATGTAGAAACGATAGCATGAGATAATAATAGGCTTAACCAACCCTCTTGAGCATGAGATCTTTAATAAACATTTTTTTTTAAATATTTGATTCATGATATTTGTTGTCAAAAATCTAATATCTCTAAAAAATATGCAAAAACCTCACATTTTGAAAAATAGTTTTTCAAATAACTATCCCACTTTTAAATAACATGTTTTCATTATCAATATCTACAATTTTGTTTTGATCAAAACTAAAGATTGGGAAAATATTCTTTACCATTTATTCACACATATTGAAGTAAAAACCCAATCTATTTTATTCAAATAACTCTCACATCTAAGTGAAAACTTACTTTCAAACATTGTTAAATAATGCTAAAAACATCTCTTTTAAAATCATGCATGGTGATCTCATATTTGTCATCTATATTTACATAAATGACACTTATAAGTGAACTAAATCAAATCAAGAGGACCATGGTTTGTTCATTAAGACTTTGTTTGTAACAAGTCTAGAAATCCATGCTATCATAACTACCCACTTATTGCACATTGATACACATTAGGATTAATTCTCCTAGTTATGTAGTTATGAAATACTTGATGTTGCTTAGTGTTTCCTAGCACTTATATTTTACTTGCTTGATGAGTATGTTTGCATGCTAGATGAAATTTCTTGTTCACTTAATCCCTTTGATTAACATGCTTTGGCTACATAATTACCTACAGAATTAGTATATGCTTAATTGCCTCAAAGAGTTGGACTTGTTTGAAACCAAAAACACAACCTTTCTGCAATTCACTACCAAAAACCCTTTTCTGGCAATCTGGGAATCACCAGATGGGCGGCCCCCTTAATTATTAAGGGGACCGGCCTCCAATTAAGGGGACCAGCCATCTGATGGTCGAAGGTGTTGTTTCCTTTTTTTACTTTTTAGCCCATTTCATCCTACACTTCCCAAAATTCATAAACCTATTTTATCCTAAACCCTCTATCAAAATCTATACATCCTTAATCCCACCAATCCTACATTATAAACACTCTCATTCCTCTCAATCTATTCTCATCTCTTCATGACCTCTCCCATTAAACCAAAACCACCAAACCGTTTGGAGAAGTAAGCCTAACTTCCACTAAAAGCCTGTCAAACCAAATGATGTTGTCAAACATCCAACACCAAATTCCTCCTATGTCTTCAACATTACATATCAAAAACCTTTACTCACCCATATCCTTCTACATTACACTCAAACCTCATAATCTTTTCACAACTCAAGTGATGTTGTTCATAATCAACCAACACCTAAACCTCACTCTCACACAAATGATCCATTTAACAACATATCATCCATTCGTGCTTCCACTAATGCTCGTTCTTATGATGAGCATGCACAATCCCAAAACAATAATCCCAACCTCATTACCAACACTTTACGTGATGCTCATTCAACAAAAACACCATCCACTCATGAAGCATCTCTTCCACCCATATCATGTTTTCATGATTACCCAAGCTCAAACATGTCTACACCACCAAGAGTATCACCACCACATCCTACAACTTCACATGCCATTTATATGTTGCATGTTCAAACCCTCACCCAAGACTATTAGCATGCTCCACCACCATCACCTTCCTCCGAACACTTGAAGTTTGTTGAGGCGCTAAAAGAAGCCCATGAGCTTAGTGCTCTTTTAGCCTTACATCTTGCTCAACGCAATTTGGATCCACCTTCATCTAGATCACCCTCATCACCACACAACTTAAATCAACTTGAGAAGCATGTCAACAATTGACCTTGTTGCATCTTTCTCCTAAAAACCATTGCATTCAATGAACACTTCACTTGGATTGAATATCTTCTCACTAGATCATATCCAATACCCTCACTTGAACAACATCCAAAACCTTAATCAACCTCTTCCGCTACAAACTCTCCACCACCAAACTCTCCAACATTCAAGACCCAAACATATACCTCCATTAATCCAACAACCTTACCCTACTCAACCATCTTCATTCCAAACACTCAATCATCAACCATCTAAGCATACTACATGCTTATGATTTTCACTTTCAAATACGAATCAACCAACCTTTTGTTACAAGCAAGTCCAATGGCTCTCTTTGGCAAATTAGGATCTTTTAACATAATCACTTTGAATTAATTGTTATGTATCCTTAATATTTGTTTGCTATGCTTGTTATTTGCTATGCTTGTTATGTATCCTTAATATTTGTTTGCTATGCTTGTTATTCTTCTATATATGCTTGTGCTTCTAATATTTTTCTTGCGAGCATTCCATTTCTCGATCCCTTGGTGCCATCGAATGAGGGGGAGCACACATCAAGGGGGAGCTTTCATCCCCGTCTAACTTCATTTATGAAGCTAGACGGCATAACCTTTTTGATTCTGCAAAAAGGGGGAGAAGTGAATATAAACTCACTAAGTACTTGTCTAAAAATTAATTTTTAGACTTAATGAGTTTAGGTTTTGTAATCATCAAAAAGGGGGAGATTGTTGATATAAATAATGTCTAAAAACATTATTAACATATATCGATATCTCTATGTTTTGATAATCACAAAACGTAAACTCATTGAACTACAAATTATGACGTAAACAAGTATTTAGTCGTAAATATTTGCTTTAGCATCCATATCACTTAAGGTATGAATAAACAAAGTGTCTAATGCATTTTATGATCAAAGGAATTTTTATTTTTACAAACCTTATATTTTATTAAAATGGGACAAACATTTCTAAACTTAGACAAAACATTTTTGTATTTATAAGAAATGTTTTATTCAAAATAAACATTTTGAATTCAAATTTCTACCCAAAAAATGGCCACATTCTTCAGGAAAAACCTCCCCCACAAAAAGACAAAAAATCTGAAGAAAAATTTTTTTTCTTAGGCGGCCCCCTTAATTATACTAGGCAGTCCCCTTAATAATTAAGGGGACCGGCACACAATTAAGGGGACCGGCCACGCTCCCTGTCAGATTTTGTCAGAAATTTTTCCCTATAAATACCACCTCAAACCTGGAATTTTTCTCACCTCTTTGCACAAATATTTTCAGATCCAATTCTCTCTAAACATCCTTCTAAAACCCTTTGATCATAAGATTATTAATCTTTGTTTCAAGTGATCCAATCTCTCATATCTCAAAGTGCAAGAGAAGAATCCTCCCCATCATAAAGCCAAAGATGTAGTTAGTGCTTATGTAAAGTTGTGAGCTTTGTATATGTAATAAGTAGATCAAGATGATCTTACTTAGTAGTGAGTTTATGAGTGAGTAAGAAGTAGTGTGAAGAAGTAGTAGTGTGGAGAAGTTATGTAGGTGTGAAGTAATAGATGTGTGAGTATGTAGTGGAGTATAGAAGAAGTTGTGAAGTAGTGAAGAAGTCGTGAAGTTGTGAAGCCATGAAGAAGTCGTGAAGCCGTGAAGAAATAGGTGTGTTGTGAAGGTGTGATAAGTTGTGTAGTAGTAGTGTTGTGAAGAAGGTGTGTTGTGGTGTGAGATTGGTTCTAGCTACTATTAGAACTCGACATTTAGCTTAGTGTCGTTAAATGGTGTAAGCAAAAGTTGTGTAAGGTTTTCTCCGCCAAAAGGGAGCTTGTTGTGTAGTGAAAAAAACTCTCGAGTGTGGTACTCGGGGAGTGGAGTAGGGCAAGGAAGGTGTCCTTGTAGCCGAACCACTATAAATCATCGTGTTCGGTTTGCATCTTCTTTATCTTATCTCTTTACATTTACTCTTGCATTTATCGCTTTATATCTATGTTTGCATATATGTGTTAGGTGTTGCTTATTGTCATGATGATTGATTGTGTTATAGTTGTAAGTTAATATTGTGAAGATGTGCATAATTATATAATATGATCTACTACATTATTATTCACACTCCTCATATTGAGTTTAACTTAATAGATGATTTGATACAAAACGTTTTAAGATTTCAAAAGGAAAACATATTAACTTAAAGATCAACCAATGCTTTATTCATAAAACTAAGTTTTGAAAACAAACTCAAAAGTACACATATATAATTAATCATATTGATTATATATTGTTTTCATAATAAACTCTAATTGAAGATTTTTCATAAAACGAAAAAGAGGGGAAAACCATACAACCCCCCTTCTAGTTTTCCACACTGCTTAATAAAAAGGTTAAAGGCATTAGGTGTGACAATGGGACAGAATTCAAAAATGTTGTTTTCATAGAATTCTGTAAGTCTAAGGGGATTAGAAGGGACTATAGTACACCAAGGACCCCACAAAAAAATGGGGTTGCTGAAAGGAAAAATAGAACCCTAATTGAGGCAGCAAGATCTATGCTTGTAGACTCCAAACTACCCACTATGTTTTGGACTGAAGCAGTAAGTACTGCTTGTTATGTCCTGAACAGGGTATCCATCACTAGACATCATGTCAAGACACCTTATGAACTTCTCACTGAGAAAGTTCCAGACATTCATTACCTTAAGCCTTTTGGTTACTGCTGATACACTGGGTAAGTTTGATGGGAAAGCTGATGAGGGATACATTGTGGGTTATTCAGCTCACAGCAAGGCCTATAGGGTTTATAATCTGAATGCCAAAAGGATAGAGGATACCCTTAACCTAAGGTTTCTTGAAGATCAGCCTAATACTCAGGGACAAGGCCATTCTTGGTATTTTGACCTAGATTATTTGACCGATTATTTGGGTTATACTAGAAATGCTTCTAATCCTAATGCAGGTACCAAAGATCCAAATTCTAACCCTGCAGGTTCCATGGATGATGACTCAGAATGTGACTCTGAGCCAAATGAACATACCATTGTTGTACCATCTTTTCCACCTAACAATTTTGTAGGTAATCATTCTGCTGCTGAACATGATGATGAGTCACATTATGCAGAGGATCTTGCAAGACTTAAGAAGCAAGAACATGCTGCTACAAAGGAAGCTCAGAAACTCAATGAAAAGGTTACACAAGAGACTGAAGCTATCCTACATCAATCAGCCCAAGCAGTCAGTGGAAACAAGGATGCTGCTGACAATTCTACTGAAGGCACACCTATTCCCGCTGATCAGTCCAAAGATGCTGATACTAATGATGCAAACTTTCCCATTTCCACTGAAGCATCTACAGACTTGGAGAAGCCTTTTACAAGATTTCCAAGTCCTTCTGATCTTGGAAATTATAAGCCCAAGCCTAGCCTGTTTCACTCAGCTTCTTATGATACTGAGTTTGGGCCTACAGTCAACAACCTTGATGCCACAATTGATGTTAACCCTACAGCAACAAAACGGATTCATAATGCTCATCCCTTATCAGAGATTATTGGAGATCCTAAAGTACCTGTTAGAACAAGAAGCACTGTAAAGAATACTAAATATGGTGAAGTTGCTTTCATTTCTTATGTCTATAATCAAAAGAGGGACAATCACACAGACTTCAAACATTGTCTGTTTGCATCCTTTCTTTCTCAGATTGAGCCAACTAGTGTTCCTCAAGTACTGGCTGATTCAAGTTGGCTTGAAGCAATGCAAGAAGAGATGCTGCAATTTAAGAATCAGCAGGTTTGGATATGGGTTCCTCTCCCTGATGGTAAATATGCCATTGGGACAAAATGGATTTTGAAGAATAAAAGAGATGCAAGGGGAATTGTGGTAAAGAACAAAGCTAGATTAGTGGCTCAAGGGTTTAGACACGAGGAAGGCATTGACTATGATGAAGTCTTTGCACCAGTGGCCAGAGTTGAAGCAATTAGGATATTTTTGGCCTATGCCTCTTATATGGGCTTTATGGTTTATCAGATGGATGTTAAAGGTGCTTTCTTATATGGTGAGATTGAAGAGGAGGTTTATGTGACTCAACCCAAGGGATTTGAAGATCCTGATCATCCTGACTATGTGTACAAGGTTGTCAAAGCTCTCTATGGACTTCATCAAGCTCCCAGAGCTTGGTATGCTAGACTTTCCACATTTCTGCTGAAGCATGGCTACAGAAGAGGTGCCATTGACAAGACTCTATTCCTCAAGACAGATTTCTAGGGATATTATTCTTGTGCAGGTGTATGTGGATGATACTATCTTTGGTTCCACCAAAGAAGCATGGTGTAGAGAGTTTGAGGATCTTATGAAGGGAGAATTTCAAATGAGTGCCATGGGAGAACTCACTTTCTTTTTGGGTTTACAGGTTCAGCAGAAACTTGATGGTATTTTCATACATCAGGAGAAGTATGTAAAGGATATGTTGTCAAAGTTTGATATGGAGAATGTCAGGACTGCCACTACTCCCTATGAGGCTCCCAAACCAAAGAACAATATTGATCCTGATCTCCCTGTGAATGTTCATTTATACAGGTCAATGATTGGTTCATTGATGTATTTGACTGCCTCTAGACCTGATATTACATTTGCTGTGAGTGCATGTTCAAGGCACCAAGTCACTCCACTTACCTCTCACTTGAATGCTATCAAAAAGATTTTTAAGTACCTAAAAGGCCAACCCAAATTAGGTCTTTGGTATCCCAAAGAGTCTCTGTTAATACAAATATCGCCTAAAAACGCTATTTATATTTTACGATCTTTGCTAAGTTTTGTTAATGACAAAGTATGAAGTTTAGCTATAAGTAAATCATCACTTTAAAGTGTTTAAGTCTTGTTTAACCAAGGTTTGAATTTCCTTTTAAACAAAACATTGTTTCTATTTCTTAAACTAGAAAATGTCTTGTCACATCACATTTATTTCTTAATATAGTAAGGTCACATCACATTTAGGGCAAGCTTTGTCAATATACATTTATGGTAAGTAATGTGTTTGACTCACTTAGATGTTGCTTGCAAGTTTAGTGTTTGACTTGATATTATGTGATGTGACATTGTTTGGTTTGCAACAGTAATGAGATGTGACTTTGTTTGGTTTGCAAGATTTATTGCTAAACCAACTGCAGCCCTGGCGGTACCCTGAGGATACACGGGCGGAACCCTTCTGAGGGGTCCGCCATATCCGCCAGACCTGCAGAATGGTTTGCTATAAATACCAAACCATTTGTTAGTTTTGAGTCACCCCTTTAGGACATATTTTCACATACTCTCTCAACTAACTCAGTAACATTTGACTTGTGTGATTCTCTTATGTAGCAAGGGACACAAGATCATTCAAGAAGTTACAAGCTTCAACTCTAAAGTTGCAAGTCTTGGTAGCTTGGTCATGTATAAGCTTTGGTAGTTTATACTTCATTTGTGTCATGTATGTAGAAGTAAGTGGTTAGTATTTTAGGCCTCAAAATACGTAGTGTGTCGGGAGTTGTTGTACCCTTGTAAAAGAACTAACGGGAGTGGTTGTACCCTTGGTAAAGAACTCGACATCTAGCTTAGTGTCGGTAAAAGTGTGAGCGACGATGGGAGTGGTTGTACCCGTGTAAAAGAACTCGACATCTAGCTTAGTGTCGGTAAAAGTGTAAGCGACGTTGTAAAGGTTTTCTCCGCCGGTGAAAGGAGTTTGTTGATTAGTGCTTATAACTCTCGAGTTGGAAACTCGGGGCGTGGATGTAGGGCAAGGAAAAAGAGTCCTTGTAGCCGAACCACGATAAACAATCGTGTTGTGGTTTGATCATTTCTTTCTTTATATTTACTTATTACATGTTGTTATTTAGTTAGAATTGCTAGTTGTATATAAAGCTTTTTAAAGAACTAAACTAGTAAAGACGTGTTTGTATCTTCAAACAAAAGTAAAAACTTTCCAAATAACTAAACAAGCAAAGTTAAGATTATCACAAGCAAAGCTTTTCAATGTATGAAACTAGTAAAGTTAGAATTGATATTTACATAAAAAGCTTTTCAAAGAATCAAACATATAACGTTGTGTTTATATCTTTAAGCAAACGTAAAAGATATAAAAGTTAAAAAGAATCTAAAAAGCGGTAAACTATTCAACCCCCCCCCCCCTTCTAGTTTTCCACAGTCTCCATTTCAGCTAGCAGCTTCTAGTGATAGTGACTATGCTGGTGCCAATATGGATAGAAGATCCACAACTGGAGGTTGCCAATTCCTTGGAAGGAGACTGATTTCTTGGCAATGCAAGAAACAGACCATTGTTGCTACCTCTACTACTGAAGCAGAGTATGTTGCTGCTGCCAATTGTTGTGGACAGGTTCTATGGATTCAGAATCAATTGCTGGATTATGGGTATAATTTTATGAATACTACTATTTTCATTGACAATCAAAGTACAATTTGCATTGTTAAAAATCCAGTTTTTCATAATAGAACCAAACATATTGAAATCAGGCACCACTTTATCAGGGATGCTTATGAGAAACATTTAATTAAAGTTGTCAAAATTCACACAGATGAGAATGTGGCAGATTTGTTAACCAAAGCATTTGATGGACCAAGGTTTCAATATTTGGTGGTCCATATTGGAATGCTTAACCCTTAAATGCAAAGTTTAAGGGGAGGCATAAGCCTCAGGGGAGGCATATGCCTCAGGGGAGGATTGTGAGTGTAAACTTTGTAGATTTGTATTTAAGTTTTTAACACTAACCCTCTAATGTTTCTGCAAGTTTGTTTGGTGTATTTGCATGTTTTATGTCTGTTTTGCAGATGTGCTGATGTTGTACATTTTATGTTAAAAGTCACCAAGAGCTTTATACAAGGGAATGTGGTCAAGTATGCTGAACATGGTTTCTTCTGATTAGTTGATTATACTGAAGGTCATACAAGTTGATTAATGGAGAAGAACTTTTCATTCATTCAAAGAAACAAGTTACAACTTACATTCAAAGTTCCAACTGGATTACAAAGACCATTCCTACACATTTGCCTAATCGAGTATTACTAGCTTCTATCATCTATTACAAAATACTTGAGGCTATGACAAGTACAATGATGAAGCTGAAGATGAAAATGGAAAAAGAAGAGAAGGAAGACTGTGAAGATGCTCAAGTACCAAAGTCAAGAAAATACTCAAGAACTTTGGTCCATGGAAACATTCCTCAATCATCTACTTCAGCTTCTCCTTTCCCTTACGTACAATCTATGCCTTCTTGCTCTGTCCGATGTGCTCTTGATGAGAAAGACCAGGTCCTGGAGCAGGAAGATCCAACACCACATTTTGTGATGTTGGAATAGATGGATCTCTCTTACTTGACCTTAGTTGGGATCTCTCTGGTGTGGAAGGAGGAAGAAATGTTGGATCTTCATCCTCCTCCTCTGAAGAGTCTTCATCAGAGGTACATATGAAGGGAGAGACAAGTTCTCTCTCGGCAGGAATGGGAACATGGCTAGGTTCGCCCCTTTTATGTGCATTCCATCGTCTTTCATGTGCTTCCCATCGACTTTCCATTTCTCTTTCATAGTCGGAATCATCAAGCTCCCAAGGATATGGTGGTAAATCTTCTTCTGATGATGAAGAAGAGGAATTTTGATCTGAAGTTTCTGGTTTTGATGACATGATTTTGGTGATAAATTGAGTTTAATTGGGAAATTAGGGTTGAGAGATGATTTGGGTTAAATTGATGACTGAGATGTGTTGTTTGGGGGTGATTAAATAAGCCAAGTTTAGGCGTTATGATAATTAATGCGAGTTGGATGGCACAGTAAAATCAAGATATTCACCGAAGATATTTTTACATTTGCTTGGTTTCTGCTGATGTTGACCATTCCTCAGCAGATTTGACTTTCAGTTCTGCTGAAGGGTAATTTTGAATTTGGAAGTTTTTAAATTACACATCAGACTTGGTCAATAATTAGTTCCGATAATTTTGACCACGATTGGGGAACTTCCAAATATAACACACTCCACATATCTCTTCCTAAACAAAATTATATTCGCTTGTTACTCCATTTAAACCCATAATTCTCTGAGTAATTCATAACCGTCTCACGCAAGTTCATTCAAATGGCACAACTTGAATTGAAAGGAGATCATAACAAGTATGCTATTCTGAAAAAGGCTAAGGGGCATGAAGAATTTGATTTAATGGTGGAGTTTCTACAAAGGTCAAAGATTCATTATGCTCTGACACATAGTCCCAATCTGATTTGTGAATCAATGGTGAAGCAATTTTAGGCATCTGCTGCAAAGAGATCTAACACAGAGATTGTAGCTGAAATTGATGGTGTAGAGTATGTGGTGACAGAAGATTTGATTAGGACAAAGCTTCAGTTGGATGATGAGAATGGTGTGTATCACTCCAACACTACAGAGATTCTTGCTGGGCTAAGGGAAGCTGGATATCAAAGTACTGATACAACTAAGTGGCACAAGAATCAATTTTGTCCTAAGTGGAGGTATTTAGTGCATTTGCTGCTCCAATGTATTAGCAACAAGTGTGGTGGATGGAACCAATTCTCTCTACAATTGGGTTGTGGTATTGTTTGTCTTTCTAAGGGTCTAACTTATAATTTTTCTAAGTTTATTTTTGAAAACATGCTAGAAAACATTGATAAACAACAACATAAGTTTTTAATGTACCCTAGGTTCTTGCAAATTATTTTAGATATAACCACTGAAGATAAAACCCATGTGCCTATTAAAAGTCTTGGTTCTAAGTTGTTTGCCTCAATGAAAACAAATTATAATGGGGAACATCGCCCTTTGTTAGCTGCTATGTTGCCACATGGCAATGATAATGTAGTTGAGGGTGATGATGCTGGTAATGTGCCTACTCATGATACTGCTGATGATGGTAATCCATCATCTTCTGGTGTTGCTGCTGATGGTAGTCCTTCAGTGGTAATTGAGGAAGAGCCAGCTGCAACTGCTGAACCATTACCTATTTCTACTGACTTACCACCAACTTCCCCTGTACATATGTCACCTAGTCCTACCATTTCACCATCTCAGGATGCTCCAGTTGAGCAAACTCATGAGTTTGAAGATACATTTCAGCCTCTTGAGCCTGAGTTCACTAGACTACCTACACCCAGCCCTATGAGAGAGCCAATTAATGAAGGCTTTCCTAATGTTGTACATGAGTCTGTTTCTCTTGCTGGGTTCAATGAAGCTCCTCTTACCACTGCACAATCAGCTGGTAGAGCAGAGGACCCTATTACTCTTACTTCTGTATATGATTAACTTTGCAGGTACATGAAAAGGACCGATGATCTCCAAAAAGAGCTTGCTGATACCAAGTCTACTCTTGGTAATGAAATTGAAAGGCTGAAAAGTAAGGTTCAAGATTTGGAGGCACAGTTGAATCAGCAGAAGCAAAGTAAGGATGGATTGGATACTGCTGAAGTTCCTCAGGAGGCAAATTTGGATTCTCTTGAAATTCTAGCTGAAGTTGCTAGACAGTCTCATGTTGCTCCTCCTAAAGCTGCTGAAGTACCTTCATCTAAGCCACCAATTCAATTCATCAGAAGAAGAAGTAGATGACAATATTTGGCAAAGAAAGCTGCTGAATCTTCCAAAATGTCTAGAGGTGATGCTGATGTGCTTATGGCTGAAGCTACCAATCTTCTTCAGGAGAAACAATCACCAAGTATTATTGCTGCTGACATTTCTGCTGATAAAGCTCATGCATCAGAAGATACATTCTTTGTGGCAGGGAAAGTGTATTTGAATTCCCCTGTTCATAATTCATCTGGGAATCAGCAAGTTTCTCCTGATGATATCACTGAATTCCTCAGGCCTCAAGGATCTACTGATAGAGATGTTCAAGAATTAAATGATGATCCTATGGAAGATTTGGAAGTTCCTCATGATGATTTACTGAAGGAACTGAGATGGCTGAGGAAGAGCTTGTTACAGCTGAGGAAAGGGCTGCACAAGAAAAACTCTTCAAAGACTGGGAAGATTATAAGAAGAGTTCTGATATGGCTGAGGAACAGCAAGCCAAGTTTGATGCAGCATATCAGTCTGCCGCTCAAAGATATGTTTCTACTTTGCCTGTTGAAAGATAAAGAGAATTGGATGCTGCTGTTCAAGAGTTTGATGAGTCAAATTGGCAGCATATTGGACAACAAGTGATTGCTAATCCTGATTTAGCTGCAGACATTATTGGTAATAGGGTGGAGAAAAAGGACTGGGCCTCTGAAATTGTGAAAGTGCTGAAGTTGAGGAAGAAAGTAGCAGATGAGTTAAAAGCCAAAGCTAAAAGAGATAAACCTATGACTCAAGCACATCAGAGGGATTATATGAGAACATATGTGAAAAGTCAAAGCAGTTCATTATATAATACTGCTTGGACTAAGAAACAAGTGTGGGCACTTGTATAACAGGATCAAGGCTAGAAATGACAAAGCTGGAATGGGTGCTTCAAAGAATATTCCTAATGTGGATATTTCTGTTGCTGCTGAAAATGTATCTTTACCTGATACTTCTGCTGATGTACCACATGTTTCTGCTTCATCTTATGTGGATAAAGGTAAAGCTCAAGTGATAGCAGAAGATCCTCCATCTAGAAAGAGAACCAGGAGACAAATGGAGGAGGAAAGTTTGGGTGAAGAGGCTGCTAAAAAGTTAGATGAGGAACAACAAGCTAACTTGGCAAGACTTCATGAGATTAAGGTAAGAGAGGCTGAACTTCAAGCTGCTAGAGCTAAACAGATGAGGCAGGCTATGGATGAACAATATGCATCTGCTGCACTTGAATCTTCTCAGGATTCTACTGATGAACAATTGGTTAATCCATCAATGGAAACTGATGCTGAAGAAGGTGATTCTGCTGAAGCTGAAGTTCCTGATGCAACTTCTCTACCTCATGCTGCTATTTATGTTCCTGGAAGAAGAGCAAAGAGAATGGCTAGAGTCAGAACTTCACATTCCACACACAGCCTAATAAATGTGAATGCTTCTGATGCTACATTTATAAGAGAAGGATCCCCTGATGATTGGCCTGATGCAACTAGAGATGTTTTGGTTCACTGGGAGTTAACTGAGTATGGCCAGTTTAATACCATTTATAGATTGGATAAAACTTCTACATCCTTTACATTTCTTCAAGAGATTCTACATCTTGTTGATCATCAGGATTTGGTCACTCTATATGATTTGGTTCTCAAATTTTATGCAAATCATACTCCTACAGGGTCTGGATTGTATTTATTAGGTGATCTAAGAGTGTTGTTTGATCTTCTACTCCCACTGGTGCTGGTTATGACATATGGAAAAACAATCAGAGATGGAAAGTTCAGAGTTGGAAATTTTATCTTATGCCTTATGTTCATGTGTTGGAAACTACAACTGGTCTAAGGCATATTATGGATATTGGCAAGAGATATCCACTGAAAGTGTCTCTGATGGAGAAAATGCTACAACAAAAGTTGGAGATTCCTCCTGATCCAGTTGGGAATGCAAGATTGTTTGCTGAATCTTTGGTGAAAGTCTTTAAACAAAGGATTAAGACTTCCAGAGCAGCTTCTGTTAAAAAAAAAAAAAAAAAATGTTGTATAGTATTGTGTTTAAGGTATGCAGGATTGGTGTTTTACACACTATTCTTTGGTCATCAACTTACCTGATGTTGACTATTCTATCAAAAAGTTGGCTAGTTCAAAGGGTACAGCTTTGGTAAAGACACATCAAATCTGTTGATAGCTGTAATGGTTTGCTCAAACCATAGGGTTTTCAACTCACCCATGCTTTATTGCTGAGTAGTTGAAATGGTTGTCAATTGACCATGGATTTTTCCTTTATGGATTCCAAATAATTGGCTAGCCCACATGTATATGGCTTGTGGTAAAGGCAGTGGAAAACCATGTTTGGTAATCAGTTAACCAAGATGATTTTTCATCAAAATAATTGGCTAGTCATGAGCAAATGGCTATTGGTAAAGAGACATCAAATCCATTATTTTCAATGATTCACCTCTCACAGGAGTTAACACACCTGGAAGTGATGAGAATAGTATGAAACTAATTTGTTTTGATGTACATTTAGTCATTTGTTGCTGCAAAGAATGGAGCTTTCAAGTATTTGTTGATCATAGAGATCCTGCTGAAGATGATTCTTTGCTGGTGCTGTATTATTACAATCCTCTTGGTATATAACTTCAAAGATCTATCAAGAATCTTGAACTTAACCATGTCAAATTCAAGATTAGGGGAGGATTGTTGGGAATTCTGCTAAGTAAGAATTCTGCTGAAGGTTACTGCTGAAGAGTTGGTTCCTGCTGAAGCAGTGTATCTGCTGAAGTCTAGTTTCAGCATTATTAGTTTCTGCGGATATAGTATTTCTGTATTTTATGTATTATAGTTTGGATATGCATGAGTTTATTTAGGAAGTGATAATGCATATCTTTTAGAAGTTTTAGAATATACGTTTCTTGGAAAACGGTTTAGGGTTCTTGTGTATAAAAGGAACACATGATTATGTATTGAGTTACGTTTTTAGAAAACACTTTTCATAGTTATTAAAAGATCCATAGAGGATCAAAAGTTCTTAGTATTAAACTTGTGTTTGTTTCCGCTTTAAAATACAAGTTACAAAGATTGTCTATTAGTGTGTTATTGATTACATTAACATAACTAACGATTCTAGAGTGCTCAAGAAGATCTATCAAGGTCTAAAAGTTCAACAAGATGAAAAATGTCCCACTTGGCCACAAGTGTAGCATTTAACCTTCCTTCTGTCAAACCTTGCTGCCTTTTTTCCATTAAAACCAAACTTTCTTCCAGACTTAGTTTCAAACCTCTTTATGTTCATAGAAATCATTGCTAGCTGCCATTTCAAGTGCATCTCCTCCATCTCCAAAGGATCTACTTGTTCAAAATCCTCATAAGCAAGAAACTGCTGATGTTCATATTCAGCCACAAATGAATAAACAATGTCATCCATTATACTGCTGGAATTTGATTTAGGAGCAGATTGAGTTTGGGTTTGAGTAGATACTCCTGAGGAGTAAGAGCTTGAGGCATGATGCACAGGTTTTGTGGTAGTGCTGACAAAGGCTGAGTGAGTGGATGGTCAAATGGGACTTCTAACATCAGGCTCAAGAGATTTGAGTCTGTTTTAGAGGTCATCAAAGGAAATCAAGTCCAACCCTCCTTTAGCTTTGAGAGCAATGCTAACTTGCAACCAAGATGGTGGCAAGGATCTCAGAAACTTAGCATTGCAGTCCTCATTATCTGGCCTAGCCTTCAGCTGATTAAGTTGACTTAAGATTCGGTGGAACCTGTCATAGCCTTTATGGATTCCTTCTTCCTCAGATATCTGAAACTCTTGAAACTGCTGCTTCAACATTGACTTCTTCTACCTTCTTGATTCCTCATTCCCACCAAATCTAGCCTTTATTGCCATCCAAATGTCCTTGGCATCATCCATAAAGTGGAAGTCACCCATGTGATCATCTGGTATAGCTTGGAGCAGAATTGTTCTAACTTTATTTTCCCTTTGCACAGCTAGAATCTCTTCAGCAGTTCTGGGACCTAGAATTGTAACTATTCTATCAGCATCTTTAACATGCTTCTTCAGGCTATTCCCCTTTCGAACAACCTCCCAAAGATTCCAGTCTATGTTTGTGATCCAGTTCTGCATCTTCAAGGACCACAAATCATAGTCTTCAGCATTCTTCAAGTATGGAAATTTAGCATTACTGTTGGAGAGGTTGAGTTGTTGAAGAGAAGTGGTGTTAAGGTTTTGGGTTGTATCAACTTCATCATCAGATCCAGGCATGTTTCTTGATTTGTTTGAATTCTTAAGGTGTAAGATTTGTGTTTCTCAGTATCACAGAGACTCTCTCGAGGCTCTGATACCACTTGTTGAACTTTTAGACCTTGATAGATCTTCTTGAGCACTCTAGAATCGTTAGTTATGTTAATGTAATCAATAACACACTAATAGACAATCTCTGTAACTTGTATTTTAAAGCGGAAACAAACACAAGTTTAATACTAAGAACTTTTGATCCTCTATGGATCTTTTAATAACTATGAAAAGTGTTTTCTAAAAACGTAACTCAATACATAATCATGTGTTCCTTTTATACACAAGGAACCCTAAGCTGTTTCCCAAGAAACGTATATTCTAAAACTTCTAAAAGATATGCATTATCACTTCCTAAATAAACTCATGCATATCCAAACTATAATACATAAAATACGAAAATACTATATCCGCAGAAACTAATAATGCTGAAACTAGACTTCAGCAGATACACTGCTTCAGCAGGAACAAGCTCTTCAGCAGTAACCTTCAGCAGAATTCTTACTTAGCAGAATTCCCAACAAGCTGCAACATAAACCCTAAGGAGAATAAAAAGAACGAAAAGGCAACACAAGACACACCACATTGAAGATCTTAGAGCAGTAAGATGGTTCTGCTTGTAATTAAACTCTATTAAGTAGTTTTGTTTTATTGTAATAGTAAGCTTTATCCATCAGGATTGATGGGCTTGTGACCGCCATATTGCTCCCCTTAAAATTGCTTTCCCATCGATTAAAGTTTATACGATTTTTTTTTTCTTTTTTATGTTCTTTTTATATGTTTATTGATAACCTCTGTGCCTATCAGTGGCTTGTTCGGGGCTGCCATACCTCCTCCCACGATTAGTTCACTAGCCTAATAAGTTAGTAAATTAATTCTTAGACATAAGTAATCATTAAAGGTTTACTCGCTGATATTCATCATATAAAACTAGTAATAAAACAAGTGACAAGCTACTTAATCATTAGCTAGACCTTCTTATCTGTATATATTATCTATTTGTGTATGTGTTTGTCACTGTCTTAATTCTATCTCATTTGTTTTATTTTATAGTTTTAGTTAATCAAACCAAATCGTGTTAGTCTCTCAGACTAAACCCTCCTTTGCGTTAGATTAGGTTGTCAACTAACTTAGGAATTAAAATACTTATTAGACTAACTAGATATTACGTTCCACTCTTAGTGATAGACACTCTACTTACCACTATCTACATATTGATCGGGTACACTGCTCATTAATGTGTGTGTTACAGGATAACTTGGCAAAATATAAAATTAAAACTTGATAAGGCATAAACACCCCTATACTACAACGTGACACAACATACGCATATCAGTACAGTATTTTGCTTGATATATCACATGTAATATAACACTAATATTTAAGTTCGGATACTTAATATAATGTCATAAAATAACTTTCTTTATATTCAAACTTACTTATTATATTACATGTGATATAACAATAATCAATAATAATACGAGAGTTTTTATAACTCACACCATAAAATCACAGTTGATTTTATAGTGAAAATTATCAATATCACAACAACAAGAGTGAAAATTTGAAAATTTTCTATGCTTTGTACAAATTCAATGAATTAATTGCTATAATTTAAGATTTAAAATATTGTGTGATATATGGTTGGAAAACTAATGATTTATATTTTAAATGCAAAAGTCGATAAATTATTTGGAATTCTACACAAATACTTATGTTTAGTTGTGTTAGAACTTAAAGATTAGTGTTATATCAAATGTGAGATATCATGCAAAAACTCCTTTACCGAAAACTCAAGGAAAAAAAATTGTCAAAAGTATATGAAAATGTCCTTATATTGAAAGATATTTAAATGATTATCGTAATCACGTAATTTGTTTCGTGTAACAATTAACGATTTTTATTATTTTTAAAAGAATGGGGCGGTAGTAGTGGATAAAAGTTGGTTTTTTATTTTGTTTAAAAATAAATGACGTCTCTCAATTTTCATATCTTTATGGTATATAAGATAATTCACCTCTTATGAAAACCCTTTTGTTTATCATATTATATAAATTATAATATAACAAGTGGACAATGAAGTTTCGCAAGTTATCATCATCAATTTAGAAAGCTGTAGTCTCTTATGATAACGTACATGTTGAAAATATATGTTACACTTGGTCTTATTCTACGGTGAATTGCGATTTATCAACTTTTTCTTGATAATAACTTTTGACTAACTTATTATTTTGATATGCTAATTTGAACGAACGGTACAGAGTAATATGCCAACTAAAAATGTTATTGTTAGACTAATCATAACAAATAGATGATTATTTATCTTAGAATAGAAAACTTGTTTATAGTTGCTTACTAGGAATAAAATTGCTTTAACTCGTTTAATTAAGGAGGCAAAATATACGCTTCAATTTGAATTGGGATGACAGTTTTTTCACTTTTTTTTAACCATTAATCAGATATTTAGATTAGAATACAAAAAGAGTTATTTTCATGCACCGTCATATCTTTTGTCGAGGTAACGTAAAACTAAATGTTCACTGCTAAAAAGTGCTCAAAAAATTAATTTTCCAGCACACAAGTTACGTGAGCATTAGTTTTTAATACACATAATACGTGTACCCTGTCGTTATATTATGAGTGTCAGCAATTTCTGATGAAGTGGAAAACTGTCATCTAGAAAGATGACGCGAAAAACAAACTGTTATACAACAAAAAGCATCGGTTCTACTTATTTATAAGACCCTTATAATTATTAGCATACATGCAAGTTGTAGTATTTATTTTAACTAATCTATATAAAATGTCGTATCCTTAGGACAACTTAAACTGGAAATGATTCTGTTCGGCTATCTATTTGATGATTATTTCTATACTTAAAATCTAATAAACATCGATCTAAAGACCTACTTTTATATTGCAGATGCGTAAATGTTTTTATTTTACAATATTTAACTAGTGATGATACGATAAAGTGAGTGGTAGGTGTGTCGTTGGGCCTTCAGGTTTTGTAATCTAGTCCTGCGGTGGGGTTGTTTATAAAAAGATTTATATAAAAGATGTAGAGGTTTATAATATTGTTAAGTGTAGTGTCAATTATATTTACAAAACATGAAGAGGTCTAATATTTTAAACTTCTTCTCAATTTAATATATTGAATTATCTTATATATTTTATAAAGATTTAACAAGTTTATATATAATAAAAATAAGTTTATAAATTTAATTGCTAATGCAGTGTAATTATACAAATTTATAAAGGTTTATTATAGTGAATGGTCTAATAAAAATATATGAATAACTTGTAACTAAACAATTTCTTCCACCAACTCTTGATATTTTTTGTATGTTCAAAGCAATCACTCGACCTAGGCTATGTTTGGCGCACTAGCTTATCATAGCTTATCGTAGCATGAACTTATTTTTTAGAAAAATAAGCTACCATTTAAAATAAATCTCGTTTGGCTGACGCGGCTTGAAGGAGCTTGTTAAAAAAATAGCTACTAAATGAAATGCTAGTTGTATTAGCATGTAAAAAAAAGCTTCAGCCACATGCTCCAGCAACCCGCTCCAGCTCTACTTGTGCCAAACATACCCCTAAACAATCTATTTTATCTAATAAACGTAAATAATTTACAAGCCCTCTAAGCATTCACTACAATTAATTTTCTGACGTGTTTCATCTCTGATTGGTTGGTGATTTAATGTTGTACAACACCTCACTGCACTCTTGATTCAATTCTTTAAAGAGGAATAACAATATACGTTTCTTGACATTGGCTGATGTTAATTTTGGTAATGAATTAATGCATTTATTTTCTTTGTAACTGATTGTTCAAAGATGTTTCAAAACAAAATCAAAAATATCAATCACCCATTACTCATCTTTGTTGGACAAACCCTAAATCTCTCTTCTACTGCGTTTCACTCAATTATTTCGGTTAGATTTAATTATATTGAATCGATTTGGTTTATATTTTGCTGTTTAGTAATTCAATCAAATTGATTTTTGATTGTTTCAATTTAATCGATGATACAAGTTTTGATTTAATTTGTTTTTTCAATTTAAATGTTAATAAAAGGTTTAGTTTAATTTGTTTTTATGTTTATGAGGAAAAAAAATTAGTAATGGTAGACGTAATTATTTCTGATATGAGTTTCGATTGGATTTTTTTTCTAGGTTGTGTTTTAGGATTCATGATTTTGGCTGTCTAAATATCTTTGGTTGATTTATATTGTAAGGATATCATTGCATGGTAAGTTAAATTTATAATTATTATGATAACTATGTCAGTGGATGTGTTTTACGGTTTTTGTTGATTTAATGCTTTGAAATTGTTGTAATTTTTGAAGGACAAGAGGCTCATGTTTTTAGGTGACTATGTACAAAGAAGCATGTTTGACTCCATGGTGTGTTTGGTTTAGTCTGTAATTCCAGAAGGAACAAGTCACTTCAAAAAGTACCTCCTATAACCCATGTGTATGATAGGTTTAGTTTTGAACCCATGTGTATGATATATTATGTTGTTTTGATGATGTGGTGATTGTTGATACATCTGATATAAACTTACTGCTTCTACACTACTAATAATTTATGTTTTCAGGTTCCACCAGGGGCAAATGGAAAAATAGGGGTAGCTAAATTGTAAAAGAGGCATAGTGATGGTCCATTGAAGAGCCAAGACAGTTTTAACATAGTCAATTACTAGACTATAAAACATAAGGTACGTTTTCGATATTTTATTTCACTTCTTTTTGTGTAATTATTTAACTTTATTTGCTTTTCATGTGAATTTGATGAATTTCTTATTTGCTTATTTGTTTTTTTCTATAGAATTTGCTTTTTTTTATTGTAAATCACATGATGAACCACATGTTGTTCATGTGGTTTTAGTGAGTTTAATTAGACAATAGTGTGCATATTGGTCATTAATCATAATAATCCTAATTGGAAACAACATATTCATATGTGATAACAATTGCCTTTGTGGAACAAGTTTGATAGAAAAGAGATGGATGAGCAAGTTTTTATAGGAATACTCAAAGCCCCTATATGATGAACAATGCTAAATAATATATTATAGGTGGGACAAGTTGAAGTGAATAAATTGGAAAAAATGGTATTATGACCTTAAATGATAAATTGTTGGTAAAGAATCTCTGATAGGATCCTATGTAAGCAACCCCTAAGTTTGGACCAAGTGTTAGAGCTTAAGAATGTAATGACGCTAATGAGTACACACAAATGTTTTGAGAGACATTCTTGAGGAGGTGGTTGGGCCTTGACATTGTTAAGGGATGTTTGGTCGAGAATGTAGTCAAAGCGAGTGACCTTGCTATCCGAGATATGAGTTGTAGTGATCCTTAAGTTATGCTTACATTGGGATCCGGGTAAGCCAAAATACCTTAAGAAAGATTGTCTTTTTGATGCATGCCTATAAGTAGGACAATTTCATGTTAGTGTGAAAATGAGAAAATCTTGTGCTTTGGGTGCAGTCACTGAAGATGCAAGTTATAAAGAACAACCTCAATCTTTCTTGGAATGAAAAAGTTAATTTTATCAATTCATGATAATGTTCCACTCTTGATAGCGGTATGTCAAAATATGTTAATTTAGTATTGTGAAAGGATTATATTGATGTGGCCAAGTAGATTTTCATAAAAAAATATTTTTGTAGGATGGTGATATGGCTGGGTGGGTAATCGGAAAAAACAGGCTTGGACAACTTCGCTATATTTTTAAGACGAGTAAAAATAGACCATCTCGAGTTGCATAGCTGCCAAGATATTATTGACTTCTTTAACATGCCACAACTTTTTCTTTGAACAGAAAAGAAGTTTATTGCAATAAGCCACCGATAAGCTAGAAAACACATAATACCACAAGCACTTAAACTAATAACACCACGAGACCCTATTCTAGGAATGATAAAACTAAATTTAATTGGATAAGCTTTTTGTAACATTCTTGAAGGTACCTTTAGAGGCAGTCCTCTTTTGTCTTAGTTGACCACATTTAGTATGAAGAAACTGATGAAGATCCAAGAGACATTATGCACAAGACGATTTCTAAGTTTACGGTATGTACTTTTATGCAAATGTTAAAATCAAAACTGAGTTAGACGAAAGAAGGTTAAAATTGATTATTTGTTTTCCTCTTACTATGACATTTGCAATTGAAATGACATCGGTTTAGGTCTTTCTGAACTCATGAAGCTGATTGTATATACACTTTCAATATTTCAAAATGGGTGGAGTTGAGTAACAGGTCAAAAAGGAGGTTTATCGAACACTTTTACTAAATCTTTATTTGACGTTTAATATGTTTGCCTTCTTTAACTTTCAATTTGGCATTTGTAAATATATTATTTACAGTCTTTACACTTACATTGTTTACATGTTTCAGAATATGCAATTACTAAAACGTGTTGTTGATATATACCTACCAGTTACAAATTTTATTTATTTATTTTTATTTATTTATTATTATTTTATTTTTTTTGCATACTATAGATGCTACAAGTGGATACATTAGTTATCTTTGTGACAGCGTATGTTGGTTTTTGCATGTACAAGAATGATAAGTCTTAGGTTACAATAATGATGGAGGAGCTTTGATGCTAAACGAGGTATTTTTGTAAGCTTTTAATTTTATATACGTTTGATAAAAATATGACTTCAATACTAACCCATATATATGCATTCAAGGCGGTTCTTACCAATAAGAAGCTAGAAAACAAGAAAAGTTATCATATAAATTATCTTGAGTTAACTATGTATGCATGCTGATGTTGTGTTACCTTATGAAGTAATCTGCAAATATGTTTTGTGTGCAACCATCAATTTTGCTCTTCTTATGGCATCAAAGGAATGAAGGATCTACTTATGTTACAGATGCAGATGTGTAGAAAAAATCAGCCAAATATAAGCCTTCGGGATAATGGCTTGCTGAGGATGGTCTTTTTAATCTTAATGATGTAGGGCGGGGAGAAAGGCAGCAGTGTGTTGTTGCCGCATCAAATATTCTCTGCAACTTCTCTTTTTTTCTAGAAAATGGAGTCAAATAAGCCTAAATATGTTTGTCTCCGTTTTAAGAATAAGGTACGTTCTGATGTTAGGAGTTAGATTCCCTAAATTAGGCCTTAAGTTAGTGAAGGTGTAATGTGTTGATATAAATAATGCCCAAAAACATTATTAACATATATCGATATCTCCATGTTTTGATAATCACAAAACGTAAACTCATTGAACTACAAATTATGACGTAAACAAGTATTTAGTCGTAAATATTTGCTTTAGCATCCATATCACTTAAGGTATGAATAAATAAAGTGTCTAATCCATTTTATGATCAAAGGAATTTTTATTTTTACAAATCTTACATTTTATTAAAGTGAGACAAACATTTTTAAACTTATACAAAACATTTTTGTATTTATAAGAAATGTTTTATTCAAAATAAATATTTTGAATTCAAATTTCAACCCAAAAAACGGCTACATTCTTCAGGAAAAACCTCCCTCACAAAAAGACAAAAAATCTGAAGAAAAAATATTTTTTTCTTAGGCGGCCCTCTTAATTATACTAGGCGGTCCTCTTAATTATTAAGGGGACCGGCACCCAATTAAGGGGACCGGCCACGCTCCCAAATAGTATTTTTCTCCCTATAAATACTGGTTCATCCCACAGAATTTTTTCACCTTTTGCACGAAAATTTTCAGTCCCAATCTCTTTAAAACATCATTCTAAATCCTTTGATCATAAGATTATAAGTCTTTGTTTCAAGTGATCCAATCCTTTACCACTCAAAGTGCAAGAGAAGAATTCTCCCAATCATAAAGCCAAAGATGTATTAGGATCTAGTTAGTGTTTATGTAATGTTGTGAGTTATGTATATGTAATAAGTAGATCAAGATGATCTTACTTAGTAGTGAGTTTATGAGTGAGTAAGAAGTAGTAGTGTGGAGAAGTCATGAAGTTGTGAAGAAGTAGATGTGTGAATATGTAGTGGAGTATAGAAGAAGTTGTGGAGTAGTGAAGAAGTCGTGAAGTCGTGAAGTCATGAAGAAGTCGTGAAGTCGTGTAGAAGTTGTGTAGTGATCGAAGTAGTGTTGTGAGATTTGTTCTAGCTACTATTAGAACTCGACATTTAGCTTAGTGTCGTTAAATGGTGTAAGCAAAAGTTGTGTACGGTTTTCTCCGCCAAAAGGGAGCTTGTTTAGTTGTGAAGAAAACTCTCGAGTACGTGACTCGGGGAGTGGAGTAGGGCAAGGAAGGCGTCCTTGTAGCTGAACAACTATAAATCATTGTGCCCGGTTTGCATTTCCTGTCTCTTATCTCTTTTCATTTATTCTTGCATTTATCGCTTTACATCTATGCTTGCCTATATGTCTTAGTTGTTGCTTATATACTTGTGATGATTGATTGTGTTGTACATAGAAGTTAATATTGTGATTGTATGTATAATTATATGATATGGTCAAATAGATTATTATTCACACTTCTCATATTAAGTTTAACTTGATAGATAATTTGATACAAAACGTTTTAAGATTTTAAATGGAAAATGTATTCACACAAAGACCGACCAAAGCTCCATTCATAAAACTAAGCTTTTTCCAAAACCTTACGTATATAATTGATCATATTGATTATATGGTGTTTTCATACTAAACTCTAATTAAAGGTTTTCCAAACAAACAATTGAATAAATTCAAATCAACATTTTGAAACAAAGTTTTTATAAAATGAAAAAGAGGAGAAAACTATTCAACCCCCCCCCCCCCCTTCTAGTTTTCCACAATTGGTACCAGAGCCACGTCGCTCAAATTTTTAAAACAAATGGTTTTAAAAATTGAGTACGATCCATGTATTAAACTACCCATTAAGGAGGATTAAATATGAAAAGTGTTTTGTTGATTAACTTGTATTAGTTTTGATGATATATACACTAATTATACTAGCTCGAAATAATATTATGCTTCAAATAAGTGTTATATGTTCGGTATCAAAATCAGAAGTTACACATCTTTCCGAAAAGTCAGAAAACAATTTTTTACAAAAAAATGAAATTTTGAGTACCAGATGGGCGGCCCCCTAATTGTCTGGGCGGCCCCCTTAAATACTGGGCGGTCCCCTTAATTATTTAAGGGGCCCGCCTGTCTGTTCGACAGTTTTTCGAAAATTTTGAAAAATCATATAAAATTAACCGTAACTCCGTAGAAGTCGTGCCACCCGGCGTTTTAAAGGTAATTGAGTCTACTTTCATTTAAAAATACTTACAAGTAATCATTACAAACTTAAATAAGTAAGAAAGTTAAAATACTATACGGTGGTCAAAAATTTGTGTTTCGTTTTAACGTAAAACTTTTATTTTACCTTTTCCTTCAAGTCGGGCATTCCTAGTTGATATACTTTTGAAAAATTTAGTATTTATGTTTTCAAAATATTTATCTTAATTAAATTATAAAATGGGGAGGAAACTATTTTATTTTCAAATAAATTCGAGCTAAGTAAACATTGGTGTATATAATACACAAAACGACGACAAGTGTTTTATGTGTTATGTGAACTTCTTTGTGATTTTATTTTTCTAAATTGAATATATTAAATGACTGTTGCTATTTGAAGTTTAGCTATGTGTATATCTATGCATATGTGCCCTATTAGTTTATAGCTAGTTTTCCGGTTTATACTTAACTAGATCTTATGCTAGATTTCTTGCGTTAGGATTGTTATAATATGCTTGCATTGCATATAGGTATAGATGGCTTAACGTTACTCAAACATCTTGTAAATGAGTTAAATCTAGTCACCTAAATATTTCAAACAATTTAATCTACTCTTCTCAACACACTTCAATATTTTCAACAAATTACCTTGTTTTACCTCAGGTTGTTTGAATAAGAGAAATTAAATTATTTTAAAACATTAGTAGTTATATAAAAGAAAAAAATATTTTCAAAATCTAAGTGTGTTCATAATAAGTAATAATGAAGAGTATTTCACATAAACAAAACATATAACAAACATGAAGTAATAAGTTAAATTTCAATCATTCACTAACCTCACTCTTAAATAATCTTAGGATTAATGAAACACACTGTCAAAATGCCTATTTATTTTAAATGAGTGTTTGTGAGGGTTAAGAAAGATCTTGATATTATATCAATTCATTATTCAAATTATGGTTGATATATTCATCAAATCTAATTGACGTGTTTCTGAGTGTGGACAAGAAATTGGATTGTTATTTGTTTAGCTTCAAGATTATATCAAATTACAACAAAAGATATAGTCTTGAATCTACATACTCAATCACACTAGATTGATATGAAAATAGTTACATCCTTTGTAGATGAAAAGAGTATGCATTGTATCATAACTCCCACTTGTGTTGATAATGTCATATTGAATCTACTTGTCCAATAATTGTGTTCCAAATATTAGAATAACATTTTAAACACATTCATAAAATATACAATGAAGTAGGATTGACGACTTGGATGTTTCGTCCGAAATATTCAAGCAATTTACATTGCAATGCAATGGATAAATGTGTCATATCCGAAAAACAAAACATGAGCAAACTAACAACATATGTAAACTTTGCTCACACTACTTAAAATTATCACTTCAAGATAAAATACATATGTAAGAATAATACACACTATATATTCTATGTATTTCATTTTCTTTGTAGCATGAATGGTTGTGTTACAAGATAATGCACTACATTTTTTTCTAAATAATATAAGTTATTAGTATTGAAAAATAACTTGTCACAATCCATAAACAAGTAAAATTTATTTTTTCAAATACTTGTTAAAGTATAATATATAACATTGGCAAAAATCATAGAAAATAATATTTGTTTAAAAATATATTAATGTCTAGTTTTGATATCATTTGAGAATCACAAACTCATTTAAGATAAATAATCTTAATGAGATTCATTTCACAAGAGATGCTAAGGTGCACTCTTATGTCTAGCACAGTTATTAAATCAAGTAATATGTCATCAAAACCAAATAACCGGTAAATCATGAACAAAGGATTAAAAATTTTGTTTACTCTTATCTAAACATTCAACACATCTCTATTAGGATCGTGAATATAATATATCATCTAGATTTACCTTCATAAAAACATGATGTTTGAGTCACATTAAGCCAAGTATTAGTGAATCAAGCAAACTTCATATTTGGTAATCTTCGATAGGTAAATTTAGGAACTCGATTTTTTCTAAAAAGAAAATGACTACTGGTGAATCTATTGACTAGAAATCCAATTTAACCTAACGGTAGAATTACTTCTATGTGAGAAGTTGGGTGTGTGTAACCCGTAAAAATGGTCGTGTTTAGCCTGAATTGAGCACCACTAGTAATAGTCTCATACTCATTCTCCAACTTGATTAAATTGCTCTTCCTATATATACCTAACGCTAGTTTACTTTTATGAACTCTGCTTCTCATTAGATTCTTTCATTCGTAGACTATGGCATTAAGTTAGATAAGCATGCGAAAACAAAAGAACTATAGATGTTAGGTTATACCCCACTCAACACTCTCGCATCTAACATATAAATTATCGTCTTCATTTCCTTTAGGATCATAGGATATGTAGAAACAATATCATGAGATAATAATAGGCTTAACCAATCCTCTTGAGCATGAGATCTTTAATAAACATTTTTTAAATATTTGATATTTGATATTTGTTGTCAAAAATCTAATATCTCTAAAAATATGCAAAAACCTCACATTTTGGAAAATAGTTTTTCAAATAACTATCCCACTTTTAAATAACATGTTTTCACTATCAGTATCCACAATTTTGTTTTGATCAAAACTAAAGATTGGGAATATATTCCTTACCGTTCACTCACACATTTTGAAGTAAAAACCCAATCTATTTTATTCAAATAACTCTCACATCTAAGTGAAAACTTACTTTCAAACATTGTTGAATAATGCTAAAAACGTCTCTTTTAAAATCATGCATGGTGATCTCATATTTGTCATCTATATTTATATAAATGACACTTATAAGTGAACTAAATCAAATCAAGAGAACCATGGTTTGTTCATTAAGACTTTGTTTGTAACAAGTCTAGAATTCCATGCTATCATAACTACCCACTTATTGCACATTGATACACATTAGGATTAATCCTCCTAGTTATGTAGTTATGAAATACTTAATGTTGCTTATTGTTTCCTAGCACTTATATTTTACTTGCTTGATGAGTATGTTTGCATGCTAGATGAAATTGCTTGTTTACTTAATCTCTTTTATTAACATGCTTTGGCTACATAATTGCCTACATTATTAGTATATGCTTAATTGCCTCAAAGAGTTGGACTTGTTTGAAACCATAAATACAACCTTTCTGCAATTCACTACCAAAAACCCTTTTCTGGCAATCTGGGAATCACCAGATGGGCGGCCACCTTAATTATAAAGGGGACCGGCCTCCAATTAAGGGGACCAACCATCTGATGGTCGAATATGTTGTTTCCTTTTTCTACTTTTTAGCCCATTTCATCCTACACTTCCCAAAATTCATAAACCTATTTTATCCTAAACCTTCTATCAAAATTTATACATCCTTAATCCCACAAATCCTACATTATAAACACTCTCATTCCTCTCAATCTATACTTATCTCTTCATGACCTCTCCCATTAAACCAAAACCACCAAATAACCCGTTTAGAGAAGAAAGCCTAACTTCCATTAAAAGGCCGTCAAACCAAATGATGTTGTCAAACATCCAACACCAAATTCCTCCTATGTCTTCAACATTACATACCTAACACCTCTGTTGGAAACATACTTTTGTATTTTAGTCAAGTCTAGGTCATTACCTTTTGTAATAGGTTGCTTAGTTATTTATTTCACTATGTTTATGTTACTAGGCTTAAGTATGCATGTCCATGGGCCTTGAAAGCTCACGTTTAAGATGAAAGAGGGAGGAAGGGAGTGTTGCCCTACTCCTCCCCTATATATACTAAGCTCATGTAAACATTAATGTTGTTGGTTATTTGAATATCTTAAGGAAACTCTTGCAATTACTTTTCTCTCATTCTTATAATCAACCATCTCTTATTCTCATCTCATTTCTTATACTTGTGTTTACAAAATGGTGACATAACAAGTGGTATCATTCGCCTAATAGAGATTGAAGTGCTTTTCTTGGTGTTAACGTGGGATTTAGGGTGTTGTTTCATCATCTTTTTGCTTCTTTCTTTGTTTCTTACACTCAAATCTTGAAGCTTGGATAAGTTTTAAGGTTAATATAGTGTTTAGAAGCTTAGATTTTGCATAAAGTTTTGATTTTTAAGGTTTTTTCTACTCAAAATCTTCAATAGTTAGTGTTTTCTAAGTATTGGTGAAGTTATTTGATTAAAAGTACCTTATTTCTAAGCTTTTTTCTTCAAAAATTTGTGATTTTTCAAGTTTTTGACCATCTTACGCGTAAGTTTGGTGAATAGTACGTTTTAAAAGCTGTCTACAGTACTTTTTTGTCCTTTCTACGCATAAGTTTTGCCTAAAACCCCTTTCCTACGCATAACTTTGGTCAAAACCCTCATTCTACACTTAACTTGGTCTTCTACGCTTAAATCCTACGCGTAAGCTCCATTCCTACGCTTAAGTTCTACGCTGAAGTTTCATCCTACGCAGAAGTTGCCTTTCTACGCATAAGTTTGATCTTACGCATAAGATTTAATCTTACGCGTAAGTTGCTGGAATCTACGCTTAAGTTTCATCAAAGGTCTTCTCCTTGTGTTACAGTGACTCAGTACTTCCCTAGCTTGGATAAGTTAGTGGAATACTTCGACTACGGATATCTTTCAAGCTTGGATAAGTTTGAAAGATTTGTTTGGTCTTTGAACCTTACGCATAAGAATCTTACGCATAAGCTTAGAACTTACGCATAAGGTGTATCTTACGCATAACTCTATAGTTTACGCATAAGATCAACCTTTACGCGTAACTTTGAAGTCTACGCATAAGTTTCAGTTTTACGCGTAAGATTTCAACTTACCCCAGGGTTTTAGATCTTAACCAAAGGAACGTGCATTTCAATCTTCTACAAAGATCCATTACTACACAAGTGTTCTAAGATGTCTCAACCACCACATTACTACTTTTCTAATCCTCAGCAACAACAACATCAGCAGTATCAACAACAACAATACCATCAGCAACAATCATATCAACAACCTTCACAATCATACTTTCATCAACAACCGTTTAATCAACAACCACAATATCTCATGATGCAACAACATCAAATCATTCCTCAACAACAACCATATCAAATGTCACAACAAAACACTCAGTTTTCCTCCAAACAAGCTCACTGGTTTGATAGAATGTGTGAAGTTATTACAACTCAACAATCCAGACATGAGGCGGGATCACTTGAAACACCTCCAATGCTAACACCCGGGAACTATGTTCAATGGTCAAGTCGATTCTTACGATTTCTTGAACTAAAGAAACCTCATGGGAAATTCTTGAAACAAGTGATACTTGAAGGACCATTTGAGTGGCCAACAAGATTTGACATTGGTGATCCAACTGCTGATCCTCCATGTGCTCCTGCAGATAGACCACTCCCAGAATCTCAACTCACAGAAGAACAAAAATTACATCATGAAGCTGATGAGTATGCAATGGCTTATATACTTCAAGGTATACCTAATCCAATTTATCAAAGTGTCGATGCTCAGAAAACAGCCAAAGCTATGTGGGAACATGTTCATCTCCTTATGGAAGGCACTCAATTGAACAAAGATGATATGGAATCCAAACTCTACATGGAATACACTGACATCACAATTGAACCAGGAGAGTCACTTGAATCCTACTATCATCATTTCACAAATGTGGTCAATGATCTGGAACGTCACAAAATCACAGTACCAAGGATCGCAGTGAACTCCAAATTCGTTGGTAGTCTTGGCCCGGATTGGCATAAATATGTGACATTTGTTCGGCAAACCAAAAATCTTCATGATGCACCATATGGATTGTTGTATGATTTTCTGAAACACCATGAACCTGAAGTGGAAAAAGATCGAGCTCTTCGAGGAGGATACTCACCATCACCAACACCAAATTCTTTGGCACTCGTAGCTCAATCTCCCTATGCTCCACAACCAATGTCAAATCATGCATATGTTCAAGAGCAAAACTACTTCAGTTATCCACAATCTTCTACCTCGAACCAAATGGTCCCTTATGATTCATCTCCACAGAATACTTCTACTCAACTTGTTCCATTAAACAACAATGATGCAGTGTATTACTCCAACTCCAATGAAGATGACGATGACTTTAATACGTTGAATCAGGGACTTGCTCTTATTGCTCGTGCTTTTATCAAATTCTCCAACAAAACAAACAACCGTCAACGTTCATCTTCTAACACAAGGAATCAAGTTGTTCTCAATGATGGAAGGGTGGAAATTCAGAATCGTAACTATGGTCGATCTGGTTCAGGAAGTTCTTTAGGAAATTTTAGGAATGGTCAGAGGTTTAATAACAATGGAGGGTTCAGAAACAACTCAAGCTTTTCTCAGCAAAGGTCTGAACCAGTTGCAACTAGGAACTCAAACTCAGGGAATGCAGTGTGGTGTTATAACTGTAATGAACAACGTCATATAGCGACATCATGTCCTAAACCGAGAACTCGGGGTAGTAAGTTTCACAAGCAGGCATTACTCATGGCTCTTCAAGATGAAAAAGATGGACATTTCCCTGAACAGGATAACAACTTCATGGCAAATGTGAACAATGATGATGACATGGAAGATCTGGAAGCCAATGCAGCTGTGATGCTTATGGCCAACATGCAAGAACTTCAGTTTAATGATTCAGGTCCAGTGTATGACACTAACGGCTTGTCTCAGGTACATGACCTCAATGCATGCCTAATACATGATATAGCCTCACCTTCAGCTTCTGAATCAGATATGGCGCAAGTTGTTCCATTTGACTCATCTTCATATTCTCAAACAGATAAACAAATAAGCACAGTTATCATATTTGATGATGACACACTTGTTTCATTTGATGATCCTATTGATAATGATAAACATGATCAAATAGAACAACATGAACCATCGTTTGATCCAGACCCTGACCTCATATTGTTATCCAAACAACTGAATGCTCAACAATTGCAAATCATAAAATGCAACGAGAAAAACAAAGCTTTAAAAGAAACAAATGCGTCACTTGCAAGAGATATTGAGTGTTATAAAATTCAACTTTCAAATCAGGAAGACAAGATTAAACATGCAAAAAGTTTTGAAAAAGCTTTTCAAGAATCTTACAACAAAGAGCAAGATCTTCAACACAAAATGCAAGATTTAATTGAGTCAAACGGAAAGTTGATTTCTAAACTCGAAAGTGAAAAGTGTGAACTGAAAATGCAAGTTGAACGTCTTCAAAAAGGTACTTTCAAAAACAGAAACAGAATTGTCCAGTTGCAAAAAGGATTTTTGTGAACATAAAATACGAAAAAGGAAGTATATAGATAACTTACTCGGTGAGATTGTTGATCTTGAAAAACAACTCAAAGAATTTCGTAATATTGTTTACAAAACCGGGGGCTCTGTCACAACAATTCAGAAATTTACTTTAAAACCGAGACCCGATAAAGGATTTGCACTTGGCGATTTCAAATCAATGTTTCTTCACACAACATTCAAAGAAAATCCTAAGATTTACAGTATGGACCATATGCTTGATAATACGATTGTGCGTATTGTTGTTTTTGATACTGAGGAAGAGGGAGAACTTGAAGACGAGAGTCGATCAAAAATGAGTTATGTTCAATATTGGACACCATATGATTATTCACAAGCTTCTCATATTTCTAAATCTTTTGTTCCTCAAAAGGAAGTACCTGAGAAATCATGGTATGTCACTGAGTCATATGTTTCATCCTCTAATGCGGCCCCTGTCCAAACTGTAGCACAAATAAATAGTCCTTTACCATCATCGGGTGAAGTTACACCTTTACCTAAAAATTGTCGTGTCTTAAAGTATTACAAAACTTTTATGGAAGACATCAAAATTTTGGAGGAAACAATTAAACGTATTCTGAAATAAAAATTGAAACTTTTCAATCCGCTTACGAGCGAGAAAAGAGAGATATTTTTCAAAAACAAATGTTGCCAATTGTCAAACACCTCCGTCTCTGTGCTACACGTTGGGAATAGGAACTTCAAAACGAGGTCAAAACAATGATAAACGTTTTCAACTCAACTGAAAATGAGATTTTGGTTCAAAAGCAAAGAAATAGAATGTTAAAAAAATGATGTTGATTGACTCTTGGAACAAATTCTCAATGCTGATATTTATTCTGTTATCATGAATGATCTCTATAAATCTGGTACTTCTATGCTTGTGGATGATCTTTGTGTTGATAATAACTTGTTGAATGTGGAAATTGAGACACTTAAACATGATAATGATATGCTGAGAATTAAGAATGATGATGTGACAAAACAATTTTCAAAAGAAATTTGTCTACTCAAACAAAGGCTTGAATGGTGTCAAGCTCAAAGTATTGAAACGGAATTGAAACTTCAAAGTCAAAATAATTCAAACTCTTGTCAGCTTTGCAAAAACAATGAGTCTTTAAAAAGTCTGTGTCTCAAATACGAGAAAGAAATTGCGGATTTAAAAATTGAAAACGTCGCATATCAACAAAACCACGAAGACATCAAATATTGCAATGGTGTACTTGAGTCAAATATTCAGGATAAGAATCACATCATCATTGATTTGAAAGAGAAAATTAAGATACTTCAAAAAGGAAAGTTTGTTGACACCACGGTGATAGCACCAGGATTGTATCAATTAGACAAAACTGCTAAAGGAAATTTTGTTCAAAACACTAACGTTGATAACTCCACTTCCACAGGACTAGTCTCCACTAATAGCGTTAGCAGACCCAAGCGAAAAAGTAACAAGAAGAATAGGCTCTGGCAACGTATAAGAGGACCACTAGAAGCTCAAGAAGTAGAAGATCAACTTAGGAATTTGAATAAAACTCATGTTGCATCCGATTTAGATTCTAATCTGGCAAATTGTAATCAAAATCTAAATGTAACGAATGATGAACCTTTGAATGTTTTGAATATTAATGCATCTTGTGTGTTTTGTCGTAAAAGCGTATCATCTGGTGATCATACAAAATGTATAGCTAATTCTCTTCTTAATCACCATAAGAAACGTAGGACACGCATTCCTTCTAGGCCCACTACTGCCTCTAAGTCTATATTAGGAAAGCTGCCTTCTACGGGTTCTAATGAAGTTGAAGTTACCCCCATAAGTGCAGAGAACAAATCTAGGAAAATGCCAATTACTAGTGAATTCACCAAAAAGAAAGCAAGAACTAGTTGGAATTGGCAACGTTGGTTACAATATAAACCGGACTTTAAATGGATTCCTAAATTGTTGAATACATGTGCTTCTAACCAACAGGGACCCGCACTTTCTTTGGGTTCCACCCTTACTTCTGTTCCATCCATGTCGTCTTCTTGTGATGCAGGTGGTACAGATTGTTCTCTGGATTGTTGATATCAGATGCACCCGACATATGACAGGCAATCTCAAACTGTTAAACAACTTTGTCTCAAAGTTCATTGGTACTGTCAGATTCGGGAATGATCATTACGCTTTAATCATGGGATATGGTGACTATGTCAGTGGGAACATTGAAATCAGTCGTGTTTATTATGTGGAAGGCCTAGGACACAACCTTTTCTCTGTTGGTCAATTTTGTGATGGGGATCTAGAAGTTGCATTTCGTGAGAAAACTTGTTTCGTTCGTGACTTACAAGGAAACGATCTAATGTCTGGCTCACGTGGTTCTAATCTTTATACAATATCAATGTTAGATATGATTGCTACATCTCCGATATGTCTTCTCTCCGAAGCGGAATTGACTAAATCTTGTTTATGGCACAAACGTCTTTCGCACTTGAATTTCAAAACTATGACTGAACTTGCTCGTCACAAACTTGTTGATGGATTTCCAAGATTCCGTTTTACCAAAGATCACTTATGTTCAACCTATGAACAAGGAAAAAGTACTCGGGCTCATTTTCCTTCTAAACCTGAGCACAATACGAATCATGTTTTACAATTGCTTCATATGGATTTGTGTGGACCGATGCGTGTTCAAAGTATCAACGGTAAACGCTACATACTGGTAATTGTGGATGATTACTCCAGATGGACTTGGGTTTATTTTTTACGAAGTAAAGATCAGGCTCCTTCAATGATCATCACCTTTCTCACTAAAATTCAAGTTCAGTTACGCAACACGGTACGAATAGTCAGAACTGACAATGGAACAGAATTTAAAAATCAGACACTTCGGTCATAGTATGAGAAAGTGGGAATTGAACATCAAACATCTATTCCTAGAAGCCCAGAACAGAATGGAGTTGTTGAAAGACGCAACAGGACGTTAGTAGAAGTTGCTAGAACAATGTTGATTTATGCTCAATTACCAGATTACTTATGGGCGGAAGCCGTTTCAACCGCATGTTATACCCAAAACCGTTGCATGATCACAAAACGCCATCTCAAAACACCTTATCAAATTGTTCACAAAAGAAAACCGAACATCGATTACTTTCATGTATTTGGAGCACTTTGTTATCCAAAAAATGATCGTGATGATTTAGGTAAACTTAAAGAAAGGCTGACATCGGAGTGTTCGTTGGATACTGTGAAAATTCTAAAGGTTTTCGGATATGGAATTGTCGAACAAGAGAAATTCAAGAAACCATTCACGCTAATTTTGATGAACTCACACAAATGGCTTCTGAGCAACACAGCTTAGGACCCGAATTCAACCGTCTTAACTCTCCAGACTCTTCGGCTGAACCATTGCCACTCAACCGCAAAGAATTGGAAACCTTGTTTGCTCCACTGTTTGATGATACAATTGAATACCGTTCTACTGAAGTCTCACCCAATTCCGCTGCTCAACCTGATAATATTTCAGTACCTGACTCACCTCAACAAACTACAACAACTGTTGAGAAAGACGGTCCTCCAACTGCATCACCATTTACAGCAGAACAAACTGTTTCTAACTCCCGACAATCAGCTGAAGATCCTACACCACAATCAGTTCCACAAATAGCAGAGCATGATCCTAATGCGTTCTTTAATCCGTTTGCACCGGCTCCAACATTTCCTGAAGTAGCTGAGTCGTCCACACGCAATTTGGATCCTGCTAACATGCGAGATTCTTATCAACTACACCCTTCGACACACAAATGGACTCGAGACCATCCACTAGTTCATATTATTGGCCATTCTGATGCACCTGTAATGACAAGACAACGACTTCACACTGATGGAGAAACTTGTATCTATGCACTCACAGTTTGTCAAGAAGAACCAAAGAACATTAAAGAAGCAATGACTTATGACAACTGGATTGAATCTATGCAAGAGGAATTTCAGCAGTTCATACGATTAGAAGTCTGGGAATTAGTTGAAAGACCTGACGGAGTCTTTGTCATCGGGTTAAAATGGATTTGAAAAAATAAGCTAGATGCAGAAGGCACTGTCATACGTAACAAATCATGCCTGGTAGCGAAAGGATACTCCCAACTAGAAGGACTTGATTTTGCAGAACCCTTTGCTCCAGTGGCTAGACATAAAGCTGTTCGGATCTTTTTGGCCTATGCTGCACACAGGAACATGGTTGTTTACCAAATGGATGTGAAAATAGCATTTCTTAATGGAGAACTCCGTGAAGAAGTTTATGTAAGCCAACCAGACGGCTTCGCTGATCCTGAGCGTCCTAATTACGTTTACCGACTCAAAAAGGCACTCTACGGACTTAAGCAAGCCCCACGGGCGTGGTATGACAAACTGTCCACTTTCTTGCTGGCCAATAAATTTTCTAAAGGTTCGGTGGCTCCAACACTATTTACAAAAACCTACGGGGAGGACTTACTTGTTGTTCAAATCTATGTCGATGACATTATTTTTGCCTCAACAAAAAGAAGTTACTCTAATGATTTTGCAAAATTAATGAAAGATAATTTTGAAATGTCCATGATGGGTGAACTTTCGTTCTTTCTAGGACTACAAGTTCATCAATCACCCCGTGGAATTTTTATAAATCAGTCCAAATATGCTCTAGAAATTTTAAAGAAACATGGAATGATGAGTTGTGATACTTATAATACACCAATGGGCTATACCACAAAACTAGATGCTGACTTACATGGGACACCTGTTGACCCTACCAAATACCGCAGTATGATTGGGTCACTCATGTATCTCACAGCTAGTAGACCTGATATAGTATTTGCAGTCTACATGTGCTCTCGTTATCAGTCCAAACCAACTGAAAAACACCTCAGTGAGGTTAAAAGAATCCTTCGATACATAAAAGGAACCATTAACTTGGGAATCTGGTATCCGAAGGAATTTGGTTTTGAACTAATTGCTTTTTCAGATGCTGATCATGTAGGATGTTTAGACACACGCAAAAGTACATCTGGTGGATTACAGTTTCTCGGAGATAAACTTGTGTCATGGCAATCAAAGAAGCAGGACTGCACATCACTGTCGTCAACAGAATCTGAATATGTAGCTATGTCCGCTTGTTGTACTCAAGTCATCTGGATGAGATCACAAATTAAAGATTATGGCTACCTGTTCAACAAGATTCCGATCTACTGTGACTCCAAAAGTGCCATTGCTATCTCCTGCAACACAGTTCATCACTGCAAATCCAAACACATTGATCTCCGATATCATTTCATCAAAGAGCATGTTGAAAAGGGTACCGTTGAATTATATTTTGTTGGAACTGAGTACCAATTGGCGGACTTACTTACCAAATCCTTAGCACCATCAAGGTTTGCTAGTCTAGTTCACCAAATTGGTATGCGATGTTTGACTCCAGATGATCTGGAAAAGTTTTTAAAACACAATTGATCGTCAAACATCAAAACTATCTTTGTAAATATCTTTCCACAAAAACACAAAAAGAATTTTTGTTCTTTCAAAAAAAAATGCAAGTATATACCACTCTTTTCAACACCATTTTTTGTAAAATGTCTTCAATTATTAAAATTATCAAAAACAAGTGTTGAGGGGGAGGAAAAGTATTTCAAAATTTCTCAAAATATTTACTTTATACTTGCATTTTACCAAAAATATTTATCTTATGTGATGCCTCAAAAAGTTTTTTCGGGATACTTTCCTTGACCATTATAATAAATTTTAATTTTTAGAGACTTCGGTCTAAGGTCGAGGGGGAGTAAAATTCCACAAGTTGTTCTTATCTTAAGATATGGTGTAGTTAACAAAAGTTAATATGAGAGTTAGTTAGGCATTAGGATTGAATGTGACATAAGGTTAAGGGGCCAAAGGTGTCAATATGTGAAACTTTTATTAACCTTGGTCAAAACCAAAATTGACCACTCATTCAATTCACCTGCTAAAAACAGTTACACACATTTAATTTTACACCAACCATAATCAACGATTCAAAATCATCCTATTAATCCATCCATTGTTCTTCAAATCTATAAGTACCAATATGTTTTGATCATGTTTCTACACTAAGGGTTTTAATTTCATCTTAATCCAACGGCTTAATTTTCCTTAATCGTTAAAATTGCTCTAGGGTTTTGCGTAAAATTGAACCGAGAAAGCTGTTGAGTTTATAGTTAAATTTGTTAGTGGGAAATGTTCTTAGGATGATACTAAACACGTTTGTGAACTCCAATCATACCCAGAAACTCCAATTGATTGATTTCGAATTTAGGGTTCATGCGTGGATTTAGGGGTTCTTGATTTAGGGTGTTTAGAGTCTAATTGTTGATGGGGATTGTGTTCATATATGCCTAGGAACTCAATTGTGTGGTTTAATTGCTTTAAAAACAACTCAGGATCTTGAATCATGGATTTAGGGTTCGAACACACTAGCAGTTAAGAACTCTCGATTTTGTGGATAATTGTTGTTATAAATTGGTCCACATGTCCCTTTGCATATGTATATCACTTCCCTATGTCCTAAATCCACCCAGTAACATGTTTGTATCAGATTATGATTAGTGGTTCATACGATCCTACGCGTAGATAGGATAAAGGCATGTTTACGCGTAAAATTGTGTGTCTTAAGTGTATTGGAATGAATTGAATGAAATATTGATCAGTGGTTGTGTTTAACACTTTCAGGAATCAAAAGACACAATTTTCAAAGGTGAATTTTCAATAAAGACGATTCTACGCATAAGTTACTCATCCTACGCGTAAAATGAAATCTTACGCTTAAGATTCGACACGTATGAAAAACTTATCTTGGATAAGACAATGTTTACGCAAAAGATATTATCTTACGCATAAGTTGTTTCTTACGCATAAGTTATAAACTTACGCATAAGTCAAAACTTACGCATAAGTTACATCTTACGCATAAGGTTTAATCCTTTGCATAAGCTCCAATCTTACGCTTAAGATTAATCCTACGCATAAGATTGAGCCTACGCATAAGATTAATCTTACGCGTAACATATAATGTTATGAATAGATTTTGCTCTTACGCCTAAGTTCATTTCTTACGCATAAGTAATGTTATGCGTAGGATTTCCAACTTACGCGTAACATTGCCTAAATTCATGAAATTTGTCTAAGTGTTGTAAAATTTCAAAAGTATAAACTCTTGTAATGGTTAACTCATGTTGTGACTAGATTGTAAAATTTGTCTAAGTGTTAACTTCTAAACCACAAGTTTATCATAAAACAACAGTTTATACACACAACACCCACTGATCAATTCAAACATCTACATAATCATGTAATTGAATGTCTGAGCTAACAATGTAAATCATTGCTATGTTTGTGTTTGTTTATGTTCAATTCAGATGGCACAACATAATGACATTCCATATGGACCAGAACCTGAACCAAAACTGTCATGGGAAGAAACCTTTCCCGAGGATTACTCCAGAAAGATAGGCAAGAACAACTTAAGAATCAACTTCAACAAAATCACGTGCAATGAATCTTCATGCATTGTAGCAGTGGATGCTCTCCTCTATCACCCGAACAAAATCCTGTTCACCAAGTCAGCATCAGTGGCCTACTTCTACATACACCAATTTTGTCACACACTTCAGTTAGACCTTGGGGAAGAGTCCTTCACCTGCATGCTTCATAACAGACAAGTTATTGTGGACATAGACACTCTTCGAAACGTTCTTGGTTTGCCCGAGCTTGGCCCAGATGAAGAATATGATCCAGTACCTAATGAGGAAGAGCTGATAGAATGGTTACGGGATATTGGTTACGATGAATCAAAAGAAGTAGTGACAGGACACTCTAGGGTCAACATCAGATTTCTTCCACAACCATGGAGAACACTGTACATCCTAATTGCTAAGTCTCTATCTGGCAGAGACACTGGTCACGAACACCCCAAGCTCCAACACCTCAAACTCTTCTGGGCTGTGGCAAACGTCAAAAAGGTGGATTATGCTAGTATCATTTGGGAAGACCTTGTGTGGCACATACAACACAAGACTACCAATATTCCATTTGTTCGTTTCACCAAATTACTCATCGAAAGCTTCCTGCGTGAGTATGACGATATTCCACAAAGACTGGATGATGAAGCCAAGCACACTTTCAGAAATGAGGACACTCTCAGACAAATAAAGAGACTTGACACCAGCACATGTAAACAAGGAAAACCTTTTCCCCCTTGTATCTTGAATGATAAAGTGAAGCTGTGTAAGAATTACAAGTACTACATTCAAGCACTCAAGGAAGACAAAGTTGGGTTCTTAGACGAAGTCATTCTACCGTCGTGTATGCAAAAGAAAGGGAAGAAAGGTAGCAAGTCTGGGAGCTCTGGTAGTTCTACCAAGTCTAAACAAAAGAGGGGTACACACAAGTTCAAAATTCCAGTCAAGAAACCTGAAACCATTCCTGAACCCATACAACCACCTTCTCCAAAACCGTCTGACTCAGAAACCGAATCCGACGAAGGTCCAATTTATAGGGAAGCCTATGCAAACATCGACAAGAAGGTTAAGCTTGAAGATATTGATGATAGGGACATGACTTTCGAAGATTGGGACAAAGACATTGATGAATTTGCTGATAATGCTGAATACCCAACGAATCTCAATCAAAGACCGTTTACTGAAGCAGACACAAAATTGGAAGAAGAAAGGATCAGGAAAGAGAAGCTGAAGGAACCAATGACTACTAAACCAGAATCTGCTCACTCAAACATAGGCCTTTCAGTAGAAGAAGAAAATGAAAGAGCTCTTAAGTTGGGTCTCCTCCACAGCAAGATAGATGCATTCCAAGCAGATCAACCTCCACCTCCTTTGTTTTCTCAAACAAACGAAGCAGGCGGATCTAGCAGAATTCCTGAGTCTACTACAGGAACCAATGCTGCTTTGATTGTCTACGAAACCCCTACAGTATCACCTACAGAAGTAGATATGCTTAATGCTTCAGCAACTGGAGAAGAGGAAGAGGAGGACCCTATGGATACTGATGCTCCATATCTTTTGACCATGGAAGAAATGGAACTCAGAGAAAGGGCTCAAGAAGAAGAGTTAAAGAGAAAGCAAGAAGCTGAAGAGGCTAGGCTTGAGGAGCTAGCACAAGCCAAATTGGAAGAAACTATTCGTATGGAAGAAAGCAGAAAGGCTGAAGAGGCAGCCAAACTGGCAGAAGATAAGTTATTAAAAGAAGAAGAAGCCAAGCTTTCTGATGATCTTAGGCTTAAGGCAGATGCAGCCAAATTAGCAGAAGAATTAAAGCTTAAGGCCGAAGATGACAGACTGGCTGAAGAACAAAGATTGCAAGAGGAAGCAGCCAAAGTTAAGAATGTTGAACAGCCCGAATCACAAAGAAGAGATGATAAGGACGTAACCACTCACATTGAATCTTCACAATCATCACCTCCAGCATCCGAATCTACCCATGACGAATCAATCAAGAAACCCGCAAGTACAAAAGCCTCTGCTGCATCCAAGTTGATTAAGAAAGCTTTTAGAAGAGTTCATGATAAGAAGAAAAGCAAATTGGAAGATCGAGTTGAATCACTTGCAAGTCAAGTTGCTGAATTGACAAAGCTTAACACAAATGTTCGGGAGCTGCAAGAAAAGGTTGACACCTTCTTAGCTAAGGATGTACAAGAAAACTTGGAAGCCACATTAGCTGCTCAAGCACATCAGTACATGGAACAACACCTAGTTGCTGAATTAAAAGAGTTGCTGGCACATATGAGAGATGAACTCACCAATTTTGCAGAACAAGCAGTCAAGAAAGTGATCAGATCTACCTCATTTACTCTTCGAGCTGACAAATCAACTTTACCACAACCGGGGTTATCAATGGACGAATTAGAAACCCAGCTCTTAGACAAATTGGCAAGTAAGTTCACATTGTCACCTGAAGAAGCTAAAGTCCTGGAAGCCTTGAAAGCCAAGATGTCTAAAGAGACCTGCAGCACTGAGGCCGATAAACTGAAACGTCCAAGAGATGATGAAGATTAGGATCCTAACTCTCAGGCAAAGAAACAAAAGCAAGCCGAAGGACCCTCATCTCAACCAAAAGAACCGGTCATTCCTCCAACTACAACAACATCTACACAACAACCTAAGGCATCTGGTTCCAGTCCTAAAGCCCATGACCACTTTGAATAAACAGGCGGAGACGAGATTCCTCAGACCGATGAAGTGCCAGAACCATCATCTACTAAGAAGAAAGAAAGGAAACAAAAACATCATTAGCACAAACCGGACACCTCTTCAAAGGGCACAGAACCCAAGAAACCGAAAACCATTCTCAAATGGCTTGACGAAGACGAAACTGCCGATTACTCCTGGTTTGACAAGATGATTAATTCGCAACCGCCACTGCAGACGATCAAGAACCTATCGATGGTCGAACAATGGAATACGCTCAGTTGATTCAACATAAGTTTCATATGAAAAAGATGAACAATAAAGAGCTACGAAGAATCAAGAATGATGCGTTCAATCTTATGAAAGATCGGTCTACTAACTCCATCGAACTTGAGTATCATCCAGAAAATATTGCTCGAGCTATGTCAAGCAATATTGACTGGATCAATCCTGAATCTCATGTCGATCCGGTCACAAGGAAAACAGCACCATACATTACTGACTGGTCCAAACCACTGCCTATGATTGGGAAGCCAAAGGAACCCAAGATCCCTTACAAGTTCTTCTTCAACAACGACTTGGAATTTCTTCAACACGGCAGCAAGATTGAGAAGAAGTACGCCACATCACTTACCTTCCTCCCTGCAGCCAGATACCTCAACAATGCCATCGAAGAAGAAGCCTCTAACTTATTCATCGATAAAGTTGTTGACTATGACCGGAACGCACTCTATGGTATACATCATTGGCCAGATAACCGGGCACAATATTATCGAAGCAGCAAACTCAATCAGACGATGGGTAATGTGACAAGTGAGTTGAAGATAGTCTCGATTTAGTTCATTTCGACAGTCACTCACTTTGGGTACCCCTTCCTTAGCAAAATAGTACTCAAAAGACTTGATGAAAAAGAGTACGAGATTTCCGAGTCGGACTTTCCACGATTACTCCTCAACGACATAGAAGATATGTATCTGCTCAAAGTTCAAGGAAAGCTTTGCAACTTACCCAACCTATGTAGCTTGCCTTTATCACAGCTCTCGAAATCTTCATCAGACAGATAGTCATCAGAGAAAGAGTAGAAGATCTTCAACTGGGAGTGGAAAGTTATCAGAAGAAGCTGAATCTCACCAAACCTAATCTGTTCAACATCCCCAACCTTCAACACCTATCTCAATACTCTTTGATCAGGCATCCGGCATTTGGGTTCACATACCGCAGTGTAAACGGTCGTAACTGCTTCATGGCCTATGAAGAAATCCACAAGTTCTGTGATGAAACCCTGAAGTTCGTCAGAGACGGAATCAAAAGCAGATTAGATGACATTGCACTGGGTAAATCCAAAAGGTGGAATACCGATGAGGCCAGGGAAGCTCGCAGATTCATTACAAGGATTGAGAACCGGTTGAAGCGTAGGGATCAGTTCAGGAGATTAGAAAGCTATGTTGGAGGCAGACCTGGATTTCCGGTGTTGACATTTCAGAGACCAGAATGGTAGCAAATTTGTAAGAAATTGATTTTGATTTGTCAAATTACTATTCTTCATAATGGCTTGTGCACGTATTACAGTGCACAACCCGAACTTGTAAAGAAAGGACCCTGAGGTACGCATCAGTGCCTCAATCCTAATATAATGAGCGAAAGCTTCTTACCTTTGAGTAGAATTAATCTAATGTTTTATGATTTTTCATAATTCTGCTCAAAAGGACAAGTATTTCACCTCAATAAGACCTAATCACTTGTTGAGGGGGAGCACTTGTCAAAAACAAAATACTTTGTTCTTAAAAAAAAAAAAAAAAAAAAAAAAAAAAAAAAAAAAAGAAAAAAAAAATCAAAGGTTCTTGGTCAATCTCCCCATAAGACTCAAAAAGACATATTTTAATCTACAAGGATTGTCAAAAAACATCATGTTATATGCTATTTTTGAGGGGGAGAAAATGAAAAAGTTATTAGAATATAAGTAGTCAAAAAGGATTAAAGTTGTATCATGTGCGAGCTAGACTCAGAATTGACCCAGGAATTGACGAGATAACAAAAGTTAGTAATATCGAAAAGACTTATCCTCGACGGGTAATAACATCAAGTTAGTTAATAGAGCTAGTTGTCACCTAAAAGCTGACAATGGATCTGTTTAACTAACCACGTAAGCGTGTCTCGAAAAGGATTTGTCTTAGTAGAAATGTACCGTCTCGAGAAACTCTTTGTGGACTTGACCAGGCCGGGTAATAACTTCAAGCTAGTCTGACTAGTGATGTAAGCGTGTCTTGTTCACTGAAAGTGGATCAATTCAAAATGCTTGCTCCTCCCGCATGTGCAAATTTATTAAATACTCATGAGCATATGTGAAGGGGGAGCCCTTCAAAAGTGTACACAAAACTCTCAAAGTGTTAACCAAAATATTTGATTATCACAAACACTTTGAGAGATTTTCAATCAAAGGTTTCTTGGCTACTGTCGGTTTATCAAGGAGTTATAAGGTGATTAAGATAGGAATAACCGTCCTATGATCCGCCAGAGCCAGAGGGATCTACCCAAGGACATCTCCCATAGTTAGAATAAGAAGTCCTTAGGTATGATACGAAAAAAGGAGAAAAGAATGAAAGGGAAAGAAGGAGTTGAAGAATTAAAAAGAAAATAAAAGAGTGAAAAGAAATAGCCCTCCATATGTTCAACCTTAGGGCAGACACCGGGTTCAATACATATGCTACTGGTTGTTGCAAAAGACAACACCGGTATTGAAGATAAAGTCGTCATGGACCCAATGACGCAATGCACTAAACCTTCTTAACCACTCAAGTTCTCTTAAAAGAGCTTGTTTCATTCTCACGGGGAACCAGTGTGCACTTATAGAGTCTAGAGCCTTGAGATACATCAAAGATCTCTTAGGAACACTTAGTATTTCTACAACTGGTGTTCTACATCAATGGACACTAGCTGTAAACTATCGAGTCCTTCGCAGATCTTAGCAATCTGCCAAGAACGTTTATGAGAGGATTACATATGTATTTCTCAATGATTGAACGGAAACTCATGCCAGGGTCAACATCAAACAGCCCTGACAGCAGGTCACTTCGGTAACCCCACAAGGGTTACGCTTAGTGTTTGCGGTGGTTCTATAGCGGTCTACAGTCGTGGAGTGATCCAGCGACTCACCCAGTCATTGACCTACTTAGTAGGTCTCGTAAGCTCCTTCGGGAGTATCTGATATGGGAACGGCCTTGATAAGGATTAGAAGGAGTCTTCACACTATGCTGTTGACGAACTCTAATTCCTTATCTGTAAGTACCGGTTATTTATTGCTAACTGTTTACTTGCAGGTACCTCACCTCCATGATGGTAGATTCCAACATACTCATACATACATTTTGAAGCAAATGATAGCTCCCCCAAAGATCTTAGCACCACAAAGTTCAAAGAAAGATTCTACGCCAATAAGAAGAATCTACTAAGTATAAAGACTAAGGATCTTAGAATATGAAAAGGAACTTCGTGCACGCGAAAGTCTAAGTCCAAAAGATGTATGAGTATGTTGGAATGGCGGACAACCACCACAGACGCAAGAGTGACGAATGGCAGACTACTTCATAACACAATCACTACATCATCACCTAAGAACAAAAACATAGAGCAAAGTACATTTATTATACAACATTTTTTGAAGACGTCTAAAGTTTTACATGTCACAAATCAACGACAAAGATGAAGACGTCAAGCAACCGTGATGACCGACCCTTAGGGGGAGATTGTTGGGAACATACTTTTGTATTTTAGTCAAGTCTCGGTCATTACCTTTTGTAATATGTTGCTTAGTTATTTATTTCACTATGTTTATGTTACTAGGCTTAAGTATGCATGTCCATGGGCCTTGAAAGCCCACATTTAAGATGAAAGAGGGAGGAAGGGAGTGTTGCCCTACTCCTCCCCTATATATACTAAGCTCATGTAAACATTAATGTTGTTGGTTATTTGAATATCTTAAGGAAACTCTTGCAATTACTTTTCTCTCATTCTTATAATCAACCATCTCTTATTCTCATCTCATTATTAGTAACTATATTATCACCATCAATGATTATATACCATAGATCTATATATTTAGATTTCACGTAAGTTTCAAAATGGTTTTTCCAATATATAAAATCATTTGCTTCAAAAAGTGGTGGTCTTTGCATAGATTGCCCTTCTTTGTAATTTTCAAAATCCATGGATCGTTTCAAGTTTTAAAACACAATATATTTTAAAAGCTTGAGTAACGTAGCTCTGATGCCAATTGTGGAAAACTAGAAGGGGGGTTGAATAGTTTACCATTTAAACTCTTTTTAACTTGTTTGATTAGCTTTGAAACTTTCCTTTTGATCAAAGATATATATACACAAACACACTATATAACATGCAAGTAAATGAAAGAAACGATCAAACCACAACACGAGTATTTATCGTGGTTCGGCTACAAGGACTCTTTTTCCTTGCCCTACGTCCACGCCCCGAGTATCCAACTCGAGAGTTTCTTTCACTAGTCAACAAGCTCCTTTCACCGGCGGAGAAAACCTTACACGTCGCTTATACACATTTACCGACACTAAGCTAGATGTCGAGTTCTTTTACAAGGGTACAACCACTCCCGTTAGTTCTTTTACAAGGGTACAACAACTCCCGTCACACTTTGTATTTTGAGGACTAAAATACTAACCGATCACTACTGAAAATACACAATCAAATGAAGTGTAAACTACACAAGTCTACACAATGCTAAGCTAACAAGTCTTGCAACGTTGTGTTGAATACTTGTAACTTTTTATGAACTCGTGAATCTCTTTGCTAAAAAAAAAACTTCACATATGAGATGTTAAAGGGTTAGATGAAAGAATGAATGAATGTGTGAAAATATAATGTAGAGTGATAAGCCAAAAATCAAACTTGTGGCTTAGTATTTATAGCAAAACCTTCTGCAGGCCTGGCGGATACGGCGGAACCCTCAGATGGGTTCCGCCCGTGTACCCCCAGGGTTCCGCCAGGCTTGCAGTTGGTTTTGCAATAAATCTTGCAAACCAAACAATGTCACATCTCATTATACCTAGTCAAACACAAAACTTGCAAGCAAACATATGGTTAGTCAAACACACTTTCTTTCCATAAATGTATATTGACAAAACTTGCCATAAATGTGATGTGACATTTCTATTTTAAGAAATAAAAAGTGTTGTGTTTTATGAAATGTAAAATGTAGCAAATGTCTAATTTATGCAAGTCTTTAAAACTAAGATTATGTTTTACTTAGAAACTAAAGTTTACATTTTGTCGTTAACAAAACTTAGCAAAGATCGTAAAATATAAATAACGTTTTTAGGCGATATTTGTATTAAAACGTTTCTTGCTTGATAATTTAGGTTAAATTTTGAGCTTTGTTAGATGTAAATCTTCAAGTGTAAGACACCAGCATATTTAGTTTGATATGGATTTTAATCTCTATATAGGTCATTGAGCCAAAGAGTTGATCCGTTTGAGAAGTGACAAATGATCCATTTTAATATTTATAACGATAATATGTGTCATGTATTAAGTATTGTAATGTTATTTTGTGTTATTTAAGCTACCTAAATGGTCATATACGTTATAAAAAAACTTAATGTATTTAGTGTGCATCGCATTCATGAATCCCGCGCTTTGGAATGCACCTCGCCTCGAGGCTCTTTCCCCCCTTTGCGCTTTAGTGTGCCTTGAGCCTTTCAAAACTATGAGTAGAAGACAACTGCAATATCTAACGAGTAGCAAGTATATCCATCCAAAAAAGATAAAATAATAATAATAATAATAATAATAATAATAATAATAATAATAATAATAATAATAATAATAATAATAATAATAATAATAAAATAAAAAATAAAAAGTTGCCAAAGTAAGTAGCAAAAAACTAAATATCTAACCACAAAATTAAACTAAATCCCATTCATTCATAAAAGTAAAAGATCATACATAAAGTATGATTACAACATAAAATTAAACTACAAGAAGCACATAAGAATCTTTAGTAACTTGAGAGGCCCTAAGATTTGGTTCTACGCTAGAAGGGGTCCTAGAAATTTATTCATGAAAACTAAACATAAAGATGTTTAGTTGGATGGGCTATTCATTGGTGGAGGTGGTGGTATGATTGGTTTGGGAGTTGGTGTCAATAGATGCTCAACATAAGAGAACATGAATTTCATCTCTGAAAGAGAAGATGAGGTTACGGTTGTGAAGACAACATAAACAACTTGAGCTATGATGATCAAGAAGGTGAACTTCTATTGGGTAGCTCATGATTGGAAGTGGTGTTTGAGAAGGTGGTGGTGTGGAATGAGCTAAGTCTAAAGGACGCATATGTGAGAAGGTGAGAGCCATTGGTTGAGGAGGACTAAATGGTGATGAGTTTGCTCTAGTCCTAATGGATGAAGATGATGAGGAAGTGACTCTAGTTGAAGTTGTCTTGGATGGAACATTTGGTGTAAAAGAAGATGTATTGTTAGTAGAAGGTGGTGTGGTTGTTTCAAGCTCATCATCATCTAGAGTTAAATCAATGAATATGGTTTCATGTGTGGCAATGTGAGTAATGGAAGCTTGAGTGGAAGACATAGTTGATGTAATATGGAAGTGTGATGAGGGGATGTGCATGATGAGTGCTTAAATAGCCAAGAATAGTGAATGCTTGGATGTGGGGAAGTATAATGATCTAATGGATAATAAGAAGTAGGGAAATGTGAGAATTGAGGTATGGGAATTAGCTAAGTGTTGCAGAATCTAATGGAAAAAGGAGTCAAAAAGCTAAAGCAAATAGTGAAATTTCGTCTGCCCAGGTGACGGTACCACTAAATCATTGACGATACCGTTAAATTTAACGATGTCGTGGCCTATTTAGTGGTGTCGTGAGCTGCTGGACATGAATTTCTCTAATCAGCAGACTTTTTAGGCATCCTAAAGGGGTGTTTTAGGGGAACTTTGTAAAGCAAATCCTAGTGCCTCAATCTACTAAAGAGTAATTACTAAAAACTCCTAAGTTTAGCCACAACTAGCAACTAATAACCAACATGTGATTAGCTAAATTTGGCTACAAGCATGCAATTAATAAGACAAAATAAGCTAATATCCAAGAATCATGTAATGTATATTCATGAAAGTTGATGAAAACAAATAAGCATGCAAGCAAAAGAAAAATGAACTAAGAATAAGTCTTGATTATAAACCATCGGTAAAATTGAAAGACACACCCGAAGCTAACTATACGAGGTTAGCAAAGATACGTTCTAGTTAGACCAAGCATAATGTACCAAGAGGCTGTAGCCAATAAAGCTACAATGTATGTTATAACCACACAAACATTGATTATTGACATATATTCAGTGATTCAACCGAAAAAAATGTATAACCCTAACCAAAAAATTTAAAAAATATATATACAAGATGCAGATTAAGAAGTGGTTCGCAGAAAATCGATGTTAATGAATAGAGAGAGTACCAGATGGACGATTTGATCAGTTGTATCAACTATCAACGATTGATGGATAATCGGTGGTGGAGTGAAATCACAGTCAGTGGTGAAGTATCTGGGTTTGATTGAATTAGAGAAAATTTGGTTGTTTATTGTAGAACTTGGGTTGGTATGCTATAAAGGGCATTCGTTTTAAACAAAAAGATAAAAATTACTTATATAAATACTCACAAAACTAAATGTTTTTTTCTCTCATAGACCTTGACAAAGTTTATTTTCATTTATTTATTATGGTGTAAAGAATGTGTCAATTATATAGCGCAACATTAATTATGAAAGTAAATTATATTCTATTGATATAATCTTAATTATCAATACAAAATATAAAACATGTTTGTAAGATTTTAAAATAAAAAATCTTATTTGGTGATTAAAATGTGTAAATTTTTATATCGTAATGTCTCTTAAAGATATTCCAAACTAAATTTCCTGCCTTCAAGAAAATTATTATCCCTAAAAATGTAGTATCAAAAAATATTAATGTTATTGCCAACTACCGTTTATATATTGTCACATCATCACGCGAGTAACCTACTATTTTTACATAATATAGTATATTATTTCTTATAGTTATTGCAACCTAAACGTCTCACTATCCATAAAATTAATGGAGAACTCACGATCCAAAAGTAATTGATTGTCGAAAATTTTAGTTCCAAGGTGCTTGCCACATTATTAACACAATGACAAAGTTGATGATTTAGAGATGCGAGACAGTTCGCTTGTTACAGGATTTTTCTTGTTTTTATACCTAGTTAGGTGATTTGTAATATAGATATGTTTATTGTGTTTATGAACTGTTATAAGCACTAGTTTATCAAGCTTTTTACTTGAGGTTAATGTAGTACCTCTGCTATATTTCTTTTGTATTTAACATTAATTTTTGGTTATATATTTACCGGGGTAACACCTTTTACCAAAAATATATATATATATATATATATATATATATATATATATATATATATATACACACACACACACGTTGTCTTAAAAGTTAAAATACCCGTATCACGTGAAAAGTTATCGACCAAACATGATAATTACAATCACATCCCAACAGAAAAATTACATTAGGCGTATAAAAATAACAATTATATAGCGGATAAGATTCAGAACATAAATTTGCAACATGTAAAAAGAAAATTTTATAGATTTTTGGCCAGTTTTTTGTTACCGGATAAACATTAATCCAAACTTTGGAAAACATTTTCAAACACCCATTTCACATGTTGAAAGAGGGCTACGTAAATTCATACTAAAAAACTAGAATAAGTGATTGAAAAATCTTTGTCACCTTGTAGTTGGCTAGGTCTATAAGCTACATAATTCTAAGCTATTTTGTCTTTTAGGCACTTCGTCACTTCATGTCACCATCGCCACATCATTTTTTGTCGCTATACAAACTACAAAGGACATTATTTCCCACAATACTTTTTTTTTTCGTTGATTTTTAGTTGTGAAGAAAGCGAGATTACGTTGACATTAACTTCTGTTACGTACGTACTTTAATTGTATAAAAATATACTAAAAAGTTTGTACATTTGATGAAAAGTTTGTTTTTTATGTAGATTATCAGAATTTGCTTTATTTCCATTGTATTTTTTGGGTTTAGGCTGATTACAAAACAATTTTTTTTAAGTCGCCTAATATGAGTTAAAAAGTATCTACGCGTTTAAAAGTTGGATTCATTTTATTAGACACCACCTAGGCACCTAATGTCCTAATGTGCCGTATAGTTGCATTCCAAATACCATATAGTTTCAACACTAGCTACAAAAACATATCTTGTAGTTATATAACATGACTTGAGTTTGCAAACGATTTGACTTGCATCAAAACATACTGGTAAAACTCTAAAAGTAGTGTTTAAACAAGTTCACGTAATATTTTAATGTTTCCAAAATTGTAGCTAATGCATGCATTAAAACATACATGCACTTCATAGAACTGACCCGCATTTTGCTCTAATCTGATAATCAATTTGACGCGAATAAATGTAGTAAAAAAAAAAATTAATCGCAACAATTATTATTTGGGATTTTCTAATATGTGCTAAAAAGCCTTATTATTTTGACATAAAGTCATGTATATATTTGAGTGTTATAATATTTATTATAAAACATACATTAAACATTTCGAAGTATAAAACTAACAAGACCAACTTTGGCATTACGGTTAAAAATCATATATGTACGGTTCGGTTCTCCTGGTTTTGAGTTTTTGGGGTTCGGATAAAGCGGTCGACTTGGTCGTAGTTTTCTTTTTGAACACACTAAAAGGCATATGCTATTATAAAATTCCACAAAACAAGGAGAAAATACGTACATATCAGCAATCTTTTTTAAAAGCATTTAATAATACTAGCCGAGCACCCCAAAGACTTGCAAAGAGACGGCTCAACATCTTTTATAAAAGCATTTAGTAATACATATATATCACCAATCTGAATCTTCGCGGTATTGACTTAAAATTCGACTCGATGTCTGGTTTGTGATGACGCTTTAGAGACGGCTTAACATTTTTTCATTGATTGTACGATTGCTCGAAATCAATGGGTTATGATTCAAAATTGGTGGCAACTTGATCATTACCCCAAAGACTTGCAAAGTTTAATCTTTTGGAGTAACTCGACTTCTTTTCCTGATCAGCTAAAGTCTTGTTTTGATGCAATCATTCAATCAACAACTTGGATTATTTGGCATTATCAGAATAGACTTTGTTTCGACATTTATCCTCCGCGAAAAGAGACTCTTGTGAATGAAATCAATACTCTGCCATACTCTTCGATTAGTCATAGGAAAAAGAATTTTCGTCTATGTTGGAACGTTTGGATCCTAGATCCAATAAATGTTTGTAATAGTCTATTTTAAATTTATAGCTTTTCGCTAGTATTTATATAATCAGATTCAAAAATATAAAAATAAATAAATAAAAATAACAGTTGAATATCCGCGCATATCGAAGGAAGTTTATAATAGCAATAATTATTGTTGCAAATTTATTCAATGTTTTATGTAACATTTATGTATACAACGGAAAGCGATTAAATTCTAATAGCATTAGTTGTGTACTATCAATTTTAAAATGTTTAGAAAAAGTGGTAAAGCTTTTAAAAAAAATTTTTTTTTTAAAAGATGGGAAAAAAATTATATAGTAAATTGCATTTTTGGTCCTTGTAGTTTGGTCAAATTACAGGTTTAGTCTCAATCTTTTCGTGCAATTAGGGCTGTAAACGAATTGAACGTTCAGTGAACATTTCATGAACCGTTCGATAAAAAGTTCGTTTATGTTCGTTCATTTATTAAATGAACGAACATAAACAATATTTTACGTTCATTTAGTTAAATGAACGAACATGAACAAAAGTCTCGTTCGTTCATTTATGTTCGTGAACGTTCGATTATACGTTCGTTTATGTTTATTTATCTATTTATTTTCATATATCATATCTTTTAATTTTATAATTTTAAAAATTGGTTTGTTTAAATAAAACAACACTTATAAAACAATATATTGTGAAGAATTAAATAAAGTTTATGTTTGTTTGTCTATTTTCATTTATGTTCGTTTAGCGTTCTTTTAATGTCTTAATGAACGAACATGAACAAGAAAATTCGTCCGTTTAATTGTCCGTGTCCGTTTATTTGTCCGGTTAAAATTTAATAAACGAACATGAACAGGGCTCCGTTCGTATTCGTCCGGTTCGTTTACAGCCCTACGTGCAATTGTCCATATTTTGAAGTTTGGATTGCAAAAACAATCCTCAGTCGATGTGAAATGACTAATTTACTCTTGTCTTCATCTTTATAGAGTAAAAGGTATTTTAGTTGTTTAAATTTGGCCAAGGATCAAACATGCAATCCAAACTTCAAAATAGGGATTATCGTTGCACTTTCGAAAGAATTAGGACCAAACTTGCAATTTGGCCGAACCACCAGGACAAATATGCAATTTACTCAAAATTATACACAGTTGACCAAGTCAAAACTTAAAGGCGAGGGTTCGAATCCGGACTCCAACTTGGTCAGCCAGTGTTGCCTAGGTAATTTACCGGGATATGCCTTCCTTGTTGGGTGGGAGGCTTGGTATCAAAAAGGTACACGGACTTAAGATGGTTCCGCCAAATACCATTTTTTAATTAATTTTATAAAGTTAAATCATTTATTAATCAAAATAATAACAGGGCATTGTGGTTTAAGAAAAAAAAAAAATCGTCTTAAAAAAAACGTCTTAAGAGTTTTTAAACAAAATGTGTTTTTTTTAAGAGAAAAATTTATTTATATAGACTATAATTTTTCTACATTTCGAATAATAAATTTTAGTCACTCATTTTATAAAAGAAAAAAAAAAGAAAAAGAAAAGTTAATACTTTAATTAAAACACACATACTCCTTTTCTTTATTTTATCATTATTATTTTTTAAATTACATATTTCAAAAATTGTAAAGCGTTAACCTACATAAATTATATCATCGTGACGAGTATTTAATTACCTTTAAATAGAGGACACTTTCATATAATTTTGACAAACTTTTATTTTTTTATTTTTTTCGACACAATATTTTCTTTGATATATCCATATGATATAACATTAATCTGTAAGTTCAAAAACTCAAAATTCTTTCATAAAATTGGCATAAATATTTATATATAACTTCAAATGATTTATCATTTTTTGTATTGAAAAATACACATATTTGGATTTCCAATCATAAATCACACATAATTTTTAAACCTTCAAATCAATACAACTTATTCATAAAAGTTGGAGAAAATATAAGATTTTAAGTTTTTCGGTAATCAAACTCGTTTGATGTATCACATATGCTATAACACTAATCGTAAGTTCGAACACTAAACATGATGTCGTGAAATAAACATAAGTATTTGTATAGTACTTCAAAAGATTCATCATTGAAAAATACATTTTCTTAACTTTTCAACCATATATCATGCATAATACTTGAACCTCTAAGTCAATACGGTTTATTCATAAAAGTTGAAGAAATTAGAAAAAAAAAACCTAATATTCACACTCGCTTGATGTATCAAATGTGATATGTAAGTTCGAACACTCAACATATTTTCGTAAAATGAACATAAATGTATGTGGACAACTCTAAAAGATTCATGGTATTTTGCACCTAAAAATAATACTTGTGTCTATTTTATGGCATCATGTTCAATCTTCAAATATATCCAAATTAGTGTTATATCACATGTGAGATATTAAGCGAGTTTGGATTAAAAAAAAAAATCGTTTAATTTCTCAAACTTCTATGAAGAAACTCTATTAATTTGAAAGTTCAAAAATTATGTATGATATATAGTTTAAAAGCTAATGATTAGTATCTTTAAATGAAAAAAATTGTGAATCATTTGAAGTTTCACACAAATATATGTTAAGTGTTCGAACTTATGCATTAGTGTTAGTTAATTATACATATAGGTAACGAATTTTCTAAAATTTTCAATGTTAGGTAATTTACCCTCAAAAATACTATGTTAGGTAACAAAACTTTGTGCAACCTTCAATGTTAGTTAATATGACCGTTTTTGCTACCATGTCAGCTTGTTGGGCCCATTTGTGTCTAGTTATAATTAAAAGAGTTAATTACTTAAATGAGTATTTTGGTCTTTTCAAGTCTTTCTCTCTATTTTCTTCAATTCATCATCCCCAATTCACACACCATTCTTCAACTCTCACAATCTTTCATTTTTTAGTCATGAGATTTACAAAACTCACACTACTAATCTCACTCCTAATATGCTTACCACCATCATCACCAGATCCTAACGATGAATCTTGTTTAACCAATTTATTCAATTCTATTCAAGACCCAAATCATAATTTACAAAACTGGATAAAACCCACTTTCCAAAACCCATGTTCTGGTTTCGTATCAAATCTCGTCGGTGCTACTTGCAACAACGGACGGATTTACAAACTATCGCTAATTAACTTGAATGTTCATGGTACAATCTCACCCTTTATTTCAAACTGCACTAATTTACAATCTTTAGACATTTCAAACAACTTACTCACCGGAATAATCCCACCGGACCTCCGGTTGTTGGTTAACCTTGTTGTGCTTAATCTTACAGCTAATCTGGCGACATCCCACTAATGTCATTAATTGTACTTTACTTAAACATTACTGATTTACATGAAAATGAGCTAACATGCACAATCCCATTTCAACTTGGGTCTTTAATGAAATAAGGGTCTTTATGGATACCCTTTGGGGCCAATGAAAAGTAAAGGGTTATCAGTGGTTGTGATTGTGGCTATTGGACTGAGGAGTGGGTTGTTGAGCTTGGTTTTGAGTTTTACTATGGTGTGTATTTGGTTGAGAGTTAATGATAAGAATATGGCTGATGAACAAGAGGGGAAGATTACTCAAATGATGCCCGATTATTGATTTATTTCGTGTTCAGGCGTGTAGCTTCTATTTGAATTATGAGTTCGATTTTCATTATGGTTATGGGAAAGAGATATGGTGGGTTTTGGTGATGGTGGACCGTGGGATGTTGGTGGTGTTCCTTATTAAATATATATGAAAGGACAAATATACCATTCAACTTATTGGTTTAGCAAGTCACTAGTTGCAAAAATACATAATATTACCTAACATTGAATAAAGATTAAAGTTTCATTACCTAACATAGTATTTTTGAAAGTAAATTACCTGACATTGAAAATTTTGGAAAGTTCCTTACCTAACAATAGAATTAACCCTTGGTGTTATATCACATGTGGTCTATCATACAAACTCATTTACCCTGAGAAAAAAATGTCTAAAGTATATGAAATGTCTATTTATTGAAAGAAAATTAAATTTTTGCTGTAAGCAGATAATTTGTTTTGCCCAATGATCAACGATTTTTGAAATATATTATTTTTGAAAAAATAAGAGCAAAAGGAAGGGGTGACTAGAGATATACAAGTGGGTGGTTTTTTTGTTTTAAAAAATGTGTGTATAATTGACCCATTTTATAGTCTCTAAAATACTCTATCTCACTTTTTTTCTTTTTTCTTTTCTTTTTTTTTTAATCACTCACTTTGTTATATATAATAAAATAAATAGAAAAAAGAAAAAGGTGGCAAGAAAATTCATGATGCGGCTTCTAGTTTCCGCGATGACGCATTATCCGCACCTGCCTTGTTGGAGTTCCTATCTTTTCAGTGCGCTAAACCTTTTTGACATTTTCCAAAACGTGTAATGACGAAATTTTGTAACTTACTTTAATTTGGGTGTAATGTGTTAAAGTAATAAAAGATTTGTTGAATGAAAAATGATTATCATGCTTAAAACGCATGATCAAATATATGTTGATAAACACCGATGAAACGTAGAATAATTAAAAATAAATATTTGTATGAAAAATGAATTGTTTCAAATTATTAATGATTTAAACATATATATTAGGTCTCTTTAGCTTGTCGTTTTTAAATAACCGATGTACTTTAAAAATGAAATGTTACAATTGTATCATTTACTCTTTTTATTCAAATTTCTACTATTCATTTTTTGAAATCAACCAATCAAATTATTAGATACATTTATAGACACGATTAATAAGCACAACAATCATTTTTCAATATATTAAAAGAAGTCAAAGTTAATGTAAAAAATGGTAACTAGACTATTCTCTTTCTCATATGATCGACCTCATGTAAAATAAATAAATAAATAAATAAATCGTTAAATGATAGACCTCCAATCCTCGATGCATACGACTTCCTTCCGAGTCACCATATCTCGTTGTTGCTAGACCCGTACGCACTATAGCCAATACCTCGTCTTCCTTCTCCAGTATTATATTTTTTCATATTTATTAAAAAATAAATAAAAAAAAAATAAAAAAAATTGTGTTATGTATCAAGAATGGCACCATTTTTGTCTATTTGGCAAGTTTAATGAAATATGGTATTCTTTGATGGAGACATGGGGGGTTTGTGGAAAAGAATGGGCCTTCGACCATTCATTGCTTTGAGACTTCGTGGTTCGAACTTTGAAGCATGACTTAAATCGTCTCTATTTGCTTTGCATTTTACATACTTTGTATTATATAATGTAACAATGAAATTGTTTGTTTGACAATAACGAGTAATCGATACTTCGACGTCGTCTGCCGACTACTTAATATATATTTACGATTACACAAAAGAAAGATATATATTTACAAAATACGTTATATATTGATGTTGTTATATTTGTTCATATATAAAATAATATTTATTTGGGATTTTGTACATGGAGGCCACCCAACTTTTAACAATTTTTCATTAAAGCCGCTCATTTATGAAAAATATCTTATAGGCCGTTCAAGTGTATTTCTCTTTCCGTTTGTACCAAATCCGGCAATATAAAGTGTTTATTGACTAAAATATCATTGATATATCAAATATATATTACATATTTATAATTTAATTTGTTATAATTTCAATTTTTCAGAGTGGACATTCGTCAATATACAATTTTTTGGTGTAATTTTGAACGGATTTGGTATAAATGAAAAAGGAAATATACTTGAACGGCATATAAGTTAGTTTCATAAATGGACGGCCTTATTGAAAGAAAGTTAAAACTTGGATGACCTCCACGAACAAAATCCCTATTTAGAATTGTAAAAGTGAGGTAATTTGCACACTTAATTGTTTGTGTCTTGACATTTATACCCTTCCATGTGTGAATATAATTAAAAGTGATGTAAAAGTATAAATGTTAAGAAACAAAATAATTTAAATGTGCAAATCGTGTTCTCAAATAAAGTAAAAAGGAGGAAAAATAGTGAACATGAAAGGCAGTAATCTATTCTCCTTTTATATACTCCACTTACTCTCACTTTTATTATTAAAAAAATACAACTTTCATTTTACTGTCTTTCCTTCATTTTCACCTCTCATTATAATGGTATATTATTGAGATTATTGTTTGTATGTGAACACATAATTTAAACTAACCAAACGGGTTAGGTTGCAAGAGTTAGGTGGTGTTTGCTTTTTAAGAGGTTCAGAATTTGAATCTGAATCGCACATCTGAATGGAAAAAAAAGAAAAAAAAAACCTCATGTTTGAACCGTACATTTGCTTGCTCGTTTTTTATTTTATTTTATTTTATTTTATTTTGGTCAACAAGAGGCAACAAGACACCCCTCTGAAGTCTAGATCATTAAGATCTTACTGCCTCTGACCGCGACTGAACAGGAAAAAAAAACAAACGGTCTGAACGGCCAAATGTCTGACCGCGTCTGAACGATTCAAATTCAGGGGCTGTTAAAATCCGTTTTTTAAAAAACAAACACGACCTTAGTATCAAATGACAAAATAAAATTAAAATGAGAAAGTTGATAAAAAAAAATTATAATCGTATATTTCAGATACATCTGAAAATATACGCGTCTCTTTTTGTATTTCTCTTTCTCATTTGAAATATATAACTAAAATTTCTTCTCATTCTTTTAATTTTAATTTATCTTCTCACTAAATCTCTTTTCTAGGTTGCAATAGATTTTTTTAACAAGCTATGTATATATTTTCTTTTAAAAGACAGCTAAGTAACTTCTAATATTTACACAATAAATCAATCTCATAACATATTAAGCAGAAATCAAACTTACAACTATTTAATTAAAGAACATTTTGATCGTGAGATATGTTACGATCACACATCGATTAAGTATGAGATTTGTTGATGGTTTATAAGTTAAGGTGTCCCCTCCTCTTTCAAGCTAGCTTTTTGAATGGGTTTTACATTTAAACTTACGAATCAATACAAGCTTAGTATGTGATAGGTTCGTATCAAAATAGCGAACAAGTCTTGTGGTTTTTATTTATCAAAATATATAAATTTCACATGTAACCAATTATATACTGTAACAGTTTTGACCGAATCTTTATGAATCTATAATATTCCTCGTCATCAGTGATCCAAAAGAAAAAAAAACGTTCATACGACACTGCATTATTTGGGCACGAAACAATTAAATAATTGTTATAAACTTCGTTCGGTGGATAATGCGTTGTGATTTTTATATTCTTTTTTACTTTTTTATTTTTTTTTATTTTTTCCGAAAGGGACTTTATTAGAAATAGAACAAAGGATATGAACAACCAGTACAGCTAGAAAAGCTCGACACCCATCGGCTAACAACATCAGACACAACCAAAAGCTACAATTTATGAACCATTTTTAATGAACTAGATAAATACTCTTTTAGCTTTAAAATTATTATCCACATTATTCTTTTCAAAGTGTCTTTAATTAATTGTTACTACTAAAATCAGATAGACAATTTTGATATAGCTTATTGTATTTTTATACTTGTAATTGTTACTAAAATCTTCAAAGATACTACGGAGTATTAATTAGTAAGCTAACGATAAAACGGTGATTGTAACAAAGATAAAGCGGTGTAAGCTGTTAGTGAACACTTATTTTAAAACGGACTAAAGAATATGTTATTCGAATTTAGCATCTCACGGTATATGCTATTTTTATACGACTTAATCAAGTTGCAACTAATTTAGACGGTTTGTGTATTTTCTCTCTATTTAAGGCATATTCTTAAGATTGAGACATATTGAATCAAACATCATTTCATTAAATTTTTGTGTAAATAACACGTGTGATTTCTGATAAATACGTCCATAACACACTAAAAAAGAGGAGAAAAGAATTCAGAGAAATTGAAATGGACTAATTTCTCTTGTTTGGTAAAGAAAAATAAAAAAGAGGAGAATTAAAAAGATTTTAGTAGAGAAATGAAGAGAGTTGAGTAATGTAATTTAAGTAGCCTCATTTCCTTTAATTTAATGAAGAAATTAGAGAAATGGATTATTTTTTTGAAAAAATGTTTTTTTTTTTTTTTTTTTTTTTTTTTTTTTTTTTTTTTTAATATAAACAATTTACGTGCAACATTTTGTGCTTAAAACTTTTTTTTTTTTTTTTTTTAACGCTATTATTATATGATCATTTTTTAATGTTTTTTTAAAAGAAAAAAAAAATCGTGATTATTTTTTATTTCAATTCTCTGACGGCTACCAAACAGTGGAATTTAATAAATTTCTCACTCAATTCATTTCTTTGAATTTTTATTCTCTGCTTCATTTTTAATATCTGAAATTCTCTCTACCAAACGTGCCCTAAGGTTAATATCGCATATACGCGTGTAACTTGGACAAATTCTTTGTCAAACGAGATTATCATTAAGTAAATCCAATAATTTTATACTCGAATCATCTAAGAGACAACCTAAAATACCTGCTTTTGGTGACACCTGTAATTGTTGCAACACTTAAAAAGATAAATTCTAAGACTCTAAGTAGAGAAAAGAGATCGAGACATAACGCTAATGATTCACGTGAGATTGTTTATAAATTGCTCTAACAAACACAACAAGTGACATGCAACCAAAGATGGGCAAAAGTTGACGAGGTTAGGTCATGCATGTGGTCATTTAAAAATTGCTTTAACAAACACTCTAGCTAATCAATCGTACGCATGCACAAAATGGATAATATTCCGAATAATATATGTGTTCACATACACCCTAGCTGTAACTAATTTATCAAACATGTTTATACAATGAAAAATATAATTAAAAGTCATTTAAGTCCCTGCTTTACTTTACAAATGACAAATCTGATGTGAGATATGATGTTTATACATACAAATGACAACTATTTTCACAACAAGCACCTACAATGTACTCCGTATTCACGAAACACTTAACTTTTATGCTAAAAATGGGAAAACTCGAAAACTAAAATGATCTTAAAATGGGAAAACAAATTAGGAAACTTATATATATATATATATATATATATATATATATATATATATATATATATAATAATAATACACATGATAAGGATATATGATATGCAAAAAGATACGTAGTAAAAGATAATGTTGGTTAACTAGTAAACAAAGAGAGGGCCCTTGACTCATATCTCCTTCCACCCGGGAAGATAGGAAAACTTAACCTAAAGAACTTATCTTGTGTATCTGGACACGTGGTTACACATAAACATGGACTTTTATGCTGGTTCCCAGATCTCATGCAGACATGCCACGTTGCTGACGTGGATTGCTATATGGATAAGACTGACGTTTCCTATTTTTGTGAAAACGGTGAATATAAAATGTTGTTTTCACATTCGGTGAAATTAAGATAAAGGTACTGGCAATGGTGCGGAATTACCTTCGGTTTGCAGCCAAGTCGAGCGTCAATACTGCCGCCACTGCTGCGGCATGGCTGCGGTTTGCTGCCTTGTGGTAATTTTCGCCGAGCCGGTAGGAATATGACCGTCGTCCCATAAATGAATTAGCATTTTTTAAAAGAAAATGACCATTGGTCATTAACAAAATAATAATAATAATAATAATAATAATAATAATAATAATAATAATAATAATAATAATAAAATCTTTATAAGTTTACTTCAATTTACACAAACAAATCACATATTTCACACAAACAATTCACATATTTTCACATACACAATGGTTTCATCCTCTTCTTCTTCATCCGACGAGTTATTTATTCCCGACGACTCGTCCGAACTATGGTTATCCGGTAGTACCCTATCAATATAATTTTAAAAGACGACCGGGTGGCAATATCACCGGTTCATATAATGGATTAGCCGGTCGCGTCAGTTTATGACGATAGTGTACTACAGGAGTTACTCGACGAACAAATCTATTACGGTCTCCTATATGATCTTACGTAGCATGTAGAGGCTCAAAACTTAGCATACCTCGATGACTAGTTATTTCTTTTTTTTTAAAAAGAATTATGTAATTTTCTTTTAATTATGTTTTTTTTAAGTATTATGTAATTTTCTTTTAATTATTAATGAAATATTATGTTTTTATTAAATTGTTTATTATAATTTATGAATATAAAAAATAAAAAAATAAAATTAGGTGGGGTATGAGAGAATCATGGTTGCCACTAAAAAGTATGGTGAGGTATCGTTGAGGTATGAGATGAGGTGAAATGATATTATTGATGGGTTGAGAGGTATGGTTGAGGTATGGAGGCACGATTGCCACCACCCTAACGGCGGGTGTTGTGGCACATTTTTTCACCGGTTAAATCCAATCTAGTGTTATCGAAAGGTTTGTGTTTTAACATATTTTAGTGCAAAGCTTTTCAATCAAATAATTATGGGTTTATGTCTTGTTTCAAACATAAGAGATAATTGTGATGTATAAATTGTAAGATAAAATATTCTTATTATTAATAATAATAATAATAATAATAATAATAATAAAAATAAAAAATTGTAAGATACAATTATCTAATGTTATCTTCTCACAAAGTTTGTACACTTGTATCTCATCTCTAAACTTCAACTTTAATTATTACTACGTATTAAATATATACCATAATGGCATGATACACGCCCCGGTTGCTAGTCTTATGCTACCCGAAAGTATTTGAACCGTGAACAACCTTAATTGGAATGAATGAATGATAAAAATATATGGAGTTGCTTATTTTTCTTACATTTTTAGAGATTCATCTCAATCATTAAAAGTATTTGTAAAAACAATAGATCTACTCAGAAAACACCTCCACAACACAAGATCTCACCCAACCAACTATCATTTGGTGAATATTTTTATTACTCAATAGAACAAGAAGATGAGTCCACAAATGTGTGTTCACCAAACAAATACAAAAGAAATCAAGTTGTCCCTTTAAGAAGGATCCAACTTACCACACTACAAGAATTAATGATACAATATACCTCACTACAACTCTCAGAACTTTACTACAACTATAATACCAATACTATATGATCAAGAAGATCACAAAGAATACCAGACAATGAAATACTTGAGAATCAATAAAAGAAAACCCTAATCATATTGAGAGAGAGAGAGAGAGAGAGAGGGATGAGCTTATATAGTCACATGTTCCACTTCAGCCCTTCAAGTTTAACAAACCTGTTAAACAGAGACCAAATACCAAACTATTAGAAATAAGTACAAGTTTAGCCCTTGTACTTATTAGACATGAGAATGACCATAATGCTACAATACTCAACACCCCCTCTCAGTCTCATGGCTTAAACATGTCCACAAGACCAAGCTTCCCACAAAACCATTTGTGTTGAGTTATACTCAACCCTTTTGTAAAACCATCTGCAACATTATAAGCAGATCCAACTTTGATAGTTTTAATAACACCAGATGAAACCTTTTCTCTTACAAGATGAAGATCAATTTCAAAATGTTTAGTTTTCTCATGAAAAACAGGATTAGCAGCAATCTGAATGCAAAACTGCTATCACTGAATAAATTCACATGAAGCAAGCCCTCAATACCTAGGTCTTTTGAATTTTTATTAATCCAAATAATTTCACAAGTAGCAGATGCAAGACACCTGTACTCTGCCTCATGATGAGGCGAAAAGTGAACCACTTTTAAGGGGTCATTTAAGCCCGGATTCAAGATTATTTGATCAATTATTGTCCTAAATCATTCCTTTTGTCATTTTAGGTACTTTTGGAGAGAAATCTGGAAAATGAAGCATTTTGGACGTTTTTTGAGCATAAAAGTGAAGAAAACGGCAAAGTCTTAATTTTCCTTGCTGGGGAACAGTACCTGACGGCGTCACAACTCTCTACATGACGGCGTCAAGAGTTACAAAAGAGGTGGAAGTAGAAAATACACGTGACGGTCCAGAGTGTTTTCAAGCATAGGACCTGACGGCGTCACCAAGGCCGTCAGGGTCCATTTGTACATGACGGCCCAGAAGATTTTTATACTTGACGATGTCAAAATCAGATCTAGGCAATATGATTTCTATTAAGGCGGCGAGTTGACGGCGTCACAATCCAATACATGACGCCGTCACCCTGTAAAATCTATATATAGTTTTCTAAATTTCATTCATTAGTGTGCAACTTTGAGGGAAAAACCCTAGGTTGAATTTTCCAGCTTTTTCAAGGGTTCCAACCCTTTGAATCTTTCATGTTCAATTAGAGATAAGTACTCTTTTAAATCATTCAATATGTCTATGTGTTGTTTGATTATATCTTACGCTTGTCTTCTATTTAACATGCTAGGCTATATTTCTTTTGTGTTTGCTTAGATGTAGTGAAACCTAGATGTTAATTATGGGTTTATTGTTTGTTTATAGTTGTTACGGATGATTGTATTCGATGTTAGGCTTAAGAAAACTGGCATACTTCCATTGGTAACTTGCTTGAACGTATTAAGAAACATGATCGGAGGTGTACTACGATTTTTGGTATTATTTAATGCGTAGGAGAATTCTAATGATCCCATGTTAGGAGCTTCTAACGGCTCGACATATGAGTGAAGTAGGATCCTATAGAGTTAGGGAATATTGTATACGTCCTTACGACTAGTATTAAGGAATATGACCCGTCATCCATGCAATTATAACAAGCTATCAACCTGTAAAAGATATCTAGGGAGTAATGAAATCTAAGTAAACACAACTTTCCTCATCATTGTTTACACCACATTAGTATAATTAGTTTAATTTTCATTTCTGTTATTTTATTTTGATTGCATCTTAGTTTATTGGGTTAGTTGGCTAGCAACTAATTCCGCCCACTCTTCCAAAACCCGAGATTTTACTTGCTTTTATAAAAATATAAAAATACAAAAAGAATCATCCCTCACCTCTAGACCTAGTTATTAGGCTTTCTAATCCTAGCGACACTATTCCTGAGTTGAACGATCAATCCCCCGGTACTTGTCACTATACTATACTACAACGATCAGGTACACTGCCTGGTGGTGGTTGTAAGCTTCTCGAGATCCCTTGAGAGGTAAAACCTGGTGCAATTCCCACGTATCACCTCATCAGAAGACCTAGATATTGTTGCTTGTTTCTTACTTTTCCAAGAAACCAGATGTTGGGTCACTGAATTCCCCAATCTTCTTCTAACAAGGATTTGAACGTAAAATAACCTAAGTGTAAACAAGTCACTGAGTGAACAGTAACTCAGTGAGTCATCTTCAGGATGCTTAGACCGAGCCTAAGAAGAAAGGTTCTCCATTCAGTGAGGCGGAACTCAGTGAGTGAGATCTAAGCCAAGAAGAAGGTGATGGGTTCAGGGAGGATGACAATAACTCACTGAACCCCAAGACTCCTCAACAACTATCATGGTACTGAAGACTGATGACTTGAAGACTGAAGTTTTGGCGGGACTGGGCGGGAAAGTTTGATTTGTTTCACTAAAGTGCTTTATCACTTTAAGGTCAAACTTTCCCCAAATGGTTAAAACCAGGCTGTCATCAGAAAGTGCCTTTTGGACTTAACCCAAAGAAGTTTCCCAAGTCAGAGAATAAAATCTATCAAGATTTTATTGAGGAACACTTAGGTCCATTGTATAATAGGGTTGTTCATATTTGTGTATAAATATGTAGCATAAGTAAGGAGTAAAAGTAGACAAATTTGTGCAATTAATGCAAAGCATTCACAAACCACTTTTACTCCTCCAAAGAACAACATAACCCCTGAGATAGCTCAGTGGATCCTGAAAGTTGTCACTCAACATTGTTTGAGTTTAGTGAGGAGTCAATACCACACTTGTCGTTTACAATCCCAAGTGTTATTCCGCAAACACCTGGGTACGATTCTTTTTGATTAACTTCTAATAAAGAATTAAATGTTGAAAAATATTGTCTCTTATGTTTACGTTGCTTTATTGTTAATCATTTATACATCTTTGTTAAAAGTCATACAACTTGGTTACTTTAGCTTTTTAGTTATTGTTTACCAAGTAAAAGGGACCAACAAGTGGTATCAGAGCCTCTGATTTGTAAAACTTAAACCTGTTTTCAAAACTTAAGAGTGCTCAAGTTTTTAAAATCAAGATCTCACTATGACTGACATAGATGTTCCCCAACTTGTCGACAAAAAGGGTAGAAGTTATTCAGCAACTGCCCCTCGACTTGAAGTTGGCAAATTTAATAAGTGGAAAAAGCGAATGCTTTGCTACTTAACTGGGATGGAACCATATTACATTAAGTTGATTAATGATGGTCCATGTGTCCCAACAACTGCCCAAGGTTTAATCAAACCTGAAGCTCAGTGGACCCCAGATGAAATGAGGGTGGTCAATCAAGACCAGCGCCTGAAAAGCATCATTATATCATGCCTTCCTGATGATATAATGGAATTAGTGATCAACTGTCCCACTACCCAGCAGACATGGACTGACCGGGTTCATAGCTATGAAGGGCCTTCTGATACCAAAGAGAATAGAATCATGGACCAGAAGCTTGAATTCAATACCTTCAGGGCCAAGGATTCTGAAAGTCTCTCTGAGATTTATACTCGGTATAAGACCCTCCTGAATGAGCTGACCAATGATGGTGTTATACTGTCAAAACATGAGATCAATGTTGGTTTTGTCAATAGTCTCCCTGAGAAGTGGTTAAACTTCTCTCAGGGATTGAGAAATGCAAACCACATTCAGAACCTTGAGCTCCCTGCCATCTATGGGAAGTTTGTCTATGAGGACAATCTTATCACCAGGAGATACCCTGGTAAAGCTCAGGAGACCAAAAAGGCCTTGACAATTTCACCCATATCAACTGCTTTCTATTCAAAAGGTATTGTGCAGGATTTTCAGGATGGATCTGATGATGAGGTTGACCAAAGAACCAGTGAGGAGTACCTAAATGATCTTCAAATTGAATTTCATGAAAGGGCACTCCTTGCTAATTCAAAAAGGTTCTTTACGAAAAACAAATTCCCTTCAAAAGCAAATGAAAACACTGAATGTTTTAAATGTGGCAAAATGGGGCCATTTTGCTAATTATTGTTTTTCAAAAACAACCTCAGAACCATCTTTCAAATTTTCAGGAAATAACTCTTTTTCAGGCCCCAGCAAATTTCAACCAAAAATGCTTCAGTCTAGTAAAAGATTTGAAAAAGACCCTCAAATTAACTTTGAAGCCAAGTACAGAAAGGCAAAAGCTAAACTTGCCCTTCTTGAATCATCCTCAACAGTATCTCAGCCTCCTCAGGCTCCAAAGCCTTCTCAAGCCAAGAACAAAGGGCTTGTTGCTGAAACATATGACTGGGATGAGGTTGAAGTGTCCTCTGATGATAATAAAGTTCACATCAGTGCTCTGATGGCTCTATCAGATGACAACAAGCTTGCTGTGGGGAAGAGTCATGCAAGAAATGGTGAATGGGTTAACATCACTATGAGGAAGGTAAACCTTTTACTTTCTATGGATGATAATGATGATTGGAAATCTTACTTAGATTATATTAATGTTGATCTTAAGTATGTTGAAGAGCAAAGACTTAATTTGTTTTCAAAATTTAACAAACTGAGTTTTGAATTAAATCATAGTAGAGATGAACTACTTGCTTTAAAACAAGCCAAGCTTGAGAGTGTTACACTTCAAATTCAAAACTCTGAACTAGTAAAACAAAATCAAGATCTTCAGGAAGAACTTAAGAAAGAAAAGGAAGTTATTTGGAAATGGACTCAGAAAAACCCCAAACTTTATGAAACACTGAGTCTCACACCCAGCTCCAAAAAGGCTAGTATGGGTGATGATCAACTCACTGAAGTTTCTGGGAAAGTAGCCATTCAACAACTTTTCTGTCAGCCAACATACTTTCTAGCAAAGAACTTGCTCCTAAACCCAGTGATTGGATTGAAAGAAACAATCCTGACAGTAAAATGCCAAATTTTAATACTGGAAGAATTCTGGAGCCTGAAAGTCAGGCTATCAAGGAGCTGCTAGGAGTCACTGATGAACTTAGTCCTACTGAGTCCATCACTGAGTCTAAGTCTGATTCACCACTCCCTCCACTGAAACAACTTCAGGGAGCTGAACCCAATTCTGACCTTGCATCATTAGTCTATCAACCCCATTCTCCCAAAGAGAAATCAGGGTTAGGAAAGACTATTCTGAAAAGACCTTCTCCTGCACCCACTGAACACCAAAAACCTTCAGTACCCTCTGAAGTGAAGCATGAAAGCACTGATTCAAAGGTTGATCAACTTGCTGAACTTGTTAGGATGCTGAGTGAGAAAATTGAGTCTACTAAAAAATTCTCAGACTCTAAATCTAATAGGCCCTCAGTATCCTCAAGTTCTTCCAAACCAAAAACCACACCCAGACCTTCAGGGAGATGTGAACTGTGCAATTATCCAAATCACAACACTGATAAATGCTACAGAGTCCTGTTTTGTATGATATGCAAACAAGCGGACCACAGAACTTGTGATCACATCCCCCATACTACTTCTTTAAAGGCAAGAGGTCTATATAAAAACCAAGGCTATCAGTATGCCACACCTTCCAAACAAAGACTGAAGGCTAAGCCTTTCTTGCCATGTCCTCACTGTGGTTTCAATGATCATCTTCCTGATGATTGTATGATAAATAATTGATGTGACATCTGTGGAGATCCCTCCCATGAAACCAAGGGACATGACAAAGTTATTCAGTCCAGAAGGAAAAACCAGACCAACAGTTCTCAGTCACCTGAGGCATCAACCTCCACAAAATGTAAAACATGTGGAAGCTCAGGTCACACAACTTCAGACCATGATTCATTAACTGAGTTCAAAAAGTCCTTGAGGACTAAGCCCACTAGAAAGTGGGTCAACAAGAAAAACTAACCCAGTTTACTGTTTGTGCAGAAACACATCAAGGATCATACTTGGCATCTAGACAGTGGATGCTCCGAAAGTATGACTGGTGTGAAAAGTTTTTTGCACAAATATGTGGAAGAACCAGGACCCAAAGTAGTATTTGGTGATAACTCATCAGCTCCCACTGAAGGTTATGGTTCAGTAAACTGCAATGGTATAGTTTTTACAAGAATAGCTTATGTTAATGGTCTCAAGTACAACCTGATAAGTGTTTCCCAAATATGTGATGCCAAATACATAGTTCAGTTTGATGACAAGAGAGGGACCATCTTTAATGCCAATAAGGAAGTTGTGTTGATTGCCCCTAGGAGGGATGATGTATATGTCCTTGCCATGTCATCCCTGACTCAAAATGGGACTTGTCTATTCTCAAAGGCAAGTGAGACAATCAACTGGCTATGGCATAGGAGACTCTCTCATCTCAACTTCAAGAGCATCAACAACCTGGCCAAACAGAACAAAGTTCTGGGCCTTCCATCCCTGGTGTATACCAAAGACAAGCCTTGTTCTGCTTGTGAAAAAGGAAAACACCACAGGGCATCATTCAAAACCAAACAAACTTTTTCCATCAAAAGCTGCCTACATCTTCTTCATATGGACCTTTTTAGACCTGTCAGTCCAATGTCCATTCACCATGAGAAGTATACTCTGGTCATAGTGGATGAATACTCAAGATATACTTGGGTTTACTTCCTGACCAAAAAGAGTCAGGCAGCTGAAACCATCATGTCATTTGTCAGGAACATTGAAAATCAAAATGATGTCAAAGTTAAACAGATCAGGATTGACAATGGCACTGAGTTCAAAAACCAAGACCTTGAGTGTTTCTGTGATGAGAAAGGAATTTCTCAAAATTTCACTTCTCCCTATACTCCTGAACACAATGGAGTAGCTGAAAGGAGAAATAGAACACTCATTGAGGCAGCAAGAACAATGTTAAATGGATCAGTCCTCTCAAAACATTTTTGGACTGAGGCAGTTAAAACAGCTTGCTACACTCAAAATAGGTCAATCATTCTGAAAAGGCACAATAAGACTCCTTATGAGATATTCAAAGGAAGAATCTCTAACATCAGCTACTTTCATGCATTTGGGTGTCCTGTGTTTATTCATAATCATAAGGATCATTTGGGTAAATTTGATGCCAAAGCTGATGATGGATACTTCCTGGGATATTCAATGGTTTCTAAAGCCTTCAGGGTGTTCAACACTAGGAGACAACAAACTGAGGAAACTTATCACATTACTGTTGATGAGAGCACTGAATCCATCAGGTTCTCAGATTCCTCAGTTGAAGAAATTGGTATTGATGACTCAACAAGGTATCCTCCTGATGAGTATCATCCTGAGAACAATCCCTCAACCCAAAACCAAGCTGATACTGACGTCTCCTATTACATCATCCCTCACAACCTACCCCAACCACCTATCAGTGAGTTCATTGAAACTCAGCATGTCTCCAATGAGACTGCAACCACTGAACAAATTGTTCAGGAACCCTCAGAACAAATTGTTCCTACAAAAGTCACTGAAGCACATAGTGATAAGTCACCTCATGTTCCTGAGTCTGAACCTAATCAGGCTCCTTCAAGCTCAAATTCCTATCCCAAACCTCAGGATAGCTGGACTAGATCCAAAATCATTGAGCTTGTGAACATCATTGGTGAACCCACTGAAGGCATGCTCACAAGAAGCAAGGCTGCTAAACTCAACGCCGCCTCTGCCAATATATGTCTCTATGCTGACTATCTCTCAGAGATTGAGCCTAAAAATGTAAAAGAGGCCCTGACTTATGAAAGTTGGGTTCAGGCCATGAGAGATGAATTGGAATAATTTGACAGAAATGATGTCATGACCCTTATTGAATGCCCCAGGGTGTTTTAATCATTGGTATGAAATGAGTCTTTAAAAACAAGACCGATGAGAATGGCACAGTCATCAAAAACAAAGCAAGACTGGTTGCCAAAGGATATAATCAACTAGAAGGTATAGACTATGAGGAAACCTTTGCACCTGTTGCTAGAATGGAAGCCATCAGGATTTTCCTTGCCTATGCAACTTACATGAACTTTAAAGTTTACCAAATGGATGTTAAAAGTGCATTCCTGAATGGTAACATCAAAGAAGATGTTTATGTGCAACAGCCTCCTGGTTTTGAAAGTAGTGAGTACCCCAACCATGTCTACAAGCTTAACAAAGCCCTTTATGGACTGAAACAAGCTCCCAGGGCATGGTACGAAACTCTTTCAGCCTTCCTGATCCAAAACAAGTTTGTCAAAGGAAAGATTGACAACACACTGTTCATCTACAGAACAAAGAGTGATGTCATTCTTGTCTAAGTATATGTTGATGACATCATATTTGGCTCAACAAGTTACAAACTTTGCAAACAGTTTGAGAAACTAATGACCACAAAGTTTGAAATGAGCATGATGGGTGAACTCACATACTTTCTTGGACTCCAAATTAAACAAACTGAAAAGGGAATATCCATTTGCCAAGAAAAATACCTTAGGAACCTACTGAAGAAGTATGAGCTCACTGACTGCTCCTCAGTTAAGACTCCTATGGTTCCTCCTAACAACCTTGGCCCTGATCTCACTAGAAAATCAGTGAATCAAACCCAATACAGAGGAATGATTGGCTCCCTGGTGTACTTACTTGCCTCAAGGCCTAATATCCAATTCTCAGTCTGCCTGTGTGCAAGATACCAGGCTGACCCTAAAGAATCACATCTCACTGCTGTCAAGAGAATCATCAGGTACCTGAAGGGTACTCCAAACCTTGGTTTGTATTACCCAAAATGTTCAGGATTTGATCTCAAAGGGTACACTGACTCTGACTATGCAGGATGTAATATGGATAGGAAAAGTACTTCAGGATCCTGCCAATTTCTTGGTGGTAAACTTGTGTGTTGGAGTACAAAGAAACAACAGTCAGTGGCCATGTCCTCAGCTGAAGCTGAATATATGGCTGCTGCAGGATGTTGTGCAAATGTACTATGGATGAAGAGCCAACTGAGTGACTATGGCATTCAGTATAAGATAGTACCTATATTTTGTGATAATACAAGTGCCATAGCCATCTCAAACAATCCAGTACTTCATCAAAGAACCAAACACATTGACATCAGATACCACTTCATCAGGGACCACATCACTAATGGAGAAATTGAACTACATTTCATCCCCACTGAGTATCAGCTAGCTGATATCTTCACAAAACCTTTGGATGAACCCACTTTCACAAGATTGAAAGCTGAATTGGGCATGTTGGACATAGAATCAGGAAACTGATCAAAAGTGTTCCAACCTCATGTAAATTCTCTGGGTCCCTGATCACACCCTTCCTGAAAACTCATTTTTATTGAATGAAAACTCATTCAGGGGGCTCAGGATGAAAAATGGCATTGAATACCCTAACTAAATGCTCTAAGTACTTAGTTAGTTAATGTCCCAGGTAGGTAACTAAATCCTATTAAATATAGGAATATATGTCACTTACACAACTGGCATCCACTCCTTGGGCCCCCACATCACTCTTACCAAACACCACTAAGCATTAAATGCTCCCTCACACACAAAAGTTGTGATGATTTTTTCTCTGCAAAAGTGCATTATTTGCAGAGCCTCACAACTGTTCACCCATGATGTGAGAGAAAATAGGGGTAATGGGAATCATGATATTTAATGCGGATTTCAAACCAACATTATTATGCCGCTTTGGTTGAATAATATAAACCTTTGGTATCCGCAACATCACTACCCTAATTCCCACCCTTTAAATACCCCCACAAAGAAGAACACACACACGCTTTAAAAATCTTAACAAAACTCTTGCAAAATTATTTCAAGAATCCTTTTGCATTCAAAATCTTTGTGTGCTTCATCTTTGTTCAAAACCAGACCTTTTATCAAACTAAAATGGCATCTTCAAAGGTCATAAAATACGCACCCAATGTGGAATTCCAAATGGAAAGCTTAGACTTCACCAAAAACAATGTGGTGGGGAACTTTGCCTACCCTGAAGGGTTCCCTGAATACAGGGACGTGGTGAAGTTCCTACAAAACTGTTTTCTCACCACCACATTCACAAAGACCCCCTGAGTCATCTATCATGACTATTTTAGGGAATTTTGGTGCACATCGGTGGTTGAAAACCCTGATGCGCCAAAGGAGGCCAAAATCAGGTTCTCAGTGAAGAATGGAACTAAGTTCCTAACTCTTGACTACAATACCTTTGTCAAAGCCACTGGCCTTGACACACTGAGACCTTTGTAGCCCCACCAACCGAAGAGGATGTTCAACAACTCCTCTTGGAACTTGGGCCCTATGATAAACATCATCCTGATGTTACTCCAGGGGCCTACTGAACAAAGCCCCCATAATCAAAACATGGTTCCCTGCCCCCTGGAGGATCCTGATGACATTTTTAATTCAGGTCCTTGGGGGGAATAAATCCTCAACTGAGCAACTAAACACTACTCAATCAATGATAGTGTACTGTCTCACTGAGGTTAAAAAGATTGACCTTGGAGAAATTATCTTCAGGGACCTCATAGGCAAATTGGGTGGGAAGTCTAGGCAAAAACACATGTCTTACCCTAGATTCATTTCCTGTGCCCTGAATGACCTATTAGGGTCTGAGTATATCAAGCCTGACAGTGTCGGCTTTGAACCTGATGTCTTACATAAGGAAAATTACTCACGTGACCCTAATGAGGTAACACCTGTCGCCCTGACCACATACATGCTGACTGCTATCCAGGGTGACAACATCATTTCACCAATTCCCTCTCCCACCAAAAAGGTAAAGAGGAAGAAGGGACAGGGGTCCAGGAAGGTGGCTCAACCCAAGCCACTCGCCACTGAGACATTTGCCCCTAAGCCTGACAATAGGGGGCAACAACAACAGACCCTGACTGAAGACACCCTCAGGATCATTAGCCAATCTTTGGCCCCAAATCAAAGGCCAACGGAGGGCACTGAGACATCACACTCAGTGTCCTCGGGCGAACCCGTTCCCAAAGGCCCTGCTGACATAAACAAGTCAGTGGGGTTGGAACCAACCAAACCTTCACATCCTGCTAAAGACTTTGGCAAATCACAACCAGAGTATCAGGGAGTAAGGGGTCCTATACTCTCGGTGGGGCAGCATTACTCCACTGAGAAGGGGATCCACAAACATTCACATCCCGCCAAAGGCTCGGGTAAATCACAACCCAAGCAACAGGGAGTTCTCGCCCCTAAATCTTCGACAGGCTAGTACAAGCCTGTTGGAAAGGGGGGGCAAAACCACTCAGGTGCCTAATGAGGACATTCGCAAATCAAAGCTTTTGTTTGAGGGCACAAAAACTCATCCCAAAGACTCAGAGGGAAACATACAACCCGCTGATAGGGACACAACATTCACGGCTCCTTGTGATGGCACTGAGAAACACCCATCAGTGCCTGAAGGGGCCACGGGGGACAAAGATTCAGAGGGACAAATGCCACCCGCTGATATGGAACCCACAACCAATCCCGAAGGTGCGCATAACTCGGGAACTGACCCTGAAGACCAGGTAGATAAAACCCAATCTACCGGATTTGAGGGGTCAGGACCTGGCCAAAACGAAGGCAAGTCTTCTTATGAAGAGGAGCTGGATAACCTTATTTTGTACAGGGGGATCACTAATGAGGTCTTTGACATGCACACTGAACAGGCGGTTCATTATCATAATCTCAAAGATGCTGTCGAAGACTTCGATGATGATGTCAGAGAACAGAATGCCTCAGTTAACCACTCCCTGACACAGATGATCACTCGCCTGAATCAGTTTTTTATAACCCTTAACCAGCTGAATGTAGGGGTTCAGTCGGTTCAAGAATCCGTCAAGGATGATCCTGAACTCACAAGGAAGCTTCTTCAGGCATCTGAGATGTATCAGGTAAACTCAGTGGCACTAGCAACTGAGCAAGCTGGTGCAGCCTTTAAAAAGGCTCAGGAAGAAGAGCTAAATGCTCTCAAAATGGAAAGGGAAAATAAGCTCAGGAAGGACGCTCAAATCAGAAAACACAGGGTCGAAAAGTTTACTTGGGTGATGAAAGAAAGGTTAAGACCTGAAACCATCACTGACTTTCAAATCCACAGAAACACCGATCCTGCAGTGGTCACTGTCTTCAGGGGACGTGATCAAAGAATATTTGACGTCCATAAGCCATTCAGGTTTGCTGATTTTGGCATCATTGAACTTGATGAGCTTCGTTCTATCATTGCCAAGAAGAACAATGTTGTAGTTCCCATCCTTCTCAAGTCACTGAAGGAAAGGTACGATAGACTGAGAGCAATGCCTGAAGCTCTTAACATTCCCTCACTTTTTCCTGACTCCGCAAAAGAGACTGCTCCATCTAAGGCTTCCAAGAGGAAAAGGAAGCATATTGAGATGGAGCCTGAGATCAAAGTACCATGGCTAGATTGTGACAGGTCGCTTCCTGAAGGGATCACTTTTATGAACAATGTGGTCCTTGAAGCTCCTGAAAGAGGCTTATGCTTCACTGATGAGTTTGGAAGTTTTACCTTCCAAAGATGGTCTGATATGGATAAGGCAGGAATCAAAGCAATGCTCATATACCTCATGTTGGCGTCCCCCATCAAGAGTGCTGAGAACAAAAGATTCTGCCAGGACTTGGAAGCAATGATCAATGAACATCCTGAAAGACACCTACTCAGATCAAAGAAAGCAAAGCTTGAAGCCCTTGGATACCACCTGAACATCTGATCTGCAACTACTATCTTTTTATTTTTTTGTAATTTGTAGGACTTGTAATAACTATTAATAAACTTTGATGTTTTTGTTAAATTATGTGTCCTACTTAAAATTACATCAACATTCAGTAAGAGATAAAGACCCCTACCAACTCACACTGAATCAAGAAACACTTAGGCTATTTGTATGTTCAAATAGGGGGAGATTGTTGGGTCACTGAATTCCCCAATCTTCTTCTAAGAAGGATTTGAACGTAAAATAACCTAAGTGTAAACAAGTCACTGAGTGAACAGTAACTCAGTGAGTCATCTTCAGGATGCTTAGACCGAGCCTAAGAAGAAAGGTTCTCCATTCAGTGAGGCGGAACTCAGTGAGTGAGATCTAAGCCAAGAAGAAGGTGATGGGTTCAGTGAGGATGACAATAACTCACTGAACCCCAAGACTCCTCAACAACTATCATGGTACTGAAGACTGATGACTTGAAGACTGAAGTTTTGGCGAGACTGGGCGGGAAAGTTTGATTTGTTTCACTAAAGTGCTTTATCACTTTAAGGTCAAACTTTCCCCAAATGGTTAAAACCAGGCTGTCATCAGAAAGTGCCTTTTGGACTTAACCCAAAGAAGTTTCCCAAGTCAGAGAATAAAATCTATCAAGATTTTATTGAGGAACACTTAGGTCCATTGTATAATAGGGTTGTTCATATTTGTGTATAAATAGGTAGCATAAGTAAGGAGTAAAAGTAGACCAGTTTGTGCAATTAATGCAAAGCATTCACAAACCACTTTTACTCCTCCAAAGAACAACATAACCCCTGAGATAGCTCAGTGGGTCCTGAAAGTTGTCACTCAACATTGTTTGAGTTTAGTGAGGAGTCAATACCACACTTGTCGTTTTCAATCCCAAGTGTTATTCCGCAAACACCTGGGTACGATTCTTTTTGATTAACTTCTAATAAAGAATTAAATGTTGAAAAATATTGTCTCTTATGTTTACGTTGCTTTATTGTTAATCATTTATACATATTTGTTAAAAGTCATACGACTTGGTTACTTTAGCTTTTTAGTTACTGTTAACCAAGTAAAAGGGACCAACACTAGATTATTGCAAAAATAAACACAATAACCTGAAACAAACTTTCTAGTCTTAAGACACTTAGCCCAATATGCATATGAGAAAGCATGCAAACTAAAAACTTTTCCTTTATTAAACTGAATACCAGTACCTGGACCTAGTTTAAGATACCTCAACACTCTTAAACCTGCACTAAAATGAGACTGCAAAGGTGCATGCATATGTTGACTCAAGCAATGAACAACATAAGCAATGTCAGGTATAGTGATAGAAAGATATATCAACTTTCCTACCAGTTTCTGATATTATTTGTAAAAACTTATCACTTTCAGATTCAACATGACTTAACACAACATTTTGCTGCAAAGGAGTAGCACCTGGCTTACAAGCCAACAAACCATATTCACTAAGAAGCTCAAAACAATACTTTCTTTGGGTTAAACAAACACCATTCTCATTCTCAAGTACTTCAATACCCAAGAAGTACTTAAGAACACCAAGATCCTTAATCATGAATTTAGAGTTTAGAAACCGTTTAAACTTTTCAATTTCAAGTTTATTATTTCCAGTAATAACCATATCATCCACATAAACAAGTAATGCTATAAAAACGCCCTTATCATGTTTCATATAAAGAATAGTCATTTTTACTCTAAACAAAACCATGATTAACAAGAACAGTAGTTAACTTCTCATTCCATTTGTCTAGGAGCTTGTTTAAGTCCATATAAAGACTTAACAAGCCTGCACACTCTAGTTTCGTTTTTATCATAATAACCAGGAGACAATTTCATGTAAACTTCCTCATGAAGATCACCATACAAGAAAGCATTATTAACATCAAGTTAAAACAAAGGCCAACCATTTGTCACAGCCAAATTAATTAAGCATCTAACAGTAACCATTTTGACAACTGGACTAAATGTTTCCTCAAAATCAACACCCTCTTTTTGCCCAAACCCTTGAGCAACAAGTCTAGCTTTGTATCTATCCACTTCACCAGAAGATTTGTATTTAATTTTCCAAATCCATTTAGAACCTATAGCTTTTCTACCAGGAGGCAACTCAGTAAGCACATAGGTATTATTCCTATGCAATGCTTCCATTTCTGAGTCCATTGCCTTAGTCCAATTAGGATCAAGACAAGCCTCATCATAAGACTTAGGTTCAACAGACTTATTAAGAGAAGTGGAAAAACACACATTTCTAGCATACAACTTAGAATAACTAACATACTTTTCAAGACCATATATGCTTTTACTAGAAACAATGTAATCATTAAACCTAACAGGTTGAGACCTCTGCCTACTAGACCTTCTAAACTCAGTCTGTGGTTCTTCCTCAGTGTTGCTAGGACCCTCACCATTTTTATTTTGTAAACCAGTGCCCTCAGAGGTGACCATATTTTCTCCTATTTGGGTTGCAATGACATCTGCTTCATCCTCAACTGTGTTAACACAGTCATCAGAAGCAGTTCCCTTATTGCCATCCTCATTAGGAGGATCCCCCTCTTCATCATTGGGACTTTGAGGACCCTTGATGTCAAAAAAACTTAAACATTCAGAATCTGTTCCACCAATCTCATTCTGATCAAGAGAATGGTTATCAAAAGATTTCATTTTAAAAGGAAAAATGATTTCATAGAACTTAACATCTCTTGAAAACAAGAAAGTTTTCTTATCAAGACTATACAACTTATAAGCTTTTGTCTCAGTGGAAAAACCAATTAAAACACATTTGTCAGACCTTGAAAAAAACTTATCAGAATTATTTAAAACATGTGCAAAACACAAACATCCAAAAGTCCTCATATGAGAGAGATCAGGGTCCTTACCATACACTATCCTAAAAGGGGAAGCACCAGACAAGACAGGGGAGGGAAGCCTGTTAATCAAATAGACAACAGTTTAAATACACTCAGGCCACATAGAGAGAGGAATTCCCCCCTGAAACATAAGACTCCTAGCCACATTCAAAAGGTGTCTATGTTTTCTTTCAGCAATCCTATTCTGCTGAGGAGTGTAAGAACAAGAAGTTTGATGAATAATACCAAGATTATTAAACAATATAGACATTTTATTATTCATAAATTTTGTTCCATTGTCAGATCCAACAATTTTAATCCTTTTTTCAAACTGAGTAAAGATGAGTTTTATAAAATTTTCAATATATTCACAAACTTCCATCTTAGACTAAACCCAAACAGCCCTGCTAAAGTCATCAACAATGGTAAGAAAATATCTAAACCCATGCCTGCTAGTAACTCTATAAGGTCCCCAAACATCACAATGAATCAGATCACCAACACTAATAGACTTATGGTCACTTAAAGGAAATGGTTCTCTAGTCTGCTTAGCTTTATGACATATGTCACAAGGAACAGACTGATCACCTTTCTTAAATCCGATGGACTTTTTTAACACATGCATGACTTGATCAGCAGGGTGACCAAGTCTACAATGCCACAAATCTCAAGAAATATGCCAAAAAAAAAACTAGAATTACAAAGACCAGAGACATACTCACCATGAGTATTTCCATCAAACAAATAGAGACCAGCAGACTGACTACCAGTCCCCACAATTTTTCCCAGATTCAAATCCTGAATATAACATTTTTGCTCATCAAAACCAATAAAAAACTTGCTATCTTTTATTATTTTATTAACAGAAAGCAGACTAACATTATACTCAGGCACAACAAGCACATCAAACAGAACAATATTATTAGTCAACTTCAAACTGCCAATAGCAACAATTTTGACCATAGTCCCATTAGGATGTCCCATAGTTAACATTAAACTAGTAATATCAACCACATTAAACATATTTTTAGTAGAGTTAGTCATATGTTGATTAGCCCCACTATCGATAATCCATCCCAAAGTGACATTATACACAGAAACACCGGTTTTAGAACAAAAAAATCTTTCAATGTGAAGATTAAAAAACACATTATGTTTAAGAAAACTGGGTTTAATACCTTCCATGTTAGTAGAAGCACCAACAGCAGGCTTCTCATTAATCAAACTTAGAAGTTTCATCATCTGTTCATTAGTGAAAGAACCAGACAAAGAACCAGAAGAAGTAGATGGCAAGTTTTGAGACAAATCAGAACTAGCATTGAATCTTTTATTAGCACCATTTTGTCTAACCAAATTAGGGTTTCTTTTAAAACCAGGAGGATATTGATGAGTGCGCAAACACTCATCATTTTTATCGTGTTTAAACTGCCAAAACATACAAAAACAATTGAAAAGTCATCAAAATACTTAAATTATCCCAGGGATTGTGTTTTATGTGTTTTAATTGCAAAACGAGCAAAAATAAATAAAAAACGATCAAAGTTTGCAATATTGGCAGTTTCAGTCCCCCAAGTTTCAAAATTTGTCAAAAATAGTCCCTATGCATTTATTTTGAAAGAAAAGTCAACCCGAGTCCTTAAAAGATCAAAAGTTGTCAAAAACGGACTTTGGGTGATAAATTTGGAAAAGTTACATGTTTGGTCCTTGGAGTTTGGAAATTTGCAAATATAGTCCCTGGGAATTTTTGAAAATTAAAAAATTGCAAAAATGGTCTTTGGGAATATTAAACCTTGCATCTTTGGTCCTTGGTGGTACTTTGGGGAAATGACAACTTCAGCCCCTTGGTTTTGTTAAATTACAAAGTTGGTCCTTGTGGTATTCTAAAGTTACAACCAACCGGACCCTAAATAAGTTTAACCCAAAACAAAACCAAGCCAAATCCAACCCCTTATTACTCCAAATCTACTCCAAGCCCACCAACATCTCCAGCCCACTCCAATCTCAGCCCACCACAACCAAAATACTACTCCCGTTAATAATAATACCACTCCCTCCTCAGCTTTGACCCCAACTTTGACCACCCTCCACATCATCACCACTCACCTCTGCTACCAGCCAAACCCCCCATCATCACCCCTACTACCATCTCCCCTGCAACACTCAAAACCCACCCCCTCCTACTCAAACAAAAGCTAAACTCCAAAAATTTCCCCCCTGGCATCAATAATCCAAGAAGCAAACAAAAAGAAGTTTGGCGCCAAGAATTTAAACGGCCAAGATTAACCCTAATAATCCAATGGTTACAATTGCTGCTGGGAAAGAGACAAGGACTCATGGGAACCCTAATTTGGAGTTATAAAAGAGATAGAGAGGCAGTGGAGCACCTAGTTAGTTTTAGTTGTAATTTTAGCTCATTTTCCAAGTATTGTAACTTTTAAATTCCAACATTCTAATTGTTATTTTCAATTAATGTAAGATTTCATTTCAGAAATTCAAGTTTCAAGTCTATTTTCAGTTTTATTACCAATAAATATAAAAATAAATAAATAAACAGAAAATAAATAAATAAAGAAGAAGGAGATAAAGCTTTGGAGCAGGTTAAATATTGGATGGACCTGGTAATAGAGACTCATGGGAGTCAAATAGGTTGTCCTTTTTACAATGGCGTGAGCCAAGCTGATCAGGATTCTCTCAATGCCTCCGCGGGAGGTAATTTTTTGAGTAGAACCACAAAAGAAGCTTTGAAAATCATAGAAAACAAGTCTAAGGTCCGCTCTACACGAAGCAAACCGATTGTTTCTCAAATCAATGCGGGTCCTTCCACTTCATCTTCTGTGAGTCAATCTAGCACGGATGCTAAGATTGACAAGCTCATTGAAGCGATCCAAGCTTTGGTTCTCGCCCAAACAAAGAAAGTTTCATTTCCACAACATCCTCCACCTGCTGAGGTTAAAAAAGTGGAAGTCTGTGTGACTTGTGGTGGGCCGCATGCCTACTACAATTGCACAGCTACTGAAGGTACTCCATATGAAGCTCATGCTGTAGCCGGGTCCCAAAATCAAGGAGGCAATCAATATCGCCCTCCTATGGACCCTAGCTATCGTCCTAATCATCATTATCCTGGACCTCCTGGTTTTAATCAAAACCAAAATGTCCAAAACCGTGGCCAAAATCAAAATCGAGTGAACCAAGGTTATCAAAACCAAGGTAACTTTAATCAGGGTCATGGTTTTCACAATCAAAACCAAGGGTTCCAAAATCAAGGTTTCCAACAGCAAAATCAAGGAAACTTTAATCGGAACCAAGGTCAGGGTAATTTCAATCCGGGATATTTTCATGGAAACAACAACCCTAATCAGGGTAATTTTCAAAATCAAGGTCCCAATCCGAACAATCGAGCTCCAAATATTCCTAATCCGAATCAAGCCATTGTTCCAACTGGGCCTTCATCTGACGAGTTGTTGAAACAATTCATGAAGTCCCAAGAAGAGTTGAACAAGTTGCTGGTCAGCCAGATTTCTGACATCAAGAAGTATTTAAATGATCGACCCTCGGGCTCAGGTACTACTTTACCAAGCAACACGATCGCTAACCCGAGGGGCGATGCTAAGGCGATCACAACACGAAGTGGTGCTTCATATGATGAACCCGCGATTCCTACTACCTCTTTTTCCTCTCCTCCAAAGGTAGTGGATCGTGAACCTGAGGTGACAAAGGACAAGGTGCAAACTCCTAGCCCACGAAGTACAGCACACGTCCAACCTCAGGTTATTCCTGAAACCAGATGTAAGCCTGGAGTTGTCTTTGAACCACCAGAAACTCCAGTGGACAACCCAAAATCCAAAACTTCTATTCCCTATCCATCACGTCTCAGTGAACAAAAGCTCCGCGAAAAAGCTAATCACCAAATGGATAAATTTTTCCAAATCTTCCAAGATTTGCATTTTGATATCAGCTTCGCGGATGCTATTCTCTTGATGCCCAAGTTTGCATCGACAATAAAAAATCTGTTGAGTAATAAAGAGAAACTCTTTGAGATGGCAAGAACTCCTCTGAATGAGAACTGCTCAGCAGTTCTTTTGAAAAAACTTCCTGAAAAGCTTGGAGACCCCGGGAAATTCCTCATTCCTTGTACTTTCCCGGGTATGGTTGAATGCTTCGCCTTGGCCAATCTAGGTGCTAGCATTAACTTGATGCCATATTCTGTGTGGAAGAAACTCTATCTTCCCGAACTTACTCCCACGTGCATGACTTTAGAGCTTGCCGATCGTTCGATTTCTTGTCCCATTGGCATTGCCGAGGACGTGTTTGTTAAAGTGGGAAAGTTCCATTTTCCGGCAGATTTTGTGATTGTTGACTTTAATGCCGATTCTAGGGTCCCTCTCATTCTTGGAAGGGGATTCCTTAGAACTGGACGAGCTCTTATCGATGTATTTAATCATGAGATCACATTACGTGTTGGAACGGAAGTTATAACCTTCAACCAAAATAAAACTTCAAGATACTCCTCCAATTATGACTGTGAATTGGTGAATCAAATTGATGTCATCGATGTTGCCGCTGAGGAGTATGCTCAAGAGATTTTAGGTTTCATTGATGATTCTTCGAGTGAAAACCTCACTCAGTCTTCTCACCCCATCATTGCCAATTCTTCTCCTTCCCTCACTCCGTTTGAGGGAAGTGACTTCAACTTAGAAGAAATTGAGGCCTTTCTCAAAAGTGATTCAATTCCCGATAGAATTGGTAACCAAGAGATTGACCCCGAGAAGGATATTCTCTTACTTGAGAAATTATTAAACGAAGATCCCTCTCCTCTTCCTGTTCTACCATAAACACTTCATAAAGAGGAGGTCAAAAATGTTGAGAAAACTGATGACTTCCCTGAGGTTGAACTTAAGGACTTGCCGCCTCATCTTGAATATGCATTTCTGGAGGGTGATGATAAATTACCCGTCATAATTGCTAAAGACTTAAGTGTTGAGGAAAAGGCTGCTCTCATAAAGGTTTTGAAGTCTCATAAACAAGCAATTGCTTGGCGACTCTCCGACATCAAGGGCATTGACCCTGAATTTTGTACTCACAAGATTTTAATGGAGGACGACTTCAAACCTGCAGTCCAACAACAAAGAAGGGTGAATCCAAAAATTCATGAGGTAATCAAACAAGAAGTCTTAAAACATCTTGATGCCGGATTGATTTACCCTATCTCGGACAGTCCTTGGGTCAGCCCAATTCATTGTGTTCCAAAAAGGGTGGCATTACTGTTGTCACAAATGAGGAGAATGAGTTAATTCCAACTCATTTGGTTACGGGATGGCGTGTCTGCATTGACTACCGCAAGTTAAATGGCGCCACCCGTAAGGATCATTTTCCTCTGCCCTTTATGGATCAGATGCTCGAGAGATTAGCGGGGAATGAGTATTATTGCTTCCTCGATGGTTTCTCGGGTTACTTTCAGATTCCCATTGATCCGCAAGATCAGGAAAAGACCACGTTCACGTGCCCCTACGGAACTTTTGCTTATAAACGTATGCCATTCGGCTTATGTAATGCTCCGGGCACGTTTCAAAGATGTATGATGTCCATATTTTCCGACATGATCGGGAAAACTATGGAGGTCTTCATGGACGATTTTTCATTGGGGATTCGTTTCAATCATGCCTCTCCCATTTAGACGACATGCTAAAACGTTGTGAAGACACAAAGTTATGTCTAAATTGGGAGAAGAGTCACTTTATGGTCAAAGAGGGCATTGTCCTCGGCCATAAAATTTTAAAGAACGGGATTGAGGTTGACAAAGCCAAAGTAGATGTCATTGCAAAATTACCTCATCCCACTACTGTCAAAGGTGTTAGGAGCTTTTTGGGTCACGCCGGTTTCTATCGTAGGTTTATTCAAGATTTTTCTAAAATCGCCCGGCCTATGACCTATCTCCTCGAAAAGGATGCTCCTTTTATCTTCTCCCCCGAGTGCATCGAAGCTTTTGAAACACTTAAGAAAAAGCTTACCGAGGCACCGATTCTTGTTGCCCCCGATTGGGAGTTGCCCTTCGAGCTCATGTGTGATGCTAGTGATTATGCTATAGGGGCAGTCTTGGGGCAACGAAAAACAAAACATTTTCAGCCTATACACTATGCCAGCAAAACTATGACCGAGGCTCAAAGCCATTACACCACTACCGAAAAAGAATTATTAGCTGTGGTGTATGCTTTTGAAAAATTCCGGCCATACTTGATACTGACCAAAAGCATAGTGTATACGGATCACTCGGCTTTGAAGTACCTTTTTGCAAAACAAGATGCAAAGCCGAGACTTCTTCGTTGGGTTCTCCTCCTACAGGAATTTGATATCATTATTCGTGATAAAAAAGGAGCTGAGAACCTAGCTGCTGATCATCTCTCCCGATTGGAAAACCCCCACCAAAATGTCTTCGAGAGGAAAGAAATTAATGAAAAATTCCCTCTCGAGACACTCAATGCGGTTACCTTTCGTGGAGATTCTATTACCCCTGGTTTGCCGACTTTGCAAACTACATTGCGGGTAACTTTGTGGTGAAAGGGATATCGTCCCAACAAAAAAATAAATTCTTCAAAGATGTAAAACATTACTTTTGGGACGACCCCTATTTGTTCAAAATATGTGTGGATCAAGTCATCCGGCGGTGTGTTTATGGCCAAGAAGCCTCTGAGATTCTTAAGGCTTGCCATGCTGGTCCTACGGGGGGCCACCACAATCCAAACTACACCGCAAAAAAGGTGTTTGACTCCGGTTTTTTTTGGCCCACGATTTACAAGGATGCCCAAGAATTAGTCAAATCCTGTAACGCTTGTCAACGTCACGGGAATATTTCACAAAAGAATGAAATGCCTCAGAATGCAATTCAAGTTTGTGAAATTTTTGACGTTTGGGGCATCGACTTTATGGGGCCATTTCCTTCTTCTCATGGCAACAAATACATACTCGTGGCTGTTGACTACTTGTCAAAATGGGTTGAAGCGAAAGCTTTACCCACTAATGATGCCCGAGTTGTTGTAAAATTCTTGAAAGCTTTTTTGCTCGATTTGGAACTCCACGTGCTATTATCAGTGATCGTGGTACGCCCTTCTGTAATGACAAATTTGATAAAGTCATGCAAAAGAACGGTGTAACTCACCGTCTTTCTACTGCGTACCACCCACAAACAAGTGGACAAGTAGAAATTTCCAATCGAGGAATTAAGAGAATTTTGGAAAGAACTGTAGGTGAAAATCGTGCATCGTGGTCGGACAAATTAGATGATGCACTTTGGGCTTTCCGTACGGCTTACAAAACACCCATTGGGTGTACGCCTTACAAACTTGTGTACGGGAAAGCATGCCATCTTCCGATAGAGCTTGAGCACAAAGCCTATTGGGCTCTCAAGCATGCCAATTTCGACCTCAAAACTGCGGGTGATCATAGGAAAGTTCAACTGAATGAATTAAATGAACTTCGTGATCAAGCTTACGAGAAATCTTTGATCTACAAAGAAAAGACAAAGAAGATTCATGACTCAAAAATCAAAAACCGCGTTTTTAACGTTGGTGATCGAGTCCTTCTTTTCAACTCTAGACTCAAGATCTTCTCAGGAAAGCTCAAAACCCGATGGACTGGTCCATTCACTATCGTTAAGGTTTATCCTTATGGCACCGTCGAATTATCTCAAAATGACGGTCCTAATTTCAAAGTGAATGGACATCGTTTAAAGCACTACTTTGGAGAGGACATACCATCCATGGTTGTCCCGGATCTCCAAACTTTCCCCAAGGACAATTGAATTCGGGGATCGAGTCAAGCTAGCGACTCGATGAACAAAAACAATAGCACAATACGGGTTTTCACCCGTATCTCTGATTTCTTTCTACTTTCTACCACCCTAGTGTGGGGGAATGGCCAACCCCCCGCTATTTGAAAATGTATATATGTATATAAGCTCAAAAAAAAAAAATGTGTATATATAGAAATAAAGTGAAATTTGGTGTTTCCACAGTTAGATTCGAATCTTAGCTTTTTACGTTCAAAGAGTCGGCATAATAGCCGGGACTTTGAATATTGAGGACAATATTCATTTCTAAGTGTGTGGGGGGGGGGGGGGGACTTCTAGCGTATTTTATCGCAAAATACTTTCAAATACACCCGTTTTTGGCCAAAATTTTCAAATTTTTTTTTCCACTTTATTTCAAAATTTTTGTGGTAATCAGTCCGCCATGTCTAACCGACAAAGGGATTGGCTAATCCAGGAGCAAACGGCTCTTGGTAAAGATAACTCAAATCCGTTTACAGCTTGCAATTTGCCCAAAATTGTATGGTTCCTCAACTCCCCATATCCTCAAAAACAAATGAGTTGGCTAGCCCGCAAGATTATGACTTGTGGTAAAGGCCGTGGAAAAACCATAATTGGTAATCAGCTCACCAAGATGTTGACTATTCCATCAAGAGCTGGCTAGTCCAGGAGCAAACGGCTCTTGGTAAAGACAAATCAAATCCGTTGACAGCTGGTGGTTTGCTTAAAATCACACGGTTATCAGGTGTGCCACAGTTCTTACACCTGGCTACTCCAGAAGTGATGGCTTTTGGTAAAGAGTTTAAAATCCATCAAGTTTTCCAAAAATATTGCTAGGGACTAGCAATAGTTTAGTGTGGGGGATTGATGAGTGCGCAAACACTCATCATTTTTATCGTGTTTAAACTGCCAAAACATTCAAAAACAATCGAAAAGTCATCAAAATACTTAAATTATCCCAGGGATTGTGTTTTATGTGTTTTAAATGAAAAACGAGCAAAAACAAATGAAAAACGATCAAAGTTTGCAATATTGGCAGTTTCAGTCCCCCAAGTTTCAAAATTTGTCAAAAATAGTCCCTATGCATTTATTTTGAAAGAAAAGTCAACCCGAGTCCTTAAAAAAAATCAAAAGTTGTCAAAAACGGACTTTGGGTGATAAATTTGGAAAAGTTACATGTTTAGTCCTTGGAGTTTGGAAATTTGCAAATATAGTCCCTGGGAATTTTTGAAAATTAAAAAATTACAAAAATGGTCTTTGGGAATATTAAACCTTGCATCTTTGGTCCTTGGTGGTACTTTGGGGAAATGACAACTTCAGCCCCTTGGTTTTGTTAAATTACAAAGTTGGTCCTTGTGGTATTCTAAAGTTACAACCAACCGGACCCTAAATAAGTTTAACCCAAAACAAAACCAAGCCAAATCCAACCCCTTATTACTCCAAATCTACTCCAAGCCCACCAACATCTCCAGCCCACTCCAATCTCAGCCCACCACAACCAAAATACTACTCCCGTTAATAATAATACCACTCCCTCCTCAGCTTTGACCCCAACTTTGACCACCCTCCACATCATCACCACTCACCTCTACTACCAGCCAAACCCCCCATCATCACCCCTACTACCTTCTCCCCTGCAACACTCAAAACCCACCCCTCCTACTCAAACAAAAGCTAAACTCCAAAAATTTCCCCCTGGCATCAATAATCCAAGAAGCAGACAAAAAGAAGTTTGGCGCCAAGAATTTAAACGGCCAAGATTAACCATAATAATCCAATGGTTACAATTGCTGCTGGGAAAGAGACAAGGACTCATGGGAACCCTAATTTGGAGTTATAAAAGAGATAGAGAGGCAGTGGAGCACCTAGTTAGTTTTAGTTGTAATTTTAGCTCATTTTCCAAGTATTGTAACTTTTAAATTCCAACATTGTAATTGTTATTTTCAATTAATGTAAGATTTCATTTCAGAAATTCAAGTTTCAAGTCTATTTTCAGTTTTATTACCAATAAATATAAAAATAAATAAATAAACAGAAAATTAAAAAGAAAATAAATAAAGAAGAAGGAGATAAAGCTTTGGAGCAAGTTGAATATTGGATGGACCTGGTAATAGAGACTCATGGGAGTCAAATAGGTTGTCCTTGGTTTCACAATTTCTCAGCTGGAAAGCACTTTGTGAGCAATCTCTTTAGTTTTTCAATTCTACTGTAGCATAGTTCATTAGTCATTATTATCTGTTTATCTTTACTTAATATGTTTTATTAATAGTATTTAGTTAAGTTTTTACTCAGGTTTCATAGTTAGGTTGAGTTTTAGTTAAAATATCATATAAACTGTTTGAATAAAATCATGGGTAGTTATGGTTAATTGTTGATATTAGTTGTGTTTCTGAGCTTGCATGCACCCATTTCATCATAATATGGCTTAATGGACTTATCCTTTAGACTGAATCTTTGAAAAGCTTGGAAAAGTTGTGTTAGACTGTTTTAAGGGGGTGTTTGGCATTACACAGTTTTGTGGGAATTTGTTGTTTAAAATCCTTGTTCTCTGTTTCATTAGTTTAGGATAGAGTCACATTAGTTATCTTAGGCATTAAATTGGTAGGTTTAGTGACAAATAGTCAAAATCCAAGTTATCACACCATAACAGTTAACTGTTGGTGCTTAGCACCTCCAAATCATTCATACATGCTCATATTTTGTTGTAGTTGTCTAATTTAGCTTCATTATACCTTATTACATCAACATCAATCAGTAGGACCAATCATAACTTCATAAAAGTCAAATAAGCAAGTTCATTGAAAAAGTCAAAAGTGCATAGTTCAGATTTTTGCAAAAATGGCAAGAATTTTCATGATTTGTGTGTTTGGATTTAGAGTTTGAAACTTGTTGTGTAAGTAGTCTATCAGCTGAACTTTTGATTTTCATGTTGGGTACATTTTTGCGATTTTTTCTTGTGGACCAAAACACCCTTGGAACACACCTGCAGGGCAAGCTGAGTGCCCTGCTTCAGCAGACTCAACTCACCCCACTATCTTTGGTGGTCATTTGTGGTTAACCCAGTGGGTCCCACACCTCATACTTGAGTTCTCCCAACCCCCCTCCTACCAGGGATTAAGGGTTGACCATTGGTTTGACCATTTGACTTGTGGACCCCACTTTGTTTTGCTCCCAAACTCTGTCCCCATTCTGTCTCAGAATTGCATTAAGCTAAGTGCTTATTTGTGTTTTGTGGCTTATTCAAGCCACTTATTTGGTATAATCTTGCTTAATATTGATCTAACAACTCAGAGAAACCAGTTTTAATCATTGTGGACCCCACCTTGTTCCATCTGAGCTTAATTCCATCCTAAGTCAACAAAAGTCAACTGTGTGGATCAATAAGCTCTCAAGTGCTTATTTTTTGGTTACATCAAAAGTGTTTTCATAAAAAGTTTTAGTTTTTAGTATATAATTAGTTTGGAAAAAGAAAAAAACACCAAAAACCAACTTTAATTATAGTGATAGCTTCTATTTAATAGAAATTATCATTTTAATTTTCTTTTTAGCTTATTTATAAGCAATATATCATTTTTATATTTTTATTAATTCTCTTTTAGGTTAAAATAATTCTAGAAATTTTTCCAGATTTTTCTTTTGTCTTTTAGTGGTTTATAGAATTAATTTTAGTTTAATTAATTAATAATTAATATTAAGTAATTAAATAGCATAATTAGATTTTATAAAGTACAACCTAGTTTTTATAATTTTTCTAGCTTTTATATAAGTTAAAACATTTTTATAAATTTTTCTAGGATTTATACTGTTCATTTTCTATTTTTCATAATATAATTAGTATAATTAGAAATTAATAAGTAATTAGATTAATAATTAGTAAATTAGTTTAAAAATACATAAAATAAACTTTTTATAATTTTTTAGGATTTCTGTGATGGTTAATTAGATTTTGTAATTAGTTTAATTAGTTAATTAATAAATAATTAGTAATTAATTAATAATTAATAATTAAATAGTGTAAAAATACTTTTTCTTTTTCTTAAAATTTTCTTTAATTGTTAGGATTGTAAAAATAATAATTTTACACTTGTAACCTTTTCTGTCCATCGGTTGTACTTTTTGTTTCGTTCGTCTGTGTACGTTTTTAATTAAAACGTACGTTTTTAGGTTTTAGCTCAAATCTTCTTAATCTCAATACCAGTAATCAATCACATAGCTTTCCTAAGCTATTTAATTTCATAATTCTCAAATAATTCTTATCACAACCCTTTTTTGTGAATAATCACCCAATCACAAGTACGCTAAAGCACAATCCACACCTCGTCGGGACATAACGACCTGGTGATACCCTTTATTACCCGGAAGCATTGGTCTAGGCTCTTTGACTTTGTTGACCATTATTTGGTCAATATAAGTTGACGGTTTAACATCAATCAATATCCATTTAACTCAAAACACCAATCAATGGTGTGACCAATTAAGCCACAATGTTTATAGAGAAGATTAGGATTAGGACCTCTGTTATTATTAGTGTTACCTTTTCTGTTATTACTATTAGAATTAGAACTAGAATTATTACTATTAGTAGCATTATTCTTAACAGTAAAAGCCGCAGGCACACTTTTAACATTCAAAGAACCAGGAGAAAAACCTATATGAGATTCTTCTTTGGAAACCACAGCAAAAGCATCCTTTACATCAGGTAAAGGATCCCTAGACAACAAATTACTTCTGACATTTTTATATACATCATTCAAAGCCATGGGAAACTGCATGAGTCTAACAAGCTGATTATGCTTAAGAGTGTCCTCATGAGCAGCACAAGTACAAGCAGGCAAGAGAGTCAGAATTTCAAACTCTCTCTAAAGGGAGTTGAGTTTATGATAATATTCTGGGACAAACAAATCACTCTGTTTTAACTCATTTATCTTATGAACAAGATTGAAAATAACAGAACCATCCATTTTGTCATAAGTTTCTTTTAATTCATAGCAAACCTCAGAATAGACTTGTCCAAGGTACAACTCTTGAGACAAAGAACCAATAATCCATTCTAAAACAATAGCATTACACCTCTCCCATTGCTGAGTGAGTACAACTAGTAACAGGTTTAACACAAGTACCATCAATAAAACCCATTTTATTTTTATCTCTTAAAGCAATTTTCATTGTTGTGGACCACATTTTATAATTTTCAGCATCAGTTAATTTCACATTAACCAAAGTTAAGTTTGAATTATCATTAGCATGCAAGTAAAGAGGATTACCAGCATCTAAACTATTAATAAGAACACGTTCAGCCATAACAACAGAACAAGAACAAACAAACAGACAATATATAATAAACAAAAATCAAATAACCAATCAAACAGATAACCAACCAATCTAACAACTCTAACAACCAAATAATCACCAGACTTCCAAGACTGCCCAGAATCCTATCCTCCAACGACCTAGACTCAAAAAATAGACTTAAACTACAAACTAAAGCTAATAACTCACACCCAAACCAATCTGAAACCCCCAGTTTCACACCTGTCAGGGGGAAGAGCAGGTGTCCTTGCTTCTCACGGAAGTAGGTCAAGAAGTTTAAGAGAAGAAAGAGACTTACATAGCTATGAATCACAGAGGAAAGAACAGAACAATCACCAACAACCTTGATTCACTTAGTCAAGACTGTTGATAACCAAGAACCGAATCAGAAACCTCCACAGATCACCAAGAATCAAGATCCCCAAATTCTGAAACCCTAACTGAAAAATCAAGAATCACCAAGAACCGTTGTGAAAATCAACAATTCAACCTACGGCCGTAAAGAAAACAGCCTCAATTGAACCTAATTTCAAACCAATCAAGAAACCCCCAAATCTTAACCAAACCCTAGAAATATCAAGAGCCAACGGAGATCAAACCCGAGGCTCTGATAGCATGTAAAAACAATAGATCTACTCAGAAAACACCACCACAACACAAGATCTCACCCAGCCAACCACCCCTTGGTGAATATTTTTATCACTCAATAGAACAAGAAGATGAGTCTACAAATGTGTGCTCACCAAAAAAATACAAAAGAAATCAAGTTGTCCCCTTCAGAAGGATCCAACTTACCAAACTACAAGAATCAATTATACAATATACCTCACTACAACTCTCAAAACTTTACTACAACTATAATACCAATACTATATGATCAAGAAGATAACAAAGAATACCAGACAATGAAATACTTGAGAATCAATAAGAGAAAACCCTAATCGTATTGTGAGAGATGAAGTTATAAGAGAGAGAGAGAGAGAGAGAGAGAGAGAGAGAGAGAGAGAGAGAGAGAGAGAGCGCTGGGGATGAGCTTATGTAGTCACATGTTCCACTTCAGCCCTTCAAGTTTAACATACCTGCTAAACAGATACCAAATACCAAACTATTAGAAATAAGTACAAGTTTAGCCCTTGTACTTATTAGATATGAGAATGACCATAATGCCACAATACTCTACAGTATTTGATTTAAGGGACCAGATCAAACTTTAAAAGAATAATTAAAACTCAATTTAACCTCTCCATTTAAAAAATACATATCTCAAAATTGTAAACTGTTAACCTACAAAATTTACACTATCGTGACGAACATTTAATCATCTTTCAATAGAAGGTCAATTTCATTTACTTTCGAAAAGCTTTTTTTTGCTTATTTTGTATTTATTTTTTGATATATTTTGTTTTTTTTCAGTGCATCATTTTGCTTGATATATCACTTGTTATATAACACAAATATATAAGTTCAATACTTAGCATGTTGTTTTAAAATTATCATAAGTATTTGTGTAAAACTTCAAATGATTCATTATTTTTTGCATTTAGAAATTCAAATTCTTAGTTTTTCAATCATATGTCATACTTTATTTTTGAACTTTCAAATCCTTACGGTAGACTCATAGATGTTGAAAAAATGTATGATATATCAATGTTTTTGGTTGGATCTCAACGTAATTTAATTCAAAAAAGATAATAATAATAATAATAATAATAATAACAATAATAAAAATAATTATAATAAATATTATTATTTTATCATATAATAATAATAATAATAATAATAATAATAAATATTATTATTTTATTATATAAATACTAAAATAATAATAATAATAATAATAATAAAAATAATAATAATAATAATAATAATAATAATAATAATAATAATAATAATAATAATAATTATTATTATTATTATTATTATATAAATATTATTATTTTAATATTTATTTTAAATATATATATTATTATTTTATTATTATGTAAATATCATTATAATAAATTATTATTATTATTATTATTATTATTATTGTTATTATTATTATAAAATTCTGAATTACAACGTAATTCAAAACTTTCCGTCCAAATCCTATGTAATATGAACTCCCTCCTTTGATGTAATTGTAATGACTAAATTACAGTTACAACGCAAACCAAACAAACTACGTTATGTAATATGAATTACAAATCCCTCCATTCTGCGAACCAAACAGCCTATGTAATATAATTTGAATTACAATTACATCCAATTACACCAGATTACAACGAACCAAACGCCCCCTTATTATAGAGCATCGATTGGCGTACCTAACTCATGTGCCTAATTATATTCCTAATCTTATGTGACATCCCACTATTGGTGATAGTACATGAATCAGTTTCTTCATAAACCAATCAAACACTTCAATGTCCCTTTAGGCATAAAATTAGTCACACAATTAGGCACTCTAATCATTTCCTTTATTATAACCTAAACTTACGGCTATCGCCTAAATTTAAGTTAGGGTACCTGGCGCTGCAACGTGTAAATATTTGATCAGTATTATATGAAAGGTGCAATTCAAAAAAGAACTATTTTTAGGAGTCAAGATCAAATGAGAAGTTAAAATAAGAACGGTGAGAAATAAGTATAACCAATTATTCGAAATGTATCGACTTGAATTATATGCACCATAATATAAATTTTATCTCAAAATTAGATGCATAAACATATATTAAATGCATTTCATCAAATTAGGTGAATCATATTTGTTTTCGTCCGCTAAATGTCAAATGTGCTACCTTGCATTTTTTTCACTTTAAAACCGCTTTGAAACGATAGGAGATACACCAGAATGAATAAAGTTTCATTTTATTCAAGTCGAATCATATTAAATATGTGAATTTAGTTACTTCTTATTCTCTTCAATTTGAGTTTTCTTCCTACTGGGTTCCTACATATTTATTTGGTATGTTTGCATATTAAAACCATCTTGTATCGTGTTCTAAAGCCATGATGAAACTCCTAGACGTTTTGTTTCGTTTATGCTTTTAGCTAGACCGAATTAGAATCTAAATGGGCTTACTTATATTGGGCTTTATTAATAAAGCTTTGCACATGGGTTGATTCAGGAACAGTACATATAAACACCTGTTACTTTGTGAGTCCTTTTCCTATTGTTGGGCCTCTATCATACTAAAATGCATTTCCTACAATCATTTTTATATTTTCATGATGTTCCTTCTCTACCTGTTTTAAGTGTTTAGGGATGAAATACACTTGTATAAAAACAGTTCAATATTTATTTTTATTTTTATTTTTATTATTTTTATTTATTTATTTATTTATTTTTTCTCAAAAGCAAGGCGGTTCATGTTTGAACAACAAGGGTTTATACTTTTGTACCGGCCCAATCTGAATATTGGATCAATTTAAAACTAAACAAACGCAAACAAAGGATTCAGTAGGACAGGCTGCTTTGAAAGCCGCCTCGTACAAAGTGGCAAAACACGAAAAAGCGTGCATTGAAAATCAGCATGTTTTTATTCCTTTCGCGTTTGATACTTTTGGTTTTCTTGCACCTGAGGCAGAGAAGCTACTCAACAGAGTTTAACGTGCTATGCATAGTAATGTTCTAACACATAGATCCACAAATGTCGTTTTTAAGAGGATTAGTTTTGCAATTCAAAAAGGGCTAGCGGCGCAGCTTGTTGCTCGCTTACCTTCCACCACTATGTAAATTCAATTCAGTATTATATATGCTTAAAGTTTCTAAGATAAAACGATCCAAATGGATTGTGAATGTTTTTTACCAATTTTTTTTTTTTTTTTTTTTTTTTTTTTTTTTTTTTTTTTTTTTTTTAAGATTCATTACGAACAATTAATTAAGTAACAATATCTAACAAGACCTTTACGTAGGACTCATGATGTACAAGACCAAGAGTCGCAACGTCTGAATATCTCCTAATGCCTATCTGTTTTTTTTTTGGGTGCAAAATGGTGAATTATATTATAACAATCAACAAATTACAAAGATTCACTTAAACTGGAATGGACAAATCCCATTCAGTTTTCATATCATCTACATTCAATATAGAAATATCAAGCTAAAACATACTATTCAATAACATGCTACATTCCATTGGTATCCAATATCAGTCAACAAGCTTCCAATCACTGTCAATATAGTGGTCAAATCCAATAGACAAACTGCACTATAATGTAAACCATGCGAGCTTGTCATCTCAATTCACCATTTTGCACATACCATCTAGCTACATTTCCACATCACCCTTCTATCCAATCCATTCAACCTGCAACCACAATAGAATAGATAGAAGATGGCGTGTGGCTTCACTAGGTACCCATATCCCATCCATGGGGGGCTCTGCCAAGTAGCCTACATTTCCCTCTCTAAGGAAGGCTTCAACTACTTAGGAACACACACCCTCTATGATGTCAACCCTTACCTCCTGTGGTGGTGTATTGAGAGGACCAAGAAGGTTCATCTTTCACACCTCTCTATTCCACTCATCCTACACCACCTTACTAGACCACTTACCCTTCACAGTGCACAACCCTTCTTTATGGTACATTTCTCCAATGTAGACCTCCTTCTTTTCACCATGTACACACTAGTTTCCTCCCAAGGCCAAACTAGAAGTGCATGGTTACTAGCAAGGTACAGTCATATTAGAAAAACTCCAAGATACAAGGTGTTGAACTCACTGTAGTGATCTAAATAGTCCTCTGTTTATGATATACTCATTTTTATCCCAAACATCCCTGATTAAAGAATATCCAGCAGAGAACTTTTGGTGAGTATCCAAAATGCTAATCAAAATCAGTTATATTAATCCATTTTCCATCTCCAAATAGTTATGAATGATTAAGAGCTTTCACTTCTGATCAAAACCACAATATCCCAAACACTACTTCTCCACATTTTATTCAATCACCCAAACTTTCCATCTTAATCAGCAGTTGCAATCTAATGTTACCTCCCATGTAGACATAGCCTCCTTTACTGCACTTGTATTTCTAGTTTTTACAGACATAAGCTTGAATCTTACTTCATCTTTAATAGTTCTAATCTAAGTTTTTCGGTCTCTTTCTTCTTGTCTAAAAATCCTGCAATTTCTTTCTTGCCACAAAAAATACACTGATGCAGCAAAACAAAGCTTTTTGAATGTGCACCAGATGCTATTACGATTCTGTATTAAGCCCATATTACTCACATGCCCTTCCCATGTTGTTGCACTAAAGTTGATCCTAACCATACTGCTTATTGCTTGCCATACTTCTTTTGAATACTTACACTGGAAGAATATGTGATCATGTGAATCTTCAATACTTTTGCACATTGGACATAGGAAACTTTTATTTGGGTACCACTTCAAAAGCTTATCTTGGGTGACTAACTTTTGTTTAATAGCAATCCATAGAACAAAACTGTGCCTGGGAATACACTGAGAATACCAGACAAGTTTGTCCCATTCCACTTTTGTTTCATCAATTCTCATATCCTTCTACACTTGACTTGTTGTAAACTTGACCTCTCTTCCATCATTTGTGACCCAAACAGGGGAATCAGGACAACTACTCAATATTGGCACACTCATTTCATGTAAATCTTCATATTTATTGTTCCATTCATGAGGCCATTTCCATCCATTTGAATCCAATATATCACATAGTTTGCTCTGATCATTGAACCCTGCTGAATATATGTCTCTTCTACTAATAGTTTTAGCTAAAGCTTGGTGATTTGTCCACTTATCATACCAGGCATATATAGATCTCCCATCCCCAACCTTATATTTAATGTGCTTTTCAACATTATGTCGAAGCTCCAATATAGTCTTCCAACACCAACTATCTGTTTTAAAGCTTTGCACTTCCCAAACACTCCTTCCTTTCAATTTTAAAGTGCTAATCCATTTCACCCTTAAAGTTTCCTTCATAGTTGCAATATTCCAAAGATGCTTGATTAGAAGAGTTCTATTCCATTGCTCCAACTGCTTTAAACCCAAGCCACCTTGATTCTTTGGCTTACATACTTCTTTCCAAGCAACCATTGCTTTACCTCTTGTGAGCTCTCCATTACACCACAGGAACCCTTTGAACAATTTCTCAATATCATTAATCACAGTTTTAGGTAATTTAAAGACTGAGCCCCAATATACTTGCATTGAAGACAGAACTGATGCAATCAATTGGCCTCTCCCAGCATAAGAAAGACTCTTGTTCTTCCAGTCACATAGTTTCTATCTAACTTTGTCAATCAGCCCTTTACAATCCTTTACACCAATCTTTTTATCCATTAGAGGAACACCCAAATATCTCACAGGCATCTTACCAATCTTAAAAGGTAAAATTGTTTGAATATTGCTAATTTCTTCCTCATTTAGACTGCCACAGAACATAGTACTTTTGCCAAGATTACTATATAACCCAGATAGCTTAATGAATTTTCCAAGAGCTTCTTTGATAGTCTTCACAGATGTGACATCACCATGACATAGGACTAGCAAATCATCAGCAAAACATAGATGTGTCAATTTCATACCTTTGCAGCCAAAGTGATACTTAAAGTTCCTTTCATTAGCAATTTCTTCTTTGATGAACAAGTTTAGAACTTCCATAACAAGTGTAAATATGTATGGAGATATAGGATCTCCCTGCCTTAGACCTCTGCCACCATCAAAATATCCATATCTATCTCCATTTACACAGATGGTGTAATGAGGGGTAGTAACACAAGTCAGGATCCACTGAATCATTCTATTAGGGAAGCCAAAATTATGCAAAATCCTGCTTAGAAACTCCTATGAAACTGTGTCATATGCCTTTTGTATATCAATTTTGAGAGCACATCTTTTTGGGCCACTAACACATTTATAACCCTTAAGAAGTTCTTGAGTAAGCAAAATGTTGTCTGTAATTACCCTTCCAGGTATGAAAGCACTTTGATTTTGGTCCACCAAACTATTGAGAACTTTCATGATCCTATTAGTAAGAATTTTACTAATGCACTTGTAAATCACATTGCAACATGCAATGGGCCTAAAATCAGTGACTTTAAGTGGTGTTTGGATCTTAGGAACTAGTGTGATAAGAGTTGCATTCAATTGACCAAGTAATTTACCTGATTCAAAGAATTCTTTCACTGCCTTGCAAAAATCCTCCTTAATCACACTCCATGCTTTTTTGAAAAACTTTGAAGTGTAGCCATCTGGTCCTGGTGCTTTGTTGTCATCAATGTCAAATAAAGCTTTTTTGATTTCCTCTTCAGTCACCATTTTAATCATTTCCTCAGCTTCCCTATCAGACACTTTTCTATCAAACATTGCATACATCTCCTCTCCCATTTGCTCTGCATTAGACTTTGTACCCAGAAATAATGCCTATCTGCTTGTACAACACTGTTTAACAAAACCCCATGTGCAATGCTCGAATCAAGAGACCGAAGCAACAATGTCATGCCATACACCAACTATCTGATATAGAGGCTTCCCTGTAAATAAATAAATTCAAAAATCAAATTTCATCTCCTGATAGTTCGGGTTAGATTGATCTAAGATAGTAGTTAAAAAGAAAGTTGCACAAATTAAACCACATACAAGAAAGTCTTTTATATCATATTGCAAATAATAACACAAACAAAGTTACGTCGACTAGTAAAGCAAACAATACCCATATTAAAGTTCACTCGTGCTGACTTGAACATGATTTACTCGTTATTCAACATACCCAGTTTTGCCACCTCTAGCTAAATTCCTATACATATTTACCTACGAAAAATGATAACTCATGCTAATGATTATAATAGCTTGAAACTATAAGAGAATATTAACGCTACGCTAATTTGGACTTCTCACAACGGGGCACTTATAGTGACGATAGATGTCGTCGCTATTGGTCCGCTAAACTAAAAAAAAAAAAAACCCACTTTTTTTATGTCATCGCTAAAGGTTAGCGAGCCGACAAACCGAGTCCATATTAAAACTTTGACTTTGAATATAACATATAGCAACGACAGTGTAGTTGCTATAAGTTTTGCTACGATTAAACTGCAGTAACGATCAACAACTATTTTCCCCCTAGACGGAATTTACACGCCAAACCTACGACAAGTAGTCGCTAAAAGTCATCGCTATAGGTTTAAGTAATTTAATTTAATTGTTTAAATAAATTTAATCAATTCTAAATGATTTAAATTATTTTTTTAAAGTTTAATTTAATTTGTTTGAATGAAAGTTTAATTTAATTATAAATGCTTTAAATAAATTAATAATGATTTTAAATATAAGTTATTTAAATTAAAAATGATTTAAAAATATAATGACAAGTGGTTTTTCCGTTGGTTTACTACCAGAAGGTATAAGGTTTCTTTTTTTTAGCGGCAATTTTATTCGAACAAACACTAGCAAGAAGCTAGAATTACAAAGAAATAAGATTAGGGTTTTCGAGTCAATCGACCCAACTAAACGACGCTTTACATCTATAACGACACCAATAAAATGATCTAGAAACAACATCATCAAAAATATCCATCTTCAAAGAAGCAACACTATCAAAGAGAAGCTTATTGCGATAAGCCCAAAGGATCCACCACGCCACATAAAAGATACCTCGCAACAACTCTTTTAACTTAGACGGTAACCGCAACGACAACATCCAAGCATCCCACTCGACATGAGAATTTACCTCCTCATAATGAACATCCCACCATAAAGAAATTTTCTGAGCAACATTTCTTGCCATGTAACAGCCAAAAAAAGATGATTAGAAGACTCAACGCCTTTACCTCAAATAGGACATAAAATAGACTCTATATCCATACCACGACGAGATATGTTAAACCTAGTTGGCAACGCATCAATCTTAACTTTCCAAGCAATAACGTTCACTTTAATAAGCACACTCTTGATCCAACGCGTCAAAGTGTTCGCAGACGGCAGCCTTGTCGCATCAATCACATTACAAATCGAAGCCACCGAATAATCCCCCCACTCTCCAGAGACAAAACCCACCTATCCTCACAAGGCACAAGCGAGATTTCTCTAACCAAATCGATAAGATCATTGTATTGAGACAACTCTATACCCGCCCTAGCTTTGCGACGAAAAGAACTATCCAAACTCAACGCTTCCATTTTCGAACTAAGAAGCACTGATTTATCATTCTCCAGCGCATACAAGCGCGGAAAATTCGCTTTGAGAGTAGTCCCTCCTATCCAATTATTATCCCAAAACAAAGTCGAATTCCCATTACCCATCTTTAACCTCGTATATTCAAAAACGTTGACACCTTTACTCTTCAAAACATTTACCTCATTCACAATATCCATCCAAGTTGATCGATGACCAGCCTTAGAAACCTTCCCCAGCTTCCCATCGATACCATGAATAGCCATAATAACTCTCGCCCATAAAGAAGATTTTTGGGTAATAAACCTCCAAACCCACTTAATCAAAAGGCCTCTATTTAACGCATATAGACTTGAAACTCCGATACCTCCTTTCTCTCTAGACGCCAAGACACTAATCCATTTCACCCAAGTAGCTTTTTTACTACTTGAATCATGTACATTAAAGAAATGACTCCGAATTGCTTCTATCGTTCGAAGAATACTTAACGGAATTTTAAATATAGACATATGGAATATAGGTAACGATCCTAACACCGATTTAATAAGAGTTAATCTACCTCCAATCGACAAAGTTTTCATCTTCCATCTTGATAACCGAGACTTCACTTTGTCAATCACCTTTTTCCAAGCTTGAACCAACGCCATGTTTGCTCCCACTTTCGTACCTAAATAAGAAAATGGAGTATTAAGGATGAGACATCCCAATTTCGATGCCGCCTGTTTAACTACCTCATCGTTCACATTGACCCCCAAAATCTTACTTTTACACATATTAATTCGAAGCCCTGAAGCCAAATAAAAGCATTCCAACACATTAACGAGGGTACTAATATTATCGTCACACCATTGTCCGACAAAAACCGCATCATCCGCATAAAACATATGAGAAAGATTCAACGAAGAATTTAAATTGATACCCTTAAACATTCCCGCATCGACCACTCTTTGAAATGATAGATGTAGACTCTCCATGACCAAGATGAATAAAAAAGGGGATAATGGATCACCTTGCTTAAGACATTTGAAGAATTGGAATTCCTCCGTAGGACTACCATTAACAAGAATTGAACCTCTCGAAGACCTAAGGCAACTTTGAATCCAACCGTACCATTTATTACCAAAACCAAAGTTTCTCAAAACATCCAAAAAATCCCAACGAACCGAATCATAAGCTTTTTCGAAATCAACCTTGAAGATAAGAGACTTTTTCTTTTTATTTTTGCACCATTGTAATACCTCATTAAGAATGAATGGACCGTCTAAAATTTGCCTCTCCGCTATGAAAGCAGATTGCACCTCATTCACTATATCTCCCAACACACTAACAAGCCTATTAACCATGATTTTAGCAATAACCTTGTACATGCTTCCAATGAGACAAATAGGTCTAAAATCTTTAACCAAATTTGCGTTGGGAATTTTCGGTATAAGAGCGATAAAAGAAGCATTACAACCTTTGGGAAAGTCTCCATATCTAAAGAAGTATTTGACTGCCTCACATACCTCTTTTTCAATAGTCTGCCAAAAGTGTCGATAGAAGCCAAAAGTATAACCATTCGGTCCCGAGGACTTGTCCGTGCCACATTCCCAAACCGCAGCCTTTATTTCCACGTTAGACACCTCACGCTCTAATTCTTCTTGCTGCTCTAACGACATAGTCTTCTGGTATCACATATTCACTCGCGCACGAACACCACTAGGATTATCAAATCTGCTCCTAAAGTGATGAACAAATTCACGCTTTACACTAACTGGATTATCAGTCCAGACCCCATCAATCATTACACCGCGAATATTAGAATTACTCCATTTTTTATTCAACATCCCATGAAAATATCTCGAGTTCTCATCACCTTCTATTGACCACTTAATCTTAGCCTTTTGAGCTAAATCCATCGCTTTGAGATTTTCAAACTGTTGCAACGAATTTATCACCTCCCTTCTTTTTTTTTTACTATCTCCTCCATTCCTTTACCATTATCAATATTCGCGTCCAACATTTTCAAAACCTCTTTTTGATTATCAGCCTCTTTTCTCATCTTAGTTCTATTATCCTTAACCCATTCTTTGATTTTCATTTTGAGGTTCTTCAATTTACTCATCAAACATCGCATAGCATTTGAATCATCACCTGGAGCAGTCTTTAAAGTATTTATAACAAACTCATTAAACCCTTCCAACTCTAACCAATGGTGAAAAAACCGGAACGGGACTGGTCCATAATCATACTTAGTTTCACGAAGAAGAATCAGACAATGGTCCAAAAGATAACGATCCAACGTTGAAGCACAAATATTAGGACACATACTCAAAAGATTACCCGAAACAAGGAACCTATCAAGTTTACTCATCTTGGTAGCCGACTTATGACACCATGTATATGAGCTTCCACCTAAAATAACCTCCTCTAGCCCCGCATTAGTAATGAAGGAGTTGAACACCTCCGCTCCTTGAGCACAAAATATTGGCCCAAACATGTCCGACTTGTACCTCACTTCATTAAAATCCCTCATTAACTTCACCTCTCCATCCCACTGATTAATAACATGCACTAAGCAATCCCACAATTGACATTTTTCTCTTCAATCATGGGGAGCGTACACCACCACAATAAGGAGATTAACACCAGTCTTCAACCATTCGCATCGAATAATAACAAAATAGTCAGAAATAGTTTTACTACTACTACGAAATGAGTTTGGATCCGAAATACACAAAATCCCTCCCGAATTACCAATAGAGTCACTGTGTTCAAATTCAAACGCCAAATTACCCCAACAATCCTTCACACACCACAACTCCATGTTCTCCATTTTAGTTTCTTGTAACGCCAAAAAATTCACTTTATTCTTAATACACAACTCCTTAACCCAATCTTTTTTAGCCTTCAAGGAAAGAAAATTAATCGATGATCCATCGACACTCCTTGTGATTCAATAATTTCCGTAATGTTGTCAATACACCCATCCATATTATGTGCCATAGTTTGTCCCAATTTCACTAATTCCTCCATCAAACATAATATAGATCCCCCATTCCGTGGTACCTCTGATTTTTTAAAGTGGCCTGAACAACCAGACTCCTCAGCTTGAGCCTTATTTAAATTATTATCAGAATGATAAGAGTTAGCATCGTTAGCAATACCGCTCTCCAATTGATCATCATTACCATTGTCAAATTTCTCCTCATTCATTCCAAACTCCTTATCATCCTCCTTTGGTGTGAATCCAGGAGGATACTTCAAGCTTTACTCCGACGAATTCACATTATCATTATTAACCTTATTTTTGTTTAGAATCGGGTAAATTTCAAACGGATCTTCAGAATGACCTCCTTTCTGTCCTATAGATTCCTCAAACATTGTTTCTGGAACCTCAGCCACATCACTCTCCTCTCCACTACTAGTTGCATCATGAGTATTATGTTCTTTACCTTTAAATCCATGTTCTGACTAGTCCTTATCTTCCTCCTCATCCCAAAAATTAGGAACCCACCCATGAACTTCTTTAGCCCGGATCCAATACACCTTACCACGAAATATCACTTTGAAATTGTCCAAAATTACTGTATCAAGCTTTGTGTGCAAACATAACCTTTTTGAATGATAATATGCCTCTTCGTGATCATCAATATCCAGTAAATCCCCCCACTTTGCAGCAATCTTTTTAAAAGTATTACTAGACCAAAACTTGAATGGAATACCCTCTACTTCCACCCATACAATATGTCCTTCAGGAACAAAGTCCAACGAAGCTTGGCACAAAGAAGAGAACCAGGATCTAACACCAATATTTCCATTGAAAGAATCTTTGGACTTGATGGAAGAAAATTCCAACAAGAACCATAGTTCTCCAATATAATGCATCTTAATATCAACGAAACCTTCATTCATCAAAACCTTCTAGAGATTTGATAAAGAAGCAAACTCTTTCACTCTCCCCACCAAGGATGCCGATAAATCTTTGGAATACAAACACTCATCATCTAACACAATCGATGGAGTACATTCCATAGTAGCAGACACCTTCTTACCTTTCACCACATTAACAAAAGAGTTACCTGATCCATTCACTCCCACCTCCTTACCAGGTTCATTATTAGCATAAGTCTTAGTCTCAGCTTCCTTATTTTCCTGAAACTTGTTGCCATTCATAGGAGCCCTTTGAAATCGAGCAATATTTGCATGAAACTTGAATCGATCCACCCATATCGTGCATAAATTCTTCACCAGCCTCTCCTCATTATAAACATTAATGAAACGAACAAAACCAAACCTTTTGCCGGCTTTCGATCTCTTCAAAGGAATAAAAGAATCAACAACATGTCCATATTTCTTACATGTGTTGAACAAATCCTTAGCAGAGAACGAATCAGGGAAATTAGTAACATAAATTGATGTTGAGATTTTAGACATGTCATCCTCCTTCGATCTATAATTGCCCATGATACAAACCAGAATCTGACTCCACAAAATAGTGTTCAAAAAAAGGTAAAACAATTAGGGATTGGAATTGATTAAAAAAGATCCATGAAAGGTTTTTTTTTTAAAGGTATAAGGTTTCTTGGTCTAGTAGATACCGAAAAGTGTATGACCATTTCTTGTTACTGAAAAGAAGTCCATATAACTGTGCGCATCAAAAAACAAGTCAAGTTTCATCTTACCTAATAAAGTCCGCTTGTACATTCTGAAGAACCACAATAACAATTTTTGATCTTTACCTTTTCATCAGCATCATGAACAATATCGACCGCATAGTTATAATGATAGGTCAACTCATGGGCGGATTTATCAATTCATTATCGTAACCGCTTAAAGCAACAATACTAACTGCAAAGACGTCTTTCCCCTGCTTAACAAAATCTATACCACCTTGAAATGGGCAATGAATACCAACCAAAGCGAGTTAAACATGATCTGAAACTTGCAGACCGATTAACTGTCGATATTCTTTGCCACCATCTCTTGTCCTTTAAAATCATTTCGATGGACTACACAACCTCATTTCTTCAAAATTCTTAATAAGAGCCTACCTACCCTACACCAATAATAAAATATAACTAGTTTTCTAGATTTTTTTTGTTCAAATGATTGCTTTTATTATTCATTTCTAGATGAATGTTAACTAATGAATGTTAACGTATAGTGGTGAATATTAACTAATGAATGTTACCGTACGTTTGGTAGGTATGTTACAGATCATAACAGAAGTTAAGTTATCTTTATGATCAAACTTAAGTACTTCACGAGGGTTTTTTAATAGTTATGGTTGCATGATGATGGCGGAAAATGGTGTTAAATGTGCTTCATAACTTCGTCCAACAACTACACATACATTATTCATCTTTATTTATTATAATGCAATCGCTAAATGTGATTTATAAAGTTCGATCATAGTCATATCAAATCTCACTAGCATAACTACTAAGAACTCACCTCTAAGTTGCTAGAACATGAGAGCCACTATGAATGGGAAACATAGGAAGTGTCTCCATCTCTAGTGAATTATTTCCTTCTTGATCTTTATCTTTACGATGATTCTCTATGGTCATAGTCGTATCGTGATAAATGTTAACTACATGTGGTTCCTCCGATCGTTTACGACCAGAAGGTACACAGTATCTTAGTCCAGTAGATACTGGAAAATGTACAGACCATTTTTATTTTCTATTTGAGACTATTTTTAAAGTTGGAAAATGGGATGTTTGGGATAGCTTTGAAAAAAGTCCCAAACACCCCATTTTCAAGCTTTTAAAATAGTCCCAAACACCCCTTTTAATTTGGCTATTAAGATAGTCAAATAGTCATGTTTTAGTTAAAACATGTACTAATAAATAACTTTGTTATTTATATTACCACATTTTAGCTCAAACATCTACTAATAAGTAACTATGTCGTTTATTTGAGTCATTACACCTATTTCCCAGACATGTACACGTTTGGGCTAAAATGGGTCAAATGGTCAAAACGGGTGAAATAGGTGTAATATAAACAAAAAAGTTACTTATTAGTACACGTTTGGGCCAAAATGGGTTAACTGAGTTGTTTTTCATTTTTGTGAAATTTATTGACTTTACAACGACGGATGATTGAGATACGGGAAAGCCAAGCCGGTCTAGAGAAGAGGATGGGTGATTAAGAGATTTTGGCCAAATTCTTGGGAATAAGTCAGGGGTATTTTTGGTACGGGGTAGAAGGCTGTCAGGCAACAGTTCATCTTTGCCTTCTTCTTCAGCACATTCCCCCCTCCTCGAGCCAATGATGACCCAAGTACAACGGGCGAGAAATGTGGCGGCAAATAATCAACAGTTGTCGTCGCTATATACAATTATACATAGCTGAGAGCTAATAATATCAATGTCACCCCGCCCATCCTGCTCTACCCCAGTCAGTTCATCAATGATGTTGAAGATGATGGCCACCCCGGAGATGAGTAGGGCGAAATGTATTTGTTTCACTTGGTTGCTGAACAATTTATGGTTTTGAATTTTGTGGTTGAACAATTTATATTTTTGTTTAACTTTGTGTGTGACGAATAATAACGACTTTTAACGTTTATCAAGTAGGAATGTGTATATTTTAGTTATTATTTGTGTTGATTTGGAAATTCTGAAAATTTTGGAAATTTGCCTACGAATATGGGTCAGAAAACCTAGAAAACCGGTAAATAGCAACCTGCGTTATGAAAATCTACAGACACCTATTGCGACCGTCGCTATAGGTCGTCGCATATAGATGCGGTCAAATAGTCAACAGACCTTTAGCGACCACATGTAGTCGCTAAAGGTCATAACTTATAGAGGGGATCAAATAGTCAATAGACCTTTATCGACGACATGAAGTCGCTAAAGGTCGTAACTTATATAGGCTGTCAAATCGCCCACAAATCTTAAGCAACCACATAAAGTCGCTAAAGGTTTTGTCATGAAAGTTTATCTGAAAGTCAAAAAGTCAAAGAGTCAAAAAGACAAAAAAGTCAAGTCAAACCTACGGTCGGTAAAAGTAAAAATTGTTGTAGATAAAACTTTTAGTGACTAATCTATTGAGACGGAATTTATTGAGACCATGTGTCATTGCTATAAGCTATAGCGACGAAAACAGACTTATAGCGATGACATCCATCATTGATATTGTGTAATCGAGCCGAGACAACTCGCTAGCAACTCGAGATCGACTCGAAAAATATTCGATTCGATTTGAGTCGATCGAGAACATAGTGGTTTGTGGAGGACCTTTCTTTGGAGACTTACAGTGGCGACTTTCTTCTTTGCCTATTCGATTGGGTGGTTTGGGTTTGTACTCGGCAAAAGTGGTTTCCTCTTATGCTTTTGTGGCATCGAGGGCCCAATCTTGGGTGCTACAAGACCACATCTTACGTGACAGTGGCATATGTGGTATGGATGTTGATTATGTTTCTTCTCTGGATTGTCTTCGTGATACGATTCCAAGCTTTGATTTTAGTGGGTTCACTAATAAGGACACCGTCCTCTCTAAAGCCCAACAAACACTGGCGAGTGCCCTTTTTAGTGAAATAGTCAAGGATATGGAAGTTCATTTTGACATGACTGTGAGACAGAAAGCTGTTTTTGAGTGTCTACGCGCACCACATGCTCAAGATTTTTTATTAGTTATCCCCATAGACGGGCTAGGTCAACATATGTCACCGGTGGAATATCGTACTATCCTTAAGTATCGCCTTATGATTCCATTATTTTCGGTTGATGAGATATGCCCTGTTTGTCGCAAGGCATGTTTGGATTCCTTTGGGGAACATGCGGTTCATTGTAAAGAGCTCTCGGGCTTCAAGTACAGACATGATTTTGTTAGAGACGTCCTTTTTTATGTATGTAGGCGTGCCGGGATCTCCGCCAAGAAAGAAGCGCCTGTGAACTTTTTGACGGACCCGTCGGATGGAAGATCTACATTGAGACCGGCTGACATTTTGATTTTTGGATGGGTTGGAGGGAAACATGCTTGTGTGGATCTGACCGGGGTTTCTCCTCTCGTGGGGTTGAGTAGTCGGGGTTTTACAGTCGGACATGCCGCTTTGAAAGCCGCCTCGTGCAAGGTGACAAAACACGAGAAAGCATGCATTGAAAATCAACACGTGTTTATTCCTTTCGCGTTTGATACATTTGGTTTCCTTGCACCTGAGGCGGTGGAACTACTCAACAGAGTCCAACGAGTTATGAACAGTAATGTTATGACACATAGATCCACAAATGTAGTTTTCAAAAGAGTTAGCTTTGCAATCCAAAAAGGGCTAGCGGCGCAGCTTGTTGCCCGTTTACCTTCAACCACTATGTACATTCTATTTTGATGAAATAAAAGAAGTGATTATTTGAGATATACTTGCTATTTCTATCACTAAAAACATTTGATTCGACTCGAAATATACTTGCTATTCCTATTACAACAGTTGCGTCATAAGCTACTTTTATCGCGGGGAGAGTGATTGATACTTATAGAGCATCCTTGGCTCCTGAAAGGAAGTCTTACTTTATGGGGGAGATTGGTGTCGGAGTCTTCATGGACTAAAAAGAAAGAAAAAAGCACGATTTCATCGTCTTTTACTATTTTTAGTATCTTTTATTGAATTTCAATATGCTAATTTTCTCTATGATACATTTCAGAAAGAGAAGAAGCCAATCGAGGCCATCATTCCCATTATTTGAGCATGAAACTAATTGAGTCCTGGAGCCTCACAACGATTTTGTTGATTTTTTTGGCTTGAATGCTTGAAAACCATTATAATATTTCTAGTTTTTATATGGTAGTCTTGGTTATCCATTAGACTATTTTTTGTTAGAAAATTGTAAACTGTTAATTTTTTATATTCCTTGGTGCTAATCATGTTGTGGCTGTGGGTGACTTTTTTTAGTGCTTTTTTCATATACTTGATTTTTTTTAATATATACGAGTCGAATCGAGTTTCGAGCTTGAGTTTTAGTAATTGAGCCGAGCTTGAGGTTGAATTTTGAGGCTCGGTCGAGCTCGAGTCAAGTTTCGAGCTTAAGTATTATAGGTCGAGCCGAGCTCGAGCTTGACAATACTCGACTCGGCTCGACTCGATTACACCATTAATATTCGTGGAAAATGTATAAGAAACATCACAGTCTGTATTTATTTGAATTGAAGTGTCGGATAAGAAAACGACTAGATGAAAATTTACCAATTTAATTGGAATGGAATATTTTCTTCATCAAGAAGTTGTATGTAAACTTCTAAGTTGCATTATAACCATTATAGCGGGCGAATACGCGCCAACAAAAAGTACTCCGTATTCAAATGATTAATTGAAGGCCTACTTTGCATACACAATAACGTGTTTGACCACTCAATGCAAACCTAATTAAGTTTATAGAACCACACATGCATCAACATCAAGATAAAATACTTTATTACGTAAATGAGTTATGCAATTTCTTATAGTGGGCTGATTTCATATCATGGCATTCGTGAATAATTTTCTCATGGTTTAGGGAAATAGATCTAGGGTTAGGATATTTAAAATAAATGTTAATAATAATAATAAATAAATAAATAAATAAATAAATAAACTTGGTTTTCTACGGATTTTAAAAGAAAAAACCTAAAACTTTTACGCAAGAAATGAGATATAAAGTGATTAAGAATCTAAGAAAAAAATTGCCTAAACTTATAAAATACGATGGTTACATCTCCACCACGAAATGAGGGGTAATCAATCATCATGGATCTTGATCGGTTTCTTTTCTTGCTTAACGTGGGGAGTTTCTTTCTTTGGTCACTTCTTGTTTCCGAGCAACAATTGGGCCAATAGTACTATAAGTTCAGTTAGATTATTACTATTTTTTTGGTTAATTTAAAGACGATACTTATTCTGAGGTGTTTATTGCGTTTTGTTTGATTAAGTTTGGTTCCTCTGAGTGAGTATGTGAAGCTGTATAATTTGTTACGCGTGCTATGCTTGGAGCTTATGATTACTTTTAACACATATTGTTGCACTTAAAGAGTTTAGCCAGTTGTTTTATATATCTTGGTGCATGTTCTATGAATAAGTTTTCGTTTGTAGATGGCATGTCTTTAACTCGTTCTCAAACTAATCTAAGACTATGAAGAAAGTAACTAATATACGTACCTAATTGGATCCATCGATAAACCCATTTGATCGCATTGCTAAAAACGGGATGCTCATGGCTAAAGTTGTTACCAAATTATGAAATTAATACTCTTGAACAAATAGACATGCACTTTCAATGGTCCTAATGAAATCGTTGAATGAAACTATATTCAAGAAGCTATGAAGTATATGGTTTTTATATACATAGGTTTATCCTATGTTGTTTGACTATTGAATATGTGTCGCCAGGGGAGAAATTCGGGTAGAACGTACTTACTATCAAGCAATAAATTTCGAGTAGATTATATGAAGTATGAACATGCAAGTTTTGTTATACTCATTTAGATACTTTACTCTGGTAGAATTCTTAAACAATGAAGTTATTATTGTGTTTTTAGTTTAACAAAATCAAGAGTGTTGTACTAGTGTTAGTATGCATTAGTTTAACTTTAATTTATCTCCAAGAGGCTGCGTTTCTAAAATGAAACGCGTTTGACTAATGCACGGATACTGCACAGGATACTAGTAGTTGCTACCGAAAGCAACATTGTTAATTTAATTTATTATTATTATTATTATTATTATTATTATTATTATTATAACATCACTCTATTAAAAGCAAATTATTATTATTATTATTATTATTATTATTTTATTTTATTTTTTATTTAAAAACTCATAGGATTTACAAGAAATTAGTGGGGAGTCGAGAAACAATCTGAGCCCCCACTCCTCTAGTTATAGCGAAACTAATCCTACTAAAAATATGAGCAGCAGCACGTGCTCCAATGTCTTGAGTCACCGAGAATCTTCGGATACGCTTCAGTAAGGCCACAACATCCTTCTCAAGTTCTCCAAAAGAAGAGAATGAAAATGGGAGAAACCCATATCCCACATCCGCGCATTTAGCCTCGTACTTGACGCGTTTACGTTGTGCGGCTTCAATCACCGCACGACCCGGCACAAAATCAACCATGCCAGTTTGCGTCAAGGGCGATGACCAGTCAGATCAACACATACATCAAGCCCACCGTCCCATGAGTAAAGTAACATATCAGCTGGACGTAAGGGTTTGTCCCTTTCCCCAATAAGCCCAATATCAACCTCCTTACGTGCCGAAATCCCCGACCGAGAGCATATGTCAACAAGAACATCACGCACCATATTATGCCGATGTTTAATACCAATAATACCCGCACACGATACAACATGGTCCCCATATATATCCCCAGTAAAGACCTTGGAACAAGCTGAACACGGCATCTGAAGAGAAAAAGAGGAACACCTAACCGATAACACAACACACATCGGTAAGTCCAAAAATTCATAGTATGTCCCAACCCAGATATTGGAGTCACCCTGAGCCAATTTAAAGTGTAGTCCTCCTTTTGCGAACTCCATAGTGCCATCTGTCTAGAAGATAGGCAGAAGGTAGATTCAACCGTTTGGGTAACACGTGTGAAATGTATATCTGCCAATTTCTTCTTGAGTTTGGGGGCAGCGATCTCTCTTGGGTTACTCAAAAGGTCAATCTTCATTCTCACATTAAAAGTACATAAGGCATCATTAAAGGAAGGACCATAAGTCACAATACCAGAATGTCGGAGAAGCTTAGTCTGTAAGCTAGCAAATTGAAGTCTAGAAGCAAGGAAATCATAGTTCAAGACATCACCTGCAGAATATACACCAAGCCCCCCAAAAGCAAAGGGTAAGGTGGCAAGTCTCCACTGCCAATCACCAAAACCAGGTCCAGAAGCAGTGACAATACGCTCCAAAGATGAACGAAGTGTTGCATCAAATGAAACCTGAGCACACTCAAAGACTCGAGGAGAACATGTGCGCATAGAAAAATACAACTTGGAAATACCAGCACATGCATGAAGTAGCAACAACTCACACTGAGGATCATTAAGCTTAGCAACAACACCCATAAGCTCAATGGTTTTAGCAACCTTTTTCATAACAAGCTCACTACTAAACTCAAAGTCCACACTAGCAGGCCCACCCAGTAATTTAACACAGTGCAAAGGTCGTGAAATATTAGGTGGAAAAACACCCACAAGCCTGCTTCTGGGTCTTCCTTTGGCCAAAAAACCTCTGTTTTATCAACATTGAGGTGTAAACTGCAACGAGGTCCATCCATCATAGTAAGCTCTAAAACCTTCCCCACGACCAAAGTATCTCCAATAGTTGCATCTTCCAGATACCAAGCTTGAAAAGAAAGGTTAAAGGAGTCTCTAATCTTACATACCAAAGGATGTAACACTAAAGCAAAAAAAAAAGAGGTCCAAGTGGATCACCTTGTTGCACACCTTGGTGCGACCATAAAGTATGTTCCCCATAATATAATCTAGCTGGGCTGGAGCAACAAAATTCCTATTATTATTATTATTATTATTATTATTATTATTATTATTATTATTATTATTATTATTATTATTATTCACTAGTACAAAAATGACCTATGGTCACACATGGTCGATTTGGAACAGCCACACATTCAAATATTTGTGTGGCTGAAGGTAGGTAAATTGACAGCATTTACAAATTAGTCACACATGAGCATTTCGAATGTGTGACCATAAGAACTCTATTGCCACACAATCGACCCTTATGTGACTAAACGTAACTGGTGATTTTGTTCCAGATCATTTAGTCACATATGCATTTGGAACGTGTGACAAATACAAGTAACCTTGATGCCATATATGGTCACACTAAACTTATAGTCACATTTGCTTCTAATAGTATGACCAAATGCCATATACGATCACACAAAACAGTTTGTCACACATTATTTAAGTGTAGCCAAAATCCAGTACAAATAGTCACACTAAACAGTTTGTCACACATTATTTAAGTGTAGCCAAAACATGATTTGTGTGACTAAATGTTAACAAAGGCCACACAAAAACCAAATTCATGTGGCAAGTGGATGATCAATAATCACACAAAATACATATTCCTTCACTTTAAATAGCATATGGTCACACTTATTAACACTTTTGGTCACTTGATGGTTAGTTGTATGTGACTAAATATACTCCCAAAAACATGCTTTGTGTGACTAAATGTTACCAAATGGCCATACAAAAACCAAATTCATGTGGCAAGTGGATGATCAATAGTCGCACAAACTACACATTCCTTCACTTTAAACAGCATATGGTTACACTTATTAACACTTTTGGTCACTTGATGGTTAGTTGTATGTGACTAAATTCACTCCCAAAAACATGCTTTGTGTGAATAAATGTTACCAAAGGCCACACAAAAACTAAATTCATGTGGCAAGTGGATGATCAATAGTCACACAAAATACATATTCCTTCACTTTAAACAGCATATGGTCATACTTATTAACACTTTTGGTCACTTGATGGTTAGTTGTGTGTGACTAAATTCACTCCCAAGAACATGCTTTATGTGACTAAATGTTAGTAAAGGCCACACAAAAACCAAATTTATGTGGCAATTGGATGATCTATAGTCACACAAACCATACATTCCTTCACTTTCAACACAATATGGTCACACTTATTAACACTTTTGGTCGCTTGATGGTTAGTTGTATGTGACTAAATTCATTCCCAAAAACATGCTTTGTGTGACTAAATGTTACCAAAGGCCACACAAAAACCAAATTCATGTGGCAAGTGGATGATCAATAGTCACACAAAATACACATGTCTTCACTTTAAACAACATATGGTCACACTTATTAACACTTTTGATCACTTGATGGTTAGTTGTATGTGACTAAATACACTCCCAAAAACATGCTTTGTGTGACTAAATGTTAGTAAAGGCCACACAAAAACCAAATTTATGTGGCAATTGGATGATCAATAGTCACACAGAATACACATTCATTAACTTTAAACATCATATGGTTACACTTATTAACACTTTTGGTCACTTTATGGCTAGTTATATGAGAGTAAATACACTCCCAAAACCATGGTTTGTGTGACTAAATGTTATCAAAGGCCACACAAAAACCTAATTCATGTGGCAATTGGATGATCAATAGTCATAAAAAATACACATTCCTTGACTTTAAACAGCATATATGGTCACAGTTACTAACAATTTTGGTCACTTTATGGTTAGTTGTGTGTGACTAAATACCCAAAAGAAACATGCTTTAATTTGTGTGAATAAATGTTACAAAACGGCACACAAATATCAATTTCATGTTGCAATTGGATGAACAATAGTCACACAAAATACGCATAAATAACAGCTCAAACATTTTTTGTTTGCTTAATTAAGGTAAATTTATTAAGAAAGTGAGCCATAAAGGCAATGTTACATGAAACAACAACCAAACAAAACTATACAGCCATAACATAACATAAACACCTAAATACATTGGACAATTCCCAAGCTCTTATTACATAACATGGTTCACTTGGATTTTCGTATAACAAAACCTCCACAGTAGGTTCGATAGTAGTCAGTTCGTGATTCGTTACCCAAGTCACGTCGATCCACATGTGGCAATATGTTATCATTGTGCTGGTGAATGACGGTACTTAATTCCTCATCGACTTCATCATACTTATCTTTGTAATTCTTGGGAGGTGTCTTAAACACAATAGACAATTTTTATCTAACTGGTCTTGCACATAAAACACTTGTCGTGCTTGTGAGGCTAATATGAACGGATCAACTTTGTGGCCTAAATTATTCAGGTCAACCAATGTATACCCAAGAATAGTATCGCGTTTCACACCACCTTTGCGATTAACCCAATCACATTTGAAAAGAGGAATTTGCCTGTAACGGTAATCTAGCTCCCATATCTCTTGAAAAACCCCATAATAAAACGCTTGCCTTGTGGTTGCAACTTCTTTAGATATGTGCATATCTAATGCCTCAACACTAACCCCACTGTTCTGGTAAACTTTGCCTTCATGAGATTTCGTATGAAAGGTATACCCATTGATGATATATGCATTGTATTTCACTACGCTGGCGCGTGGTCCATATGATATCCACCTTACAGTTTCTGATACACTTTCTTTGTCTATGTTCAACTCTCTCTCAACCTGAATTTCATTACAAGTTGGAAGGATTTAGTATGGCATCCTAATTGCATTCCCAAACACACATTCATTCTATGTCTGGCAGTGAAAACTAAACTATGTATATGGCAGTGAAAAAAAAAGTCAATTATAAATAGCATAAGATTAATTACCTCTTTGCGTAACCACTTAGCAAAAGATTTAGTGTGTTCATTCTCCAGAAATGCCATTCGTTTACCCGGGTTTTGTGTTTTCAAAACCTGCTTGTGTCGCCTGAAACAATGTGTTTGATTATTATATTTGATAGATAAATTTAAGTAAGGAAATAGACATGTGTTATTAAAACTTACTCGATATACGGTACATTTTCATCTGTATTCTGTATTATATACAAATGTGCTTTCTGAAAGAGTTCCGGAGAAACTTCACTTGATTTGCCGGCCGACAATGGCTTTCCGTCCTCATTTTCATCAGTTTCATGTTTATCATGTGGGAGACCAATAGTTTCCATGGATTTATGATATTCGCTAAAAAAATCTATTGTTTCTTCTGCAATAGTCTCCTCAGCAATGCATCCTTCTGGTCCATTCCTGTTTCGCACATGTCCTTTAATAACCTTCATACATCTTTCGAATGGATACATCCACCGAAAGCATATGGGACCACATAATTTGACCTCCCTAGTAAGGTGCACAGTCAAGTGTATCATAATATCAAAAAAAGATGGAGGAAAGAACTTCTCGAGTAGGCAGAGTGTCACAACCAGTTCTGCTTGCATATTATCTAGTTGTTGCGATATTATTTCTTTGCTACATATCGATTTAAAGAAAAAGCAAAACCTGATAATAGCATATCGTGTGGGTGGGTGCATGATTGAACGTATTGCAACGGGAAGAAACTCTTGCATTAACATGTGATAGTCATGCGATTTTAGGCCAATGAGCTTCCTATCCTTTAGGCTGACCAAACTAGAGAAATTTGAACAATAGCCTTGAGGTACCCTGATGTTGTGCAACGTATCACAAAAAATGTCTTTTTCAGCATTACTTAATGTGTAACCTGCTAGAGGTAGTGTTGTACCATCTTGTTCTTGCCTAGCAAACAACTCTTGTTTTACCCCCAACTCAGCCAGATCCAATCGAGCATTCAGTCCATCTTTCGTCTTTCCTGGAACATGTAGCAAAGTTCCGATGAGGCTCTCAGCAACATTCTTTTCCACATGCATAAAATCAATACAATGTGGAACAGAATTATGCCTCCAATACCTAAGTTTTCGGTACCAAATGTTGAATTTCTTCCAATACGCACCGTTTTGTCCGTTTACTTGGCTTGAACAACCCTCTTCGTCTGTTGTGTTTCTTTTATGCTTTTTAATCTTCCCACCTCTGCCTCCCGTATGTTCTTGGTTTTCTGATGCATTATTGTTTGTTCGTTTTCCTTTTCCCCACTTATTTTCAATATGCTGTACCTCGTTGTATATTTGTTCCTCGGTCATTGGAGTTGGAGCCGGGAGAAAATCTGGTTGTCCATTAATGCCTTCCTTTGCCTTCTGAACGGATGGTCATATGGTAGATATCGTCTGTGTCCAACATAACTTTGCTTGGACGAGGCAGAAAGTCTAACACAGTTTGTATCTTTCCCGCAAACCACACAACCTTTGAATACAATGTACGGGCATCCACATAGTGTACCAAGTGCAGGGTAATCATTTATTGTCCATAACACAACGGCACATAGCTTAAAGTAATCTTTTGTGGATGCATCATATGTATGAACACCTTTTTCGAATAAGGTGTGCAGATCATCTACCAACGGTTCTAGAAACACATCAATATCATTTCCCGGGTATCCCGATATAAATACCGAAAGATTGATAAACTTTCTTTTCATACACAACCATGGAGGAAGGTTGTATATGACGGTTAAAACTGGCCGTACACTGTGATGTCTATTTCCCGTGTGTATGTCAACCCCATCAGCCGATATTCCCAGCCGTATATTTCTTGGATCTTCAGCAATTTCCGGGAATTTTTCATCTATGGTACGCCATGCCTGTGAATCTGCGGGGTGACGTAACACACCGTCAGTTATCCTCCGTGTGGCGTGCCATCTTAAATCTTCTGAAATTCTTTCTATCTTAAATAGTCGTTGCAGTCTTGGTATAATTGGAAAGTACCACATTACCTTTGCTGGAATGTTTTCTTACACTTATGTGTCTTCTCATCCACCTTCCATCTTGATGTCCCACAAGTTCGACACACAGTCAAATCCTTGTCATCTTTCCTGTAAAGAAGGCAGTTGTTGATACATACATGTATCTTTTTGTATCCCGAACCCATCAACTTCACAACTTTTTTGGCTTGATATGTTTTTTCCACCATTCCGTTACCAGCAGGTAGCATCTTTTTTAATAATCCTAGTAATTCAGTAAAGAACTTATCAGAACATCTGTACTTACCCTTTAAGTTGAGTAGTTTAACTATCGCGGACGTCTTTGTGAAGTCGGGACATCCTTCGTAAAGAGGCTTCTCTGCATCTAATAATAGTTCTTGAAACTTGACAAGGTCATCCTCTGTTTCAAAATTATATTTTGTAGCGTTAACCATATCTACCGTTGATGGGCCATCTGTTGGAATATATGAAGCAAAATCCGTGTCGTCAACAAATTCTGTTGTAGCGTCAACAGGTTTTGGGGAACTTTTTGATGGCTCATCCTTCTCTTCATGTTTGGTCCACTTTATGTAGGTTAGATCAATCCCATTCCTGAATAAATGCCACTGCACTTCCTCCACTGTTCGGTTTATATGGTTACAACAGTTTGTATACGGACATGGCATTTTAAGATGAAGTTTATTAACTCGTGGGGCAATGTTCACCATCTTACGCAAGTTGTCTATTGCATAATTAATAAACGCCTCTACTCCATCAATATAAGATTTGGTGGTCCTTTTAGTTACCATCCAAGTCTTGTCCATGTTTATAAATGTGGTCCCTGCAGGCAAGTTTAAAAGACAGCCCAAGTTATTGATGAGTATAGAAGACAAAATGAAACTCCAATTGATGATCATAAAAAATAAAAAGACAGTCCAAGTAAGGAACATATATAAAAGATGGAATGTGGTATTGAATTATGCTAATAATTCAATGAAGTCTAATGAAACAGTTCCTAAAGGGGTGTTTGGGTCAAGGAGGGATAACCAATTAAGAAGCTAAATTCTTGTTCCATGTTCATGTAGTAAAAGCCTTTACAGGGTTACTTATATTGTAAAACCAATTAACTATCCACATTTACCAAGAAAGTGACATAATTTACAAGAGGTTATCGTCTCAAAACAAATGTTGAATTACCTAATATGGTTATAACTGTAGGGGTACGTATATATTTTGTTAGAACGATTAATACAAAACAAACATAACAATACTTACCAGTGGTGACGGGTGTGGTGGGTCTATGACAGGAGAGTGGTGGTGACGGGATTTATGGTGATATGAGAGGTATTCTTGGCTGTGATAGGAGGAGTTTTGAAATTTTGTTGATTAGTTTAGAATGGGATTGATGAAAACTTTGGGGGAATACATTCAAATTTTTACAAAATTAACAAAAAATTTCACGAAAATATTGGAGGGAATGTAGCTTTAGCCACGTTTAATGATTGGTGCAAAAGTAGTCAACTAAAGTCAACCACAGATGTGGTCAATATAGTCAAACTACCTAGACCAATGCTTCCGGGTAATATAGGGTATCACCAGGTCGTTATGTCCCGACGAGGTGTGGATTGTGCTTTAGCGTGCTTGTGATCGGGTGATTATTCGCAGGAAAGAGTTGTGATAAGAATTATTTGAGAATTATGAAATGAAATAGCTTAGGAAAACTATGTGATTGATTACGGGAATTAAAGTTAAAAAGAATTTATCTAAAACCTAAAACGTACGTTTTAATTATAAACGTAAACTGATGTACGTAATAAAAAGTAAAACTGATTAACTAAAAAGGATACAAGTGTGAAATTAATGTTTTTACAATCCTAATAAATAAAGAAAATTTTTAGAAAAAGAAAAAATATTTTTACACTATTTAATTATTTATTATTAATTAATTACTAATTACTTATTTAATTAACTAATTAAACTGATTTAAATTATTAAAAATACTAAAAAGGCTTAGATAATTAAGAAGATTTTTATAAATCTAATTAACCATCACAGGAATCTAAAAAATTATAAAAAGTTGGTTTTATGTATCTTTAAACTAATTTACTAATTATTATTCTAATTGTTAATTAATTACCAATTAAACTAATTATATTCTAAAAAATAGAAAATGAACAGTAGAAATTCTAGAAAAATTCCTAAAAATGTTTTAACTTATATAAAAGCTAGGAAAATTATAAAAACTAGATGTTACTTAATAAAATCTAATTATGCTATTTAATTCTTTAATATTAATTAATAATTAATTAAACTAATATTAATTCTAAAAATCACTAAATGACAAAGGAAAAATCTGGAAAAATTTCTAAAAGTACTTTAATATAAAAGAAAATTAATAAAAATATAAAAATGCAAGAGTGCTTATAAATAAGCTGAAAAGAAAATTAAAAAGATAATTTCAATTAAATTGAAGCTATCACTATAATTAAATTTGGTTTTTTCTGTTTTTTCTTTTTCCAAACTATTTTAATGTTAAAAACTAACAACTTTTAAGAAAACACTTTTAATGGGACTCAGAAAATAAGCACTTTCAGTGCTTATTAGCTTGACAGTTGACTTTCTTTGACCAAACTAGAAATTAAGCTCAAATGAGCTTAGGGTGGGTCCACAATGATGGATTCTGGTTCAAATAACTTTGTTGGACATGTTTAAGCTAGAATTGATCAGATAAGCCAGTTGAATAAGCCAGGAAACCAAAATAAGCACTTTGTTTTCTTATTTCTAAACTGAAAATGGGACAGACTTTATGGGAGGATTTAGGTGGGTCCCAGTGAGCTTAAGCTTACAAGCTTGCTCAAAAGTGAAAGATGGCCAGGAGGGGGATTGAAGGAACCCAATTGTGGCCTGTGGGACCCACTGTGGTGGCCAGAAATAACCACCAAAGGTGGTGGTGGTGATGGTGATCTGCTGTGCACAGGGGACCTTCTTCCCTTGCACCTGTGTTTCTTGGCTTGTGGAGACCGCACAAAAAATGGCAAAATTACAAGAAAAGTGGGATTACAAAGATTAGCTGGGGGGCTGTAAGTAGAAACAAGTTTCAAGCCCTAACTCCTATCACAAAATTCTACAAAATTCATGCCATTTTGGGAAAAAACTGAGATAAACAAATTTGACTTTTTCTATTTTCTTGCTCAGTTGACTTTAATGAACTTTGGACTAATCCTATGGATTGAAATTGATGTTACAAGCTGCAAAGAGCCTAAATTAAACTTAGCTAAGCACAAAGGAACCAATTTGAATGATCATGCACATCTAAAATTATTTCAGTTAAGCTGCAATGGAATCAAAAGCTTATTTTGACTTTTAGATAAATAAAGGTTGGATTTATGACTGAAATGGACTGAGATAGCCTAAGATGAGTTAATGGTACATCAACTGATAACCAATACTCCCTTGAATACCTAGAAACAGGTATTTCCAAACACCCCCTTATATTACTGAGAGTGATGATTTTCACTGCCTGAGACAATTTAAGACCATAATGCTGATTCAAAATGATGTAATATGCTAAGATAACCTGATGTGAACACATAAACAATAATAAAAACAACAAACACTTAAGGATCCAATATTATGCTATTTAACCGTGAACAATGACAAATATAGCAACTAAGAAATCCAAAACATAAACATGCAATTTTAAGCTACAATATCACTAATAAACAACAAAGAAACATAAAAATACAAAGATCCAAGTAGATAAATGATTTAAACAATAAATGAGCAAAAAAGCTTACAAAATGCATTCCAAGTGTTGAGAACCAAGATACCCAGGACCAAAACTACCTTCCTATCACTCCCCATGGAGTTCTAAACCCTGCTAATCCATCTCCAATCTTCTTCTTCACTTCTTTTTTGCTGATTTTTTTTATTTTTATTGATTTTTTGTATTTTTCACTATTTTTGAGATTTTGAATAAAACTTGAACTAAACTAAGGTTTAAAAGTTCCAGTGAGTTAACTATGCTTAATGAAACTAAATAGAACAATACACAATAACTTTTAACAAGTTTATAATGGAAATGAGAATTTCATGGAAATCAAACATAAACTGAATTCATTAATAAAGTTTAACTTGAAGCTTGAAATAAGTTTACAATACACTGAGAATGCTTACTACAACATTTTTAAGCTAAGAATTACACTTGGAAAAGAAAATTTTATTAAAACGACACTAAATTAACCTTATAAAACTACACAGGCTCCTTCTCTCCTTCTTTTTCTCTTTATAGTGAACCTCTAGGGTTTCTTTGACCTTCTGAGTATACCCCACTTTAATTCACAGCCCTTGGATCCCTCAAATAAATCTTGGCCTTTGAATGAGATTTTGGTGCCATTTTTGTCAAACCTGCCTTCTAAGTTACTTGGAGGGGGAGAGAAGCAATAAATGCATCTTGTATGTATTTGGGAGTTGGGGGGAACATGGAGTGGGGATTATTAATTGGAGGTGAGGGGAAGTATGGTTTTGCAGGTTCACGTGGGAGGGAGAAGGGTGGAGGTCAACGATTTTGACCTGTGGTTGTTTAAAACGGACGGGGGAGTATATTATTGTGGTGGGATGGGCCTGGTTGATGTAGTTGGGCCATGGAGTGATAAGGGTGTGGGCTTTAGGTTGGTTGTTTTGTGTTTGGACTAAATATAACAAAGGGTCCGTTTGGTATATAATTAGTAAACAACAAGGACCAAAAATGTAACTTTTGGATTTTGTAGGGACTGAAACTGAATTTTCTCAAATAGTTATCACAAGGACCAATTGTGCCATGTATGAATAGTACAAAGGTTATTTTTGACATATTTCCAATTTTAAAACCTAGGGACCATTTTTTTCATTTTTCAAACTTGAGGGACCAAAGTTGCCATTTTGCAATTTTTGATTTTAAAGGGTCTCTTTTGACAACTTGTGAATCCCAAAGGACCTTTTATGATATTTTACATGTTTTGATTTACCAGGGACTAGTTTTGACAATTTTGAAAGTTTAGGGACTGAAACTGCATATTTTGCAAACTTGACTTGTTTTTTATCAGTTTTCAATCCTTTTGCAAAAAAAAAAAAAAAAAAAAAAAAAACATATGAAGTCAGGGGTGAACTAGGGCTCGAACCACTGACCTCAACAACACCTTAAACTTAACAACACACGACAACACCATCTCTGCCCTTGGGACTTTCTCGTTATACACTTCTTCTTTATTTCTTTTAACCACTTTTTCCTTTTTAGCTTGTTACTACTTATTTAAATAAGCAAGCTTATTACAGCTTGTTTAAATAAGTTGTTTTCTCACTTTTATTTTTCTTTCAAACTTCAACACTTTAAGTAGTTATTGCACATTTTTCTTGTGTATTATTCATCAGTTTAATTATTTTAATCATTTTATTACTTTGAATTAGTTTTTAATTTTTAAAAAATAAATAAAAGTCAAAAAAATAAAATTATTTTTCCTAAAATTATTTTTAGTCATTTAGGACTTAAGAAAAGTTAATTTGCATTTCTAGGCTTTAAATTACAAATTAATATTTCCTGGCCTATTAGAATCCTGTGAGTCGCTAGGACTGTAAACGAACTGAACGTTCGTTGAACATTTCATGATTTGTTTGGTAAAACTTCGTTTATGTTCGTTTGTTTATTAAGTTAAAGAACATGATCAATATTTGACATTAGCTCAGTTAAAACGACCCGGGAATATCTCAGGGAGCGAGCATCTTGACCATTCGGTCGGGTTTTTGATAACTAAACAACTATAACCCAATGCCCATATGATGTCAAATACCCATTAATGAATGTGACAAGTTATAACCTACTACCAATGACCCACCATGTGAATTAGCCATTATCACCGGTCATACATGGGTTGCATATACTTGGTATGTGTATAGTTATATTGTGAAGGTTATATGAAGTGTGTTAAAGTTATTAAAGGTGGGAACGTTAATTTTTACATTTGAGGAAGCCATAAAATCAGTAAAGTCATATGTACTATGATGAAGACTGTGTCATACTGTCGTTAGGGTATCTTTAGGTTATATGATACGTTTGCGTCCGTGTGTACACATTTTCGTCCATGTTTACACGTTATCCCCCGTTTATCATAATGTAATATTATATATACTATTGATTCAATCATCACATAACATGTCAACCTTAGCAACTATAGACCAATGCCCATATGATGTCAAATACCTAATACCCATGACCCACCATGTGAATTAGCCATTATCACCGGTCATCCATGGGTTGCATAGACTTGGTAGATGTAAAGTTATAGTGTGAAGGTTATATGAAGTATGTTAAAGTTATTAAAGGTGGGCACGTTAATTTTGACAATTGAGAAGGCCATAAAACCAGTAAAGTCATATGTACTATGATGAAGACTGTGTGATACTATGTTTAGGGTATCTTTAGGTTATATGATACCTTGCGTCTGTGTGTACACGTTTTTCATCTGTGTGTACACGTTCTCTCCCGTTTTGTCATGCTTTAGTCCGTTTCTACACGTTTTTTGTCCGTTTCCGTCCTTTTATAACCGTTTTCATATATTTTAGACGTTTTCCTCCGTTTTCATACGGTTTTGTCTATTTTACACACTATCCTACATTTTCTTACGATTCATACATTTTCTTACTTTCTCACACGTTTTATTCCCGTTTAGTCCGTTTTTTGGAGTTAACGTCTTTTTGCATATGTCTTTATTTGGGTGGCGTTAGATAAGTTGGGCACGGTAAGTCGGTAACCCGACCCTTGTGCACTTTTTTCGATTTATTCGTTTCGATACGTTTACATACGTTTTATTACTTTTCGTACGTCTTTGACATTTTTTTTCAGTTTTACTTTTATACGTTTTCCCAGCATTTTAGAATCCCGTAAGTAGTGCTGTAACGAAACTGAACGTTTAGTGAACATTTAATAAACCATTTGGTAAAAGCTTGTTATTGTTCGTTTAGTTAGTAATTAAGTTAACGAACATGAACAATATTTATGTTTTCGAACGTCCGATTTTCATTTAAATAATATAATTTTTTTTATTATTTTTTTAAATTTTTTTTTAAAAGAAATTTCATTTACTACCACTTTGACCCAAAAAAATTGTGCGTGCATCTCCCATTAATATGTCACGTAAACTTTAATTCCGGCCATTTGGTTTCACAACAAAATTAAAACACCAACTAACACACACAGGCAACCAAAACGTCATCCCCAACTTCTCTACACTACAACAGGTTAGGGTTTCATCTTTTTGATCAACATCAAAGTAAACTTGTTTATTTCCCTTTTTGATGAACTTGTTTGAAGTGATTTATGCCAAACTTGTTCATAATGTGTCGATCACTTTACCTTATATGTATTGCTCTGATTAACTAATGTGTTCATGATACTGTAGTTTAAACTCATTTGTGTGAAATGGTTATAAACATTATTGTAGTCATAAGAAGTTGCATGTGGGTTTCCCTCTCAAACACAGTTGATAGCCTAGAAATTAGAATCTAACAATATGATACTTGCAATGTCAAGTCTAGTAACTTTGTTGATTAGTAATGAGATACCTTATTAGGGATTGTTGATTGTTTAGGGGAAAATGTTATATATTGAATGGATTGAAGTTGTGGTATAAAATTGGTTATTTCTCTCACAAATAATCAGTTAATTAATCACTTTGGATATGCATTTGACTTATGTTTGTCAATTATAAGCAATGTATTACCTTTTTGGAATGACTGTTTTTCAGTTTGTAGTAGCCTGTAGGAATGAGTTGGTTTCGGTCGGGTTCGGTTAGTGCTAGCCAGTAGGAATGTGTTGGTTTCGGTCGGGTTCAGTTTGTATTAGCCTGTAGGAATGAGTTGGTTTCGGTCGGGTTCGGTTTGTATATATAGAATTACTTTAAAGGGAGAATGTTAAAGTATTTGTGTGTTGATCCATTTAGGTTCCATTAGCAAATTTTCATTAGCAAGTAAGGATGCAAATTTATAGGTTGCCAATTATGTGCCCTGTTTTACCTTAACATGTGCCCTGTTTTTCGTTTATGATACATAAAGATTTTATGTGTGTTTGAATTTTATAGTATAAACAATGTATTACCTTAACATGTGCCCTGTTTTTGTGTAGAAATATGGCCGTTGAATTTGTGATAAGTTTAAACCAAAACACGTTTCCGGACTCTCAGGTAATCTCACACATACGCCTTAATTACATTTTATACCATAAATTTTTGTATAATGAATGTCAAATAAATTATTGAAATGCTTTCAGGAACTTCCACATGTCTACGCCGAATCATGTTACCATGGAAGGTGGGAGATTTACATCACAAGCGCTCAACGGGTTCGTTTTAGAGTACAAATAGAGACTGAAACTAACCGCCCCATTGTGCTGACAGGAGAGAGATGGAGAACGTTTGCTTTGGAAAACCTGAGTCGGGATGTTAGGATGCTGCATTTCGTTGAGGAAGGTGATGACTGCTTCTTTGTTACCGGATACACTCAAGATGGAGCTGAATTTGGTGGCTACCACATGAATGCCGGTCGGGTTTCAAGGTTCCAATCTCGTGTTTTTTCCTTCTATGATCAGTTCCAGGTATTAGAGCTTCATAATTTACTAATCTTATGTCAAACATGTGATTTCATAAGTCAATAAATATTAAATTTTAATGTACTTATAAGGTTACTCTTAAAATTTATTTGCAGACACTGCCAGCTGCATTCCTTGGTGGCTTAGGTAATGCACAGCAGATTAGAATCAAAGTAGAAGGGGAAAACTTTGATGTTGGTTTGATTGCTGTTGAAGCGGGAGGAGCCAACGACCAGCTGCTGTATGAGTTGGACCCCGATGATTGGAACAAGCTTGAAGAATCTGTTGGTTTAAAAGCTAGAAAGATTCTCATCTTCACAAGGAAGCGCGCAACAAAGTTTTTGCTTATCGGCTTCAGTCGTGAAGGTAGTCTAACTACTGACGCGCATTTCCTTGGTGCCACCAGCTTGCTACCTGATCAGCCCGGTTTGTTATTGACCGAAAGAGGTAAAAATTTACGAAATACTTTCATACTACACGTTATATCTGTCAGTGATTTATTAAGTGATTATAATTAAAATTCTTTATAGATGACAATCGCTTGAAGCATATTTGCCAATGGCCTTCACATCAAGACCACTTTGGTGAAGGTCATGCATTCTATAAGAGATTGTCAACAATTCGAGTGAATCAAGAACTTGTACGTATCTCAGCATTCATAGATATTCTTTACTTTTGTTTAATTAGTTGGAACAAACTATATACTTACTAGTAATTTGAACTGCAGGATATCCCGGAAGATTTCCTGTTGCAGCATCCTATCCACCCATACCGGAGGGTCCTCATGAGACATCGTGGTGTCGAATGTTTCATGAGTATGATGATGAAGCCCCACAAAGCCGATCCTGAGATGCCCGGTGGTGTGACTGTCTATGGGATGTGGAGGAAGTTTGCCGCTGATTGCTCTTTCGCAACAAACAAGCTCATCAGGTTCAAGTTCATGTATTTAAATGTTAATGGCAGTGGTGGTGATCATTTGCAAGACTCTGTGTATCCCGTGTTTCATCTGTGCTAACTTCATTGGATGTGTCCAACTTCGAACAATTTCTGCTTCATTTGAACTCAAACAATATTTATTATATTTTTTGTTAGTAAATACCCCCTTAAGTATATAATTTTTGTCAGTTATGTGTGTTGTCAACATGCATTCATTGGGGGTATTTTACTTATGATATATTACTAAATTTGAACAATATTAGTATTGTTATACATTAGTTAAGTTGAACAATTAGTGTTAATTAGTTACTTTCAGCAATTATGGAATCTAATATAACTCTACTTTTATGAATATGCATGTAATGTAATTTAGTATGTCTTATGCAATCTTGTTAAACCGACATAATTGACATGTTATATAAAAACAAAATGCTCAATCTTAAACCAATTAACTAGGCACATTACCAAACTGCTTCTTAAGTCATATTGGAGGGAATTGACAAATATATTTGAAGAACATATTGGAGGGAAAGTTTAAAAATATCTTATCAAAAAGTTTTTCTTAAAAAACATAAAAAGGGAAGCTGGGAAATCAAGGGGAACCATAGGCTCGAACCCGAGACCTCACCAGCCTCAATCTTTTGAATGCCTCAACACACCACACACTTACCACTTGCCCTTGGGACTTCTTCATTTAATATCTTACATTGTTTTGTATATAAACAAACTTTTTAGGTTGTTAGTGTATTTCTCCGTTTAAGCTTATTTAAATAAGTTGGTTTGTCACTTTTATTTTTGCTTCAAACTTAAATACTTTAAGTAGTTATTGCACATTTTTCTTGTGTATTCTTAATCAGTTTACTATTTTTTATCATTTAATTACTTAAAATTAGTTTTTAATTATTAAAAAATAAAATAAAAGTAAAAAAAATAAAATTATTTTCCCTACAATTATTTTTAGTCATTTAGGACTTAAGAAAAGTTAATTTGCATTTCTAGGCTTTAAATTACAAATTACTATTTCCCGGCCTATTAGAATCCTGTGAGTAGCTAGGACTGTAAACGAACTGAACGTTCATTGAACATTTCATGATTTGTTTGGTAAAAGTTCGTTTATGTTCGTTTATTTATTAACTTAACAAACATGATCAATATTTGACATTAGCTCAATTAAAACGACCCGGGAATATCTCAGGGAGCGAGCATCTTGACCATTCGGTCGGGTTTTTGATAACATAATATTATACATATGTACTATTCATTGAACCATGTCGTAACATGACACCCTAAAACAACTATAACCCAATGCCCATATGATGTCAAATACCCATTAATGAATGTGACCAGTTATAACCTACTACCAATGACCCACCATGTGATTTAGCCATTATCACCGGTCATCCATGGGTTGCATAGACTTGGTATGTGTATAGTTATATTGTGAAGGTTATATGAAGTGTGTTAAAGTTATTAAAGGTGGGCACGCTAATTTTGACATTTGAGGAGGCCATAAAATCAATAAAGTCATATGTACTATGATGAAGACTGTGTCATACTGTTGTTAGGGTATCTTTAGGTTATATGATACGTTTGCGTCCGTGTGTACACGTTTTGGTCCATGTTTACACGTTATCCCCCGTTTTTTCATGGATTACTCCGTCTCTACACGTTTTTATCCGTTTTCGTAGGTTTTTGTCATTTTCATGTTTTTTCATACTTTTTCCTCAGTTTTCCTACGTCTTATAATTCTTAGTCGGTTTTTATACGTTTTAGTTCGTGTTTACATGTGCTCGCCCGTTTAATCATGTTTTAGACCGTTTCTACATGTTTTATATGTTTTCCTCATTTTTCATATCGTGTTTGTTCATTTGTATGCGCCATGTGCTGATTTTTGTGTTTATGTAGTTATATGTGTGTTTGGGACAGCGGGTTTGAAGATATATGGGTGTTTGGGACTGTGTGTAAGCACAATTTCTGTCATGAAAAGTTATATGCATGGGTGTTTTGGAGCCAAAATTTTAATGAAATGTTTAAATTCTTAATTAAAAATTTTGGAGCCAAATTTTTTCGTGAAATGTTTAAATTCTCAAACAAAATTTTTAAAATTAACTCTGGAAATTTTTGATTTCTTTAAACGAAAAACTGCCCCATCATATACCCTATTTTTTCTCCAAAAAATCAGCCTTCTTGAAAATATTAAATCAATAACTTTTTAAACCATTATTCACCAATTTAGTTTAGTATTTTTCTTTTACACATTGCTTCAGATGAATCATGGAAACCCAAGAGAATGATCATGATAATATTGATTTTTCTGATAATGAACATCCTGACCACGCTTTGGGATATGAATCGGAGCAGTATTCTGATGATGGTGAACGTGATAACAACCAATCAAATGGTTATGTCAAAAAGAGGGGCATAACCAGGTTAGCAAAGTTTCGAAGGGAATATGGAAAAGCAGGTGGAGAGAAGCTTAGTGTAACCTTCGATGCTATGAATAGGATATCAGGAAAACACCGAGCATTGTTTTCTAGTTTTTTGGGATACTTGGTTCATGAGCATGTTGGTGTCAGGATTCTATCCTGGAAGAAGATTGATTCAGAAGCAAGAGACAAAATGTGGGACGAAATCACGATAAACCTATACTATTTTTTAACCTAGTAATATAGCGTGAAATATATACGTAGCATTTACATTATGTGCAACTAATTAGGAACATTGTGTTAATCTTTGCAGCGATTTTTTGATGTTGACTTGACAGCCAGAAGGATGTTAATGAATCGTCTTGGTCAACTTCTACGCAATTTCAGAAGTAAATTGACACAAAACTACATATTGCTCAACCTAGAAACACCTTCTAAGCTAAATGAAGTCCCGAATAACTATGATGCAATTATATCAGCCGATGATTGGGTCAATTTTGTAAATTATACACAAAGTGATGAATACAAGGAGTTAATTAGTACTTTTTTATTCAAGTTCAAGCATTTGCTGTACTTTTTTATTCAAGTTCAAGCATTTGTTGTTTCGATATGTATTAGTTCTATAGTATATAATCATTACTACATCTAAACGCCTTTTGATTTTGTGTTGCAAGGTGAAATCAGCTGCAACAAAAGTGGCGCGTTCTAAGTCTCTTTATCAGCATAAAATGGGACAAGGTGGATACGCCCTTGTGATAGATCAAATGGTAACTTGAAACATTTGCACTTAATAGCATCATACTTGCGTTTATATTGGTTTATCTTATGTGTGTGCATTTGATGTTTATAAGATCGATTGTAAAGAAATTGAACCAGATGAAGAACCACCGCGTACCACGCTGTGGTTGTCAGGAAGGAAGAACAAAGACGGAGATTTTTATGATGATGATACTAGAGCCGTGGGAGAAAAAATTGTAAGTTTTACTGCATATTTTATTATAATGTGCATAGTGGGGCTAAAAAGTCTTCTTGCTTATATTAAAGTGGGATCAACATATAATAACCTATTTCCCATATTGTGTGTGCAGAAAGAAACGGAGGACAAGATCAAACAAGGAACCTTGAAGGTTGATCATGGCAGTGATGCCATGACAGTTGTATTAGGTAAGGAAAAGGGAGGATATGCGAGAGGAGTGGGAGGTGGAGTAACCTACAGGAGGTATTTTGATCTGCCTCGAAACAAACAACCATCTGATGAAAGAGTGGTGTTACTTCAAAGTGAACTTGAGAATGAGAGACGCCAACGTCAAGAAAAAGATGCGGTAATCCAGGATTTGATAAAGCAAATGGCTGCACAAAAGGGGCAGTCGAACTCAACGTCAACTCCATCGGCATCAACTCCATCGACATCAACTCCATTGGCAACAACTCCATTGACGTCAACTCCATTGACGCCAAGTCCATTGACACCACCAGAAGTAACATTCCATCTTTAAAAACTGCTGCAGTCTTCTTAAACCCTTTATATTGCAGGTGTCTCCGGTGAACATTAATCATATAAACAACAGTGCTGATGCGGATGCCGGAACATGTGTTTCTGGATGTGAGAAAGTTGCGAGCATTCAGAAGTCTAACGGACTACCAACTTTGGAAAAGGAAAAGGAAACAAGTGTAAGTAATAAAACTTCCACATGTGATTTTTTAAATCTACATGCATGTCTTATTTACTGTGTTTTATATGTATAGGTAACTGTTAAATCTGTCGCATCTAAGAAAATGACTAGAGCAAAACGAAAGGATGCACGTCAAGCTTCCCAATCACAAGAAGACGAGTCTTCATTACTAGTACTACCACAAGTATGTATTTAAACATGTTCATATATTATTTTGTTTAACTGATTTCTGATACATACATGCAACAAATCATTTTTTTAGGTAATTAACTACAAACTGTGGCACTCAAAGAGAACAACTATTATTGCTTTGGGCAGAGTATACATGAGTGATGGAAAACAAATGCTTCATAACAAACCACTCCCCAAGGATTGCTACAAAGTGTCTATTGATAAATCCTTACAGGATGCAGCTTGCATACCGGATGTAGGAGGTAACGGTTTCAAAACAGTTATGAAGGCAGTAGGTGGTTTTTATGCATGGCCAAAGGAGCAAGTGATTTTGGAAGATCAGGTACATACAAGCATCTGTTTTAGCAACCTATATATATATATATATATATATATATATATATATATATATATATATATATATATATATATATATATATATATATATATATATATATATATATATATATATATATATATATATATATATATATAATTTCTCATATTTAATTCAGTATTTGATACATCAGGCTTTTTGTTTCTTACAGGTAACACCACCAAGTACCTTACAAATGATTAGTGAGCATAACAAAGTTCCACCTAAATTAACAGGGAAGCGCAACTACGTCTCTATTGAAGCCATGAAAAGTGAAGTTGCTCAGAAGATCAAGACTAAGAAGTTAAATTTACGAGAATTTTATTATTTACGGCATTACAATTTTTTATACATTCCAATTTTATTGTATTTGAATTTGTTTAATTTGATATATTTGAATTTTATTGAATTTTATTATTTATGGCTTTTTGTTGGTGACTGTTTAATTAATTCGTTGTGTGACTAAGTGTTACAAAAGGCCACACACGCATACAATTCATGTGGCCATTTGATGATCAATAATCACACAAAATACAAATTTCTTCTGTTGGCATGAATATTACGATATTTAATCTAAACATCCTCTTCATGTTTTGATGATGACAAATATGTAAGTTACAACATATAACGTAAAGTGCTTAAGTTACTTGTGATCACAATTCTTTCATGCATTCTTACGTCAACAAGCCTCGACATCTCAACGTCTCAAGTATGCTTCAACAATCACTTAAGGTATGGATAAACAAGTGTTTAATACATCACATGATCAAAGGGGTATTTAATTAACTAATACAAAGTTTATTTAATTATATAAACATATTATATATTTTTGAAAAACACTTTTGGTAATAAAGAAAAATATTTTAATCATACTAAATATATGATTTCAAACTTTTAACCAAAATTAGTTAGTTTTTCACCAAATAAACTTTCCCCACTAAAAGACAGAAAATCTGGCCGTTTCAGTAGGGCGGCCCCCTTAATTATAAAGGGCGGCCCCCTTAATTTTAAGGGGACCGGCACACAATTAAGGGGACCGGCCACGCTCCCCTGTCAGATTTGGTCAGAAATTTTTCCCTATAAATACCACCTCAAACCTGGAATTTTTCTAACCTTTTGCACAAAAATTTTCAGATCCAATTCTCTCTAAACATCCTTCTAAAACCCTTTGATCATAAGATTATTAATCTTTGTTTCAAGTGATCCAATCTATCATCACTCAAAGTGCAAGAGAAGAATCCTTCCTATCATAAAGCCAAAGATGTATTAGGATCTAGTTAGTGCTTATGTGAAGTTGTGAGTTATGTATATGCAATAAGTAGATCAAGATGATCTTACTTAGTAGTGATTCAATGAGTGAGTAAGAAGTAGTGTGAGGAAGTAGTAGTGTGGAGAAAATATGTAGTTGTGAAGATGTAGGTATGTGATTAAGTAGTGGAGTTTAGAAGAAGTGGTGATGAAGTTGTGAAGTCGTGAAGACGTGAAGAAGTTGTGAAGCCGTGAAGAAGTTTAGAAGAAGTTGTGAAGACGTGAAGAAGTCTTGAAGCCGTGAAGAAGGTTAGAAGAAGTCGTGATGAAGTCGTGAAGTCGTGAAGTTGTGTAGAAGTTGTGTAGTGATCGAAGTTGTGTTGTGAGATTGGTTCTAGCTACTATTAGAACTCGACATTTAGCTTAGTGTCGTTAAATGGTGTAAGCAAAAGTTGTGTACGGTTTTCTCTGCCAAAAGGGAGCTTGTTGAGTAGTGAAGAAAACTCTCGAGTAGGTGACTCGGGGAGTGGAGTAGGAACAAGGAAGGTGTCCTTGTAGCCGAACCACTATAAATCATAATGTCCGGTTTGCATTTCCTTTCTCTTATCTCTTATCATTTGATCTTGCATTTATCGCTTTACTTATATGCTTGCCTACATGTCTTAGCTGTTGCTTATATAGGTGTGATGATTGATTGTGTTGAACATAGTAGTTAATATTGTGATAGGATATATAGTTGTATGATATGGTCTAATGGGCTTATATATATATATATATATATATATATATATATATATATATATATATATATATATATATATATATATATATATATATATATATATATAATAACACTTCTCATGTTGAGTTTAATTTAATCGATAATTTGATACAAAACGTTTTAAGACTTCAAAAGGAAAATGTATTCACATAAAGATTGACCAAAATTTCATTCATAAAAATAAGTTTCGAAAACTAATTCATAAATGTACATATATAATCGATCATATTGATTATATGTTGTTTTCACACTAAACTCTAATTGAAGGTTTTTCAAACAAACAATTGAATAAATTTGAATCAACATTTTGAAACCAAGTTTTTATAAAACAAAAAAGAGGAGAAAACTATTCAACCCCTCTTCTAGTTTTTCACAATTGGTATCAGAGCCACGTCGCTCAAATTTTCAAAACAAATGATTTTAAAAATTGAGTACGATCCATGTATCAAATTACCCATTAAGGAGGATGGAATATGAAAAGTATTTTGTTGATTAACTTGTATTAGTTTTGATGATATATACACTAATTATACTAGCTCGAAATAATATTATGCTTAAAATAAGTGTTATATGTTCGGTATCAAAATCAGAAAGTTACACACCTTTCCGAAAAGTCAGAAAATAATTTTTTACAAAAAATGAAATTTTGAGTACCAGATGGGCGGCCCCCTTAATTGTCTGGGCGGCCCCCTTAAATACTGGGTGGTCCCCTTAATTATTTAAGGGGTCCGCCTGTCTGTTCGACAGTTTTTTTCGAAAACTTTGAAAAATCATATAAAATTAACCGTAACTCCGTAGAAGTCGTGCCACCCGACGTTTTAAAGGTAATTGAGTCTACTTTCATTTAAAAATACTTACAAGTAACCATTACAAACTTAAATAAGTAAGAAAGTCAAAATACTATACAGTGGTCAAAAATTTGTGTCTTGTTTTAACGTAAAACTTTTGTTTTACCTATTCCTTCAAGTCGGGCATTCCTAGTTGATATACTTTTGAAAAATTAAGTATTTATGTTTTCAAAATATTAATCTTAATTAAATTATAGAATGGGAGGAAACTATTTTATTTTCAAATAAATTCGAGCTAAGTAAACATTGGTGTATATAATACACAAAACGACGACAAGTGTTTTATGTGTTATGTGAACTTCTTTGTGATTTTATTTTCTTAATTGAATATATTAAATGATTGTTTCTATTTAAAGTTTAGCTATGTATATATCTATGCATATGTGCCCTATTAGTGTATAGCTAGTTTGCCGATTTATAATTAACTAGATCTTATGCTAGATTTCTTGCGTTAGGATTGTTATAATATGCTTGCATTGCATATAGGTATAGATGGCTTAATGTTACTCAAACATATTGTAAATGAGTTCAATCTAGTCACCTAAACATTTCAAACAATTTAATCTACTCTTCACAACACACTTTATTTTCTACAAATTAGCTTGTTTTACCTTAAGATGTTTAAAAAGAGAAATTGAATCATTGTAAAACATTAATAGTTATATAAAAGAAAAAGTTTTTTCAAAATCTAAGTGTGTTCAGAATAAGTAAAAATGAAGAGTCTTTCACAAAAATAAAGCATATAACAATTATGAAATAATAAGTCAACTTTCAATCATTCACTAATAAATAATCTTAGGATTAATGGAACACACTATCAAAATGTCTATTTATTTCAAATGAGTATCCGTGAGGGTCAAGAAAGATCTTGATATTATATCAATTCATTATTCAAATTATGGTTGATATATTCATCAAATCTAATTGACGTGTTTTTGAGTGTGGACAAGAAATTGGATTGCTATTTGTTTAGCTTCAATATTATATCAAATTACAACAAAAGATATAGTCTTGAATCTACATACTCAATCACACTAGATTGATATGAAAATAGTTACATCCTTTGTAGATGAAAAGAGTGTGCATTGGATCATAACTCACACTTGTGTTGATAATGTCATATTGAATCTACTTGTCCAATAATTATGTTCCAAATATTAGAATAACATTTTAAACACATTTATAAAATATACAATGAAGTAGGATTGACGACTTGGATGTTTCGTCCGAAATATTCAAGCAATTTACATTGCAATGCAATGGATAAATGTGTCATATCCGAAAAACCAAACATGAGAAAACTAACAACATATGTAAACTTTGCTCACACTACTTAAAATCGTCACTTCAAGATAAAATACATATTTAAGAATAATACACACTATATATTCTATGTATTTCATTTTCTTTGTAGCATGAATGGTTGTGTTACAAGATAATGCACTACACTTTCCTTTTTGAAATAATATAAGTTATTAGAAGTGAAAAATAACTTGTCACAATCCATAAACAAATAATTTTTTTTTAAATACCTGTTAAAGTATGATATATAACATTGGCAAAAATCATAGAAAATAATATTTGTTTAAAAATGTATTAATGTCTAGTTTTGATATCATTTGAGAATCACAAACTCACTTAAGATAAATAATCTTAATGAGATTCATTTCACAAGAGATGCTAAGGTGCACTCTTAAGTTTAGCACAATTATTAAATCAAGTAATATGTCATCAAAACCAAACAACCGGTAAATCATGAAGAAAAGATTAAAACTTTTTATTTACTCTTATCTAAACATTCAACACTTCTCTATTAGGATCGTGAATAAAATATATCATCTAGATTTACCTTCATTAAAACATGATGTTTGAGTCACATTAAGCCAAGTATTAGTGAATCAAGCAAACTTCATGTTTGGTAATCTTCGATAGGTAAATTTAGGAACTCAATTTCTTCTAAAAAGAGAATGACTACTGGAGAATCTATTGACTAGAAATTCAATTTAACCTAACGGTTGAATTGCTTCTATTTGAAAAGTTGGGTATGTGTAACCCGTAAAAATGGTCGTGTTTAGCCTGAATTGAGCACCACTAGTAATAGTCTCATACTCATTCTCCAACTTGATTAAATTGCTCTTCCTATATATACCTAACAGTAGTTTACTTTTATGAACTTTGCTTCTCATTAGATTCTTTCATTCCAAGATTTATGGCATATCGCATATATGTTGTTTCTAGATGTTTATTTGCTCCTATGTGATTTGATTGTATGCCTTTACATGCTTAACTCTATGTCCGGATGAGCACGAATTTAATGGGAAGGGAAAACACACTCACTCACATATATTCCTCTACCTTACACCCAAACATGTCATCTCCCAACAACCAAAAACCTAAGATTTCAAGAACCGCAAGGATCTCCGTCAAACCCGTTTGGAGGAGGAAACTTGATTCTTGTCATAACTCAAGTGATGTTGTTCCAAGTCAACCAACTACTAAACCTCAAACCCACAATAATGACTCATCTCACAACCTATCACCCACTCATTCCCTCATTCATGCTTCTTCTTATGATGAGCATGCTCAATCCCAAAACAACAATCACAATCTCTCAATCAATACTTCACATGTTGCTCGTTCAACAAAAACACCAATCACTCTTGGAGAACCTCTTCCACCCATTTCATGTTTTCATGACTACCCAAGCTCAACCATGTCTCCACCACCAAGAGTACCACCACCACACCCTACAACCTCACATGCCATTCCTATGTTGCATGTTCAAACCTTCACCCAAGACAACCATCATGTTCCACCATCATCACCTTCCTCCGAACACTTGAAGTTCGTTGAGGAGCTAAAAGAGGCTCATGAGCTTAGTGCTCTTTTAGCATTACATCTTGCGCAACGCAATTTGGATCCAACCCAATCAAGCTCACCATCATCACCACACAACATCAACCAAGTTGAGAAGCATGTCAACAATTGCCCTTGTTGCATCTTCCTTCAACAACAAACCATTGCCTTGAATGAGCACTTCACTTGGATTGAGTATCTTCTTACAGGATCTCAACAAACAACATCACTTGAACAACATCCAAACTCTCAATCAACCTCTTCCGCTCCTAAATCTACACCCCTAAAAGTCAAGCGAATTTCTTTATGAAATGCATCTTTTCCACTTCCTAGCAAGTGAAGAACACAAAGAAGATATCCATGCTTCAAGTGTTGTCAAGCCATCACCACCTCATTCACATATCCATTTTCGGTCGTCAACCAACAAAACACCTAAAAATCCCTTGATTCCAAATCATCCACCCTTGTCAAATGTTATATTAATCTAAACCATATTTGTCAACCTTTTGTCATTACCTTCCCTTTTCATTCACGCTCATCCTTCTTTATTTTTTTACGTCTTTAAAAGAAGGCATCATTATCATTTTTTTCTCTTTTAGAATATATATTTTGGTATCTTTTGCCAAAATATGTCGGTAGAATCTTTGCATTAGGTTCCAATCATTATCATGTCTTAAGCTTTGGTCATGGTAATTTTTTTTGGGAAGTTAGGTTGTTGTTTTTAAAACAATAATTACATGTGTCATATTTTTAGTGCATATACCTATTACGTCCATATATTGTTCCCCTATTAGTATCATGCATATACCTATCATCATCATTATATATATTTGCACTTGTCTACTAACTTTGTTTTGAAGGATTACTTCATCGCTCGATTCTTTGGTAGCCAAAACTAGTTTTGAGCATACACCAAGGGGGAGTATACACCAAGGGGGAGCATACGCCAAGGGGGAGCATTAAGGTTGATTGGATCAAGGCTTCACTTACGATGATGCAAGCTCGCCTTTTACATTCTTTCTCAAGGGTTCAAGCGTAGTTGAAGTCTCGTCTTAGAGTCCACCTTTTTGCTTCGACAAAAGGGGGAGAAGAAGTGTAAACAAGTAACTTATACATTTTACTATAAGTTATAGTTTACATAGTTTGTTATCATCAAAAAGGGGGAGATTGTTGGCATGAATATTACGATATTTAATCTAAACATCCTCTTCATGTTTTGATGATGACAAAGATGTAAGTTACAACATATAACGTAAAGTGCTTAAGTTACTTGTGATCACAATTCTTCCATGCATTCTTACATCAACAAGCCTCGACATCTCAACGTCTCAAGTATGCTTCAACAATCACTTAAGGTATGGATAAACAAGTGTTTAATACATCTCATGATCAAAGGGGTATTTAATTAACTAATACAAAGTTTATTTAATTATATAAACATATTATATATTTTTGAAAAACACTTTTGGTAATAAAGAAAAATGTTTTAATCATACTAAATATATGATTTCAAACTTTTAACCAAAATTAGTTAGTTTTTTACCAAATAAACTTTTCCCACTAAAAGACAGAAAATCTGGCCGTTTCAGTAGGGCGGCCCCCTTAATTATAAAGGGCTGCCCCCTTAATTTTAAGGGGACCGGCACAAAATTAAGGGGACCGGCCACGCTCCCCTGTCAAATTTGGTCAGAAATTTTTCCCTATAAATACCACCTCAAACCTGGAATTTTTCTAACCTTTTGCACAAAAATTTTCAGATCCAATTCTCTCTAAACATCCTTCTAAAACCCTTTGATCATAAGATTATTAATCTTTGTTTCAAGTGATCCAATCTATCATCACTCAAAGTGCAAGAGAAGAATCCGGGATCATAAAGCCAAAGATGTATTAGGATCTAGTTAGTGCTTATGTGAAGTTGTGAGTTATGTATATGTAATAAGTAGATCAAGATGATCTTACTTAGTAGTGATTCAATGAGTGAGTAAGAAGTAGTATGAGGAAGTAGTCGTGTGGAGAAAACATGTAGTTGTGAAGATGTAGGTGTGTGATTAAGTAGTGGAGTTTAGAAGAAGTGGTGACGAAGTTGTGAAGTCGTGAAGACGTGAAGAAGTTGTGAAGCCGTAAAGAAGTTTAGAAGAAGTTGTGATGAAGTTGTGAAGACGTGAAGAAGTTGTGAAGCCGTGAAGAAGGTTAGAAGAAGTTGTGATGAAGTCGTGAAGTCGTGAAGTTGTGTAGAAGTTGTGTAGTGATCGAAGTTGTGTTGTGAGATTGGTTCTAGCTACTATTAGAACTCGACATTTAGCTTAGTGTCGTTAAATGGTGTAAGCAAAAGTTGTGTATGGTTTTCTCCGCCAAAAGGGAGCTTGTTGAGTAGTGAAGAAAACTCTCGAGTAGGTGACTCGGGGAGTGGAGTAGGAACAAGGAAGGTGTCCTTGTAGCCGAACCACTATAAATCATCGTGTCCGGTTTGCATTTCCTTTCTCTTATCTCTTATCATTTGTTCTTGCATTTATCGCTTTACTTATATGCTTGCCTACATGTCTTAGTTGTTGCTTATATAGGTGTGATGATTGATTGTGTTGAACATAGTAGTTAATATTGTGATAGGATATATAGTTGTATGATATGGTCTAATGGGCTTATATATATATATATATATATATATATATATATATATATATATATATATATATATATATATATATATATATATATATATATATAGGGGATATCTTGGCTACAATTATTGTAGCCAAGATGGCTACAATCCTTACCAAAATTACACAAAAAATAATTCAGGACCCACATAAATAATTCAGGGACCCACTAGAAAATTCAGGGACCCACAAATTATAACTTAAAATTGTAGAGAGTTGGCTACAAAAAATTGTAGCTAATATATTCCCATATATATATATATATATATATATATATATATATATATATATATATATATATATATATATATATATATATATATATATATATATATATATAATTAACATTTCTCATGTTGAGTTTAACTTAATCGATAATTTGATACAAAACGTTTTAAGACTTCTAAAAGAAAACATATTCACATAAAGATTGACCAAAATTTCATTCATAAAAATAAGTTTCGAAAACTAATTCATAAACGTACATATATAATCGATCATATTGATTATATGTTGTTTTCACACTAAACTCTAATTGAAGGTTTTTCAAATAAACAATTGAATAAATTTGAATCAACATTTTGAAACCAAGTTTTTATAAAACGAAAAGAGGGGAAAACTATTCAACCCCCCTTCTAGTTTTCCACATCTTCAATTTAAACGGCATCTGGTCACACTTATTAATACTTTTGGCCACTTTATTATTAATTGTATGTGACTACATACCCAAAACAAACATGATATGTGTGACTAAATGGTACAAAAGGCCACACAAACATACAATTCATGTGGCCATTGGATGATCAATAGTCACACAAACCACAAATTTCTTCACTTTAAACACCATATGGTCACACTTATTCACACTTTTGGCCACTTTATGCTTAATTGTATGTGACTAAATACCCAAAAGAAACATGATATGTGTGACTAAATGGTACAAAAGGCCACACAAACATACAATTCATGTGGCCATTGGATGATCAATAGTCACACAAAACACACATTTCTTCACTTTAAACACCATATGGTAACACTTATTCACACTTTTGGCCACTTTATGTTTAATTGTATGTGACTAAATACCCAAAAGAAACATGATATGTGTGACTAAATGGTACAAAAGGCCACACAAACATACAATTCATGTGGCCATTGGATGACCAATAGTCACACAAAACACACATTTCATCACTTTAAACACCATATGGTCGCATTTATTCACACTTTTGGCCACTTTATGATTTATTGTATGTGACTAAATACCCAAAAGAAAAATGTTTTGTGTGACTAAATGTGATAAAAGGCCACACAAAAATAAAATTCATGTGGCCATTGGATGATCAATAGTCACACAAAACACATTTCTTCACTTTAAACACCATATGATTACACTTATTCACACTTTTGGCCACTTTATGATTTATTGTATGTGACTAAATACCCAAAAGAAAAATGCTTTGTGTGACTAAATGTAACAAAAGGCCACACAAAAATAAAATTCATGTGGCCATTGGATGATCAATAGTCACACAAAACACACATTTCTTCACTTTAAACACCATATAGTCACACTTATTCACACTTTTGGCCACTTTATGATTTATTGTATGTGACTAAATACACAAAAGAAAAATGCTTTGTGTGACTAAATGTAACAAAAGGCCACACAAAAATAAAATTCATGTGGCCATTAGATGATCAATAGTCACACAAAACACACATTTCTTCACTTTAAACACCATATGGTCACACTTATTCACACTTTTGGCCACTTTATGATTTATTGTATGTGACTAAATACTCAAAAGAAAAATGCTTTGTGTGACTAAATGTAACAAAAGGCCACACAAAAATAAAATTCATGTGGCCATTAGATGATCAATAGTCACACAAAACACACATTTCTTCACTTTAAACACCATATGGTCACACATACTCACACTTTTGGCCACTTTATGATTTATTGTATGTGACTAAATACCCAAAAGAAAATTGCTTTGTGTGACTAAATGTAACAAAAGGCCACACAAAACTAAAATTCATGTGGCCATCGGATGATCAATAGTCACACAAAACACACATTTCTTCACTTTAAAGAACATATGGTCACTTATTCACATTTTTGGCCACTTTATGTTTAATTGTATGTGACTAAATACCCAAAAGAAACATGATTTGTGTGACTAAATGGTACAAAAGGCCACACGAAAACCAAATTTATGTGGCAATTGGATGATCTATAGTCACACAAACCATACATTTCTTCACTTTCAACACCATATGGTTACACTTATTAACACTTTTGGCCACTTTATGGTTAATTGTATGTGACTAAATATACAAAAAGAAAATGCTTCGTGTGACTATAAGAGTTTTTGGTCACACAAAGCTGATTAATCCAACTACAGTTGTACTTATTTAGTCACACATTTTAACGTTTTGGTTACTCTTTTGTAAGTGAGACTAAAAAGAACCAAAACATGTAACCGTAGGTACCCTATGGTCACACCACCTTTAGTCACACACACGAAAAAAACCATGTGTGACTATATGTATATCGTCACACATATTTGGTGTAACCAATTCCAGTTTTTGTTCTAGTGACTATCACTTTATTAGAAAATCATTGGATTTAAAAGAAATTAGTGGGGAGTTGAGATACTAACTGAGCCCCAACCCATCTAGCTATAACGAAGCTAATCCTACTAAAAATATGAGCTGCAGCACGTGCTCCAATATCTTGAGTCACCGCGAATCTTTGGATATGCTTTAGTAAGGTCACCGCATCCTTCTCAAGTTCTCCAAAAGAAGAGAATGAAAAGGGGAGAAATCCATATCCAATATCCGCGCATTTAGCCATGTACTTGACACGTTTACGTTGTGCGACCTCAATAACTGCACGACCCGGCACAAAATCAACCATATCGGTTTGCGTCAAGGGTGATGACCCTGTCAAATCAACACATACATCAAGCTCACCATCCCACGAGTAAAGTAGCATATCAACTAGACATAAGGGTTTGTCCCTTTCCCCACTCAGCCCAATATCAACTACCTTACGAGCGAAATTCCAGACCGAGAGCATATGTCAACAAGAACATCACGCACCACGTTATGCCGATGTTTTATACCAATAATACCCACACACGATACAACATGGTCCCCATAAATATCCACAATAAAGACCCTAGAACAAGCTGAGCACGGCATCTGAAGAGAAAAAAGGGGAATACCTAGCCGATAACACAACACACATCGATAAGTCCTAGCATTCATGGTCTGTCCCAACCCAGATATTGGAGCTACCCTAAGCCAATCTGAAGTGTATTCCTCTTTTTGCGAATTCCATAATGCCATCTGTCGAGAAGATAGGCAAAAGGTGGATTCAACCGTTTGGGTAACACGTATGAAATGTATATCTGCCAATTTATTCATGAGTTTAGGGGCAACGATCTCACTTGGGTTACTCAAAAGGTCAATCTCTATTCTCGCATTAAAAGTACATAAGGCATCATCAAAGGAAGGACCAGAAGTTACAATACCAGAATGTCTAAGAAGCTTAGTCTGTAAGCTAGCAGATTGAAGTCTAGAAGCAAGGAAAGCATAGTTCAAGATATCACCTCCAGAATATACACCAAGCCCCCCAAAAGCAAAGGGTAAGGTGGCAAGCCTCCATTTCCAATCACCAAAACCAGGTCCAAAAGCAGTGATAATACGCTCCAAAGAAGAACGAAGTGCCACATCAAATGAAATCTGAGCACCCTTAAAGACTCGAGGAGAACATGTGCGCATAGAAAAATACAACTTGGAAATACATGCACATGGACGAAGTAGCAACAACTCACACTGAGGATCATTAAGCTTAGCAACATCACCCATAAGCTCAATGGTTTTAGCAACCCTTTTCATAACAAGCTTACTACTAAACTCAAAGTCCACACTAGCCGACCCACCCAAGCCGGCCCACCCAGTAATTTAACACCGTGCAAAGGTCGAGAAATATTAGGCGGAAAAACACCCACAAGCCTGCTTCTAGGGTCTTCCTTTGGTCAAAAAACATCAGTTTTATCAACATTGAAGTGTAAACCACAACGAGGTCCATCCGTCATAATAAGCTCTAAAACCTTCCCCACGACCAAAGTATCTCCAATAATAGTGCCATCATCCAGATACCAAGCTTGAAGAGAAAGGTTAAAGGAGTCTCTAATCTTACATATCAAAGGATGTAACACTTAAGCAAAAAGAAGAGGTCTAAGTGGATCACCTTGTTGCACACATTGGTGCGACCATAAAGTCTGTTCCCCATAATATAATCTAGCTGGGCTGGAGTAACAGAATTCCACCCAACGTGAAATAGCAGGACACCGAAGGTGAACCTCCCATAACATAACCTCACGATCCACCATTGATGACGTCAAATAATCCTGATATTTAAGTGTCAATTTCCCCCTATTATGCTCATTTATTCTACTTATATTATGGATATATACTTTTATTTCTTTACATTTTGTATTCAGGTTACTAATGAGCATAGGAGCTAAAGAGACGAGGAATTTGGAAAGAATGTGCAAAGATAGACAAATTATAGTATGCTAGAAGAAGCTACAGCGTAACATCATCTCTCAACTACTCCGTAGCTAAATATTTTATTAAGAAGACCAAAGTCAACTCGGATCAAGAGTTACGGCATAACCAAACCTCTAGTTTACGCCATAACATATTCAAGTCTTCAACTAAACCTTCGGATGGAAGGCTATGCCGTAACATAGCTTTGGGCTACGGCGTAACAACGACTACGAAAGTAATCCAAGATCTAAGAAATCAGCTACGACGTAACACGTTTCATAACTACGATGTAGAAGAAACCCTAATATTGGAGTTACGGCGTAATGCTTCTTCAACTACGCCGTAACCTCCAGATCTGGATAAGATTACACTAGCTAATTAGTAACACATTTCTCAGTTATGCCGTAGCAATGATCGGTCCTATAAATACAGCCCTAATTTCTGCATTTGATATACAACTTTCTCAATCACCATAAGTTTTAGCATTTCATATTTAATTTCACATTTTGAATTCATGGCTTGTATAAACATTGTTTCGAGTGTTCTATTGAATATGATTGGCCTAGCACCTCTGGTGCTAGCCTATTTATGAATCATTTATTGCTTTAATTATGTTTTCATACTTTTCTCAATGCTTTTACGTGTGTGCATGTTTAGTTTATCTTGTGACCCTTTAATTACGGTAGTTTAGAACACCCGGTTATGCCTGGCATGCTGGAGGAATTGACCATAGGATCCTGGCATAGTTGGGTTGCAAGGATGTGGTTGGGATGACAACTAACCATGGACCTTGTGTGCAAATTGACCATAGGACCACTTTTCGGGGTGGAGGAACTTAAGTAGTTAAGGTATGGCCTATGATCGTGACAACGGGCCATAAAAGATAAGTCTGGCATGTAGTGACACTTAATGACTTAAACCCGTCTACCGTACGTCGGCTTACTAGCATGGGGTAGTGCCTGTGGTTCCCGACAGGATTCGGGGGAGATAGGCTAGAGAACTTGACCATATGAACCTAGTGAGATATGTGTGCCCCACCTAAAGCATAAGATTAGTTTAATAGGAAACATGATTATAAGCAATTTAGGATGAGTAATTAGGTTAGCACATTTCTCTCTTATTGCTCACAACCTCACTTTTAATTGCTTTAGTTATTTACTTTCATTTCATTTCTGTTAATCAATCATTTCATCTTTAAAATTAGTTTTATTTAGTGACATTAGACTTAGATATAATCTGCACCACATAGCTCTAGGGACGACCTTGGGTTACCATTACGAACCTACACCCACGACCGAATTCTCTGTCCGTTAGTGCATAAGGTAGACCTAGGGTAAAAACGAGACTTTATAAATAGTAAAACCTGGTCAGAATCCTGCATGTTAACAAAGATGAGAGGGATATACTGATGCGTGGGAATCGCACCTTGCTTTACCTCTCGAGGGATCTCGCGAGGCTTACAACCCCCACCAGGCAGTGTACCTGATCGTTGTAGTATAGTATAGTGACAAGTACCGGGGGATTGATCGTTCAGCTAGGAATAGTGTCGTTAGGATTGAAATTAATCTAACTAGGTCTAAAGGTGAAGGATGATTCTTTTTATGTTTTTATATTTTATGAAAAGCAAGTAAAAATCTCGGGTATTGGGAGTGTGGGCGGAATTAGTTGCTAATCAACTAACCCAAAAGCTACTAATTAAACTAATTAACAAGAAAACTAAACTAAGGTTCTACAAGATAAGTGAAGCATGTCTACCCATGATATGTTACTCCTTGCTAGCTATCCAATCCTACCTATTGGTTTGTAACCTTGTTTTAATTGACGGGTTGTATTCCTTAATACCATTCGTGGGGTGGCATACATAACTCCCCAACTCTATGAGCTCTTATCTCCTCCTACACCATGCCCAGCACAACTATAGGGATTGTAAACAGTGGCTCATGCATTAAATACAACCAATAAAGACCTAGTACGCCTCGGTTCATGTTTCTTAAGACGTTCAAGCATGTTACCATTTGGAGATCTGCCAGTTTTCTTAAGCCTAACATATAAATCATTCAATCAAAACAAGAATCAATAGGAAACAAGGATTATAAACTAAACCAACTAGATCTATTGAAGTTGTCACACCTTAATTGATGGAGATAGACACAACATCAACAAGAAATCAATGAGATCTAATCAATTATATACAAGTTTCACATAATCATAAGTAGACACAAGGTGAATTAGCAAATCATCATCAAAGAAGAGCAAACAACAATGATAATGGAAAACATAATTAAGATAGAATCATCAAACCAATACATGATGTTTATGGAGTGATTGAAACCCTCTAAGTTGCTGGAAAAACACCCACCTAAACCCAGGAATCGACCTTAGGGTTTAGGGCTTACAAAAAGTGAAGTTATGAAGTTATATTTATAGGCTTGTTTTCTGTCGGCCCTTCGTGACGGCGTCAGCCCATACTCTTGACGCCGTCAAGAAGCCTTTTTCACCAAGTTGTAGATCTTTTCGTCCTCTTCGTTTCCTTTTTTGAATCGCCTCAATCCGAGTTCGTATGCAAAAGTTATGGCCAAAACGGTGTCAGCTACTCCGCGCGCAAGTTTTGACAAATTTACACGTGACGGCCTTGGTGACGGCCTTGGTGACGCCGTCACCACCTACGGTATTTTATTCTTGATGTCTTGACGCCGTCAAGAGTAATTCTTGACGCCTTCATGCACTGTTCACATCATAGAATTTTGAGACTTTACCGTTTTCTTCACTTTTATGCTCCAAAAACGTCCAAAATGGCTTCTTTTCCAGGATTCACTCTCCAAACACCTAAAATCACAAAAGGAACGATTTAGGGCAATATTTGATCAAATAAAGTCGGATTTGGGCTTAAATGACCCCCTAAAAACGGATCATTTTTCGCCTCATCATATACCAACCTGAATCTGTTGACACACGTGAACCTCCTGTTCAGAAAAATACCCGTGGACGTCCGAGCGCAAAGGACAAAAGTTCCAAGACTACAAAAGTTTTGGACTTGAATGAAGTACCAACCGTAGATCACCGAAGAAGCACAAATTCAAGATCTACAAAAGTCCCGAACTTGAACAAAGAACCTTCAAGACACTGTTCTTACACAGGTCCTAGAGTTCAACAAAGTAGAAGACACAGATTATACGTTGGAGATAGTTTTACTGACTATTTTATTGAGCATATTCCAGAGATTTTCCGTCCATACGTAATAAGTATACATAATGTGCTAGGTGATGGAAATTGTGGGTTTCGGTGCGTTGCCCACGGTATTGCTCAAGACGAAAATAGGTGGGGCGAAGTTCGAGCTATGTTATTGCAAGAGTTAGACAGAAATATGTTACTTTACATAGATATGTGGTCGCAAACTGACTTTAACCGAATTCGCTGATCATTAAACTAGTTCGATGGAGGTGCACCGATGGATCGCTGGATGCTTATGCCAAACACGGGATTGGTTATTGCTTCAGTGATTAACCGACATGTTGTATTTATATCCCAGCGGGGTTGGAACACATGTTTTACGCTTTTTACCGGTCCAAAATTATCACAAGGAACTGGCCCCCTTATGATTGCCCATGTGGGGGAGGACTCCTGTGCTCACTTCATTTGTCTGACGCTAGACGAAGATTGACCACTTCCTCATACTCACCCACAATGGAGGAGGTACAGAGACCCATATGCATCCGAATGGGCAACTTTATATCACAATCGACAAAATATGTTGTAGATAATTATACAGACAAAACATTGTAAATGATTACTGATTTATGTTGTAAATAATTATACCGACAAAACATAATGAATAATTACTGATTTATGTTGTAAATAACTATTTTTATTATATAGTAAATGATTGAAAGTTTATTTAAATTAATAATAACATTATTAATTGATGTTGTAAATTATTATGCAAATTCTTTGACCAGGTGGACCGACAAAATCCTTTCTTGTGTCGTTATAAGAGAGGATTAATTATAAAAAGGACATCCCGTACAGAAGATAATTATAGGCTACTGTATTATGCATGTCCTTTTTCAGTGGCAAATAATTATATGTATGCTTTGTTATGTAAATATGTAAATAATTTGTTTGTTAAAAATACATTTCCTATAATTTTCTTGACATGTAACATCCAGACACAAAGGACTATGGGTGTGGATACTTCATGTGAAAAGATGAATTTTAAAGGAGGCACTTTAATCAAGCCTCTTCTTCAACGCAGTGCTCAAACTGCGTTGCTAAAAATAATAAGATTAACCAGCTTGAAGAAAGAAACAAGACGTTATTGTGTCAAAACAAGCCGTTGATGACAAGAATAAAGACGCTGGAGATGGAGTTAGAATTGGCAAGGAATCCTGAGGATCACGATTGTCAGTCGGGTGCAAGGCTCCATGATCTTTTAAATGAAATAAATAATCTTCATATGCGGTAGATATTGTTGTTTTTAAATAATGTGGTAATGTTGTTGCTTAATTGAATAATAACAGTTGTTGTTGTAGCTGTTTAATGTGGTAATGTTTAACGTGCTATTGTTGTTGTTATTAATTAAATAAAAACACATTAGACGTTAATTATATAAACATAACAAATAAACACAACAAAAAACATTACACAAAATACATTATACAAAATATATTAAAAAAAAAATAAAAAATAAAGTACCTCCCTACTAAGTAGGGAGGATTAGTATAAAAATGTAGGGGTTAGTATATCTCAACTCTAAATGTTACGGAGTATATAGTAATTATGAATATTAAAATGAAAGGATAATTAGTAAAATAGCCTGGTTGCCTTGGGTTTAGGCATATTTAGCCCGTTTTTGAAAAATTTTCGTTTTAGCTCGGGTTGCCCTGGGCAACTTTCGTATAGCCAACTACAGAGTGCCACACCGGGGCAATTTTTTTGTATTTTGGACAACCTTTTTGTATTTTGGGCAACTTGAGACACTTGTCATCTTTCGGTTGGCTATACGAAAGTTGCCTAGGGCAACCTGAGCTAAAACGAAAATTTTTCAAAAACAGGCTAAATATGCCTAGACCGTAAGGCAACGGACCATTTTGGTAATTTTCCCTAAAATGAAAGTATGATTTATAAGTACACTTTAAACAAATATGATTGAAATGTATTATTAGTTGTCTTTACGGTCTGTACTCCGCGCATATATACAAACGTTAAATCTATTATATAATGATAATCTTTTATGACGATTTTAAGATGACTAACCAACAAACCACTTTGTTGGTGAGTTTTGAGACACAAATTTTTTATTCTTCACAAAATATATTATATATTTCTTTTTGAACTTCTTCACAAAGTAATTGAACCTCAACAAAATACGGAAATAGCAAAGGAAGGCCGTTATGGACTCAATTAAAAACAAGCGAAACCGTGATGAGAAAACAACACGGATAATACGCGGCCCCACTTCTTTGACCACCGATAATAAGCCTATAAAATAAAATCCTCAAACAACATAACATCGTAAAAAACATTACATTATTTTTTTTGAAAGGCAGAAGAAATATATTCTAAACGCAAACATGATCAACGTTTCTATACCAAAATCACCCGTATTCTCCCCATCATCAAGTTTTTCTTGCAAATCATCGTCCGAATCTTTATCATCTTCGCCACCAACGTTCACGTTCCGTCCGCTCGTGCCAAGTGTTGGAGCTACTTGTTCTAGCTCGCCTTCAGTTTCTAAGAGAAAAAGACCAGCTAAGCTGAATATTCCAGCTGGTACGTTTGGATTTTCGAGCATGGTGGCGAAGGAGAAGGAGGAGGACAGGTGGAAGGAGGTCGAGGTTGACGGAGATGGATATTCGGTTTATTGTAAGAAAGGGAAGAGAGATGTTATGGAAGATCGGTTTAAAGCTGATGTTGAGCTTGATGGACAACATAAACAGGTACTACTAGCATTTTTGTCGTGTTTTTTCTTGTAACAATTAGTTGTCTAAAACTCTGAGACCAAACTATAAAATCATGTTACGCTCTACCAAACTTAAATGTTTCATAAAACTGGTTTTTGTTCCTTTAGGTTAGTGAAATAGTTTTGATGAAGAAATTAGGTTTCTCACTAGCCCAAAGTTTCAATCCGGTTTACGCACGTACTAATCTAGTTCAATTGTCCAGATACGAAACATGTGCTGTACGTGGAGTCTAATGTAAAGTACTCGTATTCTTATATTCTTAGCAGATGTGCACCTTTTACATACAATAATAGTTATAATAACAATGATATATATCAACCAAAACAAGCTTAGCCAATCATCCCTTTCTCGTGCAACAGTTAAAGTTTTTTTTGCGATGATAATTTATATTGCAACATTCATTAATTCTTGAAACTAAACCAATGAAATTTTATATGTTTCGGAGTTTTGGACTGCAAGTGAAGTTGTAAAATATGTTTTACTTTTGTAATCTCGAACCTTTTCGGTACACAAATGCTCAAAATATGTAACATGTATTAGGAAACCTGCCTAAAACGAAAGACTTGTATAATATCGTTGCTATTAGAAGTACGTTATTAATTAGCATTTTCTCTAAAAGTTTGTTACGTTGTTTTCAGGCATTCTTTGGTGTTTTTGATGGACATGGTGGACCAAAAGCAGCTGCATTTGCAGCAGAAAATTTATATAAGAATATTGTGACTGAAGTAGAAAAAACTGGCCAAAACAACATAACTGAAGCAATAAAGCAAGGTTACTTGAACACAGATGCACAATTTCTAGTTCAAGATCACCGTGGTGGATCTTGCTGTGTGACAGCCCTTATCCGAGACAGGAATCTTGTTGTATCAAACGCAGGTGATTGTCGTGCGGTTGTGAGCATTGGTGGAATCGCCACACCTCTCACCTCGGATCACCGCCCATCAAGACTAGACGAAAAGCTTAGAATTGAATCACTCGTAAGCGTTTTCCTCTAGAACTAAATTATCTGACATTTGCTCTTGCTTTTTTATTGATTACTGATTTAGTGATCACTAATTTTTTACAAATTTGTATTGTAGGGTGGCTATGTTGATTGTAGTCATGGTGTTCCACGAGTGCTCGGATCATTAGCAGTTTCAAGAGGTATTGGCGATCGTAGCCTTAAACAATGGCTAACAGCTGAACCAGAAACACAAGTTGTCAAAATTTTGCCTGATTTCGAATTTTTGATCTTGGCATCCGATGGCTTATGGGACAAAGTTAGTAATCAAGAAGCAGTCGATTTAGCTAGAACTTTCTTTGTTAGCAACGACAAGTTAGAACCCGTTTTGGCTTGCAAGAAACTAGTCGAACTTTCATTGTCTCGAGGGTCCGTTGATGATACGAGTGTGATGATAGTTCATTCGTTAGACCGGTTTCTTTGATAACCCATTTACGAAGATCATTTAACAAAGTATACCAATCATTTAACTTGATGGTAGTAAATAACGATTTTTTTTTTTTTATCTCATTTGACAATATTGATCCTGCATTTGAATTATACGTTCAATTTGTTCATTATATTCTTCTATTATCTTAAATCTTATTATATTTAAGGTTTATATTGTTACATTGTTGCTATATGTTTAGGATAAGGATCCGCACAAGTTATTAACAATATGATACGTCATGTACGTTGTGTGTATTGTGAGAGAGAAAACACAAATGGACCTTTAATTTTTATTAAACGAAAAACATGTATTCATTTAACTTGTTCATAAATGATCAACATATGCTTTGAAAGATCTCAATCCATATATTTAAGGTTTATAACGTGCTATTCTTTGTTTGTGGAAATATTCGTATCTGCCAACCGTCCAAAATAATTGAATTATTCATTAGTTGATTGTTGGAAGTTATTAACCAGTTTCAACTTGCATAGGATTTTCATGTCCATGCTAATTGAATTTTCTTATACCAGTGGACTAGTAGGTAATTAAGAAGTCATGACACATGAGCTTGTTTTGTCTAAAATATCAGACATGGCACGGGCGAAATATGATAATGGGGTAAAGGCTAAATGAATAGTGTATTCTCTTCAATACATGTAATGAGAATTGTTTTTTTTACAAAAACGTCATTCGTATTAAAATTACTTTGTTTTTATTTATAACTATATAGTTTGTAAAATTACTTTAAAATGAGTTTTTGTTATGGAGAAAAGTTCATTTAGGGACTAGTTTTTTTGTACATACCAAGGGACAAATCCCCACCATCCATTTAGTTTGATCTAATGGTGGGGATTAACCTAAGATTAAACATGGAAACCTAAGTCCATGTCTTTTTCTTTCCTTTTTCTTTGTCTTTTTTTATTATTCACTTTCTTTATTTATTTCTTTCTGTTTTTTTTTTTCCTTTTTTTTTGGCTCTTTTTTCCAATTAACGTTACATTTTATTATTATTATTATTATTATTATTATTATTATTATTATTATTATTATTATTATTATTATTATTATTATTATTATTATTATTATTTTTCCAATTCACGTTTGTTTTTTTCTTTTTTTTTAAAAAAATAAGTCAAGCTTTTCTTTTTTAAATAAATTCACGATTTTTTCTCATTTTATTACGTTTTCGTCCGTTTTTGTCTGTTTTCACATGATTATATACGTTTTTGTCCGTTTTCAGACTTTTTTTATCGTTTTTATACGTTTTCGTCCGTTTTTTTACGTTTTCGTCTGTTTCAGACGTTTTTGTTCGTTATTATACGTTTTCGTCCGCTTTTTTACGTTTTCGTCTGTTTTTAGACGTTTTTATCCGTTTTCGTCAGTTTTTATATGTTTGCAGACATTTTTGTCCATTTTCATACGTTTTCATCCGTTTTTATACGTTTTTGTCCGTTTTCAGACGTTTTCGTCCGTTTTTATACGTTTTTGTCCGTTTTTGTCCGTTTTCATACGTTTATATACGTTTTCGTCCGTTTTCATATGTTTTCATCCGTTTTTATACGTTTTCGTCTGGTTTCATATGTTTACATATGTTTCCGTCTGATTTCATACGTTTTCCTCTATTATTTTATGTTTCATATGTTTACATACGTTTTTCCTATATATTCGTCTATTTTCTTACATTTTCGTTCATTTTCATAGGTTTTCGGCCGTTTTTCAATTTTTTGGCCAATGTTAGACGTTTTCATACGTTTCTGAATATCACAAGTGATATTCGGTGATACTCATACGTTTTTGTCTGTTTTCATCCATTTTTGTACATTTTTGTCTGTTTTCAAACGTTTTCGTCTATTTTCATACGTTTCAGCAGTATTTATACGTTTTCAGAAGTTTTTATCTGCTTTCAAACGTTTTCATCAATTTTTTACATTATCGTCTGTTTTCAGACGTTTTCGTCTGTTTTTATATGCTTTCATCCATTTTTATCTGTTTTCATATGTTTATAAACATTTTCGTCCGTTTTTATGTATTTTTGTCTGTTTTCAGACGCTTTCGTCTATTTTCATACTTTTCAGCAGTTTTTATACGTTTTCGTCCTTTTTCATCAATTTTTCATACGTTTTTGTCCCTTTCCAGGCGTGTTGTTACGCTTTCATATGTATTCGTTCGTTTTCATATGTTTTCGTCCGTTTTCATACGTTTCTGAATATCACAATTGATATTCTTAATATCACAAGTGATTTTCTTTGATATTCAAAATATCACTTATGATATTAATAATATTAATTGTGATATTCAGAAACGTATGAAAACGAAAGAAAACGTATGAAAACGAACAAAAACAGAAGAAAACGTAAGAAAGTGAAAAAAACGTGAATTAAAAAAATGTGAAAATCACTTATAATATTCTGAATAACACTTGTAATTATCTGAATATCACTTTTGATATTCAGAATATCACTTGTGATTTTCATGTTACAAAACATTAGTTGAACATCACTTGTGATATTCGGAATATCACTTGTGATTTTCTGAATATCACAAGTGATTTTCAACTAATGTTTTGTAACATGAAAATCACAAGTGATAATCTGAATATCACAAGTGATATTCAGAAAATTACAAGTGATATTCATGTTACAAAACGTTAGTTGAAATCATGTGTGATATTTAGAATATCACTTGTGATTTTCATGTTACAAAATATTAGTTGAAAATCACTTGTGATATTCGGAATATCACTTGTAATATTTAGAATATCACTTGTGATTTTCTGAATATCACTTGTGAATTTCATGTTACAGAACAATGGTTGAAAATCACTTGTGATATTCAGAATATCACTTGTGATATTCAGAGTGATATTCAAAATATCACTTTTGAAAAAACGTGAATTAAAAAAAGCGTGAAATCACTTGTAATATTCTGAATATCACTTGTGATTTATATTCAGAATATCACTTTTGATATTCAGAATATCACTTGCGATATTCTGAATATCACTTGCGATTTTCATGTCACAGAACATTTGTTGAAAATCACTTGTGATATTCAGAATATCACTTGCGATATTCAGATATCACTTGCAATATTTTGAATATCGCTTGCGATATTCTGAATATCACTTGTGATTTTCATGTTACAAAATTTTAAAAATCACTTGTGATATTCAGAATATCGCGAGTGATATTCAATATCACTCACGATATTCTGAATATCACAAGTGATATTCTGATAATCACAGTATATCACTTGTGATATTCAGAAAGGTATGAAAACGTTTGAAAACATTTAAAAACGAATTAAAATGAATGAAAACGGACGAAAACGTATAAAAACAGACGAAAATGAATGAAAACAGATTGAAACCATATGAAAACGTATAAAAATGGACGAAAACGTATGAAAACGGACGAAAACATATGAAAACGGACGAAAACGTATGAAAATATACAAAAACGTAAGAAAACGGACGACTATATATGAAAACGTATGAAAACGGGCAAAAACGTATGAAAAAAATTCGAAAACAGATGAAAACGTAAGAAAATGGACGAATATATATATGAAAACGGACGAAAACGTATGAAAACGGGCGAAAACGTAAGAAAACAGGCGAAAACGTATGAAAAAAATTCGAAAACAGATGAAAACGTAAGAAAACGGACGAAAACGTATAAAAACGGACGAAAACGTATTAAAATGGACGAAACGTATGAAAACGGGTGAAAACGTAAGAAAATAGACGAAAACGTATGAAAACGAGCGAAAACATAAGAAAACAGACAAAAACGTATGAAAACGGACGAAAATGTATGAAAACGAACGAAAACGTAAGAAAACTGACGAAAACGTAAAAAACCGACGAATATGTATGAAAAATGAAAAAAACATAAAAAAACGCAAAAAAAAAAAAAAAAAAAAAAAAAAAAAAAAATTGAATTATAGAAAAAACGTGAAGTTAGAAAAAAAAAAAGAATAAAAAGAATAAAAAAAAGAAAGAAAAGAAAAAAGGAAAAAAAAAATGAATAAATAAGATAAACAAAAAGGACAAGAAAAAAAACATGGACTTAGGTTGTCTTATTAAATCTTAGGTTAATCCCCACGATTAGATCAAACTAGATGGATGGTGGGGATTTGTCCCTTAATTTGTAACAAAAACTTAGTATGTAAAATAACTCACCTCTTTTGTTATGGTCTTTAAAAAACTTATCTACTAACACTACTACAAAAAAGGCTTTTTAAACCGGTTGAAAATGGGTTTCAGACCGGTTTCACTAGGGGTCTAGATGGGGGAGGTTTAAAAGGTTTTTAGCATAAAGATTGGTCTAGGCATCAGTCTAAAAGATGGGTTTTAAGACCGGTTCGTTTGCATATAAAAACCGGTTCACGCACCGGTCTAAAAGAGTTCAATAAAACCGGTTGTTATTATATAAACCGGTCTATATGTGATTTTTGAAAAAAATAAAAAAATAAAAATAAATAAAATAAAATAAAAATTCTGGGTTATTTAGGATTGCTTAACTAAACTGCTGCTATAATGAGAATGAAAGTTTCAATAAGCAATCCCAAACAAACCCACTACCTGCAGTGTCTCAACAGATAATCACAAATACTGTCATTTCCATTATAGCAACGGTTTAATTAAGCATTCCCAAATAGCCCATATGAGCTAGATAGGCAATTGATTATACAAAGTAGTCTAAATAGGCAATCTCAAACATCCGTTATAAGCCATTGCAATTTGCAAATAAACATTACAACACATCCTTTATAAGGAGCTTTAAACATCTCTTAACTTGGTTATAAATCGCTAAGACTCGATCATATCACATACGTAAACTTTATAGCTTGAATGGTAATAGTCTTGTTCCTCTTGTTAGCTAGTCCTGCAAGTTATTGCAAAAATGTACCCAACGTTCAAAACTCTCGTATACAACAGTAAGAACCAGATTTGTGAGAAAGTAAACACCCAGAAGTACAAAAAGAACAAAAATAAAGAGAGAAGACCTTATTGATAACCTGGAAAGAAGGAAACACATAAACAAACTCACTGTTGATAGTAGCAGTCACAGATAGTAATTACAATTATACTCTTGATACTTCATGGATTTTCATATGTGTTAATCACTGCTGCTTTATAAAAAGTGGAGTGTGAATGGTTAATAAGAAGGTAACTGTTAATTGAAGGCCATAGTAGTCATCATGTCAATATAAGATATAAATACAACTACTGATGCGTGGGAATTGCACCAGTCTTTACCTCTCGAGGGATCTCGAGAAGCTTACAACCCCCACCAGGCAATGTACCTGATAGTTGTAGTATAGTATAGTGACAAGTACCGGGGGATTGATCGTTCAACTCAGTAATAGTGTCGCTAGGATTAGAAATCCTAATAATTAAGTCTAGAGGTGAGGGATGATTCTTTTTGTATTTTTATATTTTTATAAAAGCAATTAAAATCTCGGGTTTTGGAAGAGTGGGCGGAATTAGTTGCTAGTCAACTAACCCAATAACTAAAGATGCAATCAAAATAAAATAACAAAAATGTAAATTAAACTAGTGGTGTGAACAATAAATGGGAAAATTGTGTTTACTTAGATTTCATTACTCCATAGATATCTTTTACAGGTTGATAGTTTGTTACAGTTGCGTGGATGACGGGTTATATTCCTTAATACCAATCGTGGGGTGGCGTACGTACTTCCCCAACTCTATAAGCTCCTACTTCACTCCTATGTCGAGCCTGCAAGAAGCTCCTAACATGGGATCACTAGAATTCGCTCATGCATTAAATACAACCATAAAAACCTAGTACGCATTGGTTCATGTTTCTTAAGACGTTCAAGCAAGTTACACTATGGAAGTCTGCCAGTTTTCTTAAGCCTAACATCGAAATCATTCATCCGTAACACTATAAACAAGCAATCAACCCATAATCAACATCTAGGTTTCACTACATCTAAGCAAACACACAAGAGATCTAGCCTAGCATGTTAAAATCAAGACAAGCGTAAGATATATTCAAACAACACATAGACATATTGAATGAATTGAAAGGGTACTTATCTTAATTGAACATGAAAGGTTTCAAGGGGTGAAAACCCTTGAAAATACTGATAAAATCGTGCTAGATTTCTCCAAGTTATCCCTAAAATTGTCCTTCCTCTTAATGAATGAAAAATACAAAACTATATATAGATTTTCCAATGTAACGGCATCAAGAAGAGAATTCTGACGCCGTTAACCCGCCGCCCATAATAATATCGGATTGCCTAGATCCAGATCTGATGCCGTCAAGAGTAATTTTCCTCTGGGCCGTCACGTGTAAAGGGACCATGACGGCCTATGGTGACGCCGTCATGCCCTAGTGTAAAAACATTCTGGATCGTCGTGGACTCTATCCACTTCACCTTTTGTTTTCCTCTTGACGCCGTCATGTAGAATTTGGTGACGCCGTCACGTACTGTTCCCAGCAAGAAAAATTAAGACTTTACCGTTTTCTTCACTTTTATGCTCCAAAAACGTCCAAAATGCTTCCTTTTTCAGAATTCACTCCAAAAGTACCTAAAATCACAAAAGGAACGATTTAGGGCAATATTTGATCAAATAAACTCAATTCCGGGCTTAAATGACCCCCTAAAAACGGATCATTTTTCGCCTCATCATATACCCTTACACTTGAGATTTGCTTGTTGATCAGTACTGAACCGTCAGATTATTATTAACCAAGGTTAATAAGTCAAAAACAGCTTAGACTAATGCTCCGTGGAGTACAATGTATCCTCGGGTCGTATTTTCCAACGAGGCGTGAAATCTGTAATAAAACGAAATTTGGGATCGGGTGATTATGAACGGGCAAAGGTGAGTTTGATTTATACTACTGATTTACACAATTTAAACAAATAAGCAAATAAACTTTAAACAGTTACGTAAACAAAACAAACGTATACAAATTAAAACTTACGTCTACGTACAGGGAAAAAGGTGAGTTTTAATGCAAATTTAAACTACAGGGGGTAAATTTTAAAATTCTACAAACTTAAACTTAAAAGAAAAGTTAATTTAAAAAGAAAATTATTTTTTAGATTATTTTATTATTTAATATTAATTATTTAAATAAAAACTATTTATCTATTTAATTTAAAACTATCTTTAATTTAAACTACAAATAATAAAAACTACAAATTAAACTAAAAACTTGCAAAAATATTTTCTAAAACTTAAATGAACTTGAAGAAAGTATAAAAAATTAAAAATAAATATTTTTGTCTTTTTATGTGTTTTTTATTAATTAATTACTAAGTATTTTAATTAAACTAAATAAACTATTTTAAATTACTAAAATTACCAAAATGATTTATAAAATTATGAAAAAATTTATAAAACTAATTAACCATCTCAGGAATCTTAAAAAAAATTATAAAAACTTTATTTTATGTATTTTTAATTTAATCTACTAATTATTATGCTATTTATTAATTAATATCTAATTAAACTAATTAAATTATGAAAACTAGTAAATGAATAGTATAAATCACAAGAGAATTTCCAAAATTATTTTATGACTTATAAAATCTAGGAAAAATATAAAATATAGGTGTTACCTTATAAAAATTAATTATGCTATTTGATTCTTATTTATTAACTAATTATTAATTAAACTAATTTTAATTATAATTAATACTAAATGGAAAGTTAAAATTATAAAACTTTTTATATAACTATATTAAAGTAATATAAACTTTATAAAAATATAAAATTTCACAAAAACTAATTAATAAGCTATTTTAATAATTAAATACTAATTATTATTAATTACCTGTTTAAACTACTTTTAATTTTAATAAATACTAAACTATTTTATAAAAATCTGAAAATTTTTATATAACTACTAATTAATGACAGAAAAGTATAAAAAATATAAAAAGCAAAAAAAAAAACTAACAAATAAGCTGTTAAATAAGCTAGGTTGTGTGGAATAAGCTATTTGGACAAAAACCCATATAAAAGTATATGGGCTACCCCTTCCAACGGAACTGGTGCCCCAGAGCAGTTGGAAGGGGTGTGGGGGTTAAATGCATGCTATCTATCTTGAGGTCCCAGGTTCAATTCCCACCCACACCCAATTTTTTTAACTTTTTATTTTTTATTTTTTCTTTTTACACAACTAATAAATAAGCAATAATAACCAACTTTTATAAAAGAAACTTTTTTAAATCTCTCAAATAAGCTCTGTGTGAGCTTATTTTGCTAACAGATGGTGTTTTAAGCTTAAAACTAGATTTTTGCTATGAAAGGCTATCTAATAAGTTATACACTAATACCTAAAGTTAAATAAGCTAAAATGAACTTAGCTAAATACAAAATAAGCTAAAGAAATCAGAGAAATACACTGGATAAGCATTAAAGCACAAATAAGCAAACCAAGCAAAATTGAATACCAAACACTCCACAAGGACTACTGCAGGCCTAAGTGGGGCCCTCAAATAAGCTAAGGGAACCAAAATGAAACTTGAGCAATCAAGTTCACCTGGGTGGCTTCCAAATAAGCCAAAAAGTAAACCCTAAGGTCCACTAATAAGCACTTGAGAACATTATGAAAGTGGGTGGTTCACTGGGTTTCACTCAGTTAACTGAGTGAGTGAATTAAGCTTGAAATAAGTTGTACAGGGTGCACAGGCCAAGGATTAAGCTACAAATGACTTATGTGTGTATGGAAAAAGTTAAACTAACAAGTAAATTTAACTAAATAAGCTAAACAGTCCAATAAGCACATCCAACAAGTAATCAGAACCAAACAGGCCTAAGTTGTGTCTTTTGGACCTCTGTGGGGTCCACAGAGGTGAAGGGGAGGCCAAATTGGACTTTGACCTGTCAAGATGACCTGGCAAGGAACAAAATAAGCAAATAAGCTCTGCTTATTGCTTATTTTTTAGCCCTGTGTGGGCTTTGCAAGTTATGGTCTAAAGCTGGAAACTCAATGTAACTCAGATAATGGGATTAAAAGATGGAACAAGCAGCCCTGCTTATTGAGCAATTAAGCAAACAACAAGCTCAGATTTTGAAAATATGGCCTAAAGGCTTCCTAAAAATCCCAAGCTCTCACTGTGGGTCCCACAGATGAGCAAATCATAGCTAATTGAAAATGGTGGTGTGGACTGAGTTGTGAAGCAGGGCAAACCCTTGCCCTGCAAGTGTGTTTGAGAGTGTATAAATTGCACACACAAATTCCTAAAAATAAAGTGATCCCAGGTTTTGGTAGACTTAGTGGTGGACTACAAACACAACAAATTTCAACTTCCCAATTAGTCTACAAAAATCAGAAAAATTCTCCCACTTTTTGGAAAAACTGAGCAAACAAGAGCTTTTGACTTTTCACTTTGATGAAACCTTTGACTATTGTGAATTTATACTGATCCTAGATGATTGATTAAAGTTTATTTGACCCAAATGAAACCACTTTAAGCAGAACTAACTAGATTTAAGCTTGATTCAAGGAATTGATATACCAAAACATCAACAGTCAACTGATACAATGATTTAGAAGAGCATTTGACTTTTTCATGAAATACCCTACTGATTTTGTGCTTGACTTGACTTATTAAGGTCCAAATAGATATGTTTTAGTCAAATGATAACCAAGAAAACTACTAGACCAGGGGTATTAAACCTGATCCAAACACCCCCTTTAGATGGGTTATCTAGGTGACTTTGAAGCAAAAAGTAGTTATGGCTACTGAGACTTTTTTCAATCAACTTTTTATTAATTATGAGACTTACATGAGCCTAGAAACAAAGGTTTAAAATACTATTACCACTTGTATCACCTTACTCTACAATACAGTTAGTTTAAGGATTTAGATTGCAAGAAAATTTCCAATGATTAAATAACACTTAACAACATATAATCCAACTTAAATACATCCAGTAAACATGAATAAGCATGAATAACAAATCATGAACAAGAAACAGAAATCAAGGAAAAATTCAAGGAAATCTCTTACCAATGTCTTCCACAGCTTAGTACTTTTGATTGAACCAGAACAAGAACCTTTTTCCTATACTCCCATGAGTTCTAAACCAGGGCCATCCACAAGTTTACCCTGCTCCTTGCCTTTCATTTATTATTTTTTATATTATTTTCTATTTATTTAATTATTTTTTATGTTTATTATTTGATGAAATTGAAAATGCAGTGGAAACTTGGATTTCTTAAACAAAGACTTATATTAATTGAAATGAACAAAGTACAATACTCAAAAACTGAAACTTGAACTGAAATTATAAACTACAATTTCTAACGACATACATTAAAATTAAATTAAAACTACACACTAACTTCCTCAGCCTCTTGCTCCTTTTATAGCCTTCAATACTGTTCCAGGTGTCCTCATGAGCATTTCCCACCATGTGATTGCTTGATACGTGTTGAAATTGAAGTACAGGTGTTCAAAATCTATTTTGGCGCCAAAAACCACCAAGGTTGCTTGCAGCCGTTTTTTCAAGCATTTAATGCTATGATGTGACAATGGAGGGTTAAGGGGACAAAATGGAGTGTAAGGGGTGATGGTGGTGTAGGCTAGTAGGTTGAGGTGATGCAGAGATGGTGGGAGTGGTACGTGTCCAATTATGGAGCAAAGCTAAGGCTTTGGAACTCTTGGAGAGGGTTACAGGTGGAAGATGATATGGAAAGGTGATGGCAAGTGGGGGTGGTGTATGGTGGATGGTGATGCAGCAGGTGAGGAGTGGGGGAAGGTTGAAGAAGGTGGATGTGGTAGTCAACGCGGGTCAAAGACCCGTGTTAATAAAAAAAGGGAAATGGGCTTGTGTTGTGTTGGGCCTAAGATTGGACCAGGTTATTTTCTTGGACTGGATTTGGAATTGGATTTGTTATTTTTATTTTGGTCCGTATGGTTTAAAAGGTATAAAAGTCCAAGGACTTTTATTGTAAAATCTGATTTTCCATAGACCAAACTTGTAATTTTCCAAAGTATATTAAAAAGGGCCTTTCTTGCCATGTTTAAATATTTTAAGGACCTTTTTAATATTTTTCCAAATTAAAAATTAACCGGGGACCATTTTTGCCATTTTTCCAAATTGCAGGGACTTGTTTTGTAATTTTATGAATTTATCATCTGGGGGTAAAATTTGTTAATTTATGAATTTCCAAGGACCCTTTGATGATAAAATTCCATTTTTGAATACTGAGGGGTATTTTCTGTCAATATTGAAACTGCAGGGACCTGTTTTGCCAATTTTGCATTTTTGAACTTTCAAGGGTAAAAATTGTTATTTCATGATTCCTGAGGATTGTTTTTGACTTTTCTTTAAAATTAATCATCCAGGGACCATTTCTGACATTTCATGAAAGTTCAGGGACTGATTTTGACAATTTGGTAAACTTTGGCGGTTTTTCCCTGTTTTTAGTTCTTTTATGTTTGAAACATATAAAAACACCTTCTCATGATATTTGTATTATTTTGTGGTGTTTCTGAGTGTTTTTACATGTTTTTGTTGTTCAGATTTGACAGAAATGATGAGTTTTTATGAACTCATCAATCCCCTACACTTAACTATTGCTAGTCCCTAGCAATCTGGCATACACTACAAACCCATTTTTGAAAATTTAATGGATTTTGAAATCTCTTTACCAGACAGCCATTACTTCTGGAGTAGCCAGGTGTGAAAACTGTGGTACACCTGATAACCGTGTGATTTTTAGCAAACCACCAGCTGTCAACGGATTTGATTAGTCTTTACCAAAAGCCGTTTGCTTCTGGACTAGCCAACTCTTGATGGACAAAGTCAACATCTTGGTGAGCTGATTACCAATTATGGATTTTCACTGCCTTTACCACAAGCCATAATCTTGCGGGCTAGCCAGCTCATTTGCTTATGAGGATGCGGGGAAGCTGAGGAACCATACAATTTTTGGCAAATTGCCAGCCATCAACGGGTTTGAGTTATCTTTACCAAGAGCCGTTTGCTCCTGGATTAGCCAGTCCTTATGTGGATTAGACATGGTGGACTAATAACCATTTGTTGTGTTAATGCCAAGTACTTCATTAAGTGAAAATTTTGAAAAATTTTTAAAATTTTTGGCAAAAACGGGGGTACTAAATGTATAATGTGATTAAATTCGCTAGAATTTCCCCCCCTACACTTAGAAATGAATATTGTCCTCAATATTCAAAGTTCCGGCTATTATGCCGACTCTTTGAACGTAAAAAGGTAATATTACAAGCTAAATGCAGGAACAACATTTATTTTATTTTTGTATTTTTCATTTTTATTCTATGTACTTTATTTACAGTAGGGCAACTCCCCTACACTTGGGTGATACACATGGGTGAAAACCCATGTTTATGCTACTGTTTTTGATTTTTAATTTTTATAAATGTTTTTGTATTTTTAAATTTTATATATATGTACAAAAGAAAGAAAATTCCTTACAACTGCCCCTCGAAAGGGAATCTGGGTTTGACAGAGCTCAGTAACTGTAAACAGCCAACAACTAAATGTTGTAACTAAGGGATTAATCAAACTGGGCAAGTTGTGTGCAAAGGAAAAATATTTTTGTATTTTATATTGCTTATGTAATCACTACCTCCCAGGCTTGTGTCAGGTTTACCACGCTAGCTAATCACTTGTGAATGATTAACTGTAATAAATATGTCCTGACAGCCCGGAAGTTGAATGATAAAGTATATAATATACATATAAGGATAGATATTTGAACAAAATTTACAAAATTCATTATTATTTATGTACATGATACTAATGTTTTTGTTTTCCGAGTCACTAGCTTGACTCGACCCCGTATTAATTAGTCCGTGGGGAAAGTTTGGAGATCTGGGACAACCACTTGTGGTATGTCCCCTCCAAAGTAGTGTTTCAAACGATGTCCATTTACTTTAAAGTTGGGACCGTCGGGTTGCGATAACTCAACAGTTCCGTATGGGTATACTTTTGCTACAGTAAATGGTCCAGACCAACGGGTTTTTAGCTTGCCTGAGAAAATTTTCAATCTTGAATTGAAAAGAAGAACTCTGTCACCAACGTTAAAAACGCGGTTCTTTATTTTAGAGTCATGTATCTTCTTAGTCTTTTCTTTATAGATTAAAGAATTCTCGTAAGCTTGATCACGTAGTTCATTTAGTTCATTTAGCTGAACCTTGCGGTGATCACCCGCTGTCTGAATGTCAAAGTTTGCATGTTTCAAAGCCTAGTAGGCTTTGTGCTCTAATTCGATCGGAAGATGACATGTCTTTCCGTACACCAACTTGTATGGAGTACACCCAATGGGTGTTTTATAAGCTATACGAAAAGCCCAGAGTGCGTCGTCCAATTTGTCCGACCAAGAAGCACGGTTTTCACCAACCGTCCTCTCCAGAATTCTCTTTATGCCTCGATTTGAGACCTCCACCTGCCCACTAGTTTGGGGGTGATATGCAGTAGAAAGACGGTGAGTTACACCATATTTCAGCATCACTCTTGCAAATTGATCATTGCAAAAGTGTGTACCACGATCACTGATAATGGCACGAGGAGTCCCGAATCGAGCAAAGAGAGATTTCAGAAATTTTACAACTACTCGGGCATCATTGGTGGGTAAGGCTTTTGCCTCAACCCATTTTGACAAATAGTCGACTGCCACGAGTATATACTTGTTACCTCTTGAAGATGGGAATGGGCCCATAAAATCAATGCCCCAGATGTCAAATATTTCACAGACTTGGATGATGTTTTGAGGCATTTCATCCTTCTTAGAAACATTCCCGTGATGCTGACAAGCATCACAAGTTTTGACAAGTTCTTGGGCATCTTTATAGATGGTGGGCCAATAGAAACCAGAATCAAACACCTTTTTGGCGGTGTAGTTTGAGCTGTGATGTCCCCCAGTGGGTCCATCATGACAAGCTTTGAGGATTTCCATGGCTTCATTACCATGGACACACCGTCGAATGACTTGATCCGCACATATCTTAAAGAGGTAGGGGTCGTCCCAGAAATAGTGTTTAACGTCTTTGAAGAATTTTTTCTTCTGTTGGGACGACATCCCTTTCACTATGAACTTACCCGCATGGTAGTTTGCAAAATCTGCAAACCATGGGGTAGAAGTATCATCCCGGGTAGAGATTAGATTGAGAGTCTCCAGAGGAAAAGTTTCATTAATTTCTTTTCTCTCGAGAATATCCTGATGAGGATTCTCTAACCGGGATAAGTGATCAGCAGCTAGGTTCTCTGCTCCTTTTTTGTCTCGTATGAGTATATCGAATTCCTGAAGGAGCAGGACCCAACGGAGCAGTCTTGGCTTTGCATCCTGTTTAGTGAACAGGTATTTCAAAGCCGAGTGGTCCGTGTACACCACGCATTTGGTTAGGATTAAGTAAGACCTAAATTTCTCAAAGGCATATACCACAGCTAATAATTCTTTTTCTGTGGTGGTATAATGTACTTGAGCTTCACTCATGGTCTTACTTGCGTAGTGTATTGGCTGAAAATGTTTGGATTTGCGTTGCCCCAGAACTGCACCAATAGCGAAATCGCTAGCATCGCACATAAGTTCGAAGGGTAAATCCCAGTCGGGGGCAACAAGGATTGGTGCCTCGGTAAGCTTTTTCTTTAAAGTAGAGAAAGCTTCGATGCACTCGGGGGAAAAGATAAAAGGAGCATCCTTTTCAAGAAGATGAGTCATGGGCCGTGCTATTTTGGAGAAATCCTGAATGAATCTCCGATAGAACCCGGCATGGCCAAGGAAACTCCTGATTCCTTTAACAGTGGTGGGATGAGGCAGTTTAGCTATAACATCAATTTTGGCCTTATCGACCTCAATCCCACTTTTTGAAATTTTATGGCCGAGGACAATGCCCTCTTTAACCATAAAATGGCTCTTCTCCCAATTTAGACAAAGATTAGTGTCTTCACAACGTTGAAGCATCTTTTCTAAATGGGAAAGGCATGAGTCGAAAGAATTCCCAATGACTGAGAAGTCATCCATGAATACCTCCATAGTTTTCCCGATCATGTCGTGGAAAATAGCCATCATGCACCTCTGGAAGGTGCCCGGAGCATTGCATAACCCAAAAGGCATGCGACGATAGGCAAATGTTCCGTAAGGGCATGTGAAGGTAGTTTTATCTTGATCTTGTGGATCAATGGGAATTTGGAAGTAACCCGAGAAGCCGTCGAGGAAGCAATAATACTCATTCCCCGCTAGTCTCTCGAGCATCTGATCCATAAAGGGCAGAGGGAAATGGTCTTTGCGGGTGGCTTCGTTAAGCTTTCTGTAATCGATACATACTCGCCACCCTGTAACCAAACGAGTTGGTATCAACTCGTTATCCTCATTTGTGACAACCGTGATGCCACCCTTTTTTGGAACACAATGTATTGGGCTAACCCAAGGACTATCTGATATAGGGTAAATCAATCCCACATCGAGAAGTTTGATAACTTCTTCCTTGATAACTTCGTGGATTTTTGGATTTACTCTTCTTTGATGCTGCACGGTAGGTTTAAAGTCCTCTTCCATTAGGATTTTGTGTGTACAAAAATCCGGGTTAATACCCTTTATGTCTGAGAGTTTCCAAGCAATTGCTTGCTTGTGGGACTTTAAAACCTTATGCAGCGCGGTTTTCTCCTCATCCTTTAAGTCTTTGGCAATAATGACCGGTAACTTATCGTTACCTTCCAAGAATGCATATTCTAGATGAGGAGGCAGGTTCTTAAGTTCGACCTCGGGGAAATCATCAGTTTTCTCAACATATTTGACTTCCGCGTTATGAAGTTGTGGAGGTAGAACAGGAATGGGAGAGGGATCTTTGTTTAGTAATTTCTCGAGGAGAAGTATATCCCTTTCCGGGTCAATCTCTTGGTTATCAATCCCCTCGGGAACTGAATTACTTTTGAGAAAGGCCTCTAATTCCTCAAGGACGAAATCACTTCCCTCAAACGGAGTGAGGGAAGGAGAAGAATTAGCGATTATGGGGTGAGAAGAGGGAGTGGGATTGCCACTCGAAGAACTATCAGCGAAGCCAAGGATTTCCTGAGCATACTCCTCGGATGCAATGTCAATGACATCAATTCGGTTGACCGATTCAGCATCATAATTCGAGGAGTATCTCGAGGTTTGATCAAGGTTGAACGTTATCGCTTCAGTGCCAACTCGTAACGTGATTTCCTCATCGAAAACATCGATTAATGCACGACCCGTCCTTAAGAATCCCCTCCCAAGAATGAGAGGAACTCTTGGATCCGCATCGAAATCAACAACGACAAAGTCTGCCGGAAAATGGAACTTTCCCACTCTTACAAATACGTCCTCGGCAATACCAAGGGGACGTGAAATTGAACGGTCTGCAAGCTCGAGAGTCATGCATGTGGGACTAAGTGCCTGAAGAGAGAGCTTTTTCCAAACTGAGTAGGGCATTAAGTTGATGCTTGCACCAAGATCGGCCAAGGCAAAACAGTCAACCATTCCTGGAAATACGCAAGGTATTAGAAATCTTCCAGGATCTCCTAGCTTCGCGGGAAGCTGTTTCAACAGAACTGCAGAGCAGTTCTCGTTGAGTGGAGTTCGTGCCATCTTAAACAGTTTTTCTTTATTGCTCAACAGATTTTTGATTGTTGATGCGAATTTGGGCATTAAAAGAAGAGCATCCGCGAAGCTAATATCGAAGTGTAGTTCTTGAAAAATCTGAAAAATTTTTTCCATCTGATGATTAGCTTTTTCACGGAGTTTCTGGTCTTGCAATCGTGAGGGATATGGAATTGTTGGTTTTGGGTTGGCTTTTGGATTTTCAACAGGACCTTCGGTAGTTTCAAACACAACTCTTTTAGGAGGAGTCGGGATAACTGGAGGTGGGACGTCGTCGGTACTTCCTTTATCAATAGGAGGTATCGTGTCCGTTGTAACCTCAGCTTCTTTTTCCAGTACCTCAGGAGAAGAGAAAGAGGTAGATGGAGTTTTAGGTCCTTTATAAGAAGCTCCACTTCTTGTGGTGATCGCCTTAACATCGCCCCTCGGATTAGCGATCGTGTTGCTAGGTAAAGTACCTGAGCCCGAGGGTCGATCATTTAAAGATTTCTTTATGTCAGAAATCTGGCTGATCAACAACCTGTTGGTTTCTTCCTGTGCTTTCATGAATTGTTTTAACAATTCATCAGAAGAAGTAGGGTTTGGAACAACAGCTGGTGTTTGAACGGGAGGGGTTTGCCCTCGAGTGTTCTGCTGAAACCCTTGATTTTGGAATTGTCCCTGATTAGGGTTTCCATGAAAGTAGCCAGGATTATAGTTACTCGGTCCCTGATTTCTATTCCCCTGATTTTGAAAGTTTTGGGGATAACCTTGATTAAAGTGACCTTGGTTAGAATAACCTTGGTTACTTCTGTTTGGGTTTTGGGGACGGTTTTGGGTGTTCTGGTTAAAACCAGGTGGTACAGAGTAAGTGCTCGGACGCCATGGTGGCTCAGCAGGAGGACGATATGGATTGCCTCCTTGGCTAGAACTACCAGCAATCGCGTTAGTTTCAAATGTGTTATTGTCTGTGGCAGTACAATTATAATAGGCATGTGGTCCACCACAGGTAACACAAACATCCACTTTCTTCACTTCAGCATGTGAAGGATTCTGTGGGAACGAGACTTTCTTCTGATTGAAGTGAACCAGGGCTTGTATAGCATCCGTGAGTTTATCAATCTTAGCATCAGTACTAGATTGAGTCACGGTAGAAGAAGTAGAAGGATCGACCTGTTTATTACGTATGGTACGAACCTTGGACTTATTTTCAATTATTGCTAAAGCTTCCTTGACAGTACGACTCAAAAAATTCCCTCCTGCTGAGGCATTAAGGGAATCTTGGTCTGCTTGGCTTACACCGTTATAAAATATGTCGAGTTGCATTAACTCAGAAAATCCATGGTGGGGGCATTTGCGAAGCAACTCTTTGAATCTATCCCATGCTTCACTGAATGTCTCACCAGGTCTTTGTGAAAACTTGGTGATCTCATTCCTCAGATAGGCAGTTTTGGATGGTGGATAAAATTCATTCACAAATTTCTTAACTAGATCTTCCCATGTTTCTATGGATCGAGGGGGTTGTTTCTCCAGCCAGACTCTGGCTGCTCCCTCGAGAGAAAATGGAAACAGAAGTAGTTTAATAGCCTCCGGCGGGACATTCTTATATTTGATGGTAGATGTAATTTTGTTAAACCATCTTATATGTGAATGAGGATCGTCCCTTTCGAAACCATAGAACTGATTAGAAGTAACCAGATTAAGTAATCCGGTTTTTAATTCGAAATTATCAGATACTATGGCGGGTACAATAATAGCATCTCCATAACCCTCGATGGGTGCTTGGAGAAGCTCTGACATTGGGCGTTCTTCTGCCATGATGACTGCAGGTTTAGGTTCAGTCTGTATTTGAGTTTCAATTTTCGGGGCAGATTGTGTACGTTTTCGAGGAATACTGACAAGCTCGCGATGAGGACTTGTAGACCTAGAAGAACGTGTGTGCATGTACTAAAAACAAAATTTTCAAAACAAGATCGAGGCAAAACCACAGTAAACTTAACCCAATAATCACAGGTAAAATGGCTTCTTTATAAAAGGTACACCACTTACACGGATATTACGTTAAATTTTTTATCTTATGTTTGGGAACTTATTCTGAAGGTTATTTAATTTATTCACAAGAAAATGTTTTTGGGTATATGTGTATGGGTGAAAACTTGGAAAATATTTTTGGAATCGATTCGTTAACCGAAATCGTTCCTTTAAAATCACTCGCAGGCTAGCGGGAGGAAATAAATGGATTCCTCTTCAGTTCGCAATTTAATGTCAGAACTTACCTTATACCAGCTGTATAGGTTGTGATTTTAAAGAAAACGAAGTAATTTAACTTCACGATTTATTTTGTTGTTATTTAATTTTTTTTGGTGTTTTTAACACTTTAGGAAAAGTGTTAGTGAACTTTTCAGTTATGATATTTATTTTCACAAAAATTTACAGACTGATGATATTTGTACAGTAAGTTGATATTTAGAACCACGTATGCTTCCAAATTCGTAGTACGCAGCACACCTCCCCGGCAGCGGCGCCAAAATTATGATCAGTACTGAACCGTCAGATTATTATTAACCAAGGTTAATAAGTCAAAAACAGCTTAGACTAATGCTCCGTAGAGTACAATGTATCCTCGGGTCGTATTTCCCAACGAGGCGTGAAATCTGTAATAAAACGAAATTTGGGATCGGGTGATTATGAACGGGCAAAGGTGAGTTTGATTTATACTACTGATTTACACAATTTAAACAAATAAGCAAATAAACTTTAAACAGTTACGTAAACAAAACAAACGTATACAAATTAAAACTTACGTCTACGTACAGGGAAAAAAGTGAGTTTTAATGCAAATTTAAACTACAGGGGGTAAATTTTAAAATTCTACAAACTTAAACTTAAAAGAAAAGTTAATTTAAAAAGAAAATTATTTTTTAGATTATTTTATTATTTAATATTAATTATTTAAATAAAAACTATTTATCTATTTAATTTAAAACTATCTTTAATTTAAACTACAAATAATAAAAACTACAAATTAAACTAAAAACTTGCAAAAATATTTTCTAAAACTTAAATGAACTTGAAGAAAGTATAAAAAATTAAAAATAAATATTTTTGTCTTTTTATGTGTTTTTTATTAATTAATTACTAAGTATTTTAATTAAACTAAATAAACTATTTTAAATTACTAAAATTACCAAAATGATTTATAAAATTATGAAAATTTTTATAAAACTAATTAACCATCTCAGGAATCTTAAAAAAAATTATAAAAACTTTATTTTATGTATTTTTAATTTAATCTACTAATTATTATGCTATTTATTAATTAATATCTAATTAAACTAATTAAATTATGAAAACTAGTAAATGAATAGTATAAATCACAAGAGAATTTCCAAAATTATTTTATGACTTATAAAATCTAGGAAAAATATAAAATATAGGTGTTACCTTATAAAAATTAATTATGCTATTTGATTCTTATTTATTAACTAATTATTAATTAAACTAATTTTAATTATAATTAATACTAAATGGAAAGTTAAAATTATAAAACTTTTTATATAACTATATTAAAGTAATATAAACTTTATAAAAATATAAAATTTCACAAAAACTAATTAATAAGCTATTTTAATAATTAAATACTAATTATTATTAATTACCTGTTTAAACTACTTTTAATTTTAATAAATACTAAACTATTTTATAAAAATCTGAAAATTTTTATATAACTACTAATTAATGACAGAAAAGTATAAAAAATATAAAAAGCAAAAAAAAAACTAACAAATAAGCTGTTAAATAAGCTAGGTTGTGTGGAATAAGCTATTTGGACAAAAACCCATATAAAAGTATATGGGCTACCCCTTCCAACGGAATTGGTGCCCCAGAGCAGTTGGAAGGGGTGTGGGGGTTAAATGCATGCTATCTATCTTGAGGTCCCAGGTTCGATTCCCACCCACACCCAATTTTTTTAACTTTTTATTTTTTATTTTTTCTTTTTACACAACTAATAAATAAGCAATAATAACCAACTTTTATAAAAGAAACTTTTTTAAATCTCTCAAATAAGCTCTGTGTGAGCTTATTTTGCTAACAGATGGTGTTTTAAGCTTAAAACTAGATTTTTGCTATGAAAGGCTATCTAATAAGTTATACACTAATACCTAAAGTTAAATAAGCTAAAATGAACTTAGCTAAATACAAAATAAGCTAAAGAAATCAGAGAAATACACTAGATAAGCATTAAAGCACAAATAAGCAAACCAAGCAAAATTGAATACCAAACACTCCACAAGGACTACTGCAGGCCTAAGTGGGGCCCTCAAATAAGCTAAGGGAACCAAAATGAAACTTGAGCAATCAAGTTCACCTGGGTGGCTTCCAAATAAGCCAAAAAGTAAACCCTAAGGTCCACTAATAAGCACTTGAGAACATTATGAAAGTGGGTGGTTCACTGGGTTTCACTCAGTTAACTGAGTGAGTGAATTAAGCTTGAAATAAGTTGTACAGGGTGCACAGGCCAAGGATTAAGCTACAAATGACTTATGTGTGTATGGAAAAAGTTAAACTAACAAGTAAATTTAACTAAATAAGCTAAACAGTCCAATAAGCACATCCAACAAGTAATCAGAACCAAACAGGCCTAAGTTGTGTCTTTTGGACCTCTGTGGGGTCCACAGAGGTGAAGGGGAGGCCAAATTGGACTTTGACCTGTCAAGATGACCTGGCAAGGAACAAAATAAGCAAATAAGCTCTGCTTATTGCTTATTTTTGAGCCCTGTGTGGGCTTTGCAAGTTATGGTCTAAAGCTGGAAACTCAATGTAACTCAGATAATGGGATTAAAAGATGGAACAAGCAGCCCTGCTTATTGAGCAATTAAGCAAACAACAAGCTCAGATTTTGAAAATATGGCCTAAAGGCTTCCTAAAAATCCCAAGCTCTCACTGTGGGTCCCACAGATGAGCAAATCATAGCTAATTGAAAATGGTGGTGTGGACTGAGTTGTGAAGCAGGGCAAACCCTTGCCCTGCAAGTGTGTTTGAGAGTGTATAAATTGCACACACAAATTCCTAAAAATAAAGTGATCCCAGGTTTTGGTAGACTTAGTGGTGGACTACAAACACAACAAATTTCAACTTCCCAATTAGTCTACAAAAATCAGAAAAATTCTCCCACTTTTTGGAAAAACTGAGCAAACAAGAGCTTTTGACTTTTCACTTTGATGAAACCTTTGACTATTGTGAATTTATACTGATCCTAGATGATTGATTAAAGTTTATTTGACCCAAATGAAACCACTTTAAGCAGAACTAACTAGATTTAAGCTTGATTCAAGGAATTGATATACCAAAACATCAACAGTCAACTGATACAATGATTTAGAAGAGCATTTGACTTTTTCATGAAATACCCTACTGATTTTGTGCTTGACTTGACTTATTAAGGTCCAAATAGATATGTTTTAGTCAAATGATAACCAAGAAAACTACTAGACCAGGGGTATTAAACCTGATCCAAACACCCCCTTTAGATGGGTTATCTAGGTGACTTTGAAGCAAAAAGTAGTTATGGCTACTGAGACTTTTTTCAATCAACTTTTTATTAATTATGAGACTTACATGAGCCTAGAAACAAAGGTTTAAAATACTATTACCACTTGTATCACCTTACTCTACAATACAGTTAGTTTAAGGATTTAGATTGCAAGAAAATTTCCAATGATTAAATAACACTTAACAACATATAATCCAACTTAAATACATCCAGTAAACATGAATAAGCATGAATAACAAATCATGAACAAGAAACAGAAATCAAGGAAAAATTCAAGGAAATCTCTTACCAATGCCTTCCACAGCTTAGTACTTTTGATTGAACCAGAACAAGAACCTTTTTCCTATACTCCCATGAGTTCTAAACCAGGGCCATCCACAAGTTTACCCTGCTCCTTGCCTTTCATTTATTATTTTTTATATTATTTTCTATTTATTTAATTTTTTTTATGTTTATTATTTGATGAAATTGAAAATGCAGTGGAAACTTGGATTTCTTAAACAAAGACTTATATTAATTGAAATGAACAAAGTACAATACTCAAAAACTGAAACTTGAACTGAAATTATAAACTACAATTTCTAACGACATACATTAAAATTAAATTAAAACTACACACTAACTTCCTCAGCCTCTTGCTCCTTTTATAGCCTTCAATACTGTTCCAGGTGTCCTCATGAGCATTTCCCACCATGTGATTGCTTGATACGTGTTGAAATTGAAGTACAGGTGTTCAAAATCTATTTTGGCGCCAAAAACCACCAAGGTTGCTTGCAGCCGTTTTTTCAAGCATTTAATGCTATGATGTGACAATGGAGGGTTAAGGGGACAAAATGGAGTGTAAGGGGTGATGGTGGTGTAGGCTAGTAGGTTGAGGTGATGCAGAGATGGTGGGAGTGGTACGTGTCCAATTGTGGAGCAAAGCTAAGGCTTTGGAACTCTTGGAGAGGGTTACAGGTGGAAGATGATATGGAAAGGTGATGGCAAGTGGGGGTGGTGTATGGTGGATGGTGATGCAGCAGGTGAGGAGTGGGGGAAGGTTGAAGAAGGTGGATGTGGTAGTCAACGCGGGTCAAAGACCCGTGTTAATAAAAAAAGGGAAATGGGCTTGTGTTGTGTTGGGCCTAAGATTGGACCAGGTTATTTTCTTGGACTGGATTTGGAATTGGATTTGTTATTTTTATTTTGGTCCGTATGGTTTAAAAGGTATAAAAGTCCAAGGACTTTTATTGTAAAATCTGATTTTCCATAGACCAAACTTGTAATTTTCCAAAGTATATTAAAAAGGGCCTTTCTTGCCATGTTTAAATATTTTAAGGACCTTTTTAATATTTTTCCAAATTAAAAATTAACCGGGGACCATTTTTGCCATTTTTCCAAATTGCAGGGACTTGTTTTGTAATTTTATGAATTTATCATCTGGGGGTAAAATTTGTTAATTTATGAATTTCCAAGGACCCTTTGATGATAAAATTCCATTTTTGAATACTGAGGGGTATTTTCTGTCAATATTGAAACTGCAGGGACCTGTTTTGCCAATTTTGCATTTTTGAACTTTCAAGGGTAAAAATTGTTATTTCATGATTCCTGAGGATTGTTTTTGACTTTTCTTTAAAATTAATCATCCAGGGACCATTTCTGACATTTCATGAAAGTTCAGGGACTGATTTTGACAATTTGGTAAACTTTGGCGGTTTTTCCCTGTTTTTAGTTCTTTTATGTTTGAAACATATAAAAACACCTTCTCATGATATTTGTATTATTTTGTGGTGTTTCTGAGTGTTTTTACATGTTTTTGTTGTTCAGATTTGACAGAAATGATGAGTTTTTATGAACTCATCAATCCCCTACACTTAACTATTGCTAGTCCCTAGCAATCTGGCATACACTACAAACCCATTTTTGAAAATTTAATGGATTTTGAAATCTCTTTACCAGACAGCCATTACTTCTGGAGTAGCCAGGTGTGAAAACTGTGGTACACCTGATAACCGTGTGATTTTTAGCAAACCACCAGCTGTCAACGGATTTGATTAGTCTTTACCAAAAGCCGTTTGCTTCTGGACTAGCCAACTCTTGATGGACAAAGTCAACATCTTGGTGAGCTGATTACCAATTATGGATTTTCACTGCCTTTACCACAAGCCATAATCTTGCGGGCTAGCCAGCTCATTTGCTTATGAGGATGCGGGGAAGCTGAGGAACCATACAATTTTTGGCAAATTGCCAGCCATCAACGGGTTTGAGTTATCCATAATGGTCGACGGAATAGTCAATGAATTTATTTTACTAACAAAGGCACGAAGAAAAAGATAGACTAAAGAAAACCTAGAAATAAAAATAAAATCTTACTAGAAAGAAATCTAGCAAGTAGACCTAATAAAAAGAAATCCTAACCTAGACAATAACTATTTCCCGGCAACGGCGCCAAAAACTTGATGCGTGGGAATTGCACCAGGCTTAACCTCTCGAGGGATCTCGAGAAGCTTACAACCCCACCAGGCAGTGTTCCTGATCGTTGTAGTATAGTATAGTGACAAGTACCGGGGGATTGATCGTTCAACTCAGGAATAGTGTCGCTAGGATTAGAAAACCTAATAATTAAGTCTAGAGGTGAGGGATGATTCTTTTTGTATTTTTATATTTTTATATTTTTATAAAAGCAATTAAAATCTCGGGTTTTGGAAGAGTGGGCGGAATTAGTTGCTAGTCAACTAACCCAATAACTAAAGATGCAATCAAAATAAAATAACAAAAATGTAAATTAAACTAATTAAACTAGTGGTGTGAACAATAAATGGGAAAATTGTGTTTACTTAGATTTCATTACTCCCTAGATATCTTTTATAGGTTGATAGTTTGTTACAGTTGCGTGGATGACGGGTTATATTCCTTAATACCAATCGTGGGGTGGCGTACGTACTTCCCCAACTCTATAAGCTCCTACTGCACTCCTATGTCGAGCCTGCAAGAAGCTCCTAACATGGGATCACTAGAATTCGCTCATGCATTAAATAAAACCATAAAACCCTAGTACGCATTGGTTCATGTTTCTTAAGACGTTCAAGCAAGTTACACTATGGAAGTCTGTCAGTTTTCTTAAGCCTACATCGAAATCATTCATCCGTAACAACTATAAACAAGCAATCAACCCATAATCAACATCTAGGTTTCACTACATCTAAGCAAACACACAAGAGATCTAGCCTAGCATGTTAAAATCAAGACAAGCGTAAGATATATTCAAACAACACATAGACATATTGAATGAATTGAAAGGGTACTTATCTTAATTGAACATGAAAGGTTTCAAGGGGTGAAAACCCTTGAAAATACTGATAAAATCGTGCTAGGGTTTCTCCAAGTTACCCCTAAAATTGTCCTCCCTGTTAATGAATGAAAATTACAAAACTATATATAGATTTTCCAATGTGACGGCGTCAAGAAGAGAATTCTGACGCCCTCAACCCGCCGCCCATAATAATATCGGATTGCCTAGATCCAGATCTGACGCCGTCAAGAGTAATTTTCCTCTGGGCCGTCACGTGTAAAGGGACCATGACGACCTATGGTGACGCCGTCATGCCCTAGTGTAAAAACATTCTGGATCGTCATGGACTCTATCCACTTCACATCTTGTTTTCCTCTTGACGCCGTCATGTAGAATTTGGTGACGTCGTTAGGTACTGTTCCCAGCAAGGAAAATTAAGACTTTGCCGTTTTCTTCACTTTTATGCTCCAAAAACGTCTAAAATGCTTCCTTTTCCAGAATTCACTCCAAAAGTACCTAAAATCACAAAAGGAACGATTTAGGGCAATTGATTGAGGCAAAAGTAGTCAACTAAAGTCAACCACGGATGTGGTCAATATAGTTAAACTCCTTAGCTCAATGCTCCACGGAATATAGTGGTTTCCCCGGGTCGTTATGTCCCGACGAGGTGTGATGGTAATCAAAACGGGTTTGTGATCGGGTGAATTTGGACAGGAATAAGGTATATGAGGGTTTGAATGATTACACTAAGGAACTATAAGTGAGAACGATTTAAACACACTATACTAACAATAACGTGAAACGTAGTTAACCTAAAACGTAATCTAAAAAATTAAAGTTTGCTTAAAGATAAGCAGAAAAATAAGCCAAACGGCTTAAATATAAGCTATCACTTTATTTATGTTTTGGGTTCTTCTCTGTTTTACAAACTACTTTTACTAATATATCCTAACATTTAAAAACGTAAAAGTTATTAAAATAAAACTCTAGTTAAAATCAAAATAAACGCGAGTGCGCGAAATAAAAAAGTGAGATTTAAGCTACACTAACCCTACGGACATGAAAATTATATTTTTACAAACCTAATGATAAAAGAAAATTTTAGAAAAAAGAAAATTATTTTTTTGACTTTTTAATTATTTATTATTAATTAAAAACTAATTATTAACTAATAAAACTAATTTAAATTATAAAAAATACCTAATGAACAGTAAAAATTATAAAAATTTTTCTAAAAGTAGTTACTAAATATTAAGCTGAGAAAATTACAAAAGGTACAAAAAGCTAATAAATAAGCTGAGAAGTTAGCTTATAAGTAAAATAAGCTAGTTAGAAAAAGGATTGGTATAAAAATAAAAAGAGGAAATTAGAACACTAAGTGATCCTTAGGGGAGATGGTGCACGTGTTTGGTCTGGAGTTGACCAGGTCAACCCAAGAGGCCCAGGGTTCAAGTCTCACTAGTGGCACTTTTTTTTTTTTTTTTTTTTTTTTTTTTTTTTTTTTTTTCTTTGTGCTTTTTCTTGCTACACAACTACTTAAACAACTTTTTTTTAGCAAACTTTAATAAAAGGAAACTTCCTGAGATAGCAAAATAAGCTCAGAAACAGCTTATTTTCCCAACAGTGAGCTTATAAAGCTCAAAATGTAATTTAGATTATGGAAATGCTATAAATAAGCTACAATGCTGACCCTAAGAACAAAATAAGCTAGAATCTACTGAGATGGACACAAATTAACCAAAGAAATGAGGAAAAGACACACTGAATAAGCCATAAAGAGGAAATAAGCAATCCTAAATCCACTAAAAAAAACAAGCAGGTCTGCAGGCACAAGGAAGGCTTGAATCAGCTTATCAAATAAGCTAATAAGCCAAGTATGATTCTTAAACCAACAAGCTCAGTGGGTGGGCTTTCCAAAAAGTCCACAATCTCAAACTGGGACCCACTATTAAGCCCTACAAGAGCTTATGAAAGTGGCAAGCTACACTGATTTCTCAGTATAGCTGGGTAATTGAAAGCTATTTGGAGGCCAAGAAAAAGCTAACTAATAAGCATGACATGACATGAAAAGGACATGCAGAGAAAGCCAACCATAAGGGCTTTTCAAAACAACAACAAGCTCTTAGTGAGCTTCACTAAAGAGCTTTATGTGGGCTTATGAAATTGGCTATACTACACTGATGGGTCAGTGTAGTATATGTGATGGATGAATATGCAAGGCCAAAATAAGCTGAGTAAACAAGCATCGCATGGAATAATAAGCACATTCATGATGAGATGGCCAGATGGGCTTGTAAAAACAACAATTATATAAGGCTAGAACCCACTTATGAACATTGTGCAAGGGTTGGAAGTTGGGGTGATTAATCACAAAAGCTGGTGCAAGGCATGAACATGTCCAACGGGTCACTCTGGGGATCAATTTAAGGTTAGCAAATGATGTTCAAATTGAAATTTTATTATTGTCTCAGTTGCACAAGCTACAAATGAACATGAAACAGCAGTAAACAAGCATTTACAACTTGTATTGAATCCTAGAGCTCATCTGATGTTCTGTCCCATTCCCACAGGTTTGGAAATTTGACTTTTTAGAAAAACACTAGGGTTTGACTTTTGTGGATTTTTATCACTTCTAATCTACTAAGAGGGTAATAATAAGCTATGATAACACTAAATTAAGTTAAAACAACTACTTTTGAATTAAAATGATGGGATTTAGAACTAAAAAGCTTGACAGTGAAACTGAAATTTAGATTAAAGGGAGAATTTGACTTTAAACAAAAGGCTTACTGTTTTAATGACTGAACTATGCTATCTAAGCCTAATGTAACTTGTGGAAACAAAAAAACAACAACAGATTCACCCTAAATCACAGGGTACATACTTGTGCCAAACACCCCTATAAAACTAACTTTCAATATTTTTAAACTACAACAAGTTGTTTTGACCAAAAGATTTTGAGCTCAGTAGTTAAAATAAGTTCAAAAATACTTAAATAGCACATGTCCTTCCACAATAAGCAGTTTAAGTAAACATACAGTGATAAGCATTGTAAAAGCGAAAATAGACTGTGTTTGCACAACAGCTTAAACTAATGATTGCAAGACTAAAAGTTAAGCATGAAAAGCAGTATTAAACCTAAATAAGCAGTAAACGACAGAAAATAAGCAATTAGATATGCTATTAAGTAGATGAACAGTAACTATGCAAAAACTTTGAAAATGACTTACAAAACCACTTAAGCTCATAACCAAGGTAGCAAACACCTCCAGGCCACCCTATTGCTTCCCATGAAGCTCTAGACCATGCTTCACAGGTTCTTTTCTTTTTCTTGGGATTATTTTTTATTTTCACTGATTTTTCCTATTTTTTATTTTATTTTAGAGATTTTGAGTTACAATGAACCACAATGAGATTCTTAAGTTAAAATAGGCTAAATAGACTTATTACAAGTTAATGAAACAGAAAGTAAATCATTAAAACCTTTTATAAGCTAAAATGAGAATTTTAGCTAAAACTCCAAAGTGAGAGATTTGAAGAATAAATGAGATATTCTACTACTGAAATTTAAAGTACAAGGTTACTGAAAGCTTAGTATTACAATTTTTATCTAAAATTTAATACTGGAAAACATATTAAAGATTACATGATTTGAAAATTATGCTAAAACTACTAAAACTAACTCTAGCTTCCCTGCTTCTCTCCTTTTTTTTTATATCTCCAAATTAGGGTTCCCCAAGTGCTCTTTGTCTTGTTCCCAACACCAACAATGACCCTTGGATGGCTCAGATTCAATCTTGGCCCTCAATTAATTTTGGCGCCAAAATTCCTTTTGGCGTATTCCCCTGATAACTTGTGCTAGGGATGAAACTTTGGATTGGGGTGCTTGTTTTGTTAGCTAGGGGGAGGGTTTGGAGTGTTGCAGTGAGTGAGTGGAGGAGGTGATGATGAGTTTTTGCAGGATTGGTTTGGAGAGGAGTGGGGATGAGGTGGATGGTTTGACTGGGGGTGTTGACTGAGGGTAATATAAAACGGGGAGAGTTTATTTAAGGGTGGATTGGGCTGCAAAGGTAATGGGCCAAGGGTTTAGTGGGTGGGATGTGTTTGGTTAGTTGGGGTGTTGTTTGTTGGGTGGATATATTACAAAAGTGATCCGTGTGGTTTATAGTTAAAAAGAACAAGGACCATAGATGTAATATTTTGAAAATAAGGGGGTGGGTTTGCCGCTGTTCCAAAGTTATCCAAGGATAATACTTGCCATATTAAGATTCCACAAGGACCATAAATGATAAATTTCCAAAATTAAGTACCCGAGGACTATTTATGCCAAAATTGAAACTTGAGGGACCAAAAGTGAAATTTTACCAAAGTTATCAAAAAGGGCCAATCTTGTCAAAGTTGAATAGTACAAAGGTTTTGAATGATAATTTTCCATTTTTTTGAAAACCCAGGGACCATTTTTGCCATTTTTGAAACTTCAAGGACCTTTTATGTCAATTTTGGATTTTAAGGGGTAAAAGTTGCCAGTTTGTGAAAACTTTCATCCAGGGATTAATATTGAACAAATTTGATTTCCCAAAGACCAAAGTTGACTTTTCTTTCATTTTAAACTTTCAGGGACTAGTTTTGTCAATTTATGAAACTTGAGGGACTGAAACTGCCAATTATGCAAACTTTGTTCGTTTTTCATTTGTTTTTAAACATTTTGCATCTAAAACATATAAAACACAATTCCTGGAATAATTTCTGTATTTTGATGCATTTCTGAGTGTTTTTGGATGTTTTGGCAGTTCAGATACGATAAAAATGATGAATATTTACACACTCATCAGCAATATTTGATCAAATAAACTCAATTCCGGGCTTAAATGACCCCCTAAAAACGGATCATTTTTCGCCTCTTCAACTACAATCAATAAAATCTTCCAGTTCATGACAATATGTACTTTGCCTCCTTGCATGCTAATAACTGAAGTTCCTAACATTTTTTCCTATGAGATTAGGCTAGACCTAGGGAAGACATTACTCTATCTTGTGTCCCTTCATTCTGCCATGGTGTATTGTATATAAATAAATTAATATATCGAGGTTGTCATTTACAGTGAAATGCAACAGTCATGGCCTGATTTGTCACCTATCTCCCTAGGACTAAAAAGTGCTTTGAGATAACATTAAATTCGGAGTAGACAAATTATATACTTGAGATAACATTCAAAAAGTGCTTTGAGATGTAATAGCTATCATAGATATGAGCTGTAACAGAGTTGAAAAACAATTATGATATTTAGGATTTGATTCACTCAAATTTAGTATACAACATATATATTCTGTGGGAGATTAGGATTTTCGAGCAACAATAACAATCATAACATCTTTGTAAACATCATAACCAGCAAGACCATCTGAGGTATTCTCAAACCATCACAAAACATGTATCATTAAACACATTAAATACCACTTGACAACAATAGAACATTACCAGAAATAGTGAAGATCCTTGCTTACTCCACTTCAGACACGTGCTTCCTGATAAACTAACACAAACAACCCAAACAGAACAAAACTATAATTTAAAAAAATGAAAATAAAAATAAAAAAAGCAAGAGATTGAATGTGCCGACATCCCAAACAACCCTTTTGTTAACAATTTCAATATGCAACACCAACTTGTTGTCTCACAAAAATCTCGACTAGCGAGCATTGAGCCAAATGATACCAAGAGTGTGTGTTTCAAATGTTTGTAACTGTTAATGCCAAGATCCTCAATGTGATGGAGGTTCTGACAACAAAGGCAAGCAACAGTGTTGCAGTGATCATAAGCTGCATATATAGATCACAAATTAAACCAAAATTTTAGCAAGATTACCTACAATTATGTAGATTAGACATATACTTTTAAAATCTCAAACAAAGGTTAATTTTTTTAACTAAGTATATGCATTATGTTGTAATTCTGAAACTACTATATCTAAACATTAACATGGTAACCAACCTTTTATAGTCTAGTGGATTCATGTCGAGAATGAAACAAAATGGTCACACTTTCGAGGTTGGTATGAACGAATCCTTAAAACATGACATGAGTGCAACCTTATTTACTGCTGTTAACGAACCTCGTAGATTTTTATGTGCAATTTCTGCTATGAACACTGGGACAACATATGAAAACACTCCCATCCCATATCTTGTAGCTAGTCTTCCAATATCCAGTGCCAAAGGACTCTGTCGTACACGAAAAAACTCTTTATCTTATCCAAATATAACACAAGTTAATTAGTAACGATTAGGACTTTACGTACCTCTGTAAAATAAGTTGCTATCCATCCCGCTGAGCAGAAAACACTTGATATCCTAAATGTCTGTTTACATTCTTAGTTATTAATTTTTGCATAGCATTGACTTGAACCGAGTACTTAGAGCAACAACTTAGACCCAATGGCCCATTAATGTATTAAAAATAACTAAAGGGTGCAACAAACCAAGATTCGTAACACCTATCACCCAAACAGGCCTCCTTTTATTGTTAAACACCATACCTTGCTGAAACCGAACATAAAGAGTCTTAAATCACTCAATTCATGTATAATGAAACTACCAAAAAGCATATTCAGTATTGTACTTCTCAGAAAAGTTATGAACTATTATTTTGTAATTTTCACGCATATGCTGCCAAGCATTTGTATATAATGGCAGTCTTGCTTTAGCTGACACACGACACCTAATCTCCAACTCAATAGTCTATAAAGAAAGACAACAAGTAAATATCATATATGCACACATGGGTAAAGCAGATATGACAATAGTAATGATGACTTGACAACATTCCGGATGGTGCCCGTCTCATGTCGAAAGACTTTCAAAATGTTGTACGAAACCGATTCAATTGCCATCAAATTCCAAAAACAGAATGATGATTAAATGAGACTAATGATTACGTTCTTAAGACCAATTCGTGTTACTTACATGCAGTTTTATTACCAAATAGAAGTGTGAATTATGCTCTGAACGCAACTGATGAGTGCTCAAACACTCATCATTTTTGTCGTATTTAAACTGCCAAAACATACAAAAACAATCAAAAAGTTATCAAAATACTTAAATTATCCCAGGGATTTTGTTTTATGCGTTTTAAAAGCAAAATGAGCAAAAACAAATGAAAAATGATCAAAGTTTGCAATATTGGCAGTTTCAATCCCTCGAATTTCAAAATTTGTCAAAAATAGTCCCTATGCATATATTTTTGAAAAATAAGTCAACCCAAGCTTTTGAAAGTCAAATACTACAAAAATTGATGCTTGGGTCATAAGTTTCTAAAGTTACATGTTTGGTCCCTAAGATTTCAAAAATGGCAGAAAAGCTCCCTGGGAATTTTGAAAAATGGAAATGGCAAAAAGTGGTCCTTGTATTATTGGAACTTGGCATAATTGATCCTTGGTAACACTTTGGGAAATACACAACTTCAGTCCTCAAGTTTGGTGGAATTACAACTTTGGTCCTTGTTATTATCACAAACCAAACGGACTCCTTTTATTATTAAAACCCCAAAACCAAATCCAATACCCAAGCCCAACATCCCGGCCTATTCCCAAACTAATAAAAAAAACCCCCGGTCAAAGTGGTCAAACGACCACTGTTCATCATCCCTTTCCCCCGTTTTTAGGCTCTGTGTTCCCCCCTCCTCCTCACCTTTTTCCAACAAAAACCCCCCACAATAAATGTCTTCACCAACCAAACCAACCCCCACCATCAACCCATTAAATGCCCTCAACCATACCACTAATTTTGCACCGTTTGGTTTTTGGCGGGAAAATGCAATCAAGGGCTTGGATTCATCAAAGCTAAATTGAAAGGTTGGGATTTGGTCTCTGGTCAACAAGGAAGCATGTGGGTCTCTCAAATTGCAAGTGGAACTCACATGGAAGGATATATGGCTTGTTGTTGCCTCGTAGTATATATAATATAGCTTATGTAAGCCTCAAATGGCATGTATTGTAATCTTAGTTTACTTTTAATGTTTAGTTATCCTTTGTAATCTATTTTCAAAGTTAATGCAAGTATCTTTTAAGTTTAATTTCTGTTTTGAATTTCAAATTCTGTAAGGAATTCTTGAAGATACTACTGATTGATACTGCTGACAGGTTCCTGCGGAAGGCTTAGTGACTTTCTGCTGATGACTGGTTCCTGCAGACGTTTAGAGATTCTACGGATAGAGTAAAACCGTGGATAGAACTTATGTAATTTAGGACAAGATATGTAGAATATCTTTTATTAGTTTATCATTATTCGTTTCTTGTAAGAAAGGTTATGGTTTCCACTAGTATATAAGGAACCCTAGGCCATTGTAATACGTACGAGTTTTTATAACATTATTAGTAAAATTTTATCGATCCATAGAGGATCAAGTTTAGTATAAGTTTGTTTTTTATATTCCGCAATAATTACAAGCTCACAAAGATTATCTAACTTAGTCTTACTAGTGATTACATTAGTTGGCTAACGATCTATTGGCTCGTGATCTATCAAGGTATAGATCCCAACAAGTGGTATCAGAGCCACGAGATACTCTCTGTAACTTCAACACAATCACATAACTTTTCATTCAGTACCAATGGGAGACAAACCAGGCAGTGATGTTGCTCTCTCAGAAGCAGGCTCTCTTACTCAACAACTACAACAAGTGGCCTTCTCCAACAGCAATGCAAAACTTCCTTTTCTTAGGAAGGATGAGTATGAGATCTGGGCCATGAAGATGCAGAACTAGATTGCAAGTGTTGACTATAACCTCTGGAATGTTATACTCAATGGTTGTCGTCCTAAAAAGCAAAGTGTAGATGCTGATGGTAAAATTACGATTTTGGAACCTGTTTCTGCTGAAGAAATCCTTGCTATAAAAAGGGAGAACAAAGCAAGAACCATATTGCTGCAGGCAATCTCTGATGACCACATGGGAGATTTTCATTCCATGACTGATCCAAGAGAAATCTGGTGGGCCATAAAAGCCAGATTTGGTGGGAATGAAGAATCAAAGAGGATGAGGAAGAGTATGTTGAAGCAAGAATTCCAAGAATTCAAGATAACTAAAGAGGAAGGTCTCCACAAAGGTTATGACAGGTTTCAAAAGATTCTGAGTCACTTGAATCAGCTGCTAGCCAGACCTGACAATGAGGAGGTCAACTCCAGGTTTCTAAGAGCCTTGCCACCCTCATGGTCTCAGGTGAGTATATCATTGAAAACCAAAGGTGGCTTGGACTACCTCAGTTTTGATGACTTATACAACAAACTCAGAGCTTTGGAAGGTGACATAAAGGGATTCTCTCCATATGCAGCTACTCCTTCACAATCTGCATTTGTCAGTTCTAACTCAAACTACATGCCACATACCTATACAAGTCCATCCCAAGTACCACAGGTTTACTCAAGTCCATCCACTCCAAGCCAAAGTCTTCCAATGACCACATTGTCCTTTTCAAGTGCTAATCCAATAACTCATCCAAAGATTAGTAATGTGATGAAAGATGTACTTCATTCATTTGTTGCTGAAGTTGATAAACAACAACAAATAGCTTATGAAGATTTTGAGCAGATTGATGAACTTGATTTAGAAGAGTTGGACTTAAAGTGGCAAATGGCTATGCTCTCCCTCACGGTTAGAAGATTTGAGCAAAAGGTTGGTAAAAAGCTCAATGTTGAAGGAAGAGATGCAGCTAGGTTTGACAGAAGGAAAGTAAAGTGCTATGCTTGTGGAGAAATTGGCCATTTTGCAAGAGAGTGCACAACCAAGAAGGGTGAAGCCAGTACCATATATTCAGCATACAAGAAGAAATAAGTGGAGGCTGGAGAATCAAAGGCCTTGATCACTGCTATAGATACTAGTGTTGACTGGAATGAGCATGAAGATGCTACAAGTAGCTCTCCTTAAATCTCTTGCATGGCTAGTTGTGATGATAACTTTGGTCTCATGGGAATCTCTCCTCAGGTATCTACTTGTGTTTATGATTGTGATTCTAAATATACAACTCTAAAAGAAGCTTATGATGAACTGAAACCAAAATATAATGCTTGTTTTATTGAAGCTGCAACTTATAAAGAAGCTTTTAAAACTTTAGAACAACAAAAGGTGTGGTTTCAACAGAATCAATTGGCTTATGAGGAAAAGATTAGAGTTTTAAGTAGAGATTTAGAATGTGCTAGTAATGAATTAAAGTTTTCTGAAAAAGAAAAAGCTAGAATTGAGTCTGAGAAAAGTGTTTTGCAAGATAAACTAGATAAAGAAGTAGCTTTACATAAAAATTGGTTAATTTCAGGAGATAATTTAGCTGGCTGTCTTTATGGTAGTCAAGCTGTAAACTCTGGATTAGGTTTAGGGTTTAAAAAATATGTTGGTTTAGAGGCAAGAAATGATGTAGGTAAATCTACACCAGCAGGCTTAGCAAATTATGTTAAAGAAGGAAATTTGCATGCTGTACCAGGACCCATCAGAGGTGTATTTATGCCTACTACCAAAACCTCTGACTTTGATTCACACCATCTCTTTGGCAAAAAGACTAAAGACTTGCCAAATAAGTCTGAAGACTCTCCAACCATAGGAACCCCTAAGCCCACATCCCATAAGCTTGACTTACCAAAATCAAAGGAAACCACTGGCATTAGGATCAATGACTCCCCTGACACTAGAAGTATATCTAGTAATGATTCTAACACTTATGTCTCTTGTTCTTCCAGGGACAAGACCTCAGAGACCTCTAGTTATGCCAGCTGTGATTCCAAGACCAAGTCAGACTCACCCAAGTCCTCAATAAAGAATTCTGACAAGTCATCTTACAAGTCTGTGGACTCTGAAGTTGTTGCTGATGAAGTTCTTTCTAAGACAGCCTCTTCTGAAGACTGGTTATTTACTTCTTTTGAAAACAATTCCTTTCAGTGTTTACAAAACAATTCTATTTCTGGTGTTTCTTTGAATAATTCTATGTTTAATAAGACATCTTTTGGATTTAATAAATCTTCTAAGAAGAAGAAGTGTTTTGTTTGTGGTAGCAAGTTGCATTTAATTAAGGATTGTGATTTTCATGAGAAGAGGATGGGTGTTTCTGTTGTTAATAATAGACCTAGCCAAAAGTGGACTAACAATTGTTTCAAACCCTCAGTAGTACCACAAGCTAAGTATAATGTCAGCAGAATGTATTCCATTCCTGTTGATTGGTCTGTTCCTTCTGATAGGTCTGTTTTTTCATAGTAGATATATGAATACCAATAGAAATAGATATAGGTCTCAACCATGTTATGGAGTTAATCATTGGTATGAATATAATGACCAAGTGTTTATGGGAAGGGCTAATTGGGATTCTGCTGAAAAGTCCTCAGCAGATTGTTCTTGGACATATAAAAGACCATATAACTACAGGGAGTCCAGGAACAATTGTGGATCTAACTCATCTTCTTGGGTACATCATAATCCACAAGGCAGGCTCAAGGCTTTCATGACTTATGTCTCTTAACATATTTATGTTGTTGTATATTAACTTTCTTTGTTGTAGGAACATCCTCTTCTTAATAAAGACTTAGGTATTGTTGATAGTGGCTGTTCAAGAAACATGTCTGGTAATCAAGAGAAGCTACTTGACTTTGTGCCAATTAATGGAGGCATAGTGAGGTTTGGAAGTGGAGTAGGAAGGATCACTGGCAAAGGAACCATTAGAACTTCAAAGGTGGATTTTGAGAATATCTACTATGTGAAGGAGCTTCAAGGATTCAATTTGTTCTCAGTCTCACAAATTTGTGACAAAAAGCTTCCTATGCTTTTTACTGAAGAAGGTTGTTTCATTCTTTCACCTGAGTTCCAAATACCTGATGACAATCATGTATTGCTAAAGGCTCCAAGAAATCATAATCTTTATACATTTGACTTGAATGATGTCAAGCCAGAAGGTGATCTAACCTGCTTGGTGGTTAAAGCATCCTTGGATGAATCTACAAAATGGCATAGGAGGATGGCACATGTAAATTTCAAAGTCATCAACAAACTTGCTAAAGATGAACTTGTTCATGGACTTCCTTCCAAGATCTTCACCAATGAGCATAATTGTGTGGCTTGTAACAAGGGTAAGCAACACAAGGCTTCTTATAAAGCCATTACTGTTGTGAGCACAATCTCAGAACCATTGCAGCTGCTTCACATGGATCTTTTTGGTCCAACATCCATCAGGAGTATTGATCATAAGTACTTCTGTTTGGTGATCACTGATGCTTTCAGCAGATTCAGCTGGACATTTTTCTTGGTGACTAAAGATCAAACCTTTCAGGCACTTAAAGAATTTATGGCTCTAGTTGAAAACCAACTTAACAAGAAGATTAAAGGTATAAGGTGTGACAATGGGACAGAGTTCAAAAATGCTAATCTCATTGAACTTTGTGGTTTAAAGGGTATTAAAAGAGACTATAGCACTCCTAGGACTCCACAACAGAATGGAGTTGCTGAAAGGAAGAATAGAACCCTTATAGAGGCTGCAAGATCTATGCTTGCTGACTCTAAACTTCCCACCATGTTTTGGACTGAGGCAGTTGGCACTGCCTGTTATGTATTGAATAGGGTGTTGATTACTAGACCTCACAATAAGACACCCTATGAGCTATTGACAGGGAAGAAGCCTACCATTGAACACTTGAAACCTTTTGGTTGTCAGGTGACCATTCTTAATACAAGTGATCACTTAGGCAAATTTGAAGCAAAAGTTGCTGAAGGGTATATTGTTGGTTACTCAGCTCATAGCAAGGCCTACAGGGTATATAACTTGGCTACAAAGAAGATAGAAGAGACTCTTAACCTGAAATTTCTGGAGGAGAATGTAAATGTTCAAGGAAAGGGTCATGAATGGTATTTTGACCTTGATTATCTTACAGACTATTTGGGGTATGCTAGACACAAAACTAACCCCTCTGCAGGTATACAAGTGTCATCTTCTAACAATGCAGGTACCCTACAGGCTGATTTAGACAGTGATTCAGAATGTGATGAATCCACTATTGTTGTAACTACTCTACCAATTCAAATAGCAGATCCTCCTAACAAAGAAGCCTCTGATGCCAAATCTGCTGATGAAGTGGAAAATTCAACCTATGCAGAAGATCTTGCTAGACTCAAAAAGCAAGAACATGCAGCTGCTGAGGAAGCTAAACGACTTGGTCTTGAATTTGCTCAAGACACTGAAGCCCTCTTAAAACAAGCTGCTGTTGAAGAAAGCAGAAAACCTAGTTTTGCTGACACATTTGCTGATGCAGCTGTTGATTCTGCTGAAGGCATTTTTGCTGCAGTTCCTGTTTCCACAGAAGCTTCCACAAGTTTAGATGAACCTTATGGCAGGTTTCCAACTCCCTCAGATCTTGCTAATGTTGAGCAAAGTGATGGCATTTTTCAATTAGCTTCTTATGATGAAGACTTTGCTCCTACTTTAACCAATCTTGATACCTCCATTGATGTTAATCTTGTTGCAACTAAAACGATCAACACCATTCATCCACAAGATAATATACTTGGTGATCCAAATGCTATGGTACTCACCAGGAGTGCCATTAAGAATACCAAGTTTGGGCAATGTGCATTTTTGACTTATGTATCCACTCAGAAGAGAGACAATCACACAAATCAGAAGCATTGTTTGTTTGCTTGTTTCTTGTCCCAAGTTGAACCAACAAGCATTAAACAGGCTTTGAGTGAGCCTTGTTGGGTTGAAGCTATGCAGGAAGAGATGCAACAATTCAAGAATCAAGATGTTTGGGTACTTGTTGATCTGACTGCAGGGAAAATTGCAATTGGGACCAAGTGGATCTTAAAATGCAAGAGGGATGCCAGAGGTATTGTGGTCAGAAATAAAGCAAGATTGGTGGCTCAAGGTTTCAGACAAGAAGAAGGGATTGACTACACTGAGGTCTTTGCACCAGTTGCTAGGGTTGAGGCAATTAGACTGTTTTTAGCCTTTGCCTCATATATGGGGTTTAAGGTCTATCAGATGGATGTCAAGAGTGCCTTCCTCTATGGCAAAATTGAAGAGGAAGTATATGTTACTCAACCACAGGGCTTTGAAGACCCTCATCATCCCAAGAAGGTGTACAAAGTTGTCAAGGCACTTTATGGACTTCACCAAGCACCAAGAGCATGGTATGCTAGACTGTCTACATTTCTTTTGGAGCATGGCTACAGAAGAGGGGCTATTGACAAGACCCTCTTTATTAAGAAAAACTCCAGGGACATCATTCTAGTACATGTATATGTGGATGACATTATCTTTGGATCCACAAAGGAGGCATGGGGCAGGGAATTTGAGGAATTGATGAAAGGTGAATTTCAAATGAGTGCAATGGGGGAGTTAACCTTTTTCCTAGGGCTGCAAGTCAAACAACAACCTGAAGGGATCTTTATTCATCAGGAGAAGTATGTTAAAGATATTTTGTAAAAGTTTGACTTTGAACTTTTGAGGACTGCTACCACTCCATATGAACCACCCAAGCTTAAGAATCCAAATGAGCAAGATGAGGCTGTGAATGTTCATCTTTATAGGTCCATGATTGGATCACTTATGTATCTCACAGCTTCTAGGCTGACATTACCTTTGTTGTCAGTGCTTGCTCAAGACATCAAGTCACTGCATTGACTTCCCATCTCAATGCAGTAAAGAAAATTTTCAAGTACATCAAGGGCCAACCTAAACTAGGCCTTTGGTACCCAAGGGAATCACCATTTGTGTTGGAGGCTTACAGTGATAGTGACTATGCTGGAGCTAATTTGGATAGGAAGTCCACAACAGGAGGTTGTCAATTTCTTGGTAGAAGACTCATCTCTTGGCAGTGCAAGAAACAAACCATAGTGGCTACTTCTACTACTGAAGCAGAATATGTTGCTGCTGCCAATTGCTGTGGTCAGGTACTTTGGATTCAGAATCAAATGTTGGATTATGGTTTTAACTTCATGAACACTAAAATCTACATTGATAATCAAAGTACTATTTCTATTGTTAAAAATCCTGTTTTTCATTAGAGAACTAAACATATAGAAATTAGGTACCATTTTATAAGAGATGCAAATGAGAAGCATCTAATTCAAGTGCTTAAAATTCATACTGATGATAATGTGGCTGATTTATTAACAAAAGCTTTTGATGGACCTAGGTTTAATCACCTAGTTATCAACATTGGGATGGTTAACCCTTGAATGCTATGTTTGAGGGGAGGCATAAGCCTCAGAGGAGGCATATACCTCAGGGGAGGATTGTACATGTTGTATTTATGTAGTTTATTATGTTTACTAACTTTCTTTTGCAAGTTATTACTAATCTTGTATATTATTTTGGTTGTTCTTTTGTGTTTTGTGTTTTGTTTGAATGTTTGGTTTCAGGTCATGTTCCTGCTGATATACAAAGATCTACATTCAATGGAATTAGATGTAAAGACATAAAAGTAAAATATTTTATTCATCAGAGGATAGCTTGGTACATCAAGATCTGTCATCAGAAGAAACACAAAATACATCAAACAACAACAAACAACCACCACCACATCCCTAAGCATCAACCCCCTACTCCATCTTCCTCTTCCCTTTGCCCAAGTCCTTTGGGTCAGGCATCCTTTTGTGCACCCCTCTAGACTTCATATCCTTGTTCCAGAGCTTGGGAGCAGCAAGACCAAGGACCACTTTCAATGGACCCTTCTTCTTTCTTGAGGACTGTTGCTTTTCAGGGACAGAGATCCTCCTCATATCTGCACACACCCTTTCCATTTCACTGATCAAGAATGCAGTAACAGGAGTGAAATCAGGGACAACCATAGCTATAGGAGTTGGAGTTTTCTCAGCTTCAGTGGTTTCTTCTGAAGTGGTAGGAGATGGACATAATTCTGAAGGGCCTTCACCTAGGTAGTAGTAGGATCTTTGGATTTGAGGTATATCAAAGGTGGAGTCTGATGAATCAGAAGAAATTTCAATGACTTTGGGGGATGGCTTCATGATTTAAGTATGAGAAAGACTTTGGGATAAGTTATTTGTATACTAGTGGAATTGTGAGTTGATTATGCCTTGAAGACTTTTTATAAAGAGTTGATTTGGGTTTAATGTGATTTAATGCAAGTAAATGGGAGGTAGTTGAGTCAGTAGCAATTACTAATAGTGCAAGTTGTCCACTTAAGTGGATTCTTCGGATGAAAGTCAATGGGTTTGACCACATGCTGCTGATACTATCTATTTTGTTGATTAAGTGAGTTCCTACTGATGGCTTATTCAAGATCAATTTATTCAGAGGAATGCTAATTTATCAGAAGAATTAAAATAAGTAAAAATTAACAAGGCAAATTTTTATTGATTCTTCTGAAGTGCAATACAAGAAAATGAAATTGAAAGATTAACAACAAGTTCCTATTCTACTTTGCCCTTGCCCTTGCCTTCCACAGTCTTCTCCTTGCCTTTGTTGTTGATCTGAGTCCTTGCCACTGAGGACAGGGCAAACCTAACACAACCTTTCTGGTCTTTGGCAATGGGGGATTTACTTTTCTTTTCCTTGGACGAGAGGACTGAGGCTTCTCAGGGGTTGTAGGGTTGTAAAGTGCATCAGTATCATCATCCTCTTCATCAGAAGAAGTGAAGATGAAGGGAGACTCCTCAGGATTGGGAACTCTGTTTGCCCTCTCCAATGCATTCCACCTTCTCTCCATCTCTCTCTGGTACTCTTGATCATCGATTTCAGAAGGGTATGGTGGAAGATCTTCTGATGATGAACTAGGAGCAGGCACATCATGTCTCTTCTTCTTGGCTTGTTCCTTTGTGAGACCACGAGGACGTGTTGCCATATTGAGTGGTGGTGGAGATGTTAGTGAGTCAGACGTATCAGAGGAGTCAGAAGAAAGGTTGATGATACGTTGATTGGAAGCCATGGTTGTATTGTTGATTGCAGGTATTGTAATTAGGGATTTGATTTGAGTGGAGAGATTCGGGGATAATTAGCCTTTATTTATAAGATCACCCAACCGCGTGTCTTTATTACCATAAATGCGAGGTAGTTTGGAGATAATTAAGGGTTCTTTGAAATTTGAATTAAGAGATCTTTTTCAAAGATATTTGGTTTCCACTGAAGGGAAGATTCTGCTGATTGATTCTGCGGAAGGTTCTGTTGAATGAATGATTGACCGTAGTCAACGTTTGACTATTTTCTGCGGATTGACCATTTGGTTTCAGTCGTTTGACTTGGTTTCTACGGATGAGTCAGTTTAATTGGGATTTGCTATAGTTGATTATTGGTCAGAGATTTCTTTCCAATAATTCATATCAGTTTCATTCCACGTTTGGTAACTTCCATAATTAACCAAGACGTGCATATCCCACTCCCAAATTAACTGATTCCCTCTTGCTATAAAATTTCAAAAACCATTTCAACATTCTTCAGAACTCCCAACCCTAATTTCTTATTCTTAATCAATGGCTGAATTACTTTTCAAAGGTGATCATAACAAACATGCCTTTCTTGGTCGTGGTAAAAATGATGAAGATTATGTGGGCATGATGGAATTTCTCAAAAGATCCAAGATTCGTTATGCTCTGCTCCAATATCCAAGTGTTATTCATGAGTCTCTTGTTGTACAATTTTGGGAAACAGCACAAACAAGGACTGTTGAAGATGGACCAACAGAGATTGTTGCTTTCATAGATGGGGAAGAATATGTGGTTACTGAGTCATTGGTCAGGACTCAACTACAGTTGGATGATGAAGGAGGGGTGACTGATTTGCCTAAGGAAGAGATACTTAGAGGCCTTCAGGCTGCTGGTTATAGCAGTGATGGGAAAGTATGGTACAAGAATCTGTTTTGTCCAAAATGGAGGTTTTTGACACACACTTTGCTTCAGTGCATGGGTTTTAAGTTTGGTGGATGGGACCAATTCTCTACAGACATTGCTCTTCCCATTATGTGTCTCTCTCAAGGTAAGACATTTAACTTTTCTAGGTATAACTTTAATGTTATGCTTGAAAATGTTAAGGATACAAAACTTAAATATTTAATGTATCCTAGGTTTCTTCAAATCATTTTAGACATTCAGACAACTGACCCTACTCATTTTCCAGTTAAGAGTTTATCTATAAAGTTGTATACCCAAATGAAAATTAAATTTACTGGTGAACACAGACCCTTACTTCCAGCTATGTTGCCTGCTGGCAATGCTCCTAATGATGTAGCTGCTGATGCCCCGGTGGGCAATCCCCCTAATGGAGTGGCTGCTGATGCAGCTGCTGGTGATCAGGATCCTTCTGATGCTCAAGCACTGGAAGATTCTCCTGAAAGAACTGAAGATGCTCCTGATGCAAATGCATCAGTTGCTCCTGATGTTCAGCCACCACCATCTCCTAGGTGACCCACACCTGACATTCACCAATGGATATTAATTCTCCTGAGCATGTGTTCAATGAGAATTTAGGCTTTGACCAACCTATACACTCACCACAATTTACAAGACTTCCAACACCTAGTCCTTTGAGACCTCACTTTGAGGATCATGTAGATGTAGATGTAAATTTAGATTATTCTACTCACAGGACCAATATTGCTTCCAATACCACAGATATCCCTGTTGGTGGAGCTGAAGGTTCTGTTACTCTCACTTCTGTATCTGCTTTGTTGAACATGTATGTAACTAAGGTGGACAAGTTGGAGAATGATCTGAACATCACAAAAAAGAATCTTAGCAATGCTGTTCTGACTCTCATTGGAAGAGTTAAGAAGTTGGAGGCTAAGCTTAAGCAAAGGAAGAGACAAGGAGTGGTGTATGAATCAGATGAGGAATCTACTAAAGCTTCTAACAACATTGACTTAGAAGGCCTTGAACTTCTTGCTGCTACTACATTGGAGAGTGTTCAGAAGAATGCTGCTGATGCCAGGCCTGCACCATCTATTCATTCTACTGATGATGTTGCTCCAGCTGTTGAGGTTACTCCAACTGCTGATGTTGTTCATACTGCTGATGCAAGTGTTCCAAAGGATTCGAGAGTCATTTATGTCAGAAGAAAGCATTCTGCTGATGCTCCTAGAAAGAAGACTTCTGCTGATATTCATAGACAGGAATCTTTTCCTACTACTATGCCAGAAGTGGGCACTCATGCTCCATCAGCCGATATCCAAGCTGATCTCCCTCATGATTCTCCTGATAAGATTGTTGTTCCTCCTGAGAAGAAAGACAAAGAAAAGTCCATATTGATTGATCAAGACATTCCTTCCAGAGTGAAATCCAAGGTGGAACTTGCTAATGAAAAAATTAGTGAGATTGTTGCTGCACGTTTGCAAGCTGAAGAGGATGCTGCAGCTACTAAAGTTCAATTGGATTTGAAAGCCTCAGAAGCACTTTCTAGGAAAATTCAAGATGATTTGGATAAGATGGGAACTCAATTTACTAGCACCTTGCCTGCTGAAAGACAAAAGGAACTAGATGAAATAGCCAAGAATCTTTCTGCAGCACAATGGGATAATTTGGCTAAACAAGCTGCTTCTAAGACTAATTTGGGTGAATCTGTGCTTGGAGTTGATAATCCTGCTTTTGTTCAGATGATGGTTGAAAGAGGAAGGTTGCAGAGACAACAGGAGGCAGAGATGAAAGCTAAGCATCAAAAGGAAAGGCCTTGGACAAAGGCTGAAATAAAGAAATACATGAGGAATTTTGTGAAGAATCAGGGATGCTCTATGTTTGGTTCAAGATGGAATCAAAAGACGGTTTGGGGATTTTCAGATAAACAGCTTACCTTCTACTATGACAAGATCATTTCAAATCTTCATTCCTCTAGTATACATGTCCAAGATGTTCTTGAGTTTAGAGGAAGACTTTTGGATGAGCCTCAAGCTAAGAAAGCTAAGCTTCATGATACTGTTGATCAACCTGCTGAGTCCATTGGGTCCTTTCATGGTCGTCAGGAGAAAGTGCAAACTCCTTCAGTCTTGCCCCAGATGGATGATACTCCTGATGCTCAGATGGATGATACTCATGCTGCTTCTCATTATGATACTGCTGAATCTCATCCTGATCCTACTGAAGCTCCAAATGATGTTATCAATGATGCTTCAGCAGATACTCCAATAGAGGTACCTGATGATGATGATGATTCTTCAGATGTTCCTGCTGATACTTCCAAACAAGTGCCTAAAGAAGAACCTGCTGATGGTCCTTCTATTCCCGTTACTACTGGCACTAGGAGGAAGACTAAAGCTATCAAGAGGAAGGCTCCAAAAGATATTCCTTTAGAGGATAGTACTACTTTCCTTGATTATGCTTCTGATGATGGTCAAGACCCTGTTGTTTGGGAGAAAATTGTGAAATGGGAACTTGTTGATACTGAGCTTGGTCAAGGTAAAGTGAATGTAATAACTAGACAAGATGGAACTACCAAGACATTCTTGTTTCTGAGCCAAATCTTACATATGGTGGACAAGCAAGAACTTCTCTCACTTTATGACTGGGTTACCAAGTATTATCAAACTCATTCCCCTGATGAAATTGGAATGTATTTGATGGGTGATTTGCAGATTCTGTGTGATTCTTATAAAGGTGATTCTGGTGTGAGGTTTCAAGTGTGGAAAGGTCAAAATACATGGGTGGTTGACTATTGGAAGTTCTTTCCACTTCCTAATGTTCATATGATTGTAACAACCACTGGTAAAACCTTATACTGCTGGGCTGATGTTCTTTACCCAATCACAAAGGAAGTAATGAATCTCATGTTGGAGACAAAGCTATCTGTTCCTTTAGATATGACTAAGAATGATCTTCATCTTGCTGAACAATTGGTAAGGTTTATCAGAAGAAGTATCTTGACTAAGAAGGAACTGGCAACCAAGCATGGCATTCAAATGGATTCATATCTGCAATGAGCTGGTCTTGGTATGGTATTTTGTTGTATATTTTTCTTTTCTTTTAGTTTATTAAAAAAAAGAAAAAAAAAATAAAACACCTAACATATTTGTATAGTTTTTTGTATGTTGTATGCAGGTTTGGTGTTGATTCTTATCACACTCTTTCTGGTCATCAACTTGCCTGATGTTGACTATTCCATCAAAAAGTTGGCTAGTCCAAATGGTACAGCTTTGGTAAAGACTCATCAAATCTGTTGATAGCTGTTATGGTTTGCTCAAAACCATAGGGTTCTCAACTCACCCATGCTTTATTGCTAAGTAGTTGAAATGGTTGTCAATTGACCATGGATTTTTCCTTTATGGATTCCAAATAATTGGCTAGTCCACATGTATATGGCTTGTGGTAAAGGCTGTGGAAAACCATATTTGGTATTCAATTGACCAAGATGACATTTCATCAATAATTGACTAGTCCTGAGCAAACTGCTACAGGTAAAGACTACTCAAATCCGTTTATAGCTGATGATTTGCTAAAAATCATATTCTTTGGGTCATCAGTGTACCATAGTTTTTAACTGAAAACACTTGGCTACTCCAGTAGTGATGGCTATTGGTAAAGAGACATCAAATCCATTATTTTCGATGATTCACCTCTCACAGGTGTTAACACACCTGGATGTGATGAGAATAGTATGAAACTTATATGTTTTGATGTACATTTAGTCTTGTGTTGCTGCAAAGAATGGTAATTTTCACATGTTTGCTGATCATAGAGATTCTATTTATGAAGATTCTTTGCTGCTGATGTTCATCCTCAATCCTCTAGTTTGTGCTATTGGCGATCTATCAAGAAATCTTGAACTTAAATGTGTCAAATTCAAGATTAAGGGAGGATTGTAAGGAATTCTTGAAGATACTACTGATTGATACTGCTGACAGGTTCCTGCGAAAGGCTTAGTGACTTTCTGCTGATGACTGGTTCCTGCGGACGTTTAGAGATTCTACGGATAGAGTAAAACCGTGGATAGAACTTATGTAATTTAGGACAAGATATGTAGAATATCTTTTATTAGTTTATCATTATTCATTTCTTGTAAGAAAGGTTAGGGTTTCCACTAGTATATAAGCAACCCTAGGTCATTGTAATACGTACGAGTTTTTATAACATTATTAGTAAAAGTTTATCGATCCATAGAGGATCAAGTTTAGTATAAGTTTGTTTTTTATATTCCGCAATAACTACAAGCTCACAGAGATTATCTAACTTAGTCTTACTAGTGATTACATTAGTTGGCTAACGATCTATTGGCTTGTGATCTATCTAGGTATAGATCCCTACAAATTCCATAAAAATATTTCAAGTATCACAACAGGTTCATTAAGGTGTAATAAGTTAATCACAAGTGCATATAAGCTCAATATAATCAATCTCATAAGTTTTCTAAGCTTGTGAAATTAGTTTAACCAAGGCTTCATAAAATCACTTAAAAATATAAGAAAAATAAAATAAATAAAAAAATCAGGTTCCAAGGATGAAGAAGCAAGGAGCACAGTAAATAATGGAAGGCTGTGGGTTAGTGGTTTAGGGAAACCAATAGGATTGGTATATGGTTCATGATTCCTTTGGTTTGAGCAGGAAGCACATTGTGAGTCCATTACACCACTTTCAACCTTTCACTACTTAACTGCTTATTCTAGTTTATTACTTAGTTAAGAGTTCTTATTAGGGTTAGTTAAGAGTAATTAAGGATTGAAATCAGTTTGTTGTGTTTGAAATTTCATTGTTCTTTATATTTCTAGCATAACTGCCATTTTTTGAATTTTAGTAATATTGGGTATTTGAGAACTTAACATGTATTCTAGTGCTTATTCTAACTTATTAGCTCATAATAAATCAGTGTAAGTTGTTTCTAAAGCTTAGGTGTTAATCTACTTAATAAACAAAACCATTCTGTGTTTATAAGGAGTGTTTGGTATATGTTGTTTCAAGGTACTCAGAGGTACCTTGGTGGTTATTATTTGATCTAGTAACTTACATCAGGTCATTAGAGCTCATATCAAGTATAAAAACCAGGTCCCTTTTGGACCAAAGTCAAAATCATCAAAATCTTGGTCTAATTTCTGTCTGTGTGAGTTTTAGAATAGCACAATCTCAATAACAGCTCATAAGTAGATACCAAGGCTTAATTTAATGTTCACATATCTTAATTAACCTAACTTAATCCATAAATCAGTGTTCAAAGTTCATAAAAGTCAAATATCAAGTTCTTCATAAAAAGTCAAAAGTGCATCCCTCAGATTTTCCAAAACTTCAAGGAATTTTGGTGATTTTTGGGTTAAGGGTTAGGCCTTGTAATTTCTACATAATGTTGTGTCTCAGCTAGTCTTTGGAGTCCTAGTATTATTACATTTTTGTGATTTTTTATGTGGGACCCACAACCATCCAAATAGACCTGCAGGGGAAGGCATCTCCCCTGCACCACCATACTTGTCCAAACAGGCCAATTTCAAAGGTCTGTATCTTGTTCCTTAGTGGGACCCAGACCCTGGGTTTTGGCTTAATAGAAAGCCATTAAGCTAGGCTTTTTAGTCCTGAGCTTATTTTCTAGGTTATAGCTTATTTACTTGGGCTGCATTGCCCTTTCATTTTGTCCCTTTCCTGACCAAAGCTGAGTTCTCAGCTTTCACCCCAAGTTCCAAACCCTCCCCCTGACCTCATCTGTGGGACCCAGAGGGTGTGACTTAGTTTTTTAGATAGCCAATAAGCTCAGCTTATTGGCTTATCTCTTTGTTTGGCCCTCCAGACCCCCTTGTGGACCCCACAGGCCCTCAAAAGTTACCATTTGGACCTGTTGTGCACTGTTTGGTGTTTGGATTGCTTATAGCTTAACTTATGCTTATTTCTTGTGCTTATTGGTTCCAGTTGTCTTAATTTAAGTAGTTGTACATCTGTTTGTGGCTTATTTGTGTTTATAAGATCATTTGGTAACTTTGCTAATCCATCAAAGGTCTAATAAGCTTCAAGGCTCATCTGTCATTACAATAAGCAACCCAAACTGCTTATTTTTTATATCCAAGCTACTCATCTTCACAAAAGTTGCTTAAAAAAATCCCATAAGTAAGTTTGAAACAGAAAAGTCCCAAAAAGCCAACTTTAATAGAAGTGGTAGCTTCTATTTAAGCCAATTGGCTTATTACCTCTGCTTATTTATAAGCTAATTTCATTTTTATATTTTTCCTAGGTTTCTGGTATATAAAAATAATTTTTGTAATTTTCTCAGATTTTTCTTGCATCATTTGGTATTTTTCTTAATTTAAATTAGTTTTTAATTATTATTAAATAGTTAATAATTAATATTAATTATTTAGAAAATCAGAAAAATATAAATTTAATCTTAAAATTAGTTTTTAGTTATTTTTAATTTTTCCAAATTTTATTTTCAATTTTCTAGTGTAATTTCATAATTAACTAGAATTTAGGTTAATTTAAATAATTAAAAAGTAATTAATAATTAGTTAATCATTAGAAATAATTAATTAAAAAGTCTTAAAAATATATTTTCAGTTCTAAACTTAGTTTTATAGTATTTTAGATTTTTCTAAGTTTAAATTTTATTTTTCTAGGTAAATTTCATAATTATTTGTATTTTAGGTTAACTTAATTAATTAAAATTAAATATGAAATTAGTATTTAATTAATAGTAATTATAAAAATAGTGTAAAAATTAATTTTTATTTTCCAAAAATTTTCTTTAATCATTAGGTTTGTAAAAATATCATTTTTATACCAGTAGCCTTTTCAGATCACCTTACTACTTTTTATTTTACGTACATTTGTTCCCTTTTTCAGCAAAAGTACGGTTTTTAGGTTTTAGTTAACTTCTTCTTAATCTAAATTCCAGTAATTAATCACATAGCTTTCCTAAGCTATTTCTGTTCATAATTTCCTAATAAATCTCATTACCACCCTTTTCTGTGAATAATCACCCGATCACAAGCACGCTCAGATACAATTCACACCTCGTCGGGGTATAACGACCTGGTGATTTCCTATATTACCCGGAGATTGACTCTAAGCTATTTGACTTTGTTGACCATTCCTTGGTCAATATAAGTTGACTGTTTAGGGCAAATCAGCAACATATAAAAACACAAACTTCACTTATACAAGATCTGATTTTGTGGTCAATATTATCTTTTTATACAGGTAGTAGTGAATCTATCAGTGTACAAGTTCATAAGTAGTAACAACTAGAAGTGTATTCAGTGAAAAATTAGTCAATTGCATATCACATTTTATAGCTACATTATGTAAAAAATTATGTCAAATAAATCATAAATAAGCACACAATTCAATATCAAAACACAAAAAGTAAAGAGCAAAGATTTATAACTAAAAATCCTGAAGATTAGGCGCAGATATTATACAGTGTAGTCGATCTAAAATACTAAAAATTGAAGAAATTGGGTACATAAACTGACCTTCGAGCACGTCGAGCTTGTCTATTTAACAATGATGGTTGTCATGTAATCGGTGAGGCGACGAAGTGCAGAGGCGGTGGTGATGTTAGGAGAATAAGAGGTGTTCGTGTGTTTGTGTTAGGGTTTTAGTGAAAATGAAAAGGGAAAATGAGGGATAAAGGGGAAATAAAGTCGCGCTCAAAAATCCAAAAATTTTGGATAATTTAGACCCGGTGTTTTGACTTTTGATATATCACCGGTTCATTTTTTCATGTTTTAAACAGGTGAATATGAGATACACCGGTCTATAAGTTTTCAACATATTTAGACCCATTTCTATCATTTGCACCTGTTTTAACGAGTAAGAGCGGGTAATCTACTATTGTATGGTGTTTCAAAACATATTATCTATTGTACTATGTTGGTGAGGTAATTGCAATTTACTATCGACTAATGTGATTTTATATTAAACTCGGATACGAGACAGTTAACTGTGCAGTGTAGTTATCAGTACACCTTTTCCAAAATCTAAAACACTTAAAACTGTAGAAATCAAAGGAATATTGAAAATTATATTATTCAAATTCAACTAAACAATAAAGATTAGACAAAAATACACCGTTGGTCCCTAAACTTTCCCAAAAACATCACAGGGGCCCCAAACTTGGGAAAATAGTCCCCTGGAGTCCAAAACACAAGTTTTCGAGGCCGATTGCGTGTTTTTAATTATTGGGTGTATCATTTCGAAGGGTGTATTTTTGATTAAATACACCCTTAGGTCATGAGGGAAAATAACAAGTTGACTAACGGATTACGATCAAAGGGACGCAATCGGCCTCAAAAACTTATGTTTTGGACTCCAGGAGACTATTTTCCAAAGTTTGGGGCCTCTGTGATGTTTTTGGGAAAGTTTAGGGACCAACGGTGTATTTTTGTCTATAAAAAAATATAATGAAAGAAATTATGTATAATGTATATATTTTTTAGTTAATTTTAATATCACTAAAGCGGATAGAGATTCGGGTATACGGATACGGGTAATTGGGCGGGTATTACTAGAACCCGTACCCAACTAAAAAATTTATCAATACCCAAACCCGCCAACCCTCCCCGAACCCAACCCAACCAGTTCGGGTTTCGGTTTTCCCCGTCGGTTCCGGGTGCTTTTGCCATCCCTACTTGCAAGGTTACACAGAAATCAAAACCAACATCGTCTTCATCTTTTTCAACACAATCATTTCAGTAAGATCAAAACCCATATCATCCACCAAAAGGATGTCTTTGAGAATGTTGTGGTTGATGGGTTTCTGTTGTTTACGGATCTTGTGGTGATAGAGACGAATGGTGTGGGTGTCGTGGAGA